>CM051258.1:65916892-66044392 GCA_027921565.1 Artemia sinica
CACACACACACACACACACACACACACACACACACACACACCACACACACACACACACACACACACACACACACACACACACACACCACACACACACACACACACACACACACACACACACACACACACCACACACACACACACACACACACACACACACACACACCACACACACACACACACACACACACACACACACACACACACACACACACACACACACACACACACACACACACCACACACACACACACACACACACACACACACACACACACACACACACACACACACACACACACACACACACACACCACACACACACACACACACACACACACACACACACACACACCACACACACACACACACACACACACACACCCACACACACACACACACACACCACACACACACACACACACACACACACACACACACACACACCACACACACACACACACACACACACACACACACACACACACACACACACACCACACACACACACACACACACACACACACACACACACACACACACACACACACACACACACACACCACACACACACACACACACACACACACACACACACACACACACACACACACACACACACACACCACACACACACACACACACACACACACACACACACACACACACACACACACCACACACACACACACACACACACACACACACACACACACACACACACACACACACACACACACACACACACACACACACTCACACACACACACACACACACACACACACACACATACACACACACACACACACACTTTCTCGCTGTTGCACTCTGTAGATGTTTCAACATTCATTTAGAATTCTTTTCCTTGAAATGCAAGACTTGGATAATTTTTATACTGTTGTGACGTGGGTTACCTTGTCACTATTACATTCTGTCATTGTTTCAAAGTTCATTTTAGGATTTTTTTTTTCGCTGAAATATAAAACTTGGAATATTTTCTTAGCGTTGTCTCTTGTCAGCATTACATTCTGCTGATGTTTCAACATTCATTTGGATTTTGTTTTCTTCAAGTGCAAGGCTTGGAATATTTTTGTACTAGGTTACCTTGCCACTATTACATTCAGTTGTTTTTTCAAATTTCATTATGGAATTTTTGTATCGAAATACAAGACTTGGAATATTTTTGAACAGTTGTCTCGTGGTTCACCATGTCTGCGCTACATTTTTCTCATGTATCAAAGTTCATTTTGGAATTTATTTACTGAAATGTAAGATTTGGAGTATTTTTATACTGGTTTACCTTGTCAGTGTTACATTCAGTTGATGTTTCAACATTCATTTGGAATATTTTTTTCTTGAAATGCAAGACGAAATATTTTTTGCATTGTTATGTCATGATTTACCATGTCACAGTTACACTCTCATGATGTTTCAAAGTTCATTCTGGAATTTTTTCATTGAAATGTAACACTTGGAATATTTTCGTACTGTTGTGTCTTTGTCACCGTTACATTATGTAGATGTTTCAAAGTTCAGTTTGGATTTTTTTCGTTGAAATGTAAGACTTGGAATATTATATAATGATATCTCATGATTTACTTTGTCACGGTTACACTCTCTTGATGTTTCAAAGTTCATTTTTGAATTTTATCTCGAAATGTAACACTTGAAGTATTTTTGCATTGTTGTCTCATGGTTCACCATGTCACTGCTTCGTTCTGTTGATGTTCCAAAGTTCATTTCAGGATTTTTTTTTGTCGTTTAAATGTAAGACTTGTAATATGTTTTTCAGTGGTTTACCAAGTCATTGTTGCACTCTCTTGATGTTTCAAAGTTCATTTGGAATTTTTGTCTCGAAAGGTAAGACTTGGATCATTTTTTGTAGTGGTTTACCTTGTCTCTGCTACATTCTGTCGGTGTTTCAAATGTAATTTCAGGATTTTCACCTTGATATGTAACACTTGGAATATTTTCGTAGGGTTACGTCTTGTCATCTTTACATTCTGTAGATGTTTCAAAGTTCGTTTTGGGATTTTTTTTTCGTTGAAATGCAAGTCCTGCAATATTTTTTGTACTGGTGTACCATGTCACTGTTACACTCCCTTGATGTTTCAAAGTTCATTTTGTAATTTTTTCATTGAAATTTAAGACCTGGAATATTTTTGTAGTGGCTTACTTTGTCACTGCTACATTCTGTCGGTGTTTCAAAGTTCATTTCAGGAGTTTTTCCTTGAAATGTAACACTTGGAATATTTTCGTAGCATTGTGTATTGTCACCATTACATTCTGTAGATGTTTCAAAGTTCAGTTTGGAATTTTTTACTTAAAATCTAAGACATGGAATATTTTTTGTAGTGTGGTGGTTTACCTTGTCACTGTTGCACGCAAAAGGTAAAGAAAGGCATGCAAAAAATTAGGTTCATTTAAGATCACTTAGAGTCGATGACAAGTCGACGCTAAGTCTAACGGTTAACGGTGACAGCGGTGAAGGTTAACGGAGTCTAACGGTGACAAAGACACAACACTATGAAAATATTCCAAGTGTTACATTTCAAGGAAAAAATCCTGAATTGAACTTTGAAACACTGACAGAATGTAACAGCGAATTAGATAAGGTAGACCCCGACAAAACAGTAAAAAAAAATATTCCAAGTCTTACATTCCAATGAAAAATTCCAGAATGAACTTTGAAACATCATGAGAGTGTAGCTGTGACATGGTAAATCGTGATATAACACTACAAGAAATATTCATAGTCCTGCATTTCAAGGAAAAATAATTCCAAATGAATGTTGAAGCATCAACTGAATGTAACACTGACAAGAAAAACCAGTATAAAAGTTTTCCAAGTCTTAGGTTTCAATGAAAAAAATCCAAAATGAACTTTAAAACATCAGAAGAATGTAGCAAAGACATGGTGAACCACGAGACAACAGTACAAAAATATTCCATGTCTCGCTTTTTGATACAAAATTCCATAATGAAATTTGAAACCTCAACTGAATGTAATAGTGACAAGGTAACCCAGTACAAAAATATTCCAAGCCTTGCATTTCAAGGAGAAAAATTCCAAATGAATGTTGTAACATCAGCAGGATGTAATGCTGACAAGATACAACGCTACGAAAATATTCCTAGTGTTAGATTTCAGCGAAAAAAATCCTAAAATGAACTTTGAAACAATGACAGAATGTAATAATGACAAGGTAACCCACGACACAGTAGTATAAAAATTTTCTAAGTCTTGCATTTCAAGGGGCAAAAAATGAATGTTGAAACATATACAGAGTGTAATAGTGAGAATATAAATCGTAACATAACACTCAAAACTATTCTAGGTCTTACAGTTCAAGAAAAAAAATCCAATGGCGTGGTGTTCTGTGTTTATGTGCGTGTGTGTTTATGTTTTTTGTGTGTGTGTGTGTTTGTGCGTGTGTGTGTTTTCATGTGTGTGTGTGTGTATTTTTTGGTGTGTGTGTGTTTTGAGTTCGTGTGTTTATGTGTGTGTGTGTTTTTGTTTGTTTTTTGTTTGTGTGTGTGTGTGTGTGTTTTTGTGCGTGTGTGTGTTTTTTTGTGTGTGTGTTTTTGTGTGTGTGCTTTTGTGTGTGTGAGTTTTTGTGTCTGTGTGTTTATTTTTCGTGTGTGTGTGTGTCTTTGTGTGTGTGTTTTGTGTTATTTTATGGGTGTTTGTGTGTTTGCGTGTGTGGGTGTGTTTGTTTTTGTGTGTATGTTTTGTGTTATTGTGTGTGTGTGTTTTTATGTGTGGTTATTTTATGTTCATGTGTGTTTTTGTTTGATTGTGTCTGTTTTTGTGTGTGTGTGTGTTTTTGTGTGTCTTTGTTTTGTGTTCGTGTGTGTGTGTGTTTTTGTGTCTGTGTTTTGTGTTTGACTGTGCGTGTGTGTGTTTCTGTGTGTTTGTGTGTTTTTTGTTTTCGTGTGTGTGTGTGTGCGTGCGTGTGTGTGTGTGTTTTGTGTTCGTGTGTGTTTTTTTGTGAGTGTGTTTTTTGTGTGTTTTTTTGTGTGTGTTTGAGTGTGGGTGTTTTTGTGTTTTGTGTGTGAATGTGTGTGTGTGTGTGTGTGTGTGTGTGTGTGTGTGTGTGTTTGTGTTTGTGTGTGTGTGTGTGTTTTTTGGGTCTGTGTTTTGTGTTCGTGCTTGTTTCAAATGTTAGAAGACGCTTATATTGATGATGACTGAAATGAAATGGGACTGAAATGATAATATTTTTGATGAAAGTTTTTCAAAAATACCTCTTATTATGGTTTAAATAAACCACTAATATCAGCTCACCCGGGGGAGGGTGGGGGCGAGGGTGGTGATGAGGTCTGGTGCCGTATGTTGGTGGATTTGGGTGATGCCATGGTGATGTGGCGTGTTTTGTGGGAGCATCATGATATGCTTGGGTTGCAAAAACTTGAATCTCGGGATTTGAAGGCATAGTTTTCTATGAGAATATGCCTGAAAGACGTTTTGGGAGAGATATAGCAATGTCATTGTGGCGTTTAATATCGTCCATAGTTTACCAAGGTGGTATGCATTGTCATTGACAAGCATACTCTAAGGCTTAAAGATAAGGTGGGAGGTGTTAAATGAATTTTTTGCTAGAGGGGGAGTTAAATCTAACAATACTCAATGAAACGGTGCATTTCCTTAAAAGTCCTTCAAAGAAATCTCTTAATATGGTTTAAATTTATCACTAATATCAGGTCATCCAGAGGGTGGGGGGGTGTCACATGGATGAAACGCCATGGCGTTGTAGAGTATTTTGTGGAGCCTCATGATTGGCTTGGGTTGCCAAAAACTTGAATCACAGGATTTAAAGACATAATTTTTAATATGAAATGCCTGAAAAATATGTTGGTGGAGATGATGTGTTGTCAGGGTTTGGGGGGGGGGGGGGTCATGTAATGTCATTGTGGGATGAACTATAGCTTAAAGGTTTGGTTGGAGACATTAAGGAATTTTTCCCAGGGAAGAGATGAAAATATCACAGGTACTAAAAGAAATGGATATTTTCCTTAAAATCTCTTAATATGTCTTAAATTTGCATCTAATATCAACCTTGTTCCTCCGGTATTGCATGCTAGAGGGGGGGTGTATTGTAACGATAGTATGAATCTAATAACCCACGTAAAGAAACGATACATTTTCGTTTTATCGTTATTAATATCTTCCGAGCAAATGTCTCCTGGGGTGTATCAAACTGGGAGAGTAACGAATTATTCTAATGAGTGCCGAAAGATGGGAGATCTTAGCTGTCACGCAATAGGTTATTTTTAGAATATGGTTCCAGACACAAAATACTGGAAATGATTTCATGGACGACTTACTTGGGGCGCTGTACCATTGTAAGTGAATGACTTTTCGAGTCCTGTTGGGGTCAAGAGCTCTAGAAAAAGAAAAAAATATGAAAGGTGTTTCGAGCGAAAAAACTTGAATCGCGAATAAAAAGAAAATGTCTTGAGGCATTTGGGCGAAAAATGTCAAAATGGTATGATCTGGCAGTGATGGATGCGCTGTCAATGCGTAAGGTTGCCTGACCTTACATAAAGTGTGTATGGCCATTAAGCTAATGAAAAAAAAACGCTTTGGGGGTTTCGGGCGAAAAAAAAAGTATTATGTAACAGTGTTGCACAGTAATTACGTAAGGTGTGAGCTGTCATTACGTTACAAGCGGGGATTCCCTCATGGGTTCCTGTTGCAAAGTACATATTTGTCCCTTTGAAACTGGGTAAGTCGTATGACGTCATTGGAGTTCAGATGGGTGTTTCGTGGAGTCTTGGCAACTGTGTTCCCTTTAATAGAACCGGTAACCGCATTGCGTAGGTGTGACAGCTTGAGGGGTTGGTAGCTCCACTTATCTGACCCTTTAAAGGCGAGGGTTTGTCCCCTGGTTTAACATGCGCTAGGAATCTTGCCAGGGGCGGGAATTTGCATAGAAACAGGGGCGAGGGGCTCCCCATATTATTAAAACTTGTGTATTATACCGACAAAATTCCAACTAATTTTGTCTAGACTCTTGCCAAGGATTGGAATCATGCCGAGGGTGGAAATCTTGCCTAGAAATATTGGCGAGAGTGTGTCCTTGAAATCTTGCCTGGGCATGCCAAATCTTGCCTGCACATGTCAATTCTTGCCCGGACATGCTTAATCTTGCCTGGGCGGGAATCTCACCATCTAGAAACAGGTGCGAGGGGTTAGAAACTTCACTTGTTAATTCCCCTGTTTTAATTTCCCTATTATTACTACTTTTCTATTATACAGGCCACATTCCCATTAATTATACCTGGGAATTTTGCAAGGACTGGGAATTTCACCTAAAATTGCAACACCTGGTCGCCGAAAGAGGGATCCTCTTTTAAATCTTCTTCTTGCGCCGTCGAACCTATGGAGGAAAGGAGCAGTCCCTAGTGATGCGCTTGATCCTTTTATGAAATTACTACTATTATAGGATAAGGAAAGAAGCCGGATGCCTTCCAACCACTTATATCCCTTAAAAAAAAATTCTAAAACCAATATATTTTTCATCAAATGAGCCCCTTTAAAGTTGCCATGACTCGTAACTTTACTATGTCATAATAATTGTGGGTACTTTGGTAAATAGCTGATTGTTTTTGTCCCTAGAGCAGAGACTATTAACCGTTTTTAGGGATATTTGCACTAATTTATTAGTTTTTAAGGTTTTGCAAATAGGTTAATCCTTTTACTTATCTATTTATTCAAAAGTAAACACAAAAGCCTTACTGGATTTTTAAGAAGCAAATCAGCATCTGGAACTATCGCACTGTGCCATACCAGGAACATCATATTCGTAATTGCAAATGCAGTAAAAAGATTTTTATGTATTTCTACTCGTGTGCATCTTAGAGACCTGAAAAATAAAAGTAAGTTTTAAAAAAACCGTACAGAAGAGCAATCCTTCCTAAGAAGTCAAGTAGTCCATAGAACATAAATTGAATATTGACTTTTACTTTTCTTGTTAAACAAATAAAAAAAGAAAGTTGATTCACACTATCTTTCATAAATTATGAAGAGTAATGTTTAATTGCGTATCAGCTATTATAGAGGATGACCACTGATTCACAGCTTCGGTGGGGAGGGAGAGGTGTGCCTGATACCTCAAAAAGTGCATTTTTAGGAAAAAAGTTTCCAACTTTCCAAGAGACTTTGGATAGCATAGAAGGGGGTCTGACAGGAAGGGGGCTGAAGTAGAAAGTTAATCTTTCGTGTTTTTTCCTTCGGACTAAGACCAAAAATAGGTGCTAAGGAGGGATAGCTCCCGTCTTATTGCAGAAAAATGTGTTCTTTTTAACAAAAGAAATTACATTCATTTGCTTACCGGCAAAAAAGGTTGAAAGGTAAGGGAGGCTGTATTTTGAGTACCACTAGGATATTTATCGGATGGAGACTGCTATCATTGGTTTTCTTTTTTAAAAATTCAAGGCACCCTTGGGAAACATTCCTGTAGAAAGAAAGAAAACCATGGAAGTGATGGCTCTTAAGTTATTTTTTTTTGCATTTCAAACCCATCTCCTAATAAACAATTGGAAGGTTACTTTTTTAAGGATGATTATCATTCTAGAAGTATTTATGAAGAATATTAAACTTGAATATAAAATACGAGGGTTGAAGGAGGGAGTAGTAACCCACCTTCACACTCAAGAGAGCCTTGGATTAAAGAGCTTGCAGTAACAAATTCCACCTGCATTTGAAATCTTATTGTTCTGCTGTTGACCGTCTCAAGCCTGCAAAAATGGAAGGTGGGTAGTGGGCATGCAACTCACTCCGAAATTGGTGATGAAAATTCTTGGGTATATATAGCCTGCAAAAGAACCATCAAAGGAAAAAACGACCGATACAGCCTTTCCGATGATGACCCTTGCACACACCCAACAGATTTGAATTTTGAATGCGAAAATACCTCTGAAAATTACATTTTGGAACGTCTGAGCGCTAGCCCATCTTTCAAAGGTAAAACAACTAGAGAAGGAGGCAACTCTCTGCAAATTAGACATAAAAGTCCTTTCAGAAGTGCAATGGCTGAGAAACGCAAAGCAACGGCTCAGCTGTAGAAACACCTTAATCTTTAGTTACAATGAAACAAGACGTGAAACTGGAGTGGCCGTAGTTATTTCAAACCTTGTAGCAGAATCACTGATAGTAGAGATGCCCCTATTGACACGATCCCTCACCCCTGCTGCCACCTATAACTTTTTTTACATAGTTTATGTCTGTTTGTTGTCAGTGAGAATGAAAAAACAGGAATTTTGTCACATTTATGTCTGTTTTCATGGATGGTTATGTGTGTTGGTCGATTTATTTGATGTTTTTCATGGATGTTTTATGGTTTTTGTCAGTGAGAATTTGAAAAACAGGAATTTTGTCACATTTATGGATGGTTTTATGGATTTTGTCAGTGAGAATGAAAAAACAGGAATTTTGTCACATTTATGTCTGTTTTCATGGATGGTTATGCGTGTTGGTCAATTTATTTGATGTTTTTATGGTCTTTGTCAGTGAGAATGGAACAACAGGAACTTTGTCACTCCCTTCTTGTTGTTGTTCGATGCAGATGTTATGAGTTTCCGGGAAACAGTATTTGTTATTGTTGTTCAAGCCAAATGTTATGAGTTTCCAAGGTAACAGTTAGATCACGTGTTTCCTTCTCAGCCAATCAGAGGACTTTGTTTACATAACAATTTGACCTTGAGATTTCGTATATAACGGGCATACAATGTGATTCAATTATCAGAAAGTATTGTGACACAATGGATAGGACAATTAACATAATTGATGAGCTTGAGGCCTTGTCAGCCGCAACTAGCAATGTAAGTACATTTTTATTTTCAAACGAATTTTCCTTGATCACCCTCTAGTATATTTAAGTAAGTACCCCCCCCCCCAAACCATACATTCTTTATACTCAATGGAAAACGTAAAATATATTCTTTTTACCCTAACCCCCTCCCACACTGTTTTACAATCCCAAATTCTTACCAATAGAAATACCTTTTCGTTAAATTCCACTTTTTATTTTCCTTGGTCACCCTCCAGTATATTCAGCTAAAGTGTCTGCTGACTTCTGTCAATTTTTAATGAAAATCCCGTTCTGTTTTGACACAATCTCCAGCACGAGGCCTATTATTAGCTGACACCCTTTCCGGTTTACAAACGCGGTCAACGGAACTATTCTTCCGTCAAAATTAAAACACAATGATGCAATAATTAAGCTAGGCCTACACAACCTGTATGGAAGTAGAGAAACAAGTTATTTTCGAATTAGGGTCTAACAATATCTCCCCCCCCTCCCCCATTGTCTTACAATCCCAAATTCTCGCAAAAAGAAATACCATTACGATAAATTCCTTCCCTCTATATTTCCAGCTAAATCCCCCCCCACTCTAATACAAACCATACAATCTTTATACTCGATGGAAAACGTAAATATATTCTTTTACACTCAAAACCTAACCACCGCAAAAAGAAATACCTTTTCGATAAAATTAGCCTTTCTCTGTGACATCCGTCGCTATTGTTATTAAACCGCTAACTTGACTATACATTTCCGCAAGGTTATAATTACCTTGTCACCCCTCTTCCTGTGCGTTCACGATAGTGCTCTAGCCCAAAGGGTTTGTTTTGGTTGTCAAATTAAAACGATTTTAGGCAAAAAGAGATTGTTTATTAAGCTTGTGGATTCTTAACCTTGTATTTGCCGGAGAACCGGTGAAATGGATTATTTTCAAATTAAGTCTAACAATATATTTAGGACATTATGTAAAAGGGGGGAGGGGGCAATACAACGCTTCTAACAGCTTCGTTGTAAGTAAATTATGTAAAAGGGGAGGGCAATGCCTTCAATTCTACCGCCATCAGTGTAAAATGAAAACAAACTGTGCAAGGCTAAAAAGGTCTTTAAGAGTTGCAAAAAGCTTATATTATGTGTAAATTGAATAGCATTTTAACCTATGTTTGCAAATATATGCCTATAGGCCGCTGAGTTAACGAACTAATTTAAAGCTTCCCTCTGATTCTTGAGCTTATAACATTTCGAAATTTTTACTTTTTAGTTTACTTCTTTGCAATAAATGCTTTTCTAGACAAAATTATGGCTAATAATTTTCTTTCTTTAAAAAAAAGGGAGAAATTATTTTGTTACTAATTTTTTTCTCTTCTTTAAGGCAAATAAATGAAGAATTTGCGGCCCCTACATCAAAGAGAGCTACGGGTAGCGCAAATAGCGAAGAATGCTCGTCACCGCCACCCGCTAAGAAAGCAAGGGCTAATAATGCGCCCCCTGCGAAGGCTACTGTCATGCAATATTGTCGCTGGCCAAAACCCTCTAGCTCCACGCTGCCTGCCCAAGTGCAGCCGGCTGTACCAGCCCCTGTCCCGGTTGCACAAGTCACAGCTCCTGTACAAGAAATTAACGTTACCGCTCCCTCCACCCTCCAATACACGTTACCTGGGCCTCTAATAGCTGCCCCATCGACGCTAGGTCAGAAGGTTACCCTCCAGCATGCACTACCTGGACATTCGGGCACCCAAGCCCAGACGGATTATGCAAATGTAAGCATTTTTTTCCTACCTATCTATTTCTTCCAATGTTTTTTCTTTTTCACTATTTTTCAACCCAATATAAACTTGTCTCAGCGAGATATTAACCCCTCACCCCCCAACCATTGTTTTCTCTGTTCCCCCCTCCCTTGGAGATATCTAAATATAATGTAATTTTTTTGCAAAGAAACCGCTCCTCTTTTTTCTAATCTTTACTATTTTCTCTGTTGCTATCACATATATTTTTAGGTACCTTTGAAACTCTATTCCATTCACATAGTTTTAAGAGAGAGAGATTATCCCATCTGTCACATATTGGGGTTCTAATTTACACTGAATATTTCTATCGTGCCAAAGATTTTAGTGAGGGGAAAGCGACTTAACGGTTCTCAACATTTTGAAGTTCAAACTCGTTCATCTAACCTCCATAATTAAACTCATGTGTTTACTGAACCTGTATGGAATTAGAAATATTTCAACTTTTGACGGGCATTATGAGAAGGGGGACTGGGAAGAGCTGTGGGAAGCGCTGCGGGGGTACACCGCGGGCCCGAGAAGCGCCGCAGGGATGCGCCGCGGGCCAGGAAAGTGCCGCAGGAATCTCCGCAAGGGTGCGCCGCGGGTCAGGAAAGCGCCGCAGGATGCGCCGCGGGCCCGAAAAGCGCCGCAGGATGCGCCGCAGTAATTCGCCGCGGGCCCGAAAGGCGCCGCAGGATGCGCCGCAGTGATGCGCAGCAAAAAAAAAAAAAAAAATTGCCACCTTCTATGTCATATCTTAGATTATCTTAAGTTGAATTAACCAAATGCTTTTAAGCAATAATAATTTTAACAGTAGGGATGGTTTGAAAATAAGCTATTTTTCATTTATAGGTTGGTGCATTGGTCCCATATTCACTGTCCAGTGAAGAAGAGGAAGAAGAGGCAATGGAGTTTCAGGACAACGAAACATGGGACAACTCCATTGAAGTACCTTTTAATATTGACGAGTATTTAAATGATTTTTTTAATGTAGAAGCTAGTACAGTTGAGCTTGCGGACTTGAGCCCGAACACTTTGTAGCTTTTAGATGATTTCACAGGGAACCCTCCTCCTCCAGCCTCCGATACCCTAACGAGTCCACTTCAATCGAATGAAGTGGAACATAGCCCAAATATTGTTGAACAACTTGGGGGTGGGGGGGCCCTTCCCGATTTTCTTTTGTCAAATACAATTTTAAATAATAAAGTTGTTTTCACTGCAACGTTTGGGGATCCTTTTAATACACTTATGGGGGGAAATTTTGTTTTTGATCCTGTAGAGATTGTGCATGCCTATGTAGATAAAATTCGTGCACTACTGAAGAAACAAATTCAATTGTCGGGGGGTAGGGATTCAATTAAGGTGTCTATTGTTTTTAAGGTTTTTTATTTGAATGAGGGGAAAAGCGAGGTTTACTATCATTTTATACATTCCGAGATGCGCGTAATTTATCCAAATTCAGAAAATTTTGAGGGTGTTTTTAGTGAGTGGGTAGGACAAATTATAGCGCATCTCGAGCACTATAATGAAAATGGGAGTGGGTCTGTAGTTTTATTTATTGAAAATTTAAGCGTAAATATTTGTAAATTTAAGAAAGATTTTATTTTAAGAGGGGGGGCGGGGGGGGGGTATGAAAGGGATACAGTATTAAATTATAATCCAGATCTAGAGGGTTGTCAAGGTGTCCAGAAGATCTGTTTTGAAACAGATCAAAAGTGTTTCAAGTATGCTTTCCTCACATCAGCATACGAGCCTCTAGCACGTGACGCTACCAAGAAGAATTTAGATCACTTGGCTGTACATGGGAAGGAAGGGTCCGATTTCCCAGTTGTAGATTTTTCTTGCTTAGAAGGAAAATACCCAGTAATGCTACGATCCATTGACATGTTTGAAAGGGCTAATGCTCATTTAAATATTGGCGTTACTGTGGTACAATACGAAACAGAATTTGAAGATGGGACTCGCTCTAAAAAGCAGGGGGTGGTATTCCCCGTAAGGGGCCCGTCAGTTGATTTGGTTAAACACTGGGTTTGGTTGCTATGCACGCCGCCTAGTCAACCGAACGCAATCGGTCATTTTAACCCTATCACTGACATTAGTAGAGTTCTGGGGGGTGGTAAGAAACAGAGTGCCCGTTTCTACTGTCCAACATGCCTCTCTAGATTTTGGACTGAACTAAAGCTGCGAAATCATATGAGACACTGTAGACGGCATGGATATCAGACAGTGGAAACGGTTTCAGGGGATAGGGCCATTCTACGTTTTAAAAATTTCCAGAACACCCTTCTCCAATGCAACAAAATATCTTTAGACTGTGAAGCTAAGCTAGTGGAGGTGAATGATCCCCAATATCCAAACCGTATCAAAGAACACCAGGCCATTGCAGTGTCCTATGCTTATGCGCAAAGAGACAATTCTAACACCATGCGGTTGTTAGAAATAGTTGAGACATTGGATGAGAATGAGTGCATGGTCAAGGCATTGACTAAACTGATTGGCACGGCTAATGGTGCTATTTCTCGTTTGAGAAATACGCATTATCCAATGGTGCTGTCTGCAGAGGATCGTCTTGCGATTAAAAATCAAAAAATATGTTGGGTTTGTAAGGGGGAGTTTGTAGAGGAGGATAAGGGGACTAAAGGGAAAAAAGGGGGGAGGGGGAAAGTCAGAGACCATGATCACTTGTGGCAGGAAATATCATCTGGGGGTAGTAATTTTAGGGGGGTAGCGCATCAATCGTGTAATTTAAATGTTAGCCAACAGTTTTTTATCCCTGTTTTTATCCATAATTCTAATTATGACCTAAAATTTATTTTACCGGCACTGGCACGTATGCACAGGGAGGGAGGGGGAGTAGACAGTCCATGGGTAAATAATTCATTTACCTACAACATCATTCCCAAATCGGCCGAGAAGTTGTTGCTTCTCGAACTGAAATGGCAGGTAGTGGATAATGAGCGTACGTGCTGGAATAAAATCAGGTTTTTAGATTCTTTTAGTTTTTTCCCCAAATCCTTAAGTCAACTAATTCAAGTGCAGAAAAGCGACAATTTTGATAGCTTTCCCTTGCTTAAACAGCACTTTCCAGACAGTGAAATGTATGACTTATTAACCAGCAAAGGTGTATATGCATACGATTATTACTGTTCTGGCGCTCGCTTAAGCGAGGAGAAACTACCTCCAATTGAAGCTTTTCACAATTCACTGACCAACAGTGAATGCACAGCCGAGGATTATGAGTTTGCCAAGAAGGTGTGGGCTAAGGGGGATTGTAAAAATGGGTGGGATTATTGTAGACTGTACTTGGCCAGTGACGTCCTAACTCTGTTGGATATAGTCTGTAAGAATACAGACCAGATCTATTCAGAGTTCAGGTTAGATATAGGATATTATTTTTCTACACCCCATTTAGTGATGGATTTAATTTTAAAAATTAGTAGGGAGGAAATAGGCCTAATCACAGATGTAGATCAACACCTTTTTGTAGAGCGTTCAATGAGGGGGGGGGGTATGTTTTTCACGGGGACCGCGTCTTATCAACCGATCCGAGCGGACAAAGCACCGGTGTAAAGTCAAATGCAGTGTTCTTGGACATGAACTCATTGTACCCCTCGGCAATGTCCCACTACTCTTTGCCGTGTGGGAACTATAAATGGCTTGAGAATCCTTGTGAGTTCCCCGACATTAACACCGTCGAGGACAACGGGCCACAAGGATGGTTCTTTGAAATTGACGGTCACATCCCGCTGGCGCTTCACGACTCAGTCAAAGATTTTGTTTTTCCCTGCATCAATCGACCAGTGACCAGGGACTCGCTGAGCCCCTACAATCGATCATTGGTTGAGGATATGGGGATGCATTGGACCCCCTCTAAACAGAAACTGATTGCTGATTTGGACCCTAAAGAGAATATCGTTGTTCACCATGTGCTTTTGCACTGGATGGTGAACAATGGCTTCAAAATCACCAAAATACATAGGGTCCTGCAGTTCAATCAGAAACCTTATTTGAAAACGTTTATCGATACTTTTGTCGATAAACGGTCTAGGGCAAATTCAAAGGTAGAGAAGGAATTGTACAAGCTCATTCTAAATTCAGCGTTTGGCAAAATGTGTGAAAGCGTACGCAACAGATCTCGCTGCGACGTCGTGACTGACCCTCTAGAGTGTGCACGAATTATTGCCGACCCTAATTTTACATCATTCACGAGCATAGAGGCCGGCATGGTTCTTCTACACAGGAAAAAGCGAAATGTAGTACTGAACAAGAATATAGCAGGAGGTAGTTCAGTACTAGAAATTTCAAAAAAGCTCATGTTGTCCTTCTTTTACAATGTGTGCAAGGTGCAATGGCCACGGGAGGGGGAGGTTCAAGTTTACTATGGGGATACAGATTCTCTGCTGTTAAAGGTAAATGGGACTGAAGATTTATTGGGTGATTTGCAAAATGGGGTGCACATCAGCTCGCGGATGGATTTCACCAACTGGAATCCATCCCTCTACCCCGAGCTGGTGAAACGTCAAGCCCCCTACCAACTATTAAAATTAAAATCAGAGACGGGGAGTGATTTTATATCCAGGGGGGTGTTCCCGGGTCCCAAAGTTTATTTTGTTGAAAAACATAGTGGGGATGAAAAGAAGACATGTAAAGGGGTGCCTACGCACTTTGTAAAGAGCAATTTCAACATGAGCGTGTACAGAGACTGTGTAGAAAGTAGCCTAGTGCCAAGAGCACAAGTGCTTGCAATTCGCTCTCTACAGTATAGAAATTATACTGTGAGAGTGGAAAAAAATGCAATGTCATGTATATCTGACAAGGTCTATGTGCTCGAGAATGGTGTTAGTGTCCTGCCTCATGGCCACTATCGTATTTCAGACCGAGTTGAATGCGTAGACTATCGTAATCAACTTGGTCTGGATAAACTAATCTAACCCAAGCACTAACCACCACCACTCAACCTTTCATAAATTAACCTAACCAGCTAATCTAACCCAAGCACTAACCACCACCACTAACCCATCCACTAACCCGTAGCAGTGACGACAACTATTGTTTTTCCATCGCGACTCCCGGGGGGTGGGGGATCCTTCCCGCGGCCGGCTCCCGGGGGGTGGGGGGCCCTACCTTTAAATTCACTGTAATGTTCAACTGTGCTAGTTCCAAGTGTATTTTTTTGTTGTACAAAAAGTGTTGTATAGAAAAGTGTTGTAGATGGACAAAGGTGTTGATGTACAAAAAGTGTTGATGTACAAAAGTGTTGTACAGAAAAGTGTTTAAAGACAAAAAGTGTTATCATTGTTCATGTTGAACAAATAGAGTTTTCATGTTGACCAAGTGTCACGTTGAACAAGTGTTCATATTGCTGTAATAAATGTTGCCATGAAATATTGTTTTTGCTGTTCTTGAATAGATAGATCTATGGGAGAATTACTACTTATTCATTGGGCACATATGATTTACAGTTAGTCATAGTCCGACTGTTGTCAACAGCATGTATCAATTTAAAACACCCTTCAGATCGTTTCTGTGTGGTCCCTCAATGTCAGGGAAAACAACGCTTTTAGCTAGAATAATTCAAAATTGCGATAAAATGTTTTTGGAAAAACCGAAAAAAATCTACTATTGCTATAGTATTTGGCAAGAGTCCTATGATAAAATAAAAGCTATTGCCACAGCCATACCAATACAATTCATAAGAGGACTTGATGTTTTCAATAGTATTGAACCGAACTCGTGGCTGATTATTGATGATTTGGCTGAATCCATTGAACAGTTCTCACAGGAAATGCTGCAATTGTTCACTGTCCGATCTCATCATGAACACATTTCCATAACCCTAGTTCTACACAATCTGTTTCATCAGAGCAAATGTATGCGAACCCTTGCTTTGAATTGCACTATCTATATTATCTATCGAGTCGTTCGTGATTCTAGCTCGCTCATAACTCTCAATAAACAGATATACCCCGGCGCCCCAAAGTTTCTGTTGTCAGCGTACACTCAAGCGACTAGCAAGCCCTACGGTTACATTTTGTTGGATCTTAATCAGAGCACGCCCGAGGATCTTCGTGTAGTCACCGACATTTTCGACAATGAAATTACAGTATATCTACCGGTGAACAGTAGAAAAGGCTATTAGTTGCCATTATGACACTGAAGAAACTACATGAACAACGGCATTTATTTTCAGTTCTAAGCACTTCAAAACCATTGCTTAGGAAGGCTATACTTAAACATGGTGTCGACAATGATTTCATTAATCTAATATCTGAACTTTGTTTAAATTTAACTGAGGGCAATGTTCAACTGCCAGAAGGTGTTAGACAACAGACAAAGCAACATTGTTCCACTGTACGTGCCTTGGCTTGTAAAAACAAGGGAAACAAATTTAAAAGAAAACGGCTCCTTCAAGCAGGCGGTAGCTTTTTCACACTTTTACTGCCAATAATCGCAGGACTTGTAAACAGTTTTCTCTAGAGAATGGCAAAACCCTATAAATTGACACCATTTGAACTTGTCCTCTCGCCCGTCGAACATTTTGAAGACAATCTAAACAAATTCATTAATGATGAGAATATTGCCGATGATAAAAAACTGCTTTTACTTCAAGATGCATTGCGACGTATGGACAAACATAGACATTATCGTGAGAGACCCGCCGCCGATCCCTCTAAACAGGAAACATCTCAAGATTCTGTACAATCAAAGGAGAAGGAATTGAATTCAATTGTATTGAAAATTGGAAACCTATTGCCCCACTCATATCGGGAAAAGCGTAAAAGAGTATTATCTTATCTCGTGTTGGAAACTGGCGATCAAGTTCAAGTCGACAGAACAGGGAAACGAATTTTAATTCAGGGAAAAAGTTATAATCTTGTTGATTTAATTTGTGATATGGTGACGAATCGTAAAGGACTCTTATCCCTTGACGATAATCTATACACCTTTCTAAGTGTATCAAACTTTCCCAAAAGTCTTATTGGCAATAAGCAAATTCTAAAGAAACTAAGAGAATATAGTCCTCCAACAACGCCCTTTAAAAAAGAAGAAGATTCAATATTTGAAGATACTAGCACCACTGATTTTACAACACCTGTGGCTGCCAGTCAAAAGCGAAGACGAATTGATTCACCCACCAGTGTGCAAAAGGGGAGTGGACATTACACTACGTGTTTACGTTCAAAATGGATGAGGTTTTGAAAGGTATCTATGAAAATGTTGGTGAAGCGGGAAGTTTAAGTTCTCCCAAAACGCTTTCTAGAGTTGTCTCCGGCACCACATTGAAAAAAGCAAAAGAGTATCTAGAAAATGAACCGAGTTACACACTACATCGGAATCATAGACTTCGCAGTAAACAATATCGTCAAAGTAAAGCCTTTTTCCCTCTGCATATAATGCAAATGGATCTTTTAACTTTAGACGTAGTTCAACGGCGTCACAATGCAACCTACAAATATATTCTAGTGGCAATCAGTATCTTTAGTGGCTATGCCTATGCCATTCCGCTGCGATCAAAGAGAGGTGTTGAAGTTGCTTGGGCCATTGAAAGTATTCTTGAACAGGATTCGTATAGAAAAATTCAATCGGATCGTGGCAGTGAATTTGTTAATCCCCATGTGCAAAAGGTTCTTTTGAAATATAATACAACACTTTATCATAGTCACAGTCCGATAAAGGCTGCATTGGCTGAACGATTAATAAGAACGATTCGTCTATTAATTTCAAGATATTGTACATTGAAAAATACACCGGCTTTTATTCATGATTTAGATAAAATCATGCAGATATACAACCATCGACCACATCGATCTCTATCCAACTCTAGCCCTCGGGATGTTCATTACAGTGAAAATACATTTGATGCTTCTCTAAAGCAATACTCCAATGGCAATGAGAAGAAAAAGAAGAAATTCAATGTTGGTGATACTGTTCGAATTAATAGAACCACCAATATTTTTGAAAAGGGGAATTATTTATGGAGCACCGAACTTTTTAAAGTGTCCAAAATTCTAGACACCATACCCATAACTTATCGACTACGAGACACCAAAGATGATGAGATTCTCGGTGGTTTTTATGAATATGAACTGCAAAAAGTTAGAAACACTAGTGAAATTTATCAAATTGAAAAGATATTAAAGAGTCGTACTCGTAGGGGCAAGAAACAGATACTTGTTCGCTGGCTAGGATACAACTCGGATTTTGATTCTTGGGTCAGTGCTGAAGATATTAACAATGCCCAATGATTTCTATGTGACTTTCATGTCCAATGTTTCTGATCCTCTCTACAATGACTTGAATAAAACAAGTGATTTTTGGACAAAACTCTCCCCCACCATCAAATTCTACGGAAAGTATGAAGTGGCTCTTGTCGACTGTATTCTCAAAAATACTTATGACATCCTGAGAAAGGATCGTAAATATGAAATAAAAATTAGACCCTATGATTGGCCGCCACCACCAGGTGATCAAGAACAAATTCAAAAAATCAATTGGTTGGATTATCCATATATTGAATTACCCTACGAGGAACTCACCTGTATGAATGATTTATGTCGTACTATTAATAAAAGAATTTCCGCTCGTAAAAAAGGAGCTTTTCATTTCAACTAGTCAAAGGAGGAGGGCAAGATCTACATTAGTTCACCTATTGCCAGCGAAAAGATTATTCTCAATGATAATCTAAAGGATGTTCTCGGCTTTAAGCTCAATATAATCAATGGTAAAAGTGCCGGAAACACTAATTTCATTTTTGCTGACTACCCACCTGCCTTCTCCACAGACACTTGTATATTTCTCTACGCGTCGTTTGTGGAAACATCTCGGGTTGGTAATTCAAATGTCCCCCTCCTACGAGTTCTCTAACGAAAAACCAATCAAGAGCATATTCATCACTACAATATAAAGCATCTTCAGTATATTCCCGTAAACACTTCCTATTTGGAACTCTGTCAGTAACCACTAAGAACTGAATTAGGTGATCCCATAGCAATTTCAAAAGGTTTGGCTGTGATTACATGCCATTTTCGACCCATCGTTCAACAGCAAGATGTCTAATAGAAAAGTGGTATTCACTTGTCCTGATACTGACTGCTATGTTAATACTCTTGGCCCAAGACAACAGGGCAATGGAATGGACTATTACAAGGGTCGCTCGTCAATGTCTGGCTATGGTCTTGGTAGCTGGTTTGCTAAGCTGTTTCGCTCTTCACTACCACTGGCTAGAAAATATCTTGTACCGGCTGCGACAGATTTTGCATCCTCTACACTCTACGATTGGGGCTCTGGCAAGGATTTTAAAAAAAGTGCTACGGAAAATCTTAGGTCCAGTGCACGAACCCTTGGCGAGAAATTAAAACAAAATGGTAAAGGTTTAAAAAGGTCAAGAAACAACGCATCACTCATCAGTCTCTACTCAGCTCGGAAACGAAAGACATCCCTTTTGTCAAAGAAAAGAAGGAAAAAGCCGACACGTAGTGTAACCAGAAGTCCCAGGAAGAAAATTGTTAGATCGAAACTTGATTTCTTCTCTTAAGATGTCCTACATGCCGCATAAGGATTCTCAACCTTCAATCACCGCCTCATTGAATCTATTCAATGCTGAAAATGTTGATGTGAGTGTCAAGCATGGATACTATGAACAATTTTATCCACTACAACCCCTCTCCGATAATATCCACTTTCAAATTTATTCCAATGAAGACTACTTCATAGATTTATCGTCCACATTTATAGATTTACAAATGAAAGTCCGGAAATCCGATAATACAATGCCAATTCGGGCCGATGGGATATCCTATGAAAATTGTATACTACATAATTTATTTCGTCAAATTAGTGTCTACATCAATGGCACGCTGGTGAGCACAAGCAACAATCTCTCAAACTATGCAAGCTATATGCAATTCATGTTGATGACGCCCAAGTCATACAAGGAACTGAGAGGCGCCTCCAATGGATATGAATATATTACTAATACTGATAGTACAGATGCATTTAAAAATGCTACAACTAGTGAATTACATCTAGTTGGAAAAATATATCATGAAATATTTAATATACCCCAATGGCTGCCGCCCAATGTTAAAGTAGATATAAAATTGACGCTTGCACCATCTAATTTCATATTGAGAAAGGAACTTGCTGCCAATCCCGATGTAAGTCTCTCCCTCACCTCAGCAATACTACATGTACGCAAACAGCAGGTTATGAGTTCTGTTGCTTTAGCCGTGGAAAAACTGAGAGCCAATGGAAATAATATTAAACTACTTGTTCCTCATACAATCACCAATCAACGTCTTATTGCCATGGGGTCACGCACCTTCACCGATTCATCCTTTATCAATGGCGAAATCCCTCGAAATTGGCTTTGGCATTTGTAAAGAGCGCCAGTGCAATAGGATCATGGACTGAATGCCCACATAAATTCGAGATGTTTGGACTTTCATCTCTTGTGTGCAAAGTGAATGGTATTCCACTGTACACTCTATCTTTTGACAAACAATCCTATAGAATTCTGTACGAGTTGACCATGCAATCCCTAGATCATGACTCTCAACTATTTGAAAATGGTATAACCGAAGATATGTTTGCTAAAACACATGGTATCATTGTATTGGATTTGTCTGGCACACAGGATATGAGTATAGTACGTACGGGGACTGTGCGTTTAGAGTGTACATTTGCCAACTCATTGGCTGAGAGTATTGCCCTAATCTCACTAAATCAATATGAAACCTATTGGGAAATCACTCCCGAAGGCAGTGTTCTACTAGACTTGGCGCCATGAACACCAGTCAAATAATCAGTGTATTTAATATGGACCCCTACATGTCCCAGTACAAATCCTATTGTCTACCCTCAGACTATCTTGGAAAAATTCAAAGCGCGAACAATACCTTGATTATTGTTAATAGCAGTCCATCGACTGTGCTGACTGGTCATTGGCTGTGCATCTATCAAACAGTGAAGAATATCGAATTTTTTGATCCTCTTGGTCTACCCTATACATTCTACACACCTCACATCAGCAACTATATTGAGAGCCGTGGGAAAACTATTATTCAAAATCGAAAGAGGGTGTAGGATCTAACGACTAAAAGCTGTGGCTTCCATGCGCTACTATATTTTGTGTTCCGATGTCGTGGTTATACTTACAAGCAGTTTCTCCATATTTATGGTGACAATCCGCGTCTGAACGACTTTCTAGTGGAAAATATACTTACAAGTGTATTTAATATTGATTTCAGTGTCCTAAGAATAAAGTGCTTAAAAAATGTTTGTGAATTTGTTTATTAATAAAATGTATATATACAACAATGTCTTTAAATCTTCACTTTTAGATTTCTTCATCGGTGTATAGGTAACTGTCGTGAACCACTAATGCTGGTAAATCATTTGGATTCACTGTATATTGATCTTGATTGACTGCAAAGTCGGGGTCACATTTTCTGCAGTACAATGTAACTTCACTCTTGTCATATCTCTTTGTATAGTCAATGATACTATTTGCATTCATATTATGAAATTCACGAGTTTCAATCTGTCTATTTGAAGCAATATCACATACTGTGTTTTCAAGTGGTGAATCACATTCGGTAACTGCCAAATAAAAATCACTTGGTTTATAGTCATAGTAGGCAGTGTCGTCACAGCGATGACGTAGAAACCAGATTGTCTTGTTACCCCAACAGTTGAATCGTAGACCAGATTCCTCTTCCCAGAATAATTTAAATCCACGACGATACCAATCTCGTAGAAATAAACTAAAATTACGTTTAGGATTCTTTCCAATCATAGCGGGGTAAGTATTCTCCCACTGATTACATTTATCATTGTGACAATTGGAGCATAGGTGCCCACTAGGGTGAGAGTCACACACCTCTTCAAGACATGAATTACATCCTTTAATTTGTACAGCATAGCCTCTATGTAATTTGCAAGGATTACATAATTTACACTTTTCATTATAGTCATCAATAATTGCACAATTCTCACATTGAGTCCAATTGCCAAGAGTGTACTTGCACAATGGGCATATATAGCACATTTTGGTTTCCGATGTCAACTCTCTCACAGCTAAAACGAAACTGATCCTCTTCGTTCGATAAATTCAAAGTGTAGGAAAGGGGAGAGGAGTAACTCTGTGACGCTACCTCTTTCGAAGGAGGAGGAGCCATCTACATTGGCAATGAAAGTATATCCACAATATGATTCCGCCTTGTTCTAATTAATATATCAATAAATTGAGTATATGCATTTGAATCACATTTTAAAAGTTTCATACAATAGTCTAATGGGGATTATTCCAAATGACGAGAAAATCATCATCCAAAATCAAATGTTTTTCTATAAACACTAGATTTGATCTAATTCTCTCTTTCTCAAATTTATTCATTTTTCAGTCCTTTCACTCTGACTGCTGACTCTAGACTGACCAGAAAAGAAAGTTGGCTCGGAAACAACAGATCGATTGACCTTGACCCCCATTAGACTCAATAATCCATGAACGTGACAAAGTTCCTGTTTTTCCATTCTCACTGACAAAGACCATAAAAACATCAAATAAATTGACCAACACACATAACCATCCATGAAAACAGACATAAATGTGACAAAATTCCTGTTTTTTTCATTCTCACTGACAAAATCCATAAAACCATCCATAAATGTGACAAAATTCCTGTTTTTCAAAATTCTCACTGACAAAAACCATAAAACATCCATGAAAAACATCAAATAAATCGACCAACACACATAACCATCCATGAAAACAGACATAAATGTGACATAATTCCTGTTTTTTCATTCTCACTGACAACAAACAGACATAAACTATGTAAAAAAAGTTGTAGGTGGCAGCAGGGGTGAGGGATCGTGTCAATAGGGGCATCTCTACTACTGATTAGTTGGAAACCCATATGCAACCGCATTATCACTGGTCAATATCACACGAAGCAAGGCAAAATGGGTCCAGTTGCGAACTATACACCCGCTAATGAAGCCAAAAATGACCAGAAATAGACGTTTTAGGAAGATCTGAACTCTGTCCTCAAAGATGTGCCAGACATAACATCCTCTGCGTCACGGGGTTTTCATTGTAAAAGTCGACAACGACGAGGCTACTGTATCGAAGTCCTGGGCAACCATGGGCGTGGACGACGCAACAAGGATGAGGAGCTGATAATAAAAACCACTTAGTCCTGTGGGTTGGTTGTTGGTGGCACTTTCTTCAACCCCAAAGATATAAACTAGCACTAATGGACTTTCCCTGACGGACGTAAAAAACTTGGATCGACAACTTTTTGATAAGTAAAAAGTGGCAGATATTGCCGTACCGTGTGCGAGCATTTAAAGCCACTTATATCTTCTCTGATCATACCCCTCTGGTTACCGAAATCAGAGACAAGCTGTCGGCCGTAAGCCAGGTAAAAACAGCTATGCAGCAGCCCCTCAGCTTTGAAAAACTGAATAACCAAGAAAAACGGTCACAGTATGTACTAATGATTACCAACAGGTTGGAAGCCCTTAGTAACCGTAACGATAAAGACCAAGAGACAGCTTGGACGACTATCAAATAGACCTGCAAAGGTGTCACCAATTGAACACTTGGCCTGAAAAAGTCAGTGAGGGAACAGTGGATGTCTGCATAGTCCTGGGATTGGATCAAAGAGAGGGCAGACAAGAGGAAAGCAATTCTCAATAGCCTTTTGTGTAATGCAAGCCAAGTTCTCAAACTGGAATAAACTATGTTTGATAATGCTATAAAGAAAAGCGTTCTTGCTGAAAAGCGTTATAGCCTTATTTGAAAGCTGAGAAAGCCCAAGAAGCTACTGGACAGAATGACTCTTGGTCAAGTACATCACATGACCAGCGAGATAGTTCGAAAACGTTCAAAATAGACATCTTGTTCAAAATAGCCAAATTCACAAATAATTGTGCCTTTGGGGACTACATTATCCTTAAAGCTTTGGAGAGGGGTACTGAACACAATAAAACACGCTGCACGTGTGCTGATTGTAAAAAAAAACGTGCCATCAGTATCTAAGAAACGGCTGAGGGTATTATGTTGAATGTTTCAGGGTATGTTGAAGGGATATTGGAGAGATATCAGAGGGTAACCATCCCCCCTTACTTTTTTTAGATGGAAAAATACATGGATACGTCAAGGATGAGACTGGACGACTCATTATAGATCCTAACTGGGTAAAGGAAGTATAGGTGACACATTTTGGAAAGTTACTAAATTGACCGCCACCTGTTGATCTCCAGATTTAACTAACGCGCCATTCCTTAACCTAGATCTTGATGTTGAACCACCATCTGGTGGTAAGATAATAAAGGTGGCTAAAAAGCTTTAAGTCTGGCAAATCCCAAGAGGAAGACTGGACCACGGTAGAGACAATTAAATGCTATGTAGCTGTATGCGTAACTGTGTGGACAAAGCTCTTTCCGATAATCTGGAGAATAGAAGGAATTCCTAAGAACTGAACGAAAAGCGGGTTCGTAAAAACCATAGACAATACTTTAGCTTTTCTTATAGTAAAGATCCATACGGCTTAAATGTTTTATTATTTTTATTTACTGATTTGTTTCACTTAGAAACTTCACATAGAAGGGGTGGTTGTCTAAACTTCAGAGCGAGCTCATTCAATTTGAAGATCTAAGTTCCAGTTCTCTTTTTAAGAGTCAAAAGTGATCGGAGGGTAGCCAGCGCCACTAACCTTTTTGCTAAAATTTTTCCGATTAAACTTTTGAGATTATCACTTTGTTCAAAATGATCCAGATATCAAATAACCATGGTTTCGGGATTGATAAACCCCCGAAGGTTTTAGAAAGGAAATTGAAAGGAAATCGACAGTTAAAGTGCCTTTGTTAATAGTCAAAAGTGGTCGAAGGGCAGCCAGCCCCTTCCTCACGCCCTTTTCAGTCCAAAAGCATCGCATCAAAATTTTTAGTTTATCCGGGGTTAGCATATTCCCCCGGCCTCTGAAAAAGGTCTAGAAGCTATGCAATTTACCTAATGTTAACATACTATGATTTTATAGAAAAACAGAGCATGTTTGGTTCTGGGTCTCCAAAAAGGCGTAGAGTATTAAGGCGAAAACCTAAGGAAATATTGAGAGGGATGCCAATCAAAACCAAAAAAATCTGTGTGATTGCTCGTTGTGAAAAGGAAATATCTGCAATATCTAAAGAACGACTGATGCCATCAAGTTGAAAATTTCAAGCTATGTTGAGGAGACGTTGAAGGGAGATCATAGGGTAACCAGCCCTCTCCCTCCTTGCTCTTTATATGCACCCCCTCTGCTCAACACTGACCAAAATTTGAAATTTCTATTTTGTACAAACTAGTCAAAAGGTCTAATAGCATCAATTTCCAGGGGTACCATGCCCCCATAACCCTGTTGAAGCATAGTAAATTATACAATTTGCCCATTGTTTACGTGCAGAATTATCATTAAAAAAAAGGAAATATTTGATTCTGGGTTTATCCAAAATGGGTAAGGTCATTAAGGTGAAACCTTGGAGAATGTTGAGAGGTATGTTATACTAAATCAAAAGGCACAAGGAGCATCATTAAGTTGAAACTTTCAGGACTTGTCAAGGGAGGGGGGAAGAATTGAAAATAGGCTAGAGGGCCGTCAGCCTCCTCGTATGCCTCTTTAGTTGACCTCCCTCCCAAAATATTCTATCAAAATTCAAAATAGACATCTTGTTCAAAATAGCCAAATTCACAAATAATTGTGCCTTTGGGGACGACATAATCCTTAAAGCTTCGGAGAGGGATACTGAACACAATAAAACACATTGCACGTGTGGTGATTGTAAAAAAAACGTGCCATCAGTATCTAAGGAACGGCTGAGGGTATTAAGTTGAAAGTTTCAGGGTATGTTGAAGGAATATTGAAGAGATATCAGAGGGTAACTAACCCCCCTTACCGTTTTTAGATGCTCCCACCCCTTGTCACTGATCAAAACTTTGGAAAAGCGATTTTATTCAAAACAGTCAAAACGTCTAGTGACTAGGCCTCCGGGAAGGAATACCCCAACAGCCCCCAGAGTAAGGATCGCAAATTATAGAGTTTGCCCTTTTTTACATGCAGGATTTATCATTAAGAAAAAGGAGAAATATTTTTTTCTAGGTGTGTTCGAAAAGGGTAAGGGTATTAAGGTGAAACTTTAACGAGTGTTTAGGGGCATGTTCAACTAAATCTAAAGATGCTATGTGCATTCTTTTTACCAAAAAGGTGTGTCTGCAATATCACAAAACCGGCTGAGAGCATTAAATTTAAACTTTCGTGGCATGTTAAGGAAGATGTTATAAGTTGATCGGAAGACAACTAGTCCACCTCCAATTCACTCTTTGGCCGCCATCCCTCCAAAGTTATCTGATCAAAATTTGGAATAGCCATCTTGTTCAAAATAGTCAAAAAGTCAAATAACTGTACCTCCAGGGATGACTTAACGCCCTCCAACCCTGGGGTAAGTGTTGTAAGTTAAATATGAAGCTAAGAGAGGAAAGTAAACGTTGTAAGTTACATAAGTTACCATAAGTTGCCTTTTGCCCTCTTAGATTCTCTCCTTAACACTGATACTTAAAAAGACATTTTATCCGAAATAACCACCACAACGTCTATTAGCTAAGACTCTGGGATGCCATGTCCCCATAGCCCCCGGGGCATGAAATGTAAATTTTGAAACGTGTCCGTTTTTTACGTGCAGGATTTCTCATTAGGAAAGGCAGAAATTTTTTTTCCTGGATTTTCCGAAAAATGCTAAGGGTATTAAGACACAATTTTGGGAATGTTGAGAGGCATGTTGTGCTAAATCAGAAGACATCATATGCATCCACGCTATTAAAAAGGCCTATCCGCTGTATCTTAGGAACAGGTCAGGGTATTATCTTGAATCTTTCAGGGCCACTATTGCTACTGCTACTATTGCGGCTGCAAATGAGACTGGTTGTAACTGAAACTGTTAGTACTTCCAACTCTGACAACTAGCCACTGTGACTAAGACTACTTGCATCTGCTACTACAACAGTTTGTAACTACTTTCACGGAATGTTGGGGTGGTTGTTTAACATGGAAACTTTAATGTTGAAAAAATCATCACTTTGACGTAGTGATACTTTGATGAATGATTTTGAAAAAAAAGGTGTTGAAATCGGTAATGTTGAAAAACTTGACACTAAAATACCACAAACAAGAGTTTGGCTATGATCCCCTTCCCTAACTGTAAAAGTCTAAGGTCTACTGTGTCATTTGCCTTTGCTGAACGCGAATTATATTACAAATATTTTTTTTTGTATTTAAAATATTGAAAAGAAAAATACAAATTACAGTGAAAAAAAAAATCTTGAGCTGCTGAGGTTGCAGCAATTAATATAATTATATATCAAATATTAATTTTAATTTTACAAGTTCTTTTCAAGGACCGTTCTGGGCAGTTGTCAAACTCTGGTTTGCAGTGATTTTCGTTCGTTTTAAGTTTGATTTGACTAAATTTAAGTTCTACTAGTTTTGAGATTTATTTGTTCGTTTGCATTAGTAAATGTTGCATGTTTGTTTGCTATAATGGTTTGCTGAAATTTTGTTTGTTTTGTGTTTAATTTATTCTTTAATATTAACTTCTGGTCGTTTTGAGTTTGAATTACTCTAGGAATTTATTTCTGCAGGTCTTAAGTTTAATATGGCCTTTTACTTTTCTTTGAAAAACGTCTTTTTCGGAAAGTTTTTTTTTAATTTTTATTTAAAAAAGACGCTGCTGTAAAGTACGAAAACTGGAGAGGTTTCAACGTAGTCTCAATTTTTAGCAAACAACTAGTGACTACCCTCCTTTTTGGATCCAACAAGCCCTAAATAACCATTTTGTGAGTTGCAGCACAGATTCCACCCAAAATATTCACTTGCTGACCTCATATTTACTCTGAGAATGATCTTAGAAGAAGCAAATGAATGGCGGATAAAACTTTATTCAGCCTTCGTAGTCTTCGAGAAATCTTTCGACTCTGCATATCTCCAAACGCTTTAGAATGTCTTCAAGGAATGCGGGATTCCGGATAAGCTCACCCAGATCATCAAAACTTTCAAAAAGACATAGAAAAGCTCTTGAAGATAAGTGATGGGAACACCTATTACTTCCAACGTCACGACAGAAGTGAGGCAAGGTTGTGTGTTATCACCAATGCAAAAAATAACGAAAACCACTGTGCGACAAAAGATGTCTCAGCCACTTTAAATTATCAAATACCGGAAGTTGATATACCTCGGGCATGTGATTCGTACGCCCGAATCTTAACTGCCAATGGTCGTCCTCCCGTGGCAGAAACGTGGTACCAGAAGAAGAGGACACTCTAAAAACACCTGGCCAAGCGATGAGCGATTCTAAAATCGCTCATTAAAAGCAATTAATGCATGATATTGGTATTATTTAAAAAAATAAAATTAAAACACACAAAAAGAGGTGTGATCTTGACGGAAATTATGATGAATGTGTTTTGGAGTTTCAGTTTCTCTTGCATGTGAAGGAGGGCTACAACTCCTTCCTGTAAAAAAAAATTTTCTCATTCAAGTTTGATATTTGTAAAAAATGCCTAAAATGGATATTCATGCTCGAAAAAAAAAAAAAATGCAATCCACCAAATGTTTAGGAGGGGTCTGAAATAGCAAACATTGATCAGAGAGTCATTATTTAAACAGTTTGAAAGACAGATTGTTCCATTCAATCTTTCTATATGTATGTTTCTCATGGATACCTTCGATCTCGGTCAATAGAAAGCTCTTAATAACACTTGTTTAAAATCACCTTG
This sequence comes from Artemia sinica, assembly GCA_027921565.1. Lineage (NCBI taxonomy): Eukaryota > Metazoa > Arthropoda > Branchiopoda > Anostraca > Artemiidae > Artemia > Artemia sinica. The sequence continues at coordinate 65,946,281 of CM051258.1, forward strand.
AAATTCTACTTCCATTCCCCCCCCCCCCATCAGACTTTCTTGTACGTTTATCCAAAGGCTCTGGGAAAGAGAACGGTACTTGCTGAGTTGCTTGTGCGCTGGACTTGCTGTGTCCCTAAGAATAGGAGTTTGAGTCTTGATGTCGCTGATTATTTGTTTTGGAACGAGGGTAAGCGATGTGACTCTGTAAGCTGAGCCAGAGTCGACCCAGCTCTAAATGGGTACATGTAGAAATCTGGGGAGAAAACACCGGATGCGGCTGATGATTTACCCCCAATCACGCATTGCACTGGCCGAAAATAGAGAATTTGGAAATTGGTAACTGGGGCATTCAGAGTATTGTCTACATGCGAAAAAGTTATTTAGTTGAAGTCATGAAAACTTGAAAAATTTTGGCCTAAAAATGTATAAAGCACCCCCCCCCCCATCCAAACAAAGACTCAATTGTCACCCACATAAAAGCTGATGTGCAACTACATATGTGTCAATAATTTGATGGAGTAATTTTCTTCGAGATCTCTCGCTCTTAGTTTAGCTTTCAAGGTGTGAAGACCTCTGTTACAGAGAGATTTGGAAAAAAGTGGATGTAATCTAATGCAACAATTAAAGTTGTTTAACTTCTTATGTAGATTCAAAAAGGCCAAAAGAAAAGAGAAAAAATTGAAGCAATTATGTTCTGACAAATACTGAATCCTTTCACCAATTATTAATCCAACCAATTATTAACCAAATATAATCCAACACCAATTTATTTGACTGAAAAATATCGTCATGTCTTTTAATTTGGAGGAAAAGAATATTTAGTTTTTTTTTCCGAATGTCCTCAGCTACGATTTTTACATTTTTGTTTCTTTTCTGCTGTAAAGTCATCAATAAAAATTAGAAGACAGTTTTGTCTTATAGCCTTCGGTATGTCCCGCAGACATAAATCCTTCATTTATCATGTTTGTACTTCCCGCTGAGATACTATATTTCTAGCTGGGAACGTCTATTAGAGATAAAAGTTCATAACTGAGAATGCATAATAAATTGTTACGGCTGAATAATACAGCACCAATTATTTTTTGAAATTACAAACAAATGTGATAGACAATATGTAAAATTTACTAGCTATACTCACAGTGAAACTTATTACTTTTTGCCTAGCCTCTAAACTTGTGGTTTTGAATTTGACAAATGGTGATGGAGGGGGCATTAGAACAGCTCTCTTTGAGAAGGCTGTGGGTGAATTTTCACAAGTATTTAATATGTCTTTTTACATCAAATGAGGTAAAAGAGGTTGGACACGGCTAAATAAAATTGCAGTAGCGCACCTACAAGGGATATTAACTCGTGACCTTTTTTTTCAATTTTTACAGCCACAATGTCAAACAACACACCAACTTTTTTTCTATAGCCTACGCAGCACACTCAAATGTTTGGCAAACGGTATGTACCTGGTAAAATTTGATCCTGTTGATGTGCTCGCATTGAACTGGATCTGTGCTTTTGACATGATGGAAAGTGCGTCAAATTTTCTTCTCTGAATATTTTCCCCAAAAAACCAACTTCGGTTTGAATACGTTTTGAAGTAGACATTTGAATGGTTCAAGTCGGGTCCGACATACTCCCAAAACCAAAATCCCCCCTCCCTTCACGGAATATGCCTCCTAAAAATACCCCTCTACACTGAATATTCTCCTTAAAAGTGGCCCCCACACCCCCCCCCCCCAAAAAAAAAACTCCCCCAAAATTTTGAAACTGATATAAAACAACGAAGTTTTATTAATGCAAGTTAAAAAGCAAAGATGAGATTTAAAACGAAAAAAAATAATTGCAACGTAGTTTAAGCGACATATATGTGCCATATTTCTACTAAAAGGAGATAGCACTAAAAAGGAAGGATTTCAGACATCTGGTTATTGGTTTCCGACAATGTAGATTTGTAATTAACCTTTTTTTATGCTGCCAATCATTGAACTCCAGAAACTGCGCCAAAAAAAGAAAAGAAAAAAAAAAATCTATTTTTGTTCTTATGTGGTATTTCATGTTGGAAAAAGTTAATTAAATCTGTGTGCCAAAAATGACACACAGAGTACTCTTCTTGGGTGCCATAAGGCGCTTCGTGATGACGTTATTAAGTCTAATATCAAGTCTAAATTTAAAAAGAGATTACTCAGATTTTTTGTTACTTCTAAGCCCGTAATTCCCAACGCGGGGCACAGGCCCCACCTAATGGGCATGGCAATATTTTGGTGGGTCATGGGCAGGACATGCACCCTTTTGCTGACTACACTTTGGAGCCTTAATCTTAAAAAAAAACTATTTTTATTTGAGTGACGTCACATTCAAATGCCTTTAAACAGCAAAAGTGATATACGATAGTATTGCAATGACGTTTCAATATTGTATAAAAGGTGTTGTATCTTGTATTCAGACAATAATTTCCTTAATATAAAATATACCTAGAGGACGACATAAAAATATATCAAGTTAATGGCCTTTTAAGCTTCCTTCAGGTGAATCCACGTAAAATTTTGAGCAACAGAATTTTAGAAATGCCGAGATGGGGCTGGCCCAAAATCGGTTGAGAACTACTGTTCTAAGCTATTAGTGAAAATAGAAAGTAATTTATTTCGTTTCAATCCTGAAATCCTTGTCATTATTTTTTTGCCTAGCAGCTGGAATCGAACAGTTCGTGGTAACAAACTGTAAGTAAGAAGCGACTCGGCCCAATAGTAACTGAAACTCTAAAATACGGATTTTGGTAACAATTAATTTTCAAAAAAGGGGGAAGCACCCCCAAAAAGTTAAGTGATCTTAACAAAAATCATGCCATCAGATTCAGAATATTAGAGAACGCTACTGTAGAGGTTTCTAGATCCTATCTTCAAAATTGTGGAATTTTGACTTACCAATAAAAACTAATCAAGGCAACATATTAATGTAATCATGTTGTGCGGATGAGGGATGACAGATTGCCGAAGGTTGTTCTTTTCGGCCAACCATCTATGGCTAAACGGAAAGCAGGTCGCCCTCGTCTGGGGTGGGAGGACGTCATAAGGAAGGATTTGAAGGAAATGGGAGCTTCGTGGGCGGGTGTAAAGAGGGAGGCTTTGAATAAATTGGGATGGAGGAGGAGCGTGCGTAGCTGTGTTGGCCTCAGGCGGCTTGGTGCTGCGATGAGTTGTTCGCGTGTTCGCAATAGCACGATTAGATTTTTCGTTTTAAGCTCTTTTCAAATGCCAATGTTTCTCTTCTGTCTGTGTATAAGTAATTTAATTGCTTTCTTTTATAAATTGTTGTATATACCATCTGTATACCGTCATCATCTTGATATTTGTCTCTTTTTGTTTTATTTTGCGCAAATGGAATAAATAGGCAGTACTGCACTTCTTTATGTGGGATTTTTGCATAAGCCAAATCTAATTCAAGCCTAGTCATTTTACTTTGATGGATACATTAACCTGCTAACAGACATAAAGCACTATAATTTATTTCCATGTCAGCTATCCACTGAAAAATTGCCTCCTCCCCTGGAAAAAACAGGCGAATTGACTGTCAGCACATATACATGCAGTCAGTATTTTCAGATTAGCAGATTTTCTGGTGATTTCAGATTTAATATTTTAAGTGTATTTTTAGATGAAGTGTCCTAAGGGAGATGTTCATAGGGGCCATACCATCCCCAACATTTTTAATATTCAGCAAAATATCTGACATAAGTGATAGTTTTCGTTAAATCACTGGTATAAATCAGTTAAAAAAATTACTCGGTAAATTTGATAGTCAGGTTAGTGAGATGTGAGCCTTGTGAGCCTGTGAGCCAGATTTCGTATTTAAACATGTTTAATTATATGCGTTTTTGTCACGTTTCTACGAGTCAGACAAAAATTTCGGGGGAGGGGCTCAAATCCTGACCCCCTGGATACGGCCTTGATTGGTAGTCATTTCGCTTTTTTCTTCTTTTACGTGTATTTTTAGTGCAAATTTTGCAATAGGCTTTAGAACCTCTATGGTTAGAGAAGGGGGAAGGAAGTAGTGACCAGACTCTTTTTAGCTGTAATTCTTGTTCGTTTCAAGTTTGACTTAAATATTAAATTAAATTGTTACTCGTTTTAAGATTTATTTATTCATCTATATCTATATCTGTTATCTTTATGTTTCATATGATGTTTTATTTTAATTTCTGTTCGTTTTGTTTTTCATTTATTCTTTAAAGTACATTTCTGGTCGTTTTGAGTTTGAATTATCATAGGACTTTATTTCTTCTGGTCTTGAATTTAATGTGACACTTTACTGTTCTTTGAAAAACTTCTTTTTGTGAATTTTTTTTAAAAATTAATTTAGGAAACGCCCATTTTACTTTCAAAAGCAAATACACAAAATTAACCCTTTTTCTTGAAATATTGCAGTCCAAAAGTAAAGTCTTAATCTAAAGAGTGGCGGATAAGGGGACAGTAGCCTCTGAAATATAGGATAGTTCTGCATATAATATGAAAACGAAAAAAACAAAACAGGTTTTATCAAATGAAAGTAAGTAGTGAAAATATAACTTTAAAAAAGCAGAATTTCCTTGTAAGGGGGAGGACTGCGGCTAGCCAATCCCACGCTCTTTACGCTAATGTTTGACTTCTTTCCGCCATACTTCAAGAACGAATGCTCGCTCGAACACAAGGGCCCTGGGAATGGGGTAGAAACCGTTTGTCACAATCAAACAGTTAGTGTTAACGAACTGTAAGTAATGAACAACTCGGCTCAATAGTAACCGAAACTCTAAAAAACAGAATTTCGATATCATTAAATATATAAAACAAAATTGATTCCAAATAATATAAGATTCATCAAGTTTAGTGTTACACATCAAAAGCTACGAGCCTGAGGAAATTTGCCTGAATTTCAAATTAGGGGGGAACCACCCCCTAAGAGTCAAGGAATGTTAATAAAAACCACACCGCAAGGTTCAACTTATCAGAGAGCCCTACTTTAGAAGTTTCAAGATCCTCTATACGAAAATGTGGAATTTTGCATTTTTTACCACAAGAAAAATCACGGATACGTATTTATTTGTTTTTTTTTCCCAGAGGTAATTGTATCGAATTAATGGTTCTAGAACATCGGAAGAGGATGCATTCAAACGGAAAAGGGAAAGCTCTAGTGAACTTTTGAAGTGATAAAAAGATTAGAGGTCAACAACTAGCTCCCCTCCCATGCCCCCTTTTTCCCAAAGCCATCTGATAAAAATTTTGAGACAGCCATTTTGTTCAGCATAGCTGAACGATCCAATAATTATGTCCTTAGGGACTCCCCACAACCCGTGCGAGAAAGGGCTTTAAGGTATGAAATTTACCCATTGTTTGCGAATAGTATTTGTAATTGGGAAGTATACAGACATTTTTCGGGGGGGGGGGGGGGGATGGGGCGGTATTTTGTGTTTAGAGTGGGTTTCCACGGGGAGAATTATTTGCATGGAGGGAAATTTCTGGGGATGAACTTTTCAAGGGAAACTTTACACTGGGGGGATTTGACAGAATTTGTATACGAGATATCTTTACACACTACTTATCTTTTACACATGTGAAAATGTTTTGATTTCCGGGTTTCTGGGTTGACAGCGGGTTTTGATTTCCGGGTTTCTGGGTTGACAGTGGGTTTTGATTTCCGGGAAAAAATTTCTACGGAAGTTTGGATTTCCCCCATTAAAGAGAATTTTTCAGACTGAATCGCCCATAATAAATTTCACGTAAAGGGGGGGGGGGAGTTTCAGCGATGATGGAATTGTCTGGAGGGAATTTTACGGGGCGTGTGTGTGTATTTAACGTGGGAGGAACATTCCACGGAGGAGTTTCCCGTGAAGGGAGGAAATTTTCATTGAGGGTGAACCAGATTTACTGGCATTATTTGAAAAACGATAAAAAATTAAATAAATAAAACAAAAATCAACTGAAAGTAAGGAGCAACACTAAAAATCAAAACGAATATAAATCATTCCGTACATCAAGGGGTTGCCTTCTCTTCATTACCTTACTCTTCACACTAAAGTTGGACTGTTTGTCCCAATTTTTTAAGATTGACTAATGAGAGACAAAGGCCGTTTAATTAGAATAGGGAACTTTTTTATAAGTGCAAAAACCTTTAGCGTGAAGAGCAAGGTATTGAGGAGGAGGACAGTACGCACTAATACGTACTCTTTTAAGCTTCAGTCATAGATACCAAAAACCAAATTCGCATGTAAATAGCGTAGAGTCATTTACTTTATCGTTTAATTTAATTTTTTTAATTTCATTTTTTGAGTTGTTTAAATTAAATCGGGCTTAAAGGGACTGGACTATTACCAACTCGTGGCTTAAAAACCTGCTTATGCTCAAGTATGATTTTTTTTTTTGTCCGGTCATTCAGACCTAAATCCTATTTTTTATAAAGTCACACAAATCGTTCATTTTGGCTTCATTCAGTTACCAGGTGCTCAATTCAGTCACTGACGGCCCACGTTGTATTTTCCTTCTCCTGAAAAGACTTTGGAATTCCAGACCTATCAGTAGAGAAATGGTTGCTTTTACCACTGGTTAGCTTCAGTTGTAGATACCCATACCCAAATTTAAATTTAAATAGAATAGAGTTGTTTTATTTTATAGTTTAATTCTTATTTTTAATAGTTTCGGAGTTAAACAGAGTTCTTTAAAGTAATCCAGGTTTAAAGGAACTGGACTGGTAGCATAGCAGCTCGCCGAAAAAATGACTTTATGCTCGCATATGATTTATCTCTGTCTGATGGTTCAGTAGTTTTGGGAAAACACATCTGAAGCCGGAATGGATAATATGAACAAACCAAAAGCGAGAGACAAGGTTCCCTGCATGAAGTGTGGGTCCAACTTTGAATATGAGTTGAAAAGAAGGTAAGAAATTTCTAAACACAATTGAAAAGTAATTAGAATTCAAATAAAAAAGCCCTGCAACTCTTTCAAATCAAGTGTATACAGGACAGTGAAAAAACTCGATTACAATACGAGATTGGGATGGATACAACACTTGAGAAGAACGAGAAAGATTTAGCTGTGTACCTGGAATTTGCTTCCCAAGACAGGCGTGCTTTTGAAGACACTGGGGTAGCTCCTTCAAGTCAGGAGGTAAGTTTTTACCTGGGAAGAAAGTAATGAGCAATGTTAAGATTTATAAGAAACAGAAATTATTTCAAAACTGTGCTTCCGGCTCTTTAGCGTAATTTTTTATGTCATCCCATAAATCAACACAAATATTGAGAAGGAGTCAAATGTAGGGCAAGATGTCTCCGATAAACCAACCAAAGTATTTTTTACATGTGCTACCAAGCTCGAATACAATATGCCATTAGTCGCTGCTTTCAATGACACTGTAAAGACTGCCCGGAAAAACTTTACGTTGAATGCAAAAGATATCTTGGTGAAAATACAATCTATATCATCTTCTGTGTTTGAGCTATGTAAAGAGTTAATGATCGATTGCACTGAAGAGCTTCTTAATATTTCAACAAATAGCGGAGATGTTGTCGAAAGTTGCAGTTAATGTTTTGAAAGTGTAGTTCACAAGGGCCACAGAATAAGGAAGCCAATCTCTAGTGAAAACCAAACAAAGTAGGCTATTTCATGTTTCCCTAATCAATCAAAGCTGAGTGTATCCTCAGACCTCAGTTGATCATTCAATATAATAAAATGAAAAAGTGGATATTTCATCTGAGATGGAACAAGGATTACCAGCTCTTAGAATAAAATACCAAAAAATATATTGCCTTCTGCTTCATGTGTTTCCTTTTCTCTATTGGTCCCAGGAGCAAACAATCTGAAAAAACTTGGGTGGAAGACGGTGTGCGGTAATAGCACACAATGAAGAGCAAAGTAAAGGCGAAGAAAGTAAAACTTGCAAGCCATTTCTCTTCCGAGTTACACGGAGCAGCTGTTTCATATTTTGTTACTTCATCAATAACACCAGTCATATGGATTTCCTACTTTATAAAAGCACTCGAACTACGGTTTTGCAGCAAGCAAAAGGTGACGAGACAAACCAAAAAATTGTGAAAATTTTTTTTCGACTTTGCAAGAAACCTGAGGAGACAGGACATTGGCTTTAGGAGAACCGAAGAACAAAATAGGACATTTGGTTAAATTATTCAACTTCTAGTGAGGTATGTAACAACTCTTGATACCCAGAATAGACTACGAATATGCCTATTTACGCACAATTCCTCAGAACGAATCAATTGAATTTCTTTCAGCAAAAGAGAGGGAGAAGATCCTCGACGAAATCATAGATTCAGAATTCTATTCTGTGATGGCGAATACAATACCCGATGCTTTACATTCGGATATGCTTGTGGTCATGAGATTACATCTAGAGACACTTAGAAAGATACTATAAGATGTCAGCAAGGCTAATGACAAAACCCGGCAGGGTATGGCAGGAATTATTATAGGAAAATTGTCAAGGAGAGGAATTCCTCTTGATAATCTAGCTTTTCAGTCTTAAGACTATGCAACTGTGATGTCTGGTGAACTTAATGGAGCCGGGTAGAAAATATCTGAGCGGCTTGATTGCCGCGTGCCTTATATTCTCTGCCAGGCCAAAAGACTAAACATTGTTAAAGAACATAGTTGTAATTAATTTATTTTTTTATTGTCGATAAATATCTTTGACGAAATATACGTGTTATCTTCTTTATCTAAAAAGCATTTTGCCTTCCTTCAAGAAAAATTCTCTTCAATTTAAATCAGCATTATTCTCTGAAACATATCACGGATTCAGTGAACTGAAAGGGCTGAAACCATAAAGGTAGTAGTTACTTCGTTTGAAGCAATAGTTTCAAAGTCATTTACAAAACAAAACGGATAAAGAACACCGATGCAAAGACGAGGCCACAAGCTAGCGGCCTTCTGAAAAGGATTCTAAACTTAAAATTTATTGCTTGCCTCATCTTTATGAAGAAAAATCATGCACCAGATCAGGATAGTAAGAGAGAAACTTGAACAAGAGGAGATCAATATCATCAACGCAATCGAGATGCTTGAAGATTTCGTCAGACATCATCGTCAGTGACTTAGACCATCTAGTCTTGACAGCCAAGCTCAGAGTCAGACCGGGATCTCAATGTATCAGTTCTATAGACAACATTTTAAAATCCTGCTTGAAAGGTTGACTGCAATAATGGAAGATAATCTCAAAGCTTGTTTTGTCATTTTTCAGTCATTTTGCTCCTTACTTCAGCCTTCTTTAAAAAAGAGGTTTCTGTTGCAGATATTCAGCTAGCAACAACGATGGTCCCGGATTTAGTGAACTGAAAAGGCTGAAACCCTAAAGGCAGTAGTTACTTCGTTTGAAGCAATAGTTTCAGCCATTTACGAAACAAAACGGATAAAGAACACCAGTGCGAAGACAAAGTCACAAGCTAACGGCCTTCTGAAAAGGATTCTAAACTTCAAATTTATTGCTTGCCTCATCAGCCGTTTATGAAAGAAAACAGATAAAGAACACCGATGCGAAGATGAAGTCACAAGCTAGCGGCCTTCTTAAAAAATTCTAAACTTTGAATTTGTTGCTTGCCTCATCTTTATGAAGAAAAATCACGTACAAGATCAGAATAGCAAGAGAGAAACTTGAACAAGAGGAGATAAGTATCATCAACGCAATCAAGATGCTTGAAGATTTCGTCAGACATCATCGTCAGTGACTTGGACCATCTAGTCTTGACAGCCAAGCTCAGAGTCAGACCGAGATCTCAATGTATCAGTTCTAAAGACAACATTTTAAAATCCTGCTTGAAAGGTTGACTGCAATAATGGAAGATAATCTCAAAGCTTGTTTTGTCATTTTTCAGTCATTTTGCTCCTTACTTCAGCCTTCTTTAAAAAAGGGGTTTCAGTTTCAGATATTGAATTAGAAACAACGATGGTCATGGATTAAGTGAACTGAAAAGGCTGAAACTATAAAGGCAGTAGTTACTTCGTTTGAAGCAATAGTTTCAGCCATTTACGAAACAAAACGGATAAAGAACACCAATGCGAAGACGAAGTCAAAAGCCAACGGCCTTCTGAAAAGGATTCTAAACATCAAATTTATTGCTTGCCTCATTTTTATGAAAGAAAAATCTAGGACCATCTAGTCATGATAGCCAAACTCAGATTCAGGCCGAGATCTCAATGTATCAGTTCTATTGACGACATTTTAAAATCCTGCTTGAAAGGTTGACTACAATGATGGCTGATAAACTCAGAGCTTGTTTTGTCGATTTTCAGTCATTTTGCTCCTTATTTCCGCCTTCTTTAAAAAAGGAGTTTCAGTTGCCGATATTGAGCTAGCAACAACGTTTTTACAAACCAAGATACAACTTCAGATTCTACCGCTTTTTAGGAAGAGCTAGAAGTTTCATTTCAGTTTTGCTATGGTGCTTCTTGCTTCAAGGAAGTACTAGGTGAAGAAAGTCATCAGCAACAATAGCTGGAACAAGCTAATTGCCATTGCAAATTGACTCTGAGAGTACCTGTTGTAGTTGCTGCTGCTGAAAGAACATCTTGCAAGCTCAAGTTTGTTAAGAATTTGCTGAGAACTATCACGGCTAATTCTCAAATAGATTCCCTCATGTTGTAGACAAATGAGAAAGACCTCACCGATGCCTTTGACTTAAACAAGATTGTCCAGCAGTGGTCCACTTTGAAGAAGAAGTCAATGAAAATATATATGTTCTTAGTCACGCATTAGACATGAGATATTCCGTTTTAGTTTCTTGTTTGTCTCTGTAGATAAATATAAATGAAGATTAATGTATAATAAATTATCATGAGTCATATAACGTGATCTAGGAGTAGTTTAAATGAGAGCATCTCACCCTCTGGCCTGGGTGCTTCAAGCCACCCCTTGACGTGATGACGTCTTAAATAAATAGAAATCACGTGGATGTATCCATGAAGACAAATGATCCATCGTTCACATCTAACCACTACTAAATCTCAATGAACGTTCGACATAATTTTCAACAATTTAGATCTTGATTATATGGTCCATTAAAAAATCGAAAAAATCTTTGACCCCCACAGTTTTGTTAATGGGTGCAACTGGCTACAGGGTATATCCCCCTTGTTCAAAAATAAGGCATATTTTTTCAATCTCTTATCTTTTGATGGGGAATACTAAACTCAATGAATTTTGTGTATTTGGAATCAGCGTAAAAGAAAATTCTTTGGTGAATTTGTATCAATTTTTTTTCTCAAGAGTTTTGGTTACTATGGGACCAAGCTCTTCCTTACGTACAGTTTGTTAACAACAAATATTGGAAAGGGCGAACCACGGGCCTTAGCAACAGAAAGTTTAAAAACTAGTTTTGAAAGAAAAAAAACTGTCCAGTGAGAAAAAATGCCATTTGAATCTGATTCGGAAATGCATGCTGTAATATTAATTAATCGTAATAGTAAATGTTTATTACGAAAACGCATCTATGTGATTTTAAAAAAAGAGTCTGAAATCCCTCGAAAATAATGTCTGATCGAAATTAACAGTGCAACACTCGAACCACCATGGTTGAAAACCCTGCATAGGAGAAGTAGAGTCGCCACAAAAAAACAACCCTTTTGAATCTCACCTTTTTTGCATGGAAAGCACCGTTATATATCCTTTTTACTTCTTCTTTATCTTCTTTTTTCTATGGATCACATGGTGGTGATCGTATCTAGTCAGCAGTGGAAGAATGATGAGAGAGCTCATTTGAAAGAAAATCGTCACACCTAAATTCTTTTTTTAATAGCAAAACAGATCATTCTACAGCAGAGTGGCGTTTTTGCAATTTTTGTGCCACAAAATATAAATTTTAACCAAGAGAGGGTCGAAATACTTGAGAATGGGAAGTCTAAAACAACCAATCGATATTCTTATGGTCTAAAGCTCTATATGGAAGATTTGAACCCCTCATCTTGACAAGTCACAGCAAAGTGGCATTTTCTGCCAGTTTTGCCAAAAAAACATCAATTTTGGCCCAAGATAAAATTTATAGTTTGAAAAATATAGTAGACCTAATCGAATTTTCATAGTTTAATACCATATACAGGAAGTTTCGAGCTCCCTATGTTGAAATACGGCTTTAAAGTAATATGTGAGATGAATTCTGCGAAGAGTTCCGTATTTACTCACAAATCTTTCAGTGGCAATGATATGAACGCGGAAGTAATTGCCAAGGTTTATGATAAATCACCTACAGCTGACGACCCTTGTAACAAACAAAACAGATAGTAGCACAGTAAAGTGGCGGTTTCTTCTTTTTTGCGCCATAAAACATCAATTTTTTCCCCAAGAGGGTGAAGTTGCCAGGGAATTCAAATTCTAATATACACAATCGATTTGCCCTGGTCGAAAACCCTATTCAGGTGGTTTTGAGCCACCCGCCATGATTAACGGCTTAAAAGAATGATTCAATTGTATCAGTGAGTTCCTTGTTTATTAAATTAATTAAAAAAAAAGAAAAGTAAAGGTCATTTTATACTTAAACTCAACAGATACAAATACATGTTAAAATTCAAACTCAAATCGACCAAAAATTACTATTAAAGAATAAATGCAACCCAAAACGAACAGAAATTAAATAAACAATCATAGCAAAAACATTCAACAAGTAATAACATAAATGAATAAATATATCTTAAAGCGAGTAATGCTTAGATCGAATATGAAAATCAAGCTTAAAACGAAAAAAAAATATTTTGCTACTGAAGTATAAATGAAACTTAAAACGAACAGAAATTAAATAAACAGTCAATGCGACCAAACAAACAATAGATATTAATGTAAATGAATAAATAAATCTTAAAACGAGTGAAACTTAAATTGAATATGCAAATAAAGCTTGAATCGAATAAGAATAACTACAAACAAGAGTTTGGGTATCACCTCACTGCAGAAGCCTAAAACCTACTGCGTCATTGGCGCTTTACTGAAAACTATATGAGTCTTGAAAAGTCTTGGAAAGTATAAACAAAATCAAATTGAATATTAGATATATATCGATCAATCAATCAATCAATCAATTTATTAAATTAATAAACACAACAAAATACACTTCAATATAAACTCCCCCGTAAGGCTCTATGGCCAGGAAAAAACAGGGGAGAAACAAAAATTAAACAAATACAACTATTTTCAATACAATGCATTGCATTTCAACCTTTCAAAGACTCAACACACACACACACACACACACACACACACACACACACACACACACACACACACACACACACACACACACACACACACACACACCACACACACACACACACACACACACACACACACACACACACACACACACACAAAACAAAACAAAAAGAGAAAAAAAACAATAATTAAAGACCCAAACAAAAAGCGATTTTATGAGACCCCCCCCCCAAAAAAAAGGATGTAGACTCCAATAAAATAAACCAAATTCCAAATATATATTTGAAACCAAACCACAAAAAAAATATTATACAAACTCAAAACCCCTCACAACAAATGTTTCCAACCCAGGCTATTGTCACCCCCCCAAAATAATAATAATAAAAATTAAAAAAAATATATTTAAACATGAAAAATCAAGACATTAAAAAATTTCTTAAGATTCTTTTGAAAGTTCGAAACGAGTGACATTCTTTAGCTGACTCAGGTAGGCTATTCCAAACGATATGACAAGCAGTTAATGGATTAAAGTCAGACCTCACCGATGGAGTAAATAGAATATTAATATTCCTTGAATTGCGAAGATGATGCGAAGACCTATCAGTGACGAAAGAAGGAGTAGTTTGAAGGGCTGCGGGAACACCACCATTAATTTGATGAAAAGTGAAAGACGCGCACGAAAGAGTGTAGAGAGACTGCAAATCAAGTAATAGGCTAGTTGGGTTAGATGTAGAACAATTTGTTTCCTGTATAAGCCTTCTTGCCTTATCATATAACTTAGAAAGTGGTTTCAAAAAAGAAGAGAAAGTTGACATCCATATTGTAGGGCAATAAGAGACGTAGGACTGAACTAATTAATGGAACAGAATTTTTAAAAACTGATCCAGGAAAAATATGTTTTAGCTTCCTCAAAATTCCAAGACTCCTTGAGATCTTCATATTAAATAGTCCAATATGATGCTTGAATGAAAGGTTTTCATCTAGAAGTATACCGAAAAATCGGACATATCGTTCCTTAGGTCTACTGAGAGAGCCCCTTGAAAGCTGGATTTTAGATAAGTCAGGGCACGCCAGAGAAATACGGGAAAAAATTAAAAAACTTGACTTAGCAACATTTAGGGAAAGGCAATTTGCATCAAACCAAAGAACGACTCTCTCAAAAAGGTCAACTAATTTGGGAAGCATCTCAGACTCAGTTCCCACTACAGTACCAATGGTACTGTCATCAGCGAAAGCAACGAGAGTGTCCAAATCCTGCGAAAACGATGGATTTTTTTTAGCATTGAAAGATTCAGGATGACATAGGCGACAGCAAACTGTAGGTTTTTTATTCATAACCGCAACTATAAGGTCATTAACATAAATCAAAAACAAAAACGGTCCAAGAACAGAACCTTGAGGAACACCAAACTCAACTTCAGACGAAAAGTGGGAAAGGGAATCTACGGAGATAGTTCTACCTGACAAATAGGAATCAAACCAAGCATGAGCCTGTCCTCTTACACCATTGTGTGATAGCTTATACAGCAGAATCTCATGAGTTAAAGAGTCAAAAGCCTTACGGACATCTAGGAATATAGCTGCAGGAATCAAACCAGAGTCAAGCGCGGTGTGGAGAAAATTTAAAAGAGCTACACACGCATGCTCCGTAGAATGTTTAGCTCGGAAGCCAAACTGAAAATCATGAAAAAATCTTTTAGCCTCTAGAAAAGCGAGTAGACGGGAAAGCATGGTCTTTTCAAAAATTTTGCTAAAAACAGACAGCTAAGATATAGGGCAATAATTGGCTGGGTCACTTCTTGGTCCACCTTTATATAAAACAATTACTCTAGCTTGCTTAAGAGAAATGGGGAAAATCCCATTTTCAAAAGAAAGATTTATAAGCTTTGTCAATGGAGAAATAATTGAAGGAAGAATGAACTTAACTACCATAGTTGGAATACAGTCAGGGCCAAACGACGAAGAACCCTTCAAGCTATTTACAATCCTGGCTACTTCAACATCAGAAGCCGGATACAACACCATCGATTTGAGACAAGGCGGACCAAGATAAGATTTGTAATCTAGTTTTGACTGTGAAGACCTGATTGAAGAAGCAGTGGTTTTCCCAATATTGGCAAAATATGATGTAAATACTTCTTGAACAGATAGAATACCCTCAACAACCACATCACCAACTACAAGACTTGGAGGGATAAAAGGAGCCGGAGAAGAACGTTTGTGGACGGAATTGATCACTTGCCATGTTTTTCGAATATCTATCCCACAATCCGAGAATTTTTTTGGAATAATAAAGGAATTTAGCCTTCCGGCATAAAGAATGGAAAACATTCCTGTAGAGTTTGAATTGCTGAAGACGTGCAGCATTCAAAGATGGCTTTGCTGACTTAAAAGCTTTCCTGAGATTATTTTTTCTTCTCCAACTCTTTAGAAGACCAGGGGTCATCCATTGGTTAAGGGATCTTTTTGACCTTGAAGTAGAGGAGGACAGAGCATATACGTCACAAATAGACTCCTTTACTGACTCATAAAAGGAATCAAACTTAGAACAAAAATCATTATCGTCACCAAAAATATTCCATGTCTTCTCAGCTAAATGGGATCTAAGGTGGATCAATTCATTCAAACCAAACCTAAAGGAAGCTGAAGCAGATGCTGGAGTGTCCCTATTCAATGTTTTTTCAAGGATAAAACTAGAAAATACAGGAAAATGGTCTGAAATATCACTCACAACAACAGAATTCCGAACCAAATTAAGAGACAAAAAATGTTATCAATTAAAGAGGCTGACGTATCAGTTACACGTCTTGGAATACAAGTTGTTGGTAGAACCCCAGTAGTGAGCATATCTGAGAGAAAATCCATCGTAGTAGAGGAAGCCATGTCAATTAGATTTAAGTTAAAGTCTCCCATTATTACAAGTTCACATGGACGTCTGCCTATTAAATCCAAGACCTCATCAAGGACCTGAAGAAAAGAAGGGACGGATCCACTGGGAGATCTATAAACATTACCAAGTATCAAAACCTTATTTTTTAATTTGATTTCAATAAACTGGGATTCAAAAACCCCTTCGTCATTCCTTGACAGATCGCTTCGAACAGTATACGGAAAAATATCAGAAATATACATTGCTAGTCCACCGTTTGCCATCCTTCTGCGATTTAGTCTCTCCATTTTGTAACCGGGTATATCAAAAGCATTTCATTGCTAGAATTAAGAAAAGTCTCACATAATCCGATAACATCTGGTCGCCCATCAATAACTATCTGCCTCAACTGATCAATCGATGAACATAGACCCTGAGTATTGAGTTGAAGGACCGAAAAATGATCATCTCGTCTAGTAGCCTACTTTAAATCAGAAACATACTTACTATTAATTGATTGGGAAGTATTTAGGGAATTTCTTTTAATTTGACCAATGGAATTATTAATGATACTCAAAACATCTAAGGGGGTTCTTTGTAATTGAAGTAAACACCAATCAAGGGAGTAAAAATCCCCAGAGCCTGAGTTAGAAAAATTCATAAAACTTAAGGAGTCTGTGTATCAAACCTGCGCCGCAACACACACAAAATAAAATAAATAAAAAAATTAACCAAGAGGCTATAAATAACAACAAAAATAAGTATAAATAAATAAATAAAATCACAATAATCATACCAATAAGTAAGATACCTATACATTTTATATTATTGAACAAATTAATAATAATAATTTCAGATAAATTTAGTGACTTTTTTAAATCATTAATCATACTACTCAGTTTCTGAAATAAAAAAAATAAAAAATATATAACGCTAAAGCTCCACTGCATTAATGTACCCATGAGACCAATACAAGTAAAATCATTTTCAAGATAACAAAGGATTAAAATCCCAAACTGACGCAATGACTTGTGAGAACAGGCATGTAACAAAAAAGAATAATTATTGAAATCCATCAATTTCATTGAAGTTAATTGGAACGAAAGTAAATCATTAGACAGATACGCACATAGAAAAAAAAATAAGCAAAAGATAAATAAAATACGCTGGATATATGAATGGCAAGATACTAAGCATATCTAAAAAAAACACACACACACAAAAAAAAACTTATTCTTAAACACAGTCGGCTAGAGTATGAATTTTTTTAGCGACACTTTCACCGTTAAGCCTTGCCAAAATTTGCCCACGATCAGTCCAAACATTTCTATGTCCAAATTTGTCCTTAGCGGCATATAGGATCTCACATCGCCTCATTGTCAATGCTTCCGATAGGAAAATTCCACTTGAAGCTAACCTGGCTTTTGCTTTGAAGACTTTCTTCGCTATATCACTATTCACAAATTTAACTAAAACAGGAGGGACTTTGTCGTTTAGGGAGGCATCGGTTAAAGCAGGAGATATTTTGAATCTGTAGATATTCCTAATTTGGGCAACATTAATTTCAGTCAGGTTCATTTTGGTTATGAAAACTTGCAGGATTGTTGATTGGAGGTCAGATCCGGACTGTTGCTTAACACCATGCAAAATTAGTAAATCAAGCAGCACTTCTTGTTCAAATGAATCTAGTTTCATCTCAATTTTCATGATTTTCTCTTCTTGATTTATAATTTGGTTGCGAAGAGTTTTCAGCGATTGTTCATTTTTTTCAGATTTTGGTTAATAATCAAGAGTAATCGCGTCATATATTGACAAGTAATGTCGTGGGATGACTGGCGGAAAGAATCAGCATCCGAAAACCTTTCATTAACCTTCTTAGTTATATTTTGCAGTAACTCTCGCTTAGTTTTTTTCAGGTCAAGTTCCTTAGAAGTGATTTTATCCATCAACGAAGCACACTCTCCTGTATTAGATTCCTTAATTGTTAATGCATTATATGTCTTGGAAAGGGATTTGTAAATATCGGGTGAATTTTTCAATTCCTCAAATGCAGCCTTTACACCTGCAGTCTGTTTTGTTGAAGTTCGGCTAACGCTTGGATTATATTCCGCCAAGTTGGCTTCAACAAGTCTGTATTCGTCATGTGTCCCATAGCAAAATACCAATTAATAAATATGATGGCTTTCCTTTGCTATCCTTGGACACTTTTAGTATCTTTACTGGCCAATGAGGATAATTTTTGAAGTTAGCTAGCGCGATATCAAACTCTTTAAATGCAGGCATTTCCTATTAAGGAGAGGACAAAAGTAAAAGCAACTTATGTTTATGTAAGTTAAGAACCTTAATGAAAAATTTAGTTGAAATAATGCTCCAAAGATTCAATGACATATATCCAAAATAATCTATATTATCCACTAATATCAGTCTATTTCAATACCACTTAGTTTGGCGGCAAAGGTGAACACAGATCAATTCGCTCACAGTAGTTTATTCAAGAAAAATCAATGGCGCAATAAATTTCACCTGTGTCGAATGTGTATAATGATATTAATTGTTGAAAGATCCATCAGTTCAATATTTTGTTTTCACTGTAATTTTTATATTCATTTTCAAAGCTGTAAGAACTGGAAAAGAACAAATTTGTAATATACGAGTAATTCGTTTTCAGTGAAGCGCCAATGATGCAGAAGGCCTTAGGTTTTTACACTTAAAGAAGGGGGCAGTATCCAAGTTTTACTTGTAGTGAAACTATATTTGTCTTGAACAATCTTGGAAAGAACTGATAAATTAAACTGAATATTTGATGTATAATGATATTAATTGCTGAAAGCTCATCAGTTCAAAATTTTACTGTAATTTTAATGTTTATTTTCAATATTAAGTACAAAAGAAAACATTTGTAATATAATCGTTCTAGTGCCGAAATTAAAAGTTCTAGTGCCGTTTTTAAGTGACAAAAAAATGGAGAGCAACTAGGCCGCCTCCCACGCTCATTTGTTTAGTCACCCGATAAAAATTTTGAGATAGACATTTTGTTCAGCATGGTCAAAAATATGATAACTATGTCTTTTAGGATGACTGAATCCCCCGAAGTCCTCGGGGGGAGGACTGAAAGTTATGAACTTTACCCAATGTTAACATATAGTATTGGTTATTGGGAAGTATACAGACGTTTTCAGGGGGATTTTTTCTGGTAGTGGGGGAGGGGTGGGTCGGGGATTATTTGGGAGGATCTGTCCATGAAGGAAGTTTTCATGGGGGAAGGGACATTGCTAAGAAGGGGACTCCGGATTTCCCAGCATTATTTAAAAAAAAGACAAGAGATTAAATAAAAAAAAAACAAGTTTTTCAACAGAAAGAAAGCAGCAAAATCAAAACTTAAAACGAATAGAAAATATTACATATATGATTGGTTTCACCCCCTAGTCAATACCTCGCTCTTTAAGCCAAAGATTTCTTAGTACTTTCATAAGAGCTATTTATTCTAATTAACTGCCTTTGTGATTAAGCGGTCATTTTTAAAGAATTTGAACAAAATTCGAACTTTAGCTTAAAGAGCAAGGTATTGACTAGGCGGCAAACCCCCAAATATACGTATTAAAAATATATGAATATAGAAGTTATAATTACGTAAGTTAATTCGTAAGTTACGTATATTTATTACTAATAAAAACGTTCGTAAATAAAATTAAACAAGTTTCGAGAAAGCCATTTAACCAAATAAAAGTAAAATTGATATGCTAGTTTTTTTTTTTAATTATTCATGTACAGTAAGCCAAAATCAAAACCTGTATTAATTCAAAAACATTCAAAAATTAAATACAAAAAAATAAGTTTTTTTAACTGAAAGTAAGGAACGACGTTAAAACTTAAAACGAACAGAAATTATTCCGTATATGAAAGGGGCTGTCCCCTCTTCAACGCCTCGGTCTTTTTAGGCTAAAGTTTGACTTTCTCACAACTCTATTTTCTTTAAACTAAAAAAAATTAGCCTAAAGAGCGAGGCGTTGATGAGGGGACAACCCCTTTCATATACGGAGTAATTCCTGTTCGTTTTAAGTTTTAAGGTCGTTCCTTACTTTCAGTTAAAAAAAACTTGTTTTTTTATATTTAATATCTTAAAGAGATGTTTCATGGCCCAGCTAAAAGTAATGCTTCTTTTTATGTGCATCTTGTAAATTGTTTCAATAGCTCCGTTTCAAAGTGCCATGAATGGAAAGGGTGACATTTACAATAAGGTTACCATTGTATTTTCTATGGTTAAAAACCATCTTTTAGAGGTTTACGAAATCCAAACTTGTATAATTTCCTCAAAACCCCCTTACAGAGCGGAGACTAAACTAGACATTTTGAAGAAAAAGCATCTACTGAAAGAAGTGTAGTTTCTTTATTTTCATTTCTGGGAATATAATTGAATTACTTATGTCCAAATTCTAAAGCATACCAGTGATGAAATACTCCTAGGACTCTTTAGTTATGGGAAAAAGTTGCCCCTATCTTGTGAGAAAGTTTGAAGAAGTAAGAAGCATGACTTATGGTTAATGTCTTATTTTAACATAAAAATCACAATGACTTCTTTAGTTTCATCACCTAAATTAAACAAAGATCTTTTTGAAAGGTTTATTGTATATGTGTAAAAATAATAAAAACGAGCAAGAAAAAATAGAAAAAAGTTTTTGCTTACGGAAGTAAAATGCGAAGTTGAAATTTAAAACCAATAAAAATTATTATTTTGCAGATTCCATAAGATACATATATAAAACTTGCTCAGATAAACTGACTTATGTTATTTTCCATATCTATAGAATGCTAAAAACTAGTCCTTGACTGAAATCACCAAACCAAACCCAAACAAGTGGATTTTCTCTTTGGAACAGCAAATTCCTTAAGTAAACTAAAAAAAAAAAAACCACTACGCCTCTCGAAAGTTTTTCACCGACCGTGATCTTTTAATATACAATTTCAATTTTCTAAAAAAAAAATCAAGGAAGCTCCGTTTTAAGTAAAACACTAGTTTTAGTAGCCTATAGGTACTGAATAAAACACGAGTTATTTTATCTGAACAAGTTTTGAAGATATATCTTCCGTAATCTGCAAGGTGATAATATTTGCCCTTTTTAAGTTTCAACTTCGCTCTTTACTTCTTTAAAAAATCTTTGTTTTCTAAATTAATACTTGTGAAACAAAAGAGCAGCCCAAAATAATCAAATTTCCCATTATTTACCTGATTAGGATTAGTTATGAACAATAAGTAATTTGCCATCAATCTGTCAGTATCAATATAACAATGCACGATCTACACTCATTGGCATCGGTCGTATAATTAATTTTTTTTTTTTTTACACATGCCCTTTGATGGTTTACTAAATTCTTGGACTAAAAGTAAAAAAAAACGACAATTGTTAACGACCCAAAATGATACAAAAAACTAAAACTGCATTCCTGATATTTTTTTTGTTTGCTGATATATTCAATCACCAAGGATAGTTAAAATGAAATCTGATTGTTATAAATTTGGCTCCTGTAGAATTTTACGCTTCCATGCATATTCTAAAAAGCCTAGAAGAATAATGAATTCAATTTCTAATGATAAATACTTCCTAAAGGAGATATGCAGTTTTTGATGATAACGGTTACCAAACTAAAAAACTAAAATAAAAGAAACGTGAAAAAATCAGCACAAAAAAAGACGAAAAAAAGGCACCAAACAGCTTAAGAGCTCGCTGGTTTCCCATGAAGGTGTAACTGTCTTTAACAATCGACTGTTCGAGCTTTAACTAATCAAGATTTTGCCCCGGGAACAAAAAAAAATAAATTAGGAATAAAAGAAAAAACAAGAATAAAAAAAATTAGGCACAAACAGCGTAAGAAGGTGCTGGTTTCCTATGAAGTTGTAAATGTCTTTAAGAATTGACTGTTCGAATTTTAACTAATCAAGATCTTGCCCCGGGCAAAAGAAAAAATTAGGAACAAAAGAAAAAACAAGAATTAAAAAGACTAGGCACAAAAAAGCTTTACAAGGTGCTGGTTTCTTATGAAGATGTAAATGTCTTTTAAGAATGGACTGTTGGAATTATAACAAATCAAGATTTTTTCTGAGGCGCAAGAAAGTCCAGAACCACCACTGTCCAAAAGGGGAAGCCCTGTTAATATATGGAATAACTTCTGTTTTTTCAACTTTTAATGTCGCACTTGACTTTCATTTGAAACAAATTGTATTTTCAGTTTACTAAATAGAAAGAACGAACCAGAAATAAAAGGAAAAAAATCAGAAGTTGCGTGTTTTCATTGATTTATTTGTCTTGCACAAAAAGAATATATTTTTAGCAATTCTAAAACATACTAACGCTCAGCATAAGTAGTAATCAAGGTACTACTTTGCGTACTTTATGTTCCATCCTGTTTTATTTGCGGCCTACAGGTCATCACACTCTTTGCCAAGAGGAATGACGCAATTTCAAAGTTCAGTGTCTTTTTTTAGTGGTAAACCAAAAAACCGATTTTTTTAATGCTTTTACAATCGGAGATGTTTGATTAACCATTGCAAAAAAGGGGTAATGGGATATGCAAGCATTTGCAAAAAAGGAGTAATTAATGTTGAAAAGGGTAATTACTTCTTTAGTTTACGAGATTTGCGAATTTTTTGCGAAAAGATATTTGCGTAAAGGTATTGCAATGGTTAAGAATAGGTCATTACACCTTTTTGCCAAGAGGAATGAGTATAATACATGTTTATTTATTTTTTTTAACTGGTATTTTTTCAATGAAGTCCATAGCACTTTGCAGAAACCCGTGAATGTAGGACTGAAAGTCCAATTACTAATCAAGCTAGTGTGACCGCCATTTTTTGATCTGGTTAAGTGGGTATAATCTGGTTTGGTTTGCTATTGCGAGAGGACTCAAGCGATTTCTTTCTTACAGGGTTTCAGTTATACAGGGGTTAGGGTAATTAGTAATTGGAAAATTTTTTAATGCTTTTACAATCGGAGATGTTTGATTAACCATTGCAAAAAAGGGGTAATGGGATATGCAAGCATTTGCAAAAAAGAGATAATTAATGTTGAAAAGGGTAATTACTTCTTTAGTTTACGAGATTTGCGAATTTTTTGCGAAAAGATATTTGCGTAAAGGTATTGCAATGGTTAAGAATAGGTCATTACACCTTTTTGCCAAGAGGAATGAGTATAATACATGTTTATTTATTTTTTTTAACTGGTATTTTTTCAATGAAGTCCATAGCACTTTGCAGAAACCCGTGAATGTAGGACTGAAAGTCCAATTACTAATCAAGCTAGTGTGACCGCCATTTTTTAATCTGGTTAATTGGGTATAATCTGGTTTGGTTTGCTATTGCGAGAGGACTCAAGCGATTTCTTTCTTACAGGGTTTCAGTTATACAGGGGTTCAGTTACATGGGGTTGGTGGTTGTTAATCTGGTTTGGTTTGCTATTGCGAGAGGACTCAAGCGATTTCTTTCTTACGGGGTTTCAGTTATACAGGGGTTCAGTTACATGGGGTTGGTGGTTGTTATAATACACAAGTTCTATTTGAACAGTGTTGCGAGATCCCCTACCACACCCCAAAGGACTCCGATCCCCCCATCCCGTGTATTAGCGAAGTTACTCTGTGGTCGTTATAATACACAAGCTTTAGTTTACGAGATTTGGGGACTTGAGTTGCACGAGAGTTCAGTTACATACGGATTCAGTTACACGGGGGTTTAGTTAAATTTTCAGCTAGTGTAACCGTCATTTTTTGATCTGGTTAAGTGGGTATAATCTGGTTTGGTTCGCTATTGCGAGAGGACTCAAGCGATTTCTTTCTTACGGGGTTTCAGTTATACAGGGGTTCAATTACATGGGGTTGGTGGTTGTTATAATACACAAGTTCTATTTGAACAGTGTTGTGAGATCCCCTACCACACCCCCAAAGGACTCCGATCCCCCCATCCCGTGTATTAGCGAAGTTACTCTGTGGTCGTTATAATACACAAGCTTTAGTTTACGAGATTTGGGGACTTGAGTTGCACGAGAGTTCAGTTACATACGGATTCAGTTACACGGGGGTTTAGTTAAATTTTCAGCTAGTGTGACCGCCATTTTTTGATCTGGTTAAGTGGGTATAATCTGGTTTGGTTTGCTATTGCGAGAGGACTCAAGCGATTTCTTTCTTACAGGGTTTCAGTTATACAGGGGTTCAGTTACATGGGGTTGGTGGTTGTTAATCTGGTTTGGTTTGCTATTGCGAGAGGACTCAAGCGATTTCTTTCTTACGGGGTTTCAGTTATACAGGGGTTCAGTTACATGGGGTTGGTGGTTGTTATAATACACAAGTTCTATTTGAACAGTGTTGCGAGATCCCCTACCACACCCCCAAAGGACTCCGATCCCCCCATCCCGTGTATTAGCGAAGTTACTCTGTGGTCGTTATAATACACAAGCTTTAGTTTACGAGATTTGGGGACTTGAGTTGCACGAGAGTTCAGTTACATACGGATTCAGTTACACGGGGGTTTAGTTAAATTTTCAGCTAGTGTAACCGTCATTTTTGATCTGGTTAAGTGGGTATAATCTGGTTTGGTTTGCTATTGCGAGAGGACTCAAGCGATTTCTTTCTTACGGGGTTTCAGTTATACAGGGGTTCAATTACATGGGGTTGGTGGTTGTTATAATACACAAGTTCTATTTGAACAGTGTTGTGAGATCCCCTACCACACCCCCAAAGGACTCCGATCCCCCATCCCGTGTATTAGCGAAGTTACTCTGTGGTCGTTATAATACACAAGCTTTAGTTTACGAGATTTGGGGACTTGAGTTGCACGAGAGTTCAGTTACATACGGATTCAGTTACACGGGGGTTTAGTTAAATTTTCAGCTAGTGTGACCGCCATTTTTTGATCTGGTTAAGTGGGTATAATCTGGTTTGGTTTGCTATTGCGAGAGGACTCAAGCGATTTCTTTCTTACGGGGTTTCAGTTATACAGGGGTTCAGTTACATGGGGTTGGTGGTTGTTATAATACACAAGTTCTATTTGAACAGTGTTGTGAGATCCCCTACCACACCTCCAAAGGACTCCGATCCCCCCATCCCGTGTATTAGCGAAGTTACTCTGTGGTCGTTATAATACACAAGCTTTAAAAAGAGCTTTACGGGGATTGAGAGACTCAGTTGCCTAATTCCGTGTGATTTTTTCTTTACTTGGTAGTCATTAAAAACGAAATTTTTGTGTTAATTCTAGGGCAGGGGTAACTATTTAGTTTAAATAATTCTAGGAGGAATTGAGTTTTATGGATGGTATAGAAAAATGGTACTTGTTAAATATTCGGGTAAACATACGACTAAGAAATCTATGATTTGGGATGTGTGGGTTGCTATTTTTTTACTTTTCTGAGCTGGATTTCTTAGCCTTTCATAGGTGTGTATGATATTTTCTTGATAAAACATAGCAGTGACTACATCAGATGGTTTTGTAGTGCAGTGAGTTGTTACTAGTAGTAGTATTTTCGTGTTTTTTGCAAGCCATTCATACTATACCTTAAATGCATTCAGATATTTTCTTGATAAAACATAGCCGTGACTACATCCAATGGTTTTGTAGTGCAGTGAATTGTTACTAGTAGTAGTATTTTCGTGTTTTTTTTTGCAAGCCATTCATACTATACCTTAAATGCATTCAGATATTTTCTTGATAAAACATAGCCGTGACTACATCAGATGGTTTTGTAGTGCAGTGAGTTGTTACTAGTAGTAGTATTTTCGTGTTTTTTTTTTGCAAGCAATTCATACTATACCTTAAATGCATTCAGATATTTTCTTGATAAAACATAGCCGTGACTACATCCGATGGTTTTGTAGCGCAGTGAATTGTTACTAGTAGTAGTATTTTCGTGTTTTTTGCAAGCCATTCATACTATACCTTAAATACATTCAGATATTTTTCTTGATCAAACATAGTCGTGACTACATCAGATGGTTTTGTAGTGCAGTGAGTTGTTACTAGTAGTAGTATTTCGTGTTTTTTGCAAGCCATTCATACTATACCTTAAATGCATTCAGATATTTTCTTGATAAAACGTAGCCGTGACTACATCAGATTGTTTTGTAGTGCAGTGTGTTGTTACTAGTAGTAGTATCGTGTTTTTTGCAAGTCATTCATACTATACCTTAAATGCATTCAGATATTTTCTTGATCAACTGTGGTTTTTTCTTTACTTGATGGTCATTTGTTGTATCTTTTAAAAGAGCTTTACAGGGTTTGAGAGACTCAATTGCCTAATTCCGTGTGATTTTTCTTTACTTGATGGTCATTAAAAACGAAATTTTTGTGTTAAATAAGTAGTTTTTCTGTATCTTTTAAAAGAGCTTTAAGGGGTTTGAGAGACTCAGTTGCCTGATTCCGTGTGGTTTTTCTTTACTTGGTGGTCATTAAAAACGAAATTTTTGTGTTAAATAAGTAGTTCTTGTATCTTTTAAAAGAGCTTTACGGGGATTGAGAGACTCAGTTTTACCTTGTCACAGTTACATTTCTTGATTTTTCAAAGTTCATTTTGAATTTCTTTCGTTGAAATGCAAGAGTTGGAATTTTTCAGTAGTGTTTGGTTGTGGTTTACCTTGTCACAGTTACATTTTCTTGATTTTTCAAAGTTCATTTTGAATTTCTTTCGTTGAAATGCAAGAGTTGGAATATTTCAGTAGTGTTAGGTTGTGGTTTACCTTGTCACAGTTACATTTTCTTGATTTTTCAAAGTTCATTTTGAATTTCTTTCGTTGAAATGCAAAAGTTGGAATATTTCAGTAGTGTTTGGTTGTGGTTTACCTTGTCACAGTTACATTTTCTTGATTTTTCAAAGTTCATTTGAATTTCTTTCGTTGAAATGCAAGAGTTGGAATATTTCAGTAGTGTTTGGTTGTGGTTTACCATGTCAAAGTTACATTTTCTTGATTTTTCAAAGTTCATTTTGAATTTCTTTCATTGAAATGCAAGAGTTGGAATATTTCAGTAGTGTTTGGTTGTGGTTTACCTTGTCACAGTTACATTTTCTTGATTTTTCAAAGTTCATTTTGAATTTCTTTCGTTGAAATGCAAGAGTTGGAATATTTCAGTAGTGTATGGTTGTGGTTTACCTTGTCACAGTTACATTTTCTTGATTTTTCAAAGTTCATTTTGAATTTCTTTCGTTGAAGAGTTGGAATATTTCAGTAGTGTTTGGTTATGGTTTACCTTGTCACAGTTACATTTTCTTGATTTTTCAAAGTTCATTTTGAATTTCTGTCATTGAAATGCAAGAGTTGGAATATTTCAGTAGTGTTTGGTGATGGTTTACCTTGTCACAGTTACATTTTCTTGATTTTTCAAAGTTCATTTTGAATTTCTTTCGTTGAAATGCAAGAGTTGGAATATTTCAGTAGTGTTTGGTTGTGGTTTACCTTGTCACTGTTACATTTTCTTGATTTTTCAAAGTTCATTTTGAATTTCTTTCGTTGAAATGCAAGAGTTGGAATATTTCAGTAGTGTTTGCTTGTGATTTGAATTTCTTTCATTGAGATGCAAGAGTTGGAATATTTCAGTAGTGTTTGGTGGTGGTTTACCTTGTCACAGTTACATTTTCTTGATTTTTCAAAGTTCATTTTGAATTTCTTTCGTTGAAATGCAAGAGTTGGAATATTTCAGTAGTGTTTCGTTGTGGTTTACCTTGTCACAGTTACATATTCTTGATTTTTCAAAGTTCATTTTGAATTTCTTTCGTTGAAATGCAAGAGTTGGAATATTTCAGTAGTGTTTGGTTGTGGCTTACCTTGTCACAGTTACATTTTCTTGATTTTTCAAAGTTCAATTTGAATTTCTTTCGTTGAAATGCAAGAGTTGGAATATTTCAGTAGTGTATGGTTGTGGTTTACCTTGTCACAGTTACATTTTCTTGATTTTTCAAAGTTCATTTTGAATTTCTTTCGTTGAAGAGTTGGAATATTTCAGTAGTGTTTGGTTATGGTTTACCTTGTCACAGTTACATTTTCTTGATTTTTCAAAGTTCATTTTGAATTTCTGTCATTGAAATGCAAGAGTTGGAATATTTCAGTAGTGTTTGGTGGTGGTTTACCTTGTCACAGTTACATTTTCTTGATTTTTCAAAGTTCATTTTGAATTTCTTTCATTGAAATGCAAGAGTTGGAATATTTCAGTAGTGTTTGGTTGTTGTTTACCTTGTCACAGTTACATTTTCTTGATTTTTCAAAGTTCATTTTGAATTTCTTTCGTTGAAATGCAAGAGTTGGAATATTTCAGTAGTGTTTGCTTGTGATTTGAATTTCTTTCATTGAGATGCAAGAGTTGGAATATTTCAGTAGTGTTTGGTGGTGGTTTACCTTGTCACAGTTACATTTTCTTGATTTTTCAAAGTTCATTTTGAATTTCTTTCGTTGAAATGCAAGAGTTGGAATATTTCAGTAGTGTTTGGTTGTGGTTTACCTTGTCACAGTTACATATTCTTGATTTTTCAAAGTTCATTTTGAATTTCTTTCGTTGAAATGCAAGAGTTGGAATATTTCAGTAGTGTTTGGTTGTGGCTTACCTTGTCACAGTTACATTTTCTTGATTTTTCAAAGTTCAATTTGAATTTCTTTCGTTGAAATGCAAGAGTTGGAATATTTCAGTAGTGTTTGGTTGTGGTTTACCTTGTCACAGTTACATTTTCTTGATTTTTCAAAGTTCATTTTGAATTTCTTTCGTTGAAATGCAAGAGTTGGAATATTTCAGTAGTGTTTGGTTGTGGTTTACCTTGTCACAGTTACATTTTCTTGATTTTTCAAGAGTTGGAATATTTCAGTAGTGTTTGGTTATGGTTTACCTTGTCACAGTTACATTTTCTTGATTTTTCAAAGTTCATTTTGAATTTCTTTCATTGAAATGCAAGAGTTGGAATATTTCAGTAGTGTTTGGTGGTGGTTTACCTTGTCACAGTTACATTTTCTTGATTTTTCAAAGTTCATTTTGAATTTCTTTCGTTGAAATGCAAGAGTTGGAATATTTCAGTAGTGTTTGGTTGTGGTTTACCTTGTCACAGTTACATTTTCTTGATTTTTGAAAGTTCATTTTGAATTTCTTTCGTTGAAATGCAAAAGTTGGAATATTTCAGTAGTGTTTGGTTGTGGTTTACCTTGTCACAGTTACATTTTCTTGATTTTTCAAAGTTCATTTTGAATTTCTTTCGTTGAAATGCAAGAGTTGGAATATTTCAGTAGTGTTTGGTTGTGGTTTACCTTGTCACAGTTACATTTTCTTGATTTTTCAAAGTTCATTTTGAATTTCTTTCGTTGAAATGCAAGAGTTGGAATATTTCAGTAGTGTTTGGTTGTGGTTTACCTTGTCACAGTTACATTTTCTTGATTTTTCAAAGTTCATTTTGAATTTCTTTCGTTGAAATGCAAGAGTTGGAATATTTCAGTAGTGTTTGGTTGTGGTTTACCTTGTCACAGTTACATTTTCTTGATTTTTCAAAGTTCATTTTGAATTCCTTTCGTTGAAATGCAAGAGTTGGAATATTTCAGTAGTGTTTGGTTGTGGTTTACCTTGTCACAGTTACATTTTCTTGATTTTTCAAAGTTCATTTTGAATCATTCAAGAAACGTGATTAAACATGTTTTTAAACTACATGCTATTTGCACGCCTTTCCTTGGCACCTTTCCAAACGAGCGGGGATTCCCCGCCAGTTCCTACACATTGCAAAAAAGTGAGCAGTATGAAAACTCCACGTTTTCAACCAGACTGGTTTTTTAGACAACACACCCACAGAGATGACACACACACACACATAGAGACGAGACACGCACAGACACAACACACAAACAGAGTCATAGTGAGAGAGATATCCAAAAAGTTGGGTTGATCTAGGTTCACTTAGAGTGGCGCGCCACTCTAAGTGAACCTAGATCAACCCAACTTTTTGGATATCTCTCTCACTATGACTCTGTTTGTGTGTTGTGTCTGTGCGTGTCTCGTCTCTATGTGTGTGTGTGTGTCATCTCTGTGGGTGTGTTGTCTAAAAAACCAGTCTGGTTGAAAACGTGGAGTTTTCATACTGCTCACTTTTTTGCAATGTGTAGGAACTGGCGGGGAATCCCCGCTCGTTTGGAAAGGTGCCAAGGAAAGGCGTGCAAATAGCATGTAGTTTAAAAACATGTTTAATCACGTTTCTTGAATGATTCAAAATGAACTTTGAAAAATCAAGAAAATGTAACTGTGACAAGGTAAACCACAACCAAACACTACTGAAATATTCCAACTCTTGCATTTCAACGAAAGGAATTCAAAATGAACTTTGAAAAATCAAGAAAATGTAACTGTGACAAGGTAAACCACAACCAAACACTACTGAAATATTCCAACTCTTGCATTTCAACGAAAGAAATTCAAAATGAACTTTGAAAAATCAAGAAAATGTAACTGTGACAAGGTAAACCACAACCAAACACTACTGAAATATTCCAACTCTTGCATTTCAACGAAAGAAATTCAAAATGAACTTTGAAAAATCAAGAAAATGTAACTGTGACAAGGTAAACCACAACCAAACACTACTGAAATATTCCAACTTTTGCATTTCAACGAAAGAAATTCAAAATGAACTTTCAAAAATCAAGAAAATGTAACTGTGACAAGGTAAACCACAACCAAACACTACTGAAATATTCCAACTCTTGCATTTCAACGAAAGAAATTCAAAATGAACTTTGAAAAATCAAGAAAATGTAACTGTGACAAGGTAAACCACCACCAAACACTACTGAAATATTCCAACTCTTGCATTTCAATGAAAGAAATTCAAAATGAACTTTGAAAAATCAAGAAAATGTAACTGTGACAAGGTAAACCATAACCAAACACTACTGAAATATTCCAACTCTTGAAAAATCAAGAAAATGTAACTGTGACAAGGTAAACCACAACCAAACACTACTGAAATATTCCAACTCTTGCATTTCAACGAAAGAAATTCAAAATGAACTTTGAAAAATCAAGAAAATGTAACTGTGACAAGGTAAACCACAACCAAACACTACTGAAATATTCCAACTCTTGCATTTCAACGAAAGAAATTCAAATTGAACTTTGAAAAATCAAGAAAATGTAACTGTGACAAGGTAAGCCACAACCAAACACTACTGAAATATTCCAACTCTTGCATTTCAACGAAAGAAATTCAAAATGAACTTTGAAAAATCAAGAATATGTAACTGTGACAAGGTAAACCACAACCAAACACTACTGAAATATTCCAACTCTTGCATTTCAACGAAAGAAATTCAAAATGAACTTTGAAAAATCAAGAAAATGTAACTGTGACAAGGTAAACCACCACCAAACACTACTGAAATATTCCAACTCTTGCATCTCAATGAAAGAAATTCAAATCACAAGCAAACACTACTGAAATATTCCAACTCTTGCATTTCAACGAAAGAAATTCAAAATGAACTTTGAAAAATCAAGAAAATGTAACTGTGACAAGGTAAACAACAACCAAACACTACTGAAATATTCCAACTCTTGCATTTCAATGAAAGAAATTCAAAATGAACTTTGAAAAATCAAGAAAATGTAACTGTGACAAGGTAAACCACCACCAAACACTACTGAAATATTCCAACTCTTGCATTTCAATGACAGAAATTCAAAATGAACTTTGAAAAATCAAGAAAATGTAACTGTGACAAGGTAAACCATAACCAAACACTACTGAAATATTCCAACTCTTCAACGAAAGAAATTCAAAATGAACTTTGAAAAATCAAGAAAATGTAACTGTGACAAGGTAAACCACAACCATACACTACTGAAATATTCCAACTCTTGCATTTCAACGAAAGAAATTCAAATTGAACTTTGAAAAATCAAGAAAATGTAACTGTGACAAGGTAAGCCACAACCAAACACTACTGAAATATTCCAACTCTTGCATTTCAACGAAAGAAATTCAAAATGAACTTTGAAAAATCAAGAATATGTAACTGTGACAAGGTAAACCACAACCAAACACTACTGAAATATTCCAACTCTTGCATTTCAACGAAAGAAATTCAAAATGAACTTTGAAAAATCAAGAAAATGTAACTGTGACAAGGTAAACCACCACCAAACACTACTGAAATATTCCAACTCTTGCATCTCAATGAAAGAAATTCAAATCACAAGCAAACACTACTGAAATATTCCAACTCTTGCATTTCAACGAAAGAAATTCAAAATGAACTTTGAAAAATCAAGAAAATGTAACAGTGACAAGGTAAACCACAACCAAACACTACTGAAATATTCCAACTCTTGCATTTCAACGAAAGAAATTCAAAATGAACTTTGAAAAATCAAGAAAATGTAACTGTGACAAGGTAAACCATCACCAAACACTACTGAAATATTCCAACTCTTGCATTTCAATGACAGAAATTCAAAATGAACTTTGAAAAATCAAGAAAATGTAACTGTGACAAGGTAAACCATAACCAAACACTACTGAAATATTCCAACTCTTCAACGAAAGAAATTCAAAATGAACTTTGAAAAATCAAGAAAATGTAACTGTGACAAGGTAAACCACAACCATACACTACTGAAATATTCCAACTCTTGCATTTCAACGAAAGAAATTCAAAATGAACTTTGAAAAATCAAGAAAATGTAACTGTGACAAGGTAAACCACAACCAAACACTACTGAAATATTCCAACTCTTGCATTTCAATGAAAGAAATTCAAAATGAACTTTGAAAAATCAAGAAAATGTAACTTTGACATGGTAAACCACAACCAAACACTACTGAAATATTCCAACTCTTGCATTTCAACGAAAGAAATTCAAATGAACTTTGAAAAATCAAGAAAATGTAACTGTGACAAGGTAAACCACAACCAAACACTACTGAAATATTCCAACTTTTGCATTTCAACGAAAGAAATTCAAAATGAACTTTGAAAAATCAAGAAAATGTAACTGTGACAAGGTAAACCACAACCTAACACTACTGAAATATTCCAACTCTTGCATTTCAACGAAAGAAATTCAAAATGAACTTTGAAAATCAAGAAAATGTAACTGTGACAAGGTAAACCACAACCAAACACTACTGAAAAATTCCAACTCTTGCATTTCAACGAAAGAAATTCAAAATGAACTTTGAAAAATCAAGAAAATGTAACTGTGACAAGGTAATCCGGCAACTGAGTCTCTCAATCCCCGTAAAGGTCTTTTAAAAGATACAAGAACTACTTATTTAACACAAAAATTTCGTTTTAATGACCACCAAGTAAAGAAAAACCACACGGAATCAGGCAACTGAGTCTCTCAAACCCCTTAAAGCTCTTTTAAAAGATACAGAAAAACTACTTATTTAACACAAAAATTTCGTTTTTAATGACCATCAAGTAAAGAAAAATCACACGGAATTAGGCAATTGAGTCTCTCAAACCCTGTAAAGCTCTTTTAAAAGATACAACAAATGACCATCAAGTAAAGAAAAAACCACAGTTGATCAAGAAAATATCTGAATGCATTTAAGGTATAGTATGAATGACTTGCAAAAAACACGATACTACTACTAGTAACAACACACTGCACTACAAAACCATCTGATGTAGTCACGGCTACGTTTTATCAAGAAAATATCTGAATGCATTTAAGGTATAGTATGAATGGCTTGCAAAAAACACGAAAATACTACTACTAGTAACAACTCACTGCACTACAAAACCATCTGATGTAGTCACGACTATGTTTGATCAAGAAAAATATCTGAATGTATTTAAGGTATAGTATGAATGGCTTGCAAAAAACACGAAAATACTACTACTAGTAACAATTCACTGCGCTACAAAACCATCGGATGTAGTCACGGCTATGTTTTATCAAGAAAATATCTGAATGCATTTAAGGTATAGTATGAATTGCTTGCAAAAAAAAACACGAAAATACTACTACTAGTAACAACTCACTGCACTACAAAACCATCTGATGTAGTCACGGCTATGTTTTATCAAGAAAATATCTGAATGCATTTAAGGTATAGTATGAATGGCTTGCAAAAAAAAACACGAAAATACTACTACTAGTAACAATTCACTGCACTACAAAACCATTGGATGTAGTCACGGCTATGTTTTATCAAGAAAATATCTGAATGCATTTAAGGTATAGTATGAATGGCTTGCAAAAAACACGAAAATACTACTACTAGTAACAACTCACTGCACTACAAAACCATCTGATGTAGTCACTGCTATGTTTTATCAAGAAAATATCATACACACCTATGAAAGGCTAAGAAATCCAGCTCAGAAAAGTAAAAAAATAGCAACCCACACATCCCAAATCATAGATTTCTTAGTCGTATGTTTACCCGAATATTTAACAAGTACCATTTTTCTATACCATCCATAAAACTCAATTCCTCCTAGAATTATTTAAACTAAATAGTTACCCCTGCCCTAGAATTAACACAAAAATTTCGTTTTTAATGACTACCAAGTAAAGAAAAAATCACACGGAATTAGGCAACTGAGTCTCTCAATCCCCGTAAAGCTCTTTTTAAAGCTTGTGTATTATAACGACCACAGAGTAACTTCGCTAATACACGGGATGGGGGGATCGGAGTCCTTTGGGGGTGTGGTAGGGGATCTCACAACACTGTTCAAATAGAACTTGTGTATTATAACAACCACCAACCCCATGTAACTGAACCCCTGTATAACTGAAACCCCGTAAGAAAGAAATCGCTTGAGTCCTCTCGCAATAGCAAACCAAACCAGATTATACCCACTTAACCAGATCAAAAAATGGCGGTCACACTAGCTGAAAATTTAACTAAACCCCCGTGTAACTGAATCCGTATGTAACTGAACTCTCGTGCAACTCAAGTCCCCAAATCTCGTAAACTAAAGCTTGTGTATTATAACGACCACAGAGTAACTTCGCTAATACACGGGATGGGGGATCGGAGTCCTTTGGGGGTGTGGTAGGGGATCTCACAACACTGTTCAAATAGAACTTGTGTATTATAACAACCACCAACCCATGTAACTGAACCCCTGTATAACTGAAACCCCGTAAGAAAGAAATCGCTTGAGTCCTCTCGCAATAGCAAACCAAACCAGATTAACAACCACCAACCCCATGTAATTGAACCCCTGTATAACTGAAACCCCGTAAGAAAGAAATCGCTTGAGTCCTCTCGCAATAGCAAACCAAACCAGATTATACCCACTTAACCAGATCAAAAAATGACGGTTACACTAGCTGAAAATTTAACTAAACCCCCGTGTAACTGAATCCGTATGTAACTGAACTCTCGTGCAACTCAAGTCCCCAAATCTCGTAAACTAAAGCTTGTGTATTATAACGACCACAGAGTAACTTCGCTAATACACGGGATGGGGGGATCGGAGTCCTTTGGGGGTGTGGTAGGGGATCTCGCAACACTGTTCAAATAGAACTTGTGTATTATAACAACCACCAACCCCATGTAACTGAACCCCTGTATAACTGAAACCCCGTAAGAAAGAAATCGCTTGAGTCCTCTCGCAATAGCAAACCAAACCAGATTAACAACCACCAACCCCATGTAACTGAACCCCTGTATAACTGAAACCCTGTAAGAAAGAAATCACTTGAGTCCTCTCGCAATAGCAAACCAAACCAGATTATACCCACTTAACCAGATTAAAAAATGGCGGTCACACTAGCTTGATTAGTAATTGGACTTTCAGTCCTTCATTCACGGGTTTCTGCAAAGTGCTTTGGACTTCATTGAAAAAATACCAGTTAAAAAAAATAAATAAACATGTATTATACTCATTCCTCTTGGCAAAAAGGTGTAATGACCTATTCTTAACCATTGCAATACCTTTACGCAAATATCTTTTCGCAAAAAATTCGCAAATCTCGTAAACTAAAGAAGTAATTACCCTTTTCAACATTAATTACTCCTTTTTTGCAAATGCTTGCATATCCCATTACCCCTTTTTTGCAATGGTTAATCAAACATCTCCGATTGTAAAAGCATTAAAAAAATCGGTTTTTTGGTTTACCACTAAAAAAAGACACTGAACTTTGAAATTGCGTCATTCCTCTTGGCAAAGAGTGTGATGACCTGTAGGCCGCAAATAAAACAGGATGGAACATAAAGTACGCAAAGTAGTACCTTGATTACTACTAGCATAACTTTCGTGTCACACTACCAAAGCTATTCTTAGGTGTGTAATGAGCTATTATGAGTTGCTATGCAAGTGAAAAAAGCATATTAGTTTTTTTTCTAAGCTGGCCTTATTTGTTTCGTGAAAAGGGTGATAATTTTTATTCTCTCTAGTGACTCCTAATTTGATTTTACCGTAAGGTTATAAAGTTGTTGTTTTATTAGCTATTAACTAAGGTATCCAGCCATGATACAGCGGAATTAGCGGAATCTTGGGAAATGAAACTCCTTTGAAATTCGATTTCTTTCCAGTTTTCTTTTATAGTTAATCATGGCAGACACTTACGTAGGAATTTTTCAAGAGAGGAGGGAATAAAAATGAACCTCATAAGAAGTATCCAGAAATTTTGGGAGAATTTATGATTTGAGTTGCGTACATCAATAAACTTTGATCCAGGCTCGTGCGCTTACTTCCTCTTGATGGGGTGACAACTGAGAAGGAGGAGGGTCTTCTAAACAACTATAGTGTTTGCAAAAACACAAAAATAGACATAAAATCTGAAGAATAAGTGATCCTCGGGAGGGGGGGATTATAAAGATCTTATATTTTGAGGGGAAGCACGAGACAAAAAAAATCCCCCTTTGTTAGGACTTGGAATGGCACATCTAGTTGTGATGTGTCAAAAGCTTTCTAATACTGTCAAGCTCCCTTCCTATTCTCCTCTAAATATAAAAAAATCATAAGCCTATTCGCTAGCATAGTTATCCTAGCATTTTTTCATGCAAAAAAATGTACACTGGAGTTTCCAAAATAACGTTGAAGCCTTGGGGTCGACGCTTTAATGTGACATAAAAAAGTGCAATAAAACAAAATTGTAAAACGATGAATCATGAATTTTTACTCCCATACTCTTAAATTGGCAAAAAAATTGTAGCGAAACATATTCCTATTTTAGTAACTACCTTACATTTTCGTAAAAAAAAAATTGAAAAAAAAGAAGCTAATAATTCAATTAAGATTAACGCTGAAATAAAATTACAGTCAAACAGTATAAACTCGAATGTTAAGTTTTAACTAGTTTTTTTTTTTTTTTTTTTTTTTTTTTTTTTTTTTTTTTTTTTTTTTTTTTTAACACGACAAAAGAAGCAAAATCACTTGTGACAAAATACTAAACACCAACAATTATGTGGTAGCACGTAAGCGGACTCAAATAAATCACAACTTTTCTGGGAGGTATAACACAAGTCATTTCCCTCTTTCATCTCAAATGCACCGACAATAACTGGGCCACAAACATAATGTGTGCTAGGTGGCTCCTTTTTATACCTTTATTTTTAATTCTGATCAGAACCCAAAGGAAAGAGAATAGAGATAGATAAGAAGAAAAAAACTTACTTGAATGTGCAATAAATGATTAATGCTACAACTAACGCCGTCAAAGAGATAGAGTAGCCCATTATATAAATCCCATTAATTTGCTGCCAAACCTAGAAAAGAAAAGTTCTTTCAAAGGATGTGCTCATAGAAAAGCTTTGTAATGGAGGTTCTTCAACAGACACATAAATCACCGTTTTATCTAATCAAAATCAGGTAACGTATGGCTGATAGATACAATCATGAATTGGAATATGGAATATAACATTTATTCATTAATACTTCAGTATAGCTTTGGGACTAGAAATTCCCTTTGATGGGAGTGGGGTAGCTGCAGCAACCACCTGTTACTCTGAGCCTGAGGGAGGGGATAAGGCGTGATATTGGACATCACGAGCTCGTCATAAACACATGCAGGACTATAAGACAAGATCATATTTTTCTAAAACAACTAAAATTATTCAACGAGCACAGTAAACCTCACAAATCCTTCGTCGCCTGCAATGCAGGGAAAACGAACATAATTATTAAAAACTAACTGATAAACGGTAAACAATAACAATAAACATAGATAAAGGAAGATAGAGAGAGAGAGAGAGAGGGGGGGGGGGAGATAGAAAAGGCAAAGAGAGAGAGAGAAAGAGGGGGTAGAAAGTGGAAAAGAGAAAAGACAAACAGAAAGAGAGAGGCAGAGAAACAGACAGACAGAGAGAGAGGGCGAAGACTCCATAAATTTATAAGAACGTATTCTGGTTACGATTTGCATGGTGCTTATTTCCACAGTTTTGACTCCCCGGACATATCTTTATTTATAGGGAATTACGGAAGCGTGTTTTTTTTTTTTTTTCATAAGGTAATTGTATAGAACCAGTAGTCCTAGAAAATTGAGAGAATTAAAATAAATATTACAAGCACAAGCGTTATTTTTAAGTACTAAAAAGATTTTGCCGCGGTAAATTTGTAAATTGCCCTATAATTTAGCTTGGATGAAAGTGAAAACATCATTGATCCCTTTTTTATGCCCTTTCATAATACAATAACCACTTCTATCGCAAATTACATCTTGAGCCCTTAAAGGGGCCCCAGAGGTATTTCATTTTTGTAACCACACAAAGAAGTTATAACCTACGTGTTATAACTTCTTTGTGAAGTTATACGTTACTACGTTATAACTTCTTTGTGAAGTTATACGCCACTACACGTTGTTATACACAACGTGTAGTGGCATGTTTGATCTTAAAAATGTGTGTTGGCTGGGATAAACCACAGTTAATATGGGCATTTATTTTAAAGCTTCATTTAACTAAGCTGATCCATTTAAGAACTGATAAATTGTATCCAGTGATGCAAAATTGCGCACCAGTGAATATGGAAGAGGGCCAGTTGCTCTTTGTGTAGGTTGGCAGGTGTGGGGGGGATGCTGAAAAAAATGAAAATTCTTTTTGTGCCAAAGTTTTCTAACTCTCAGTAGAAGGAGGTTTGGAGGGAGGATTTAAAGTAATCTCTAATCTTCCCAAAACCACGGGAATATTTTTGGATTAAGCCTTTAATATGGGGGCCCTGGGGTGATTGCTCCAAACTTATTGTAAAAACAAATTTTCTATCTAACATGAAATATTACATTCATATTTTTACCGATATAAAAAAAGGAGAGGTAAAGGATACGCAAAAGAGCGCGATCAGGAAATTTCTCATAGGGAAGGGGTAGGGGACAAACATTTCCAATAGCTTGGGTTTACCTAACTGAGATTGTAATAGTTGCCTTTTTATGCATATAATGTAAGTCTTCTTGTTTCCTGGAGTCATTGCCGCCTTTACCTTTTTGGTGTCCTCGAATGACATCAAACAGTTCGTGGTAACGAACTGTAAGCAAGGAGCGACCCGGCTCAATAGTAACCGATACTCTAAAAAATGGAATTTTGAAACCAACAGATATATCAAAAGAATTAGATTTTTATGCTGATTTCAAATATATAAGTTTCATGAATTTCCCTGATTTTCGCTGATTTTCCTGATTTTCGAAAAAAAAGGGGAAACACCCCCTAAAAGTTATAGAGCCTTAATCAAAATCACACCATCATATTCAGCGTATCAGAGAACCCAACTACAGAGGTTCAAGCTCCTATCTGCAAAATGTGGAATTTCGTATTTTTTGCCAGAAGAAAGATCACGGATGCGTGTTTATTTATTTTTTTTTCCAGGGGTGATTGTATCGACCCAGCGATCCTAGAATACCTTGGGAGGGCTCATTCGAACGGAAATTAAAATTTCTAGTGTCCTATTGAAGTGACCAAAAAAATGGAGGGCAACTAGGTCCCCTCCCACGCTCATTTTTTCCCAAAGTCACCCGATCAAAATTTTGGGATAGCCATTTTGTTCAGCATGGTCGAAAATATAATAAATGTGTCTTTTGGGATGATTAATCCCCCACAGTCCCCGGGGGAAGGGCTGAGAGGTATGAACTTTACCCAATGTTTACATATAGTATTGGTTATTGGGAAGTATACAGACGTTTCCAGGAGGGATTTTTTCTGGTAGTGGGGAGGTCAGGGGTTACGTGGGAAGATCTTTCCATGGAGAAGGTTTCATGGGGGAAGGGATATTACTATGAAGGGGGTGCCGGATTTCCCAGCATTATTTAAAAAACGATCAGAAATTAAATAAAAAAAGAAGTTTAATAACTGAAAGTAAGGAGCAACATCAAAACTTAAAACGGACATAAATTATTACGTATATGATCTGGGTTCGCCCCCTAGTCAATACCTCGCTCTTTACGCCAAAGATTTTTTGGTACTTTCATAAGATCTATTTGAACTGGATTTATTAGAAGTTTCAGAAACTCATATCCCAGGGGTAGGAAGCATGAAGTTAGGTGATATAAAATTTGTTTACTCAGGCAGGAAGGATGGGGTACATTGACAGGGAGTAGGGCTCATGATGAATAAGGAAGCTGCTAAGTCTTGTTTAGGCTGGGAAGGTATTAATAATAGAAGCTCATTTTATGACTAGAAAGTTCAGGGTATCAGTTATAGCAGTATACGCCCCTGTAGAACCGACTGACGGAGATACTAGTGACTCAGATGAATTTTACTTACAGTTACAGGAGCAAATAGACAAGGTCCCAGGTATAAATATGATGTTATTACTGGGAGATTTTAACGCCCAGGTTGGTAGAAGTAGGGATAGATGGTATCCCAGCCTAGGTAAATTTGGTGTAGGAAAAGAAAACAGTAATGGATACAGACTTTTGCAATTCTGTAGGTATAACAATCTAGTTATAACCAATACGTTGTTTGGTCATAAAATGGCTCATAAGTTAACATGGTATTCACGTGATGGAAAGACAGCAAACCTTATTGATTATGTTATTGTAAACCGAAGACTGGCAGGATCAATACAAGATACTAGGGTATATAGGAGTGCTGTTATTGATGTTAAAAGTAAAGATCACCATCTATTAGTGTCAAGGGTTAATTTAAAGCTGAAATATCGGAAGGGTAACTAGTTATGATAAAGCTAGGAAGTTATGATGTTGGTAGACTCCAGGATGAGAATTTGAGAGAAACTTTCCAGGAACAGTTGAATACTAAACTTGAGAGTTTAAAATTTGATAATGTGGAAGATGGTTGGAATAATTTTAGAAAAATAATTTGTGAAGTTGCTGAAGGTGTATTAGGGAAGAAAGCTAGAACTGCAGCTAAGAATATTAGTGAAAAAGCTTTATGTTTAATAGAAAGTAGAAAGGACTTGTACAAGAATTATCTGAGTGATAGATCGTATGAAAACAAAAGAAATGTAAAGACAGTGGAGAAAGCATTAAAATATGAACTAAGGAGGTGTGAAGTGGAGGCCATGGATAAAATTGCCGAGGATCTGGAAGATGCAGCTAGACGGCATAATAGTAAAATATTGTACTGGCACGTTAACAAATTGAGAGGGAGTAGTCAATCCAGACTTGTCCCAGTTAAAGATAGGAATGGAGTCGCAATTAGCGATAAGGAAAAAACTAAAGAGAGATGGGCCGAACATTTTGAGAACTTGCTTAACCGAGATAGAGTTGCAGGAAAAAATATAGAGGAAAATGAAAAAGTTTGTGATACCTTGGATGTGAAGGAAGATTTGTTTTGTGAGGAGGAATTAGCAACAGTACTACAAGGATTAAAGCATAATAAGGCTCCAGGTGCTGATAGGGTGGTAAATGAGTTTCTTAAATATGGTGACTCTGAGGTTAGAAATAAGTTATTGAAGATTATGAATATGATTTTTGAAAAAGGGGAAGTACCTAACGATCTTAGGAAAACCTTAATTAAGCCACTTTATAAGAAAGGTGATAAAAGTGATAGTGGTAAATATCGAGGCATTAGTCTGGTGTCTGTAGGTAGTAAATTACTTAGTAATATGATTCTTTTTAGACTGAGAGATGCCGTAGACAAAGTTTTAAGGG
Source organism: Artemia sinica (assembly GCA_027921565.1). Lineage (NCBI taxonomy): Eukaryota > Metazoa > Arthropoda > Branchiopoda > Anostraca > Artemiidae > Artemia > Artemia sinica. The sequence goes on from CM051258.1 coordinate 65,988,292, forward strand.
AAGAGCAGTGCGGTTTTAGAAAAGGTAGAGGATGTGTCGACCAAATTTTCACTCTTAGACTAATAATTGAGAAGTGCCTGAGTTTTCAAACACCTTTGGTCCTCAGTTTTATAGATTATGAGCAAGCGTTCGATTCTGTTGATAGAAGAGCTTTAGTAAAGGTTTAATCCTTGTATTGTATACCAGACAAATACATTAAAGGGATTAGTGCTATGTACGAGAATATCACTGCTGCGGTTAAGGTAGGAAATGAGGTTAGCAGCTGGTTTTGTATTAAATCAGGAGTTAAGCAGGGTTGTGTTCTATCCCCCTTTATATGAATTATTTTGATGGACTTTGTTTTAAGGAGCACAGGAAAGGCATTGGGAGACAACGGAATCAAGTGGGGAGGAAAAAGTCTCATGGACTTGGATTATGCTGATGATTTAAGCATCCTAAATGAAAGTGTGAGCAAAATGAATGAAGTTTTAGAGGTTTTGCGAGTTCAGGGTGCTAGAATTGGTTTGAAAATTAATGTTAGGAAGACTAAGTCACTAAGGCTAGGAATAAGTGAAGATGAAAAGGTGACATTGGGTAATGAAAAGATTGATCAGGAGGGCAGCTTCACTTACCTTGGTAGTATTATTAATAAAGATGGTGGGAGCAGTGAAGATGATAAAAATAGAATAGCCAAGGCTCAGGGTGTTTTTTCACAGTTAAAAAAAGTCTGGAAGAATAGGAAGATAAGTCTGCAAACCAAGATTAGAATATTAGAAGCTACAGTGATGACAGTGGTCAAATATGGCTCTGAAGCATGGACGCTCCGAAAAGCGGATGAAGATTTACTAGATGTTTTCCAGAGAAATTGCTTAAGGATTTTTCTGGGTACCCGGCTGACTGACCGCATTTCAAACATTAGGCTATACGAAAAATGTGGTTCAATACCGCTCTCTAGGGCTATAATGAAAGAAAGGTTGAGGTGGTTAGGGCACGTTGTGCGGATGAAGGATGACAGATTGCCGAAGATTGTTCTTTTCGGCCAACCATCTAGGGCTAAACGGAAATCAGGTCGTCCCCGTCTGGAGTGGGAGGACGTCATAAAGAAAGATTTAAAGGAAATGGGAACTTCGTGGGCAGGTGTAAAAAGGGAAGCTTTGAATAGATTGGGGTGGAGGAGGAGCGTGCGTAGCTGTTTTGGCCTCAGGTGGCTTGGTGCTGCGGTGAGTTGTTAGTAGTAGTAGTATAGTATTCTAATTAACGGCCTTTGTGATTAAGGGGTCATTTTTAAAGAATTGGAACAAAATTTGAACTTAGCGTTAGGAGCGAGGTATTGAATAGGGAGCGAACCCCCTAATATACTTATTAAATATATACGAATGTAGAAGTTCGTTAAGTAAGTTAACTCGCAAGTTACGTATATTTATTACTAATAAAAACGTTCGTAAATAAAATTAAACAGCTTTCGAGGAAGGGATTTAACCAAATAAAAGTAAAATTAATATGCAAATATTGTTTTAATTATTCACGTACAGTGAGCCAAAATCAAACCCTACATTAATTTAAAAAAATTCAAAACTTAAATTAAAAAAAACATGTTTTTTCAGCTGAAAGTAAGGAGCGACATTAAAACTTAAAACGAATAGAAATTATTCTGTATATGAAAGGGACTGTACCCTCCTCAACACCTCGCTATTTACGCTAAAGTTTTTATTGTTTTAAAAAATAAAGTTTTGACACATAGTCAAACTTTAGCGTAAAGATCGAGGTGTTGAGGAGGGAACAGCCCCTTTCATATACGGAATAATTTCTATTTGTTTTAAGTTTTAATGTCGCTCCTTACTTTCAGCTGAAAGAACTTGTTTTTTTTTTTAAATTAATCGCTATAAGGGGTGATATGTTCGAAGAAAACCATAGAAATAATGATTCTTTCATCGAATTTTGGTATTTCAGACCCTCCCTCCTCCAAGCAGATTTTTTATTACTTTGGAAAGTATCCCTAAATTTGATATCACAAAGTTTAGTGAAACGAGGAAAGATATTTGATAAAGCTACTCTCAGTTCTCTCCTGGCATCTAGTCTTTGACCATGCGTAGACTTCATTGATACTAGCACAGAAAATCCTGTCTCACGTAGTTGTAAATGGGACTATCATTCTCATGCCTTTTTAAACAATATTGGGCACTATTCTTTTACACTTGCCCATATTTTGTTAATGAATTCTCTTGTTCAAATATAGCTTTCAAAAATTGTTATATTGAAGACCGATGAGCTGTTCTTTTTCTGCTAAATTCAACGAACTACTTGCCTTCAGCATGCGGCTAAACTTCAAATAAAGAAAAACTATTCCGTAGGTGAGAGTGTGCCCCCTTCTTCAGCCCCTTACTCTTTATGCTAAAGTTTTAATTTTGTCCCTAATTCTTTAAGAACAACTACTTAACCACAAGAGCACTTGAAGCAAAATGAAAGTTATTTTTCACAAAATTTCAAGACCATACAAATTTCAGTTGAAGTGTTTTATAAGACAATAACTAGCATAATCGTTGCACTCATAAATGCTTTCAGCACAGCATTATAAAATTTGAGCGTAAAGAGTAGTGTTAATGAGGGGAAGCCATCCTTAGATATGGAATAATACTGTTTCGTACTAAGTTTTAATATCATTCATTCTTTAAATTTATTCGAAAAAAAATCTATTTAATTGTCAGAGAAATTTGTGCAAACGATTTATTTCATAATATAATGAGAATTTCGATTGTTCAAACCGGAAAAGAGATTAACATATATACAAACCTTAGATAAATATTTAATTGAATTCTGTATCCATCTGCACGTCTAAAATTGTTAAATAGCAATTGTTTACTCTGCAGTTTTCCAACCTTTACCCAAAAGTGCAATATATTTCAAATACTTGAACCTTTTAACAGAGGCAACGTTATAGCGTTGCCTTTAGTACAGGCCATACGGCTCCAATGTTTTATTCTTTATTATTTAGAAACTGAAAGTTCTATTTCCATATTTAAGAGTCAAAAGTGATCCAATGGCTAATAGTACCCCCCCCCCCCCCCCTACCAACAATCTTTTCCAAAAATGGGTAAGATCAATTTTTTTTTATAGCCATTTTGCTGAAGATAGACCAAAGATTATATAACAAAAACTCCAGGGATAACACAGTTTCCCAGAACCTTGGGGTAAGTACTGTAAATTATGCCCCAGGGCATATATCGTTTTTAAGAAAGGGATGGTCGTATAAACTTCGGAAGGGACTCATATGATTGTAGATCGAAATTTATAAAGCCCTTTTTAAGAGCCAAGAGTGATCGGAGGGAAACTAGCCCCCCCCCCTACATGGCCCTTTATTCCCCAAATGCATCCGATAAAAATTTGAGACAACCATCTTCTCGAAAAATAGTTTAAAGATCATATAAAAAACATCAGGAGTCAACACAACCCCCCAGAGCCCCAGGGGAAGTGTTGTAAGTTATACCCCGGAGGCAGATAAGGTTCTTATGTAATGGTTGGTCTTATAAATTTCAAAGGTGGCTTATTTGATTGGAAATTGAAAGTTATAGTTGCATTTTTGTGAATCAAAAGGAATCAAACGGCATCTACCCCCACCCCACACACACACTTTTGTTTCTCAAAATGTATCTGATCAAAGTTTTGGGAATGCCAATTTGTTTGGAATAGTCCAAAGATCAGAAAACAAAAATTTCGGAAAACAAAAATGCATGGAAGAAGTGGTCGTATAAACCTTGGAGGGGACTCAAATGATCATAAATTGAAAGTTCTAAATTCCTTTTTTAAGAGTCAATAGTGATGCATAGCAACTAGCCCCTCCCCCCAACACTCCTTTCCCAAAATGTGTCCGATCGAATTTTTTATATGGCCATTTTGTTCAAGAGACCAAAGATCGTATAACAAAATTCCAGGGATAACAAAGCCCTGGAGGCTTTGAGTTTTACCTTGGAGTAAGTGTTGTAAATTATACCAGGGGATATATAAGGTTTTTATGGAAGGGATGGTCCTTTGAACTTCGGAGATGGCTCATTTGATCGTATATCAGAATATATAGAGCCCTTTTTAAGAGCCAAGAGTGATCGGGGGCATCTAGCCCTCCCCCCCCGGACCCTTTATTCCCCAAATGTATCTGATCAAAATTTTGAGACAGCCATTAATTGAGATAACAGAGGGCATCTACCCCTCCCCCCCAACACACACCCTTGTTTCTTCAAATACATCTGATCAAAATTATGAGATTGCTAATTTATTAAAAAAAAATCCAACGATTAGAAAACAAAAATTTCAGGGTCAACATAACCCTTCAGAGCCCAGGGGAAGGGTTGTAACTTATACCGTGATGGCATATAGGACTTTTATGGAAGAAGTGGTTGTTTAAGCCTCAGAGGGGACTCAAATTATTATAAATTGAAAATTCTAATTCTCTTTTTAAGAGACAAAAGAGATCCAAGGGCCACTACCCCCCCCCCCCCAAACCCTCTATTCCCAAAACGCGTCCGATCGAATTTTTTATATAGACATTTTGTTCAAGATAGACCAAAGATCAAATAACAAAAACTCAAGGGATAACAAAGCCCCTCAGAACCTGGGGGCAAGCAAACCCTCAGGTGTCAACACAACCCCCCAGAACCTGGCGAGACGTGTTGTAAGTTTTGCCCCGGGGGCAGATAAGGTTTTATGTAAGGAGTGACCGTATATACACGAGCAGTTGCTCACTTTAGTGGAAATTGAAAATTTAGTTACCTTTTCAAGAGTCATCGAAAGTGATCAACTAGCATATACCCCCTCCCCACACCCTCTTTTCCACACCCTCTCAAATGCACCGGATCAAAATTTTGGGATAGCCATTTTGTTCAAAATAGTCCAACGATCAGATGACAAAACTTCGGAGTTAACGTACCCCCCTCGGAAACCGGGAAAAGGGTTGCAAATTATTCCCCGGGGGTATATATGGTTCTTACGCAAGATGCGGTCGTATAAACTTCAAAAGGGACTCAAATGGTTAGAAATTGAAATTTATTGTTCCCTTTATAAGAGTCAAAAATCATCAGGTGGTAAATAGCCTCCCTCCACCAACCCTTAGGCTAAAAGGATCCGATATTTTTTCCCAGTGGTACTTCATATGAAAGGATGGTAGCATAGACTTTGGGTGGGGCTCATTAAATCAGAAATTTGAAATTATATTTCCCGTCTTAGGAGTCAAAAGTGATCGAAGGGCAAATAGCCCTTCACGCCCCTTTCCCCAAAATGCATTCAATAAAAATTTATAAATAGTTCAAAGATCAGATAATAAAATCTCCGGGGTCGGCACAAACCCCCAGAGCCCAGGGGGAAGCGTTATATGTTACCCAGGGGGCATATATGATTGTTACGGAAGGGCTGCTCGTATAAACTTCAGAGAGGGTTAATTTCATTGGAAATCGAAAATTCTAATTCACTTTTTGAGAGTCAAAAGAGACCAGAGGTCAAGTAGCCAACCTCCAAGCCCCTTTTTTCCCAAACCCATCCGATAAAAATTTGAGATATCCATTTTATTGAAAATATTTCAATCGTCATAACAAAACCTCTGGGGTCTACACAACCCCAAGAACCCAGTGGTAAGTGTTTTAAGTTATTTACCGGAGACGTAATTTATGTAAGGGGTGATCGTATAAACTTCAGAGGTAGCTCATTTGATTGGAAATTGAAAGGTCCAGTTACATTTCTAAGAATCCAAAGTGATCGGAGGGCATCTACCCCCCACCTTCCCACCACACACACCCTCTTTTTCTTGAACGTGTCAGATCAATTTGAGATGGGAATTTTCTTTAAAATAGTAAAAAGATCAGATAAAAAAACTTCAGGATCGAAATGCTCCTCCCCCCCTAGAAATCGGGGGAACTAAGGGCTATAACTTTGTCCCGGGGAATATAAGATTTTATGGAAGAGATGGTCGCGTAAACTTCGGAGGGGATTGAAATTATTAGAAATTAAAAGTCCTAGTTCCCTTTTGAGGATTCAAAGGCAATTCAATGGCAACTACCCCTCCCCCTTACCAACCCCCCAATGGGTCCGAATGCGTCCCCCAAATGCGTCCGATAAAACTTTTTATATAGCAATTTTGATAAAAAAAAGACCAAAAATCATATAGCCAAAACTCCAAGGATAACAGAGCCCCTTCCCAGAACAGGGGGGCAAGTGTTGTTAGTTATGCCCCCGGGGTATATAAGGTTCTTATTGAAGGGTTGATAGTATTATTTTTGAAGGGAACTCATTCGACTGTAAATCAGAATTTCTAGTACCGATTTTAAGTCAAAATTGATCGGAGGGCCACTAGACCCCCCTCCTCCTTAAGGCCATTTTTTCCCCAAATGCAACCGATCAAAATTATTAGATAGTTATTTTTTTCAAAACAGTTTAAAGATAATATAACAAAACTCCGTGGTTGAAACAACCCCTCAGAGCCCTGGGGCAAGCGTTGTAAGCTATGCAACGGGTGCATGTAAGGTTTCTTATGAAAGGAGTGGTCGTCTAAACTTCAGAGGTGGAACATTTGATTTTAAATTGAAAGTTCTAGTTATCGTTTTAAGAGTCAAAAGTGAACAGAGTGCATCCCCCTCTCACACACTTCCTCTTTTCCCAAAACACATTTAATCAAAATTTTGAGACAGCCATTTCGTTTGAAATAGTCCAACAGTCAGATAAAAAGACTTCGGGGTTAACATAATCCTCCTCCAGAGCCAGGGAAGGGTTGTCACTTATGCCTGGGGGCATAAAGTGTTTTTTATGCAGAAGGCAAACTTCGGAAGCGACTCAAATGATTAGAAATTCAAAGTTCTAGTTCCTTTTTGAAGAGTCAAAGGCGATCCAATTGCAACTACCCTTCCGCCTACCAACCCTTTTCCCCCAAATGTGTCCAATAAAACTTCTTATGTAGCCATTTTGTTCAAAATAGACCAAAAATCGTATAACAAAAACTCCAGGGAAAGCACAGCCCCCCCCCCCCCCCAGAACACGTGGGCAAGTGTTGTTATTTATGCCCCCAGGGCATATAAGGTTTTACGGAAGGGATGTTAGCATAAACTTTGGAGAGGACTCATTCGATTGTAAATCAGAATTTCTAGTACCGTTTTTAAGTCAAAAGTGGTCGGAGGGCAGTAGAAAAGGGGGTACCAGCCCGGTACGAACACATGTGCTGCCATCTACAATTTAGTCTAACGCTGACAGGACATAATTTATGATTTTTGTCAGGTTAGGTTAGGTTAGGTTAGGGTAGAACTCTATCAGGAGGTCCCATTGCTCCAAATAGAAAATATGTTTTGAGGAGAACACTCCCCCACACCCCCCCCATTCAATTGGAAATTGGAGTGGCTTGTGCCCTTTTTATTAGTCGAAAGTGATTGGAAGGCGACTAGCACCCCTTACACACCCACCATTTCCCGAAACACATCCAATCAAAATTTTGAGTTAGCCATTTTGTTCAGTGTAGTTGATTTCCAGATAGAAATTACGTTCGTTTTTTATAGAAAGCGTTGTCGTAGAAATGTTGCCGTAGAAATCAAAGGCTCACTCGATTGGAAATTCAAAGGGCTAGTGTCGTTTTTAATAGTCGAAAGTGATTAGAGGGCAACTAACCCACCTCTCACGCCCACCTTTTCCCCAAACACATCTAATCAAAACTTTGAGATAGCCATTTTATTCAATGTACTTTTAAGTTCTGGAAATTAGGTTTTTGAGGATGACAGCTCCCCCACAGCCCTTAGGCCAGGGTTGCAAAATATGCCCAAGGAGCATATAAGGTTTTTATATAACACGTAGTCGTAGAAACTTCAAAAGGGGCTCATTCGATTGGAAATTGAAATGGCTAGTGCCCTTTTTAGTATTCTAAAATGGTTTGAAAGCAACTAACACCCTTTCCACACCCACCATTTCACCAAACATATCCAATAAAGATTTTGAGATAGCTATTTTGTTCCACGCAGTTCAAAGTTCAGGAAACTATACCTTTAAGCAGGACACTCCCCCCACATTCTTCAGGGCAAGGGTTATAAATTATGCCCTGGGGGCATATAAGGTTTTTATTGAAATCTTTGTCGTAGAAAATTGAAAAAGGGCTCATTCGATATAAAATTCAAAGGGCTAGTGCCCTTTTTAATAGTCGAAAATGATTTGAGGGCAACTAACCCCCCTCTCACGCCCATCTTTTCTCCAAACACCTCCAATCAATATTTTAGATAGCCATTTTATTCAACGTAGTTGAACGTTTTGGAAATTAGGTCTTTAAGGATGACAACCCCCCACAGCCCTCAGGGCAAGGGTTGTAAGTTATGCCCTGGGGGCTAATAGGGTTTTTATTTAAAGCATAGAAACTTCAAAAGGGCTTATTCAATTGGAAATTGAAAGGGCTAGTGCCTTTTTTAATAGTTGAAAGTGATTGGAGAGCGACTAACGCGCCTCTCGCGCCCACCATTTTCCCAAACACATCCAATCAAATTTTTTTGATATCTATTTTGTTCAACGTAGTTGAAACTTCTTGAAATTAGTTCTTTTAGGATGATAACCCCCCAGAGCCCTCAGTACAAGGGTTGTAAGTTATGCCCTGGGGGCATATAAAGTTTATATAGAAAGTTGTTATAGAAATTTCAAAAACGGCTCATTTGATTGGAAATTGAAATTGCCCTCTTTAATAGTTGAAAGTGAGTGCAGAGTAATTAACCCCCCTCTTACGCCCAGCATTTCCCCAAAAACATTCAATCAAAGTTTAGAGATTGCCATTTCGTTCAACGCAGTTGAAAGTTCTGGAAATAATTTATTTAAGGATGACAAACCCCCCAGAGTCCCAAGGGCAAAGATTGTAAGTTCTGCCCTGGGGGCATACAAGATTTTTATAGATAGTGAACCCACTTTAATTGTCGTAAAACTGCAAAAGGGGCTCATATAATTCTAAATTGAGAGGGTTAGTGCCCTTTGTAATTGTCGAAAGTGATTGGAGGGTAAATAACCCCCCTCTCACGCCCACCATTCCTCCAAACACATCCAATAAAAATTTTCAGAGAGCCATTTTTTTCTACGTAGTACAAAGTTCTGGAAATTAGGTCTTTGAGAATGACACCCCCCCCCAGCACTCAAGGCAAGGGTTGTGAGTTATGCCCTGGGGGCATATAAGATTTTTATTGAAAGTTTTGTCGTAGAAACTTCAAAAGGGCTCATTTGATTGGAAATTGAAAGGGCTAGGGCAATTTTTAATAGTTGAAAGTGATTGGAGAGCGACTACCGCCCCTCTCACGACCACCATTTCCCCAGACACATCCAATCAAAATTTTGAGAAAGCCATTTTGTTTAACGTAGGTGAAAGTTCTGGAAATTCGGTCTTAGAGGATAACAACCACCCTAACAGACCTTAGAGTAAGGGTTGTAAGTTATGACCTGGGGGCATATAAGGTGCTTATAGAAAGCATTTGCGTTTCCAAAAGGGCTCATTCGATTGGAAATCGAAAGGCCTAGTGCCCTTTTTAATAGTCGAAAGTAATTGGAAGGCTTGACATTTTTATAGTATAGATCGATTTGGGTATAATGTATTATTTTTTGTTGTTGTAGTTTTTTAGACCAGGGCACTTCGTATCGAAGGAGTCGTAGTGGGAACTTCGAAAAGGGCTCATTCAATTGAAAATAGAAAGGGCTGATGCCCTTTTTAATAGTCGGAAGTGATTGGAGGGCAAAGAATCCCCCTTCCACTCCCACCCTCCCGCGCCCACTCTCCCACACCCGCCCTCCCATTTACCCATTATGTTTAAAAACTGAATGTTGCCTTAAGACTAAATTAAAATGCACTGTGATAATGCTAATTCCCAATAAGGCATCTCAGCAGTATCCCAAAAGCGACTGAGGGTATTATGTTCAAACTTTCGGGGATAATTCTGCTCTTAAAATTTAACCAAATCAAAATAGCGTAAGTTTATCCAAGCTATCAAAGAAAGTAAACAGATTTTTTTGCGAATGGTATCAAGTTTTCCATTTCAGGTCAACTAGAGGAGGTATGAAACTAAATTAAACAGTACTATTTCTGTTCAGATTTTTCAAAGGGTGTATGTTGTAAAAAATTGCTGAAAATTTTTCTCCAGCATACAAATAGCAGGCCAAACTATAAAGTCTTAAGAAACGAAAAGATTTAAAGTATTATTTTCTTTTTATAATTAACCGAGTCAAACTCAAAACGAGCAGAAGTTTACATAAGTTGGGCGCAAAATCCCAACGCCTTCCCAAGGCCAGAACAAAATTTACACTTTATTGAAAAAATACAAATGAACGTGCATTGTCAGTTTAATATACCTACACTAAAATTTAGTAATAAAAATGTTAATATTATTTGATTTATTAAAGTTATAAAAGTAAAAACATTCCTATATATAAATATATATATATATATATATATATATATATATATATATATATATATATATATATATATATATATATATATATATATATATATAATATATATATATATATATATATATATATATATATATATATATATATATATATATATATATATATATATATATATATATATATATATATATATATATATATATATATATATATATATAATATATATATATATATATATATATATATATATATATATATATATATATATATATATATATATATATATGTGTGTGTGTATATACCGGGAGCTTGGCGGCTTCGCAACAAGACCCCGGCACTCGATACGTGGCAGGCTTCTATGTATGGATTCTCATTGTCGCTTGTCTTCTAGCTGTAGACAATTTGCTGTCTATTTCATACTGAAGTCTTTTCAAAGATATTTGATAGTTAAAGCAAGGCCGATTTCTAAAAACGATATCTAATAAGCTTCAAACTTTTTTTTTAAGGTTTCTAGATTGTTGTAATTCCTAGTTAAAATGAGTAAAATATCTTTACAATTACCAGCCACCGGGCCCCGGCACTCGGCGAGCGGCAGGCTTCTTTATATGGATTGACATTGTCGCTTGTCTTCTAACCGCAGACAGTTTGCTTTCTTTTCATACTGAAGTTTTTCAAAGGTATTTGATTATTTAAGCAAGTGCGTTTTATAACAACGATATCTACTAAGCTTCAAACTTTGGGTCTTCTTTTTAATGTATTTGAATTGTTGTAATCCCTTGTTAAAATATAAACAAATATTTTTGCAATTGCCATTTTTTTTGTTCTTTACGAAATTTAATGTTTTTTGAAACTGGCCTTTTCAAAAATATTTGATTGTTAAAGCAAGTCCAATTTCTAACAATAATTTCTACTAAGCTTCAAACTTTTGGTTTTATTTTTTAAGGTGTTTGAATTGTTGTAATCCATTGCTAAAATATATAAATATTTTTGCAATTACCAATTTTTTTTGCTCTTTACTCAATTGTAAGTCTTTTCATACTGAATTCTATTCAAAGATATTTGATTATTATAGCAAGTCCGATTTCTAACAAAGATTTCTACTAAGCTTCAAACTATTGGTTTTGTTTTTTAATGTTTTTTGAATTGTTGCAACCCCTTATTAGAATATACAAAAATATTTTTGCAATTACCAGTTTTTTTGCTCTTTACGCAATTAAATTTCTTTTCATACTAGGTCTATTCAAAGATATTTGATTATTTCAACAAATAAAACAAAAGGGAATTTATCTCCTGGGAAATGATCTGCCTTCGGTCTCCCTTTGAGCCGCATTTAGCACAACATATTTTTTATTTTATTTTGCTTCATTTTGTTTCCTTTGGCCCATGGACTGGCTCTACATTTCAAATCTATCAATTGCCAAACTTTTTCAGCCCATTTGGAAAACCTCTATCGTCCTTCTCCTCCCAGAAAATAATGTGTCATCACTTTAGCTAGGCCACAATCCTTGAAAAATTTTTACCCAATCAGAAAATAAATATTTGGTCTTGTTTTGTCCCCATTTTTGCAGGGAAACCGAGCCCCGAACTAAATATTTTTTCGTACATTACACTCCACTTGAGCCAAAGATTTAAAGCTTAAATTCAAATCTGTTCAGAAGAGAGTTTGTTGGCCCTTTTCGGGAAACTAATAAGTTTTTATTTTTAATTTTGGTTTTGATCTGGAGTTCTTTGGGCCCAAAGACCTAACGATACTAGTTTTAACCTGATCATATACAAAAGTTTTGGCCCTTTTTAGGACCCATTTTTCGGGGGAAGGAGCATGGCTCTAAGCTTTTTTTTCTATTTTAGGCTCCTCTTGGCTCGGGAACATAAATTTCAAAACAGGAGACACTAATTCAAGACCATCTTTGACATGTAATCGTGAGCATTAATCATTATAATCAATCCTTAAACCAGATTCATAGACCCTTAACAAAAGCCACTCCGTCAAAAGAGAAAGATCATGTGTCCAGCTTCTTGTCCGGAGAAAACAAAATCGTAAAAATAATATCTCACCTCTTACACGATAAGTAACCCTATTCAGTCAAAGTTAGTTTTGATTTTGGCAGGTCAAAGGCCATTTGCCAACTTTTGCTTTAGATTTTTTTGAGAGCCGTCATGTTACAATTTGTATCCTGAATGGTCTCAAGTCGAAAGATTCACAGTTTGCTTGTTTTTGCTTGAAAGAGGCCTTTGACCCTGTTTTTCACTTCCAAGGGGCCGATATCTCTCAGAAATCATGTACACCGAGTGGCACATGCCAAGCATGGCAGAATTGTACCAAGTATCTTAAGGAGTGTGGCCAGCATTTTTTGGGACTCTGACAAGCGTGGGTGGAATTGTGCGACACATGTGGTGTTACAAGATAATACCAGGTTATGGGAAGTCAATGCCCCTCGTTCCTTTAATTCAAACAGATTAGAATTCTTTGTGTGCACCTTAATTCGACGAAACCTATCAGGTCCATTTTAGTTCATTTTGTGTCTATGCATATAGGATTTTGAGGCTGCAACAATGGTGTCCACCTGATGCATGTATAATGACGATTTTATTGTTTAGTTTAAAATTCTGTCGTGAAATTATCGTTGGTTGTTCAACTGTGCTAAATGGATATCCAAAGCCACATATGGTGACGAAGAGAGGCAGCTTGCTCTAAAGTTAGTTTTAGCTAATAATAAAAGTCACTAGAACTGCAATAGAAAGAGAAGTTTCTATTTTTTATGATTACTAATTAAAATTATTTGAAAAAAACTACGTTTTCTAAAGAGTTAAAGAGGCTGAGTTACAAGGTCGAACCTTAAAAGGTACAGGGATTAGGAGGCACAGTTGGGGGGCTGCTGCCCCCCAAACCCCCCGCTTTAACAGCCTTTAAATAAAAAAAAAGTTCTTTAAACTGAAAGTAAGGAGCGACATTAAATCTTAAAACGAACAGAAAATATTCCGTATATGAAAGGGGCTGTGCCCTCCTCTACGCCTCGCTCTTTACGCTAAAGTTTTTATTGTTTAAAAAAAGAGTTGTGAGAAAGTCAAACTTTAGCGTAAAGAGCGAGGCGTTGAGGAAGGCACAGCCCCTTTCATATACGGAATAATTTCTGTTCGTTTTAAGATTTAATGTCGCTCCTTACTTTCAGTTTAAAGAACTTTTTTTTTATTTAAAGGCTGCGAAAGCGGAGGGTTTGGGGGGCGGCAGCCCCCCAACTGTGCCTCCTAATCCCTGTACGTTTTAAGGTTCGACCTTGTAACTCAGCCTCTTTAACTCTTTAGAAAACGTAGTTTTTTTCAAATAATTTCTGCACGTTTGTGTACAGTTTATTACTTATTATTGCTTGACTAACTGTTAGCTGATCGTGTCAGGAGTTAAAGTTGGGGGGCTGCCGCCCCCCAAACTGCCCGCTCTTGAACATTCTTGTGTTAAGACTTTTAATTCCCGATTACTCAAATCACGTCGTACAGGGTGCCTCCATATCCCTGTACGTTTTAAGGTTCGAACTTGTGACTCAGCCTCTTTAACAGCCCCCCAACTGTGCCTCCTAATCCCTGTACGTTTTAAGGGTCGACCTTGTAACTCAGCCTCTTTAACTCTTTAGAAAACGTAATTTTTTTCAAATAATTTAAAAAAGAAACTGAGTTTCTTTTTTAAAGTTTAAATTCAGTATATAAAAAAATTGCTCTGACGGTGAATCGAACCCGGGTTTTCCGCCTGACAGTCTGGAGTATCAACCGTTAGACTAAAGAGACACAATTGTAATTGTTTTTTAGTAAATGGAATCTATTTTTGACGCAAGCAAATTCCCACAAAACTTGATATTTGGTTTTTGGAAAACAGGCAAGGAGTGATCAGATTGAGCTGAAATTTCGAGGATAAGCTCCCAGGCCCCAGGACAGCTTATCCTCTAAATTTCAGCCCGATCAAATAAAGTTAAAGGGGGGTTGTGGTGGGAACAATTAACATGGGCTATTATAGGAAAACGAGGTTTTTCGTAAATGTAAATTCGGGGGATAATTTTTTCGGTCTGAAAATATCAAAAGGCCCTAACAGGTCGAATTCTGCTTCGAATGAGTCCTCATTCACCCGGATCAGTTGCCAACTGTGGCCTGTAGGCGTGGATAAGAAAAAAAAGAAGAGAAATGAATTTTAAGTGGCTATATTTGGTTTTTGGAAAACAGGGAAGAAGTAATCGGATTGAGCTGAAATTTCGAGGATAAGCTCCCGGGCCCTAGTAAAGCTTAACCTCTAAATTTCAACACAATCGGACAACGTTAAAGGGGGCTGTGGTCGGAGGGTCGAAACTTCCGGCCCACTTTTACCCATGAAGATAAAGTCAGAGGGGGGTGAAATTTTGCATGTTTCTTAGTTTGAGCTTGGGCTACAAAATGCGATTACCGCTGTCTCTCTGCGACCGCTAGGACAGGAAATCGCTTAACATTGTGTTGGGTCGCCTCTTTATAGAGGCACAAGTGTGCCTCCTTGAAACTCTCCGAAAAAGAAGTTTTTTAACGAAAATCAAAGGCCATATTAAACTAAAGATGAGAGGAAATAGAAACCTACAATAGCTCAAACTCAAAACGACCAGAAATTACTATTTAAGAATAAAAGAAACCCAAAACCAAGAGAAATTAAATAAGCAATCATAACAAAAAAGAATCTGGTACTAATAAAAATGAATAGATAAATCTTAAAACAAGTGCAGCTTAAATTGAAAATGCAATCAAGCTTTAAACGAACAAAAATATTTTGCTATTGAAGTACAAGTGAAATCCAAAACGAACAGAAATTAAGTAAACAATAATAGCAAACAAAGATGCAATAGGTACTAATATAAATCAACAACTAAATCTTAAAACGAGAGAAACAAGAATTGAATATGCAAATCAAGCTTAAAATGAGCAAAGATCAGTACAAACAAGAGTTTGGGGTTTGCCTCCTTTGTCGCTTGTCTGTGGCTAGAAGACAAGCGACAATGAGAATCCATATATAGAAGCCTGCCGCGCACCGAATGCCGGGGTCTTGCGGCGAAGCCGCCTAGCCTTTTTCAGTCTTATGCAACCTATGATGGTAATTAAATAAAAAAAACAAGTTTTTTAAACTGAAAGTAAGGAGCGACATTAAAACTTAAGACGAACACAAATTATTCCGTATATGAAAGGGGCTGTCCCCTCCTCAACGCCTAGCTCTTTACGCTAAAGTTTTTCATTGTTTAAAAAAAATAGAGTCATGAGAAAGTCAAACTTTAGCGTAAAGAGCGAGGTTTTGAGGAGGGGATAGCCCCTTTCATATACGGAATAATTTCTGTTCGTTTTAAGTTATAATGTCGCTCCTTACTTTCAGTTTAAAAAACTTGTTTTTTTATTTAATTTCTGATCGTTTTTTAAACAAAAAAACTTTAGCGTAAAGAGAGAGGTTCTGAGGAGGGGACAGCCCCTTTCATATACGGAATAATTTCTGTTCGTTTTAAGTTATAATGTCGCTCCTTACTTTCAGTTTAAAAAACTTGTTTTTTTTTAATTTAATTTCTGATCGTTTTTTAGTTAATGCAGCTTTTATTTTGGCGCCCCCTTCATAGCAATGTCCCTTCGCCCATGAATACTTCCTTCATGAAAAGATCCTCCCATATAACCCCCGAACCACCCCACCCCCTGCTACCAGAAAAAATTCCCCTGAAAACGTCTGTATACTTCCCAATAACCAATTATATATGTTAACATTGGGCAAAGTTCATAACTTTCAGCCCTCCCTCTGGGGGCTTTGAGGGATTAAGTCATCCTAAAAGACATAGTTATAATATTTTCGACCATGCTTTAAAAATGGCTATCTCAAAATTTTGATCGGGTGACTTTGGGAAAGAAATTAGCGTGGGAGGGGGCCTAGTTGCCCTCCATTTTTTTTGGTCACTTAAAAAGGCCACTAGAACTTTTGATTTCCGTTCCAATCAGCCCTCCCAAGATATGCTAGGACCACCGGGTCGATACGATCACCCTTGGGAAAAAAAACAAAAAACAAATTAACACGCATCCGTGATCTGTCTTCTGGCAAAAAATGGAAAATTCCACATTTTTGTAGATAGGAGCTTGAAACCTCTACAGTAGGGTTCTCTGATACGCTGAATATGATGGTGTGATTTTCATTAAGGTTCTATAGCTTTTATGGGGTCTTTCACCTTTTTTTCAAAAATCAGCCAAATTTTCTCAGGCGCGTAACTTTTGATGGGTAAGATTAAACTTGATGAAACTTATATATTTGAAATCAGAATTAAAATCTGATGCTTTTGATGTATCTATTGGTATCAAAATTTCGTTTTTTAGAGTTTCGGTTAGCATTGAGGCGGGTCGCTCCTTACTTACAGTTCGTTACCACGAACTGTTTGAAAGTTATAGGTAGGTTAGGTTAGATTATGTTAGACAAGGTTAGGTTAGATTAATTAGGTTAAATTTGGTTCTAAATATCAGAAATGGGTTAAAAACCTAACTTAAGCTAACCTTAGCCAATCTAAACTTGTCTAACCAAACCTAACCTCATCTAACTTAACCTACCATCACCTAGCCCTGCATTAAAATGAAAAATTGACTGGAAACGGTGACTAAATGCAATGAGAAAACAAGGTATTTCGGTCATTAATCGGTAAATGTTAGTAGAAAAGGGGGTACCAGCCCGGTAAGAACACAATTTATGCATGTTTTTATGGTTTTTGTCACTGAGAATGAAAAAACAGGATTTTTCTCACAAGGGGAAATGAATTTCCGAGATTTTGATTGCGTAATCGAAGGGGAAGTGAAATTCTGAGAAATTGATTTGTTGGAGTTCGTCCAGGAGAATTGTCTCCGGGCGAAGTTTGCACATGCGCATTAACGGTGGGGAAGAGATATATCTCCCGTACGAACATAATTTATGCATGTTTTTATGGTTTTTGTCCCTGAGAATGAAAAAACAGGATTTTTCTCACTTTGATGTATGTTCATGGTTTATTGATTCTAATGGGGTCAATGACACCTCTAGAATTGTTTCGAAATCGAAAATGTTCCCTTTCTTTTTGTTAGAATGTTAGGCTAACGATTCTTGGTCAGTCTAGAGTCAGCAGTCAGAGTGAAAGGATTGAAAAATGAATAAATTTGAGAAAGAGAGAATTAGATTGAATCTGGTGTATATGGAAAAACATTTGATTTTGGATGATGATTTACTCGAGTTATCTCTTCAACGCAGGATAATCTCTCGGGGAACACTTGACAATATAATGAAAACTGATTCTCCCCCATTGGACTATTGTATGAAGCTTTGTCGATGTGACTCAAATACTTATAGTCAATTTATTGATATATTAATTGGAACAAAGCAGAATCATATCGTGGATATACTTTGAAAACATTGGCATAAATTCAATGTAGATGGCTCCCCACCTCCATTCGAAAGAGGTGACGTCACAGAGTTACTCCTCTCCCATTCCTCCACCTTGAATTTATCCGTCGGCAGGGAGGATCAGTTTCGTTTTAGCTGTTAGAGAGAGTTGACATCGGAAACAAAAAAAAAATGTTCTATACATGTCCATTATGCATGTACACTCTTGGTAGTTGGAGTCAATGTGAGAATTGCACAATTATTTATGGCTATAGTGAAAAGTGTAAATTATGTAATCCTTATAAATTACATAGAGGCTATGCAGTACAAATTAAAGGATGTAATTCATGTCTTGAAGAGATTTGTGACTCTCACCCTAGAGGACACCTGTGCTCCAATTGTCACTAAAATAAATGTGATCAGTGGGAAAATACTTACCCCGCTACGATTGAAAAGAATCCCAAATGTGATTTTAGGTTATTCCTACGAGATTGGTATCATCGTGGATTTGAATTATTCTGGGAGGAGGAATCTGGTCTACGATTCAACTGTGGGGGTAACAAGACAATTTGGTTTCTACGTCATCGTTGCGACGACACTGCCTATTATGACTATAAACCAAGTGATTTTTATTTGGCAGTTACCGAATGTGATTCACCATTTGAAAACACTTTATGTGATATTGCTTCAAATAAGCAAATTGGCACTCGTGAATTTCATAATATGAATGCAAATAGTATCATTGACTATACAAAGAGATATGACAAGAGTGAAGTTACATTGTACTGTACAAAAGGTGACCCTGACTTTGCGGCCAATCAAAATCAATATACAGTGAATCCAAATGATTTACCAGCATTAGTGGTTTACGACAGTTGCCTATACACCGAAGAAGAAATCTAAATTGAAGATTTAAAGACATTGTTGTATATATATGCATTTTATTAATAAACAAATTCACAAACATTTTTTAAGCGCTTTACTCTTAGGGCACTGAAATCAATATTGTATAGGTCTGAGAGGATATTTTCCACTAGAAAGTCGTTCAGACGTGGATTGTCACCATAAACGTGGAGAAACTGCATGTAAGTATAGCCGCAACATCGGAACACAAAATATAGCAGTGCATGGAAGCCACAGCTTTTAGTCGTTAGATCCTGCACCCTCTTCCGATTTTGAATAATAGTTTTCCCACTGCTCTCAATATAGTTGCTGATGTGGGGTGTGTAAAATGTATAGGGTAGACCAAGAGGATCAAAAAATTCAATCGTCTTCATTGTTTGAAAGATGCACAGCCAATGACCCGTCAGCACAGTCGACGGACTGCTATTAACAATAATTAAGCTATTGTTCGCACTTTGAATTTTTCCAAGAAAGTCTGAGGGCAGACAATAGGATTTGTACTGGGACATGTAGGGATCCATATTAAATACATTGATTATTTGACTGGTATTCATGGTGCCAAGTCTAGTAGAACACTACCTTCGGGAGTGATTTCCCAATAGGTTTCATATTGATTTAGTGAGATTAGTGCAATACTCTCAGCAATGTGTCGGCAAATGTATACTCTAAACGCACACTCCCCGTACGTACTATGCTCATATCCTGTGTACCAGACAAATCTAGTACAATGATACCATGTGTTTTAGCAAACATATCTTCGGTTATACCATTTTCAAATAGTTGCGAATCATGATCTAGGGTTTGCATGGTCAACTCATACAATGTTCTATAGGATTTATCAAAAGATAGATTGTAGAGTGGGATACCGTTTACTTTGCACACAAGAGATGAAAGTCCAAACATTTCAAATTTATGTGGACATCCAGTCCACGATCCTATTGCACTGGTGCTTTTTACAAATGCCAAAGCGAGTTTTGACGGAATTTCGCCATTGATAAAGGATGAGTCGGTGAAGGTGCGTGACCCCATGGCAATATGACGTTGATTGGTGATTGTATGAGGAACAAGTAGTTAATATTATTTCCATTGGCTCTCAGTTTTTCCACTGCCAAAGCAACAGAACTCATGACTTGTTGTTTGCGTACATGAAGTATTGCCGAGGTGAGGGAGAGAGTCACATCAGGATTGGCAACAAGTTCTTTTCTCAATATGAAATTGGATGGTGCAAGCGTCAGTTTTATATCCACTTTAACATTGGGTGGTAGCCATTGGGGTATATTAAATATTTCATGATGTTTTTTTCCAACTAGATGTAATTCACTAGTTGTAGCATTTTTAAGTGCATCTGTACTATCAGTATTAGTAATATATTCATATCCATTGGAGGAGCCTCTCAATTCCTTGTATGACTTGGGTGTCATCAACATGAATTGTATATAGCTTGTATAATTTGAGAGATTGTTGCTTGTGCTCACCAGCATGCCATTGATGTAGACACTGATTTGACGAAATAGATTATGTAATATACCATTTTCATAGGATATTCCATCGGCCCGAATTGGCAATGTATTATCGGATTTTCGGACTTTCATTTGTAAATCTATAAATGTCGAAGATATGTCCATAAAGTAGCCTTCATTGGAATAAATTTGAAAGTGGATATTATCAGAGAGGGGTTGTTGCGGATAAAATTGTTCATAGTATCCATGCTTTACACTCACATCAACATTTTCTGCATTGAATAGATTCAATGATGAGGTGATTGAAGGTTGAGAATCCTTATGCGGTAGGTAGGACATCTTAGGAAAAGAAATCTAGTTTCGATCTAACAATTCTCTTCCTGGGGCTTCTTCTTCTGTTTACAGTACATGTCGGCTTTTTCCTTCTTTTCTTTGACAAGAGCGGTGATGTCTTTCGTTTCTGATCTGAGTAGAGACTGATGAGTGATGCAGTGTTTCTCGACCTTTTTAAATCTTTTCCATTTTGTTTTAATGTCTCGCCAAGGGTTCGCGCATTGGACCTGAGATTTTCCGAAGCACTTTTTTTAAAATTCTTGTCAGAGCCCCAATCGTATAGTGTAGAGGATGCAAAATCTGTCGCATCCGGTACAAGATATTTTCTAGCTAGAGGTAGTGCAGAGCGAAAGAGCTTAGCAAACTGCCAACTGCCAAGACCGTAGCCAGACATTGACGAGCGACCTTTTCAATAGTCCATTCCATTGCCCTGTTGTCTTGGGCCAAGAGTATTAACATAGCAGTCAATATCAGGACAAATGAATACCACTTTTCTATTAGACATCTTGTTGTTGTTGAACGATGGGCTGAAAATGGCATGTAATCACAGCCAAACCTTTTGAAATTGCTAGACGATCACCCAATTCAGTTCGTAGTGTTAACTGACAGAGTTCAAAATAGGAAGTGTTTACGGGAATATATTGAAGATGCTTTATATTGTAGTGGTGAATATGTTCTTGATTGGTTTTTCCTTCAAGAACTCGTAGGAGGGGAACATTTGAATTACCAACCCGATATGTTTCCACAAATGAAGCGTAGAGAAATATACAAGTGTCCGTGGAGAAGGCAGGCGGGTAGTCAGCAAAAATGAAATTAGTGTTTCCGGCACTTTTACCATTGATTATATTGAGCTTAAAGCCAAGAACATACTTTAGGTTATCATTGAGAATAACCTTTTCCTCGGCAATAGGTGAACTAATGTAGATCTTACCCTCCTCCTTTGAATAGTTGAAATGAAAATCTCCTTTTTTACGAGCGGAAATTCTTTTATTAATAGAACGACATAAATCATTCATACAGGTGAGTTCCTCGTAAGGTAATTCAATATATGGATAATTCATCCAATTGATTTTTTGAATTTGTTCTTGATCACCTGAGGGTGGTGGCGGCCAATCATAGGATCTAATTTTTATATCATATTTACGATCTTTTCTCAGGATGTCGTAGGTATTTTTGAGAATACAGTCGACAAGATCCACTTCGTACGCGCCCTCGAATTTGATGGTGGGAGAGAGTTTTGTCCAAAAATCACTTGTTCTATTCAAGTCATTGTAGAGAGGATCAGAAACATTGGACATGAAAGTCACATAGAAATCATTGGGCATTGTTAATGTCTTCAGCACTGACCCAAGAATCAAATTAGAGTTGTATCCTAGCCAGCGAACAAGCAACTGTCTCTTGCCCCTACGAGTACGACTCTTTAATATCTTTTCAATTTGATAAATTTCACTAGTGTTTCTAACTTTTTGCAGTTCATATTCATAAAAACCGCCGAGAATCTCATTGTCTTTGGTGTCTCGCAGTCGATATGTTGTGGGTTCGGTGTCCAGGATTTTGGACACTTTAAAAAGTTCGGTGCTCCATAAATAACTCCCCTTTTCAAAAATATTGGTGGCTCTATTAATTCGAACAGTATCACCAACATTGAATTTCTTCTTCACATTTTTTTTCTTTTTCACCATTGGAGTATTGCTTTAGAAAAGCATCAAATGTGTTTTCACTGCAATGAGCTTCCCGAGGGCTTGAGTTGGACAGAGATCAATGAGGTCGATGGTTGTATATCCGCATGATTTTATCTAAATCATGAATAAAAGCAGATGTATTTTTCCGTGTACAATATCTTGATATTAATAGACGAATCGTTCTTATTAATCGTTCAGCCAATGCAGCCTTTATCGGGCTGTGACTATGATAAAGTGTTGTATTATATTTCAATAGAACCTTTTGCATATGGGGATTAACAAATTCGCTACCACGATCCGATTGAATTTTTCTATAGCAATCCTGTTCAAGAATACTTTCAATGGCCTGAGCAACTTCAATACATCTCTTTGACCGTAATATAATGGCATAGGCATAGCGACTAAAGACACTGATTGCCACCAGAATATATTTGTAGGGTGCATTGTGACGCTGTTGAATTGCGTCTAAAGTTAAAAGAACCGTTTGCGTTATATGCAGAGGGAAAAAGGCTTTAGTGTGTCGATATTGTTTGCCACGAAGCCTGTGATTCCGGTGCAGTGTGTAACTCGGTTCATTCTGTAGATACTCTTTTGCTTTTTTTAATGTGCTGTCAGAGACAACTTTATAAAGCTTTTTGGGAGAACTTAAACTTCCCGCTTCACCAATATTTTCATAGACATGTTTCAGAACTTCATCCATTTTGAACGCAAACACGTAGTGTAATGTCCACTGCCCTTTTGCACACTGGAGGGTGAATCAATTCGTCTTCGCTTTTGACTAGCAGCCACAGGTGTTATAAAATCATTGCTGCTGCTGCTGTTGCTGCTAGTATTTTCAAATATTGAATCTTCTTCTTTTTAAATGCTGTTGGTGTTGGTGCTGGTGTTGTTGGAGGACTATATTCTCTTAGTTTCTTTAGAATTTGCTTATTGCCAATAAGACTTTTGGGAAAGTTTGATGCATTTAGAAAGGTGTATAGATCATTGTCAAATGATAAAAGTCCTTTACGATTCATCACCATATCACAAATTAAATCAACTAGATTATAACTTTTTCCCTGAATTATAATTCGTTTCCCTGTGCTGTCGACTTGAACTTGATAATCATCATCATCACCACCAGTTTCCAACATAAGATATGATAATACTCTTTTACTCTTTTCTCGATAGGTCACTGGCAATAGGTTTCCAATTTTCGATACAATTGAATTCAATTCCTTCTCCTTTGATTGCACTGCTGCTGCTGCTGCAGAATCTTGAGGAGATGTTTCCCGTTTGGAGGGATCGGTGACGGTGACAGCGGTGGGTCTCTCACGATAAGGTCTATGTTTGTCCACACGTCGCAATGCATCTTGAAGTAAAAGCAGTTTTTTGTCATTGGCAATATTCTCATCATTAATGAATTTGCTTAGATTGTCTTCAAAATGTTCGAAGGGCGAGAGGACAACTTCAAATGGGGTCAATTTATAGGGTTTAGCCATTCTCTAGAGAAAACTGTTTACAAGTCCTGCAATTATTGGCAGTAAAAGTGTGAAAAAGATACCGCCCGCTTGAAGGAGACGTTTTCTTTTAAAAAATTTCCCCTTGTTTTTACAAGCCAAGGCGCGTACAGTGGAATGATGTTGCTTTGTCTGTTGTCTAACACCGTCTGGCAGTTGAACATCGCCCTCGGTTAAATTTAAACAAAGTTCAGATATTAGATTAATGAAATCATTGTCAACACCATGTTTGAGTATAGCCTTCCTGAGTGGAGGTTTTGAAGTGCCTAAAACGGAAAATAAATGCCATTGTTCGTGTAGTTTCTTCAGTGTCATAATGCCAACTAATATCCTTTTCTACTGTTCACCGGAAGGTATACTGTAATTTCTTTGTCAAAAATGTCGGTGACTACACGTAGATCCTCGGGCGTGCTCTGATTAAGATCCAGCAAATTGTAACCGTAGGGCTTATTAGTCGCCTGAGCGTACGCTGACAGCAGAAATTTAGGGGCGCCGGGGTATATTTGCTTATTGAGAGTTATTAGCGAGCTAGAATCACGAACAACTCTATAGATAATATAGATGGTGCAATTCATTGCAAGGGTTCGCATACATTTGCTCTGATGAAACAGATTGTATAGAACTAGGGTTATGGAAATCTGTTCATGATGAGAGCGAACGGTGAACAGCTGTAGCATTTCCTATGAGAACTGTTCGATGGATTCAGCCAAATCATCAATAATCAGCCACGAGTTCGGTTCAATACTATTGAAAACATCAAGTCCCCGTATGAATTGTATTGGTATGGTTGTGGCAATAGCTTTTATTTGATCGTAGAACTGCCAAATACTATAGCAATAATAAATTTTCTTTGGTTTTTACAAAAACATTTTCTGACAATTTTGAATTATTTTAGCTAAAAGTGTCGTTTTCCCCGACATTGATGGTCCACACAAAAACGATCTGAAGTGTGTTTTAAATTGATACATGCTGCTGCTGTTGTTGACAACAGTCGGACTACAACTAACTATAAATCATACGTGTCCAGTGAATAAGTAGTAGTAGTAATAATTTTCCCATAGATCGATCTAGTACGTTAACAAGAACAACAAAAACAATATTTCATGGTCATTTATTTGACATGAAAACTCTATTTGTTCAACATGAACAACAACATAAGAATAACACTTGTTCAACAAGAACAACAAAAACAATATTTTATGGTCATTTATTCAACATGAAAACTCTATTTGTTCAAAATGAACAACGATAAAAATGACACTTTATGTACAACATTTATTATAAAAAAAACACTTTTGTTCAAACATGAACAACAACAACAACAACAACACTTATTGTCATAAAAACACTTTTTGTCCAGCATCACTTTTTGTACATTAGCACACACACATACACACTATTTGTACAGTAAATCACTTGAAAAAAAAACAACAAAAAACACTTGGAACATGAACTTTTAAAAAAACTACCACAGTTGAAAATTATGAATTTAAAATGGGTCCCCCCCGGGGTCGCGGGGCCGAGGGCCAGCCGCGGGCGGTACCTCCCACCCCCCGGGAGCCGCGGGGCCAAAGGGTGGCCGCGAGCGGGACCCCCACCCCCCAACCCCTCGGGACCGCGGTGGAAAAAACTGTATACAATAGTTGTCGTCACTGCTGCTACTGCTGCTGCTACAGGTTAGGTTAGGTTAAGGTGAGATTGGGTTAGGTTAGTTAATCTATGAAAGGTTAGTGGTTAGTGGTTAGGTTAATTTATCCAGACCAAGTTGATTGCGATAGTCTATGGATTCAACTCGGTCTGAAGTAAGGTAGTGGCCATGTGGCAATACACTTACACCATTCTCGAGCACATAGACTTTGTCAGATATACATGACATTGCATTCTTTTCCACTCTTATAGTATAATTTTTATACTGTAGAGAGCGAAATGCAAGCACTTGTGCTCTCGGCACTAGGCTACTTTCTACACAGTCTGTGTACACGCTCATGTTGAAATTACTCTTTACAAAATGTTTAGGCACCCCTTTACACGCCTGCTTTACATCCCCAATATGTGTTTCTACGCAATAAACTTTAGGACCCGGGAACACCCCCCTGGATATCAAATCACTCCCCGTCTCTGATTTTGACATTAGTAGTTGGTTGGGGGCTTGACGTTTTACCAACTCGGGGTAGAGGGACGGATTCCAGTTGGTGAAATCCATCCGCGAGCTGATGTGTTCTCCATTTTCTAAATCTCCCAATAAATCCTCGGTTTTTACCTTTAACAGCAGAGAATCTGTATCCCCATAGTTAATTTGAACCTCCCCCATCCCATGGCCATTGCACCTTGCACACATTGTAAAAAACGACAACATGAGCTTTTTGGAAATTTCAAGTACTGAACTACCTCCTGCTATATTCTTTTTCAGTACCACATTTCTCTTTTTCCTGTGTAGAAGAACCATGCCAGCCTCTATGCTCGTGAACGATCTAAAATTGGGGTCGGCAATAATCCATGCACACTCTTGAGGATCAGTCACGACGTCACAGAGAGATCTGTTGCGTACGCTTTCACACATTTTGCCAAACGCTGAATTTAGAATGAGTTTGTACATTTCCTTCTCTACTTTACTGTTTATACGAGAGCGTTTATCAACAAAAGTGTCGATAAACGTCTTTAAGTATGGTTTCTGATTGAATTCCAGGACCCTATGTATTTTGGTGATCTTGAAACCATTGTTCACCATCCAGTGCAAAAGCACATGGTGAACAACGATATTCACCTTAGGGTCCAAATCTGCAATCAGTTTTTGCTTAGAGGGGGTCTAGTGCATCCCCATATCCACGACCAATGATCGATTGTAGGGGCTCAGTGAGTCCCTGCTCACTGGTCGATTGATACAGGGAAAAACAAAATCTCTGACTGAATCATGAAGCGCCAGTGGAATATGCCTGTCAATTTCAAAGAACCATCCTTGTGGCCCATTGTCCTCGACGGTGGTAATGTCGAGGAACTCACAAGGATTCTCAAGCCATTGATAGTTCCCACACGGCAAAGAGTAGTGAGACATTGCCGAGGGGTAAAATGAGTTCATGTCCAAGAACACTGCATTTGACTTTGCACCGATGCTGTTTTGTCCGCTCGGATCGGTTGACAAGACGCGATCCCCATGAAAAACATACCCTCCCCTCATTGATCTTTCTACAAAAAGGTGTTGATCCACATCGGTGATTAGACCTATATCCTCCCTACTAGTTTTTAAAATCAAGTCCATCACCAAATGTGGCGTGGAAAAATAATAGCCTATATCTAGTCCGAACTCTGAATAGATTTGGTCTGTGTTCTTGCAGACTATGTCTAACAGAGTTAAAACGTCACTGGCCAAGTACAGTCTACAATAATCCCACCCATTTTTACAATTCCCCTTAGACAACACCTTCTTGGCAAACTCATAGTCCTCGGCTGTGCATTCACTGTTGGTGAGTGAATTGTAGAAAGCTTCAATTGGAGGCAGTTTCACCTCGCTTAAGCGAGCACCAGAACAGTAATAGTCGTGTGCGTATACACCTTTACAGGTCAATAGGTCATACATTTCACTGTCTGGAAAGTGCTGTTTAAGCAAAGGAAAACTATCAAAATTGTCGCTTTTTTGTACTTGAATCAATTGACTCAATGCCTTGGGAAAAAACTAAAGGAATCTAAAAACCTGATTTTATTCCAACACGTATGCACATTATTTAATACCTGCCATTTCAACTCGAGAAGCAATAGCTTCTCGGCCGATTTGGGAATGATGTTATAGGTAAATGAATTATTTACCCCTGGACTATCTACTACCCCTCCCTCCCTGTGCATACGTGGCAGTGCCGGTAAAATAAATTTTAAATCATAATTTGAATTATGAATAAAAACTGGAATAAAAAACTGTTGGCTAACGTTTAAGTTACACGATTGATGCGCTACCCTTCTAAAATTACTACCCCCAGAGGATATTTCCTGCCACAAGTGATTGTGGTCTCTGACTTTCCCCTTTTCCCTTTATTCCCCTTATCCCCCTCTTCAAACTCCCCCTTACAAACCCAACATATTTTTTGATTTTTAATCGCGAGACGATCCTCTGCAGACAACAGCATAGGGTAATGCGTATTTCTCAAACGAGAAATAGTGCCATTAGCTGTGTCAATTAATTTAGTCAGTGCCTTGATCATAAACTCTCCCTCATCCAATGTTTCAACTATTTCTAACAACTGCATGGTGTTAGAACTGTCTCTTTGGGCGTGGGCGTAGGACACTGCAATAGCTTGATGTTCTTTGATTCGGTTTGGAAATCAAGGATCGTTCACTTCCACCAGCTTCGCCTCACAGTCCAACGAGATTTTATTGCTCTGGAGGAGGGTGTTTTGAAAATTTTTGAAACGTAAAATGGCCCTATCCCCTGAAACCGTTTCCACTGACTGGTAGCCATGCCGTCTACAGTGCTTCATATGATTTTGCAACTTTAAATCACTACGAAATTGTGAGAGGCATGTTGGACAGTAGAAACGTACCCCTAGATCCCTACCACCCCCCAGAACTCTACTGATGTCTGTAATTGGGTTAAAATGGCCAATTGAATTGGCTAGGTCACTAGATGGTAGTGTGTACAACAACCAACCCAGTGTTTGACCAATTCAATCGACGGACCTCTTACTGGGAACACCACCCCTCTCTTTTTTGAACGAGCCCCATCCTCAAATTCAGTTTCATACTGAACCACAGTAACGCCGATATTTAAATGGGCATTGGCCCTTTCAAAAATATCAATAGACCTGAGCGTTACTGGGTATTTTCCCTCTAAACAAGAAAAGTCTACAATAGGAAAATTGGACCCCTGTTTCCCATGTACAGCCCAGTGATCTAAATTCGTCTTGGTAGCGTCACGTGCTAGAGGCTCGAATGCTGATATGAGGAAAGCGTACTTAAAACATTTTTGACCTGTTTCAAAACAGATCCGCTGGACACCTTGACAACCTTCTAGATCAGAATTATATTTTAAAACTATTGACCTTTCCCCCGCCCCACCTGCCCCCCTCTTAAAATAAAATCTTTCTTAAATTTACAAATATTAAAACTTAAATTTTCAACATAAAGAACTACAGACCCGCTCCCATTTTCGTTATAATTCTCTAGATGCGTAACAATATGACCTATCCAATCCATAAAACACCCTCAAAATTCTCTAAATTTGGATAGATCACAAGCATCTCGGTATGTACATAATGGTGGTAAACTTCACTTTTTCCCTCATTTAAATAAAACACCTTTAAAACAATAGAAACCTTAATTGAATCCCTACCACCCCACAATTGAATTTGGTTCTCCAGCAGTGCACGAATTCAATCTACATAGTCATGCATAATTTCTACGGGGTCAAACACAAAATTACCACACAAAAGCGAATTAAAAGGGTCACCAAAAGTTGCATTGTGCAGTGTAGACAACTATTGTATATAAAATTGTATTTGAGAATTGAAACTCAGGGAATGATGTAAATTGGATATTACCCTCCCCCACCCCTTTTGTATATTATTATCAACACCCCCTCCTCCACACCCACCCCCTCCTCTTGTATATCATCAACACCCCCTCCCCCACATTGTTCAATAATAGGGCTATGGGAAGCCACTTCATTCGATTGAAGTGGAAATTGGTTATCGGGGGCTAGAGGAGGGTTCCCTGTTAATTCCCAGGTAAAATCTTCTAAAATTTGTAGTGTGTTTGGACTCAGCAAAGGTAAGTCCCCCTGCTCAAATGTGCTATTATCAACATTTAAAAGAAAATCACTTAAAAAGTCATCAATATTGAAATGAATTTCGTTAACAATACCATTCCAAGTTGAATTATTTGAGGGCTTCATAGGCGCGTCCTCTCCTTCTCCAACTGACGAGCAGGGGGGAGATAGCGAGTATGGAACTAGAACAACCTATAAATGAAAAATAGCTTATTTTCAAAGTGTTGGCAAATCACCCCTACTGTTTTTTGATTTAATGGATTATTATTATTAAAAAAAACGTGCTGCTTAGCAGTAGCATTTACTTCTCTCTACTCTATATATATATTCTGAAAGTTCCAACTTAACGAAAATCTAAAGGATGACATAGAAGGTTTAGATTTTGTTCAAACAACCTCAATTTCCACTATTTAATGCCCCCCTCTGCCCCGCCGCAGCGGGCCTTGCAGCGCTTCCCGCGGCGCTTGGCGGCCACCCTCTCCCCTGTATACGATAATTGACCTGATTTAAAAAGGGGGGAACAATTTTTCTTTAAATATATTTGACAGGCTTTGACTGACTGACCGACTGATGAAATGAGTCGATTGTCGGAAGACCGAATCCTTAAAACTATAATATTCCATGGTGAAAAATAGCATTCTGCTTTGACTTAAAAGAATCTAGTTAATCTATGATCAGTAATTGACAACACTAGAAATTAACGAAAAATATTATTAAGAGATAGCAAAGAGATAGCAACAGTGGGCCAGAGAAAATAGGAAAGATTAGAAAAAAAGTGGTTTTCTTTGACAAGCAAAAAAAAATTACATTATATTTAGATATCTCTGAGGTAGGGAGGTGTGCAGAGAAATTTAAAACAATGGTTAGGTCGGTGGGGTTAATATTTTAATATTTCAGAGACACACACACACTTTTACAGCGCGATGAAAAATGTGTTTGTTGTTTTTCGCCTATTTCTATAAGTTAGGTAAAAAAAATGCTCCATTTTTATATCCCGGCTGTAGTTGAGTGCCTGAAGCCGCTGGCGAAGCATGTTGGAGGGCAACCTCCTGACCTTGTGTAGGTGGGACAACGAGGTCATGTGCTTGAGGGGCTGGAGCACTGGGGCTTGCCATCATGTGTGCAGCCTTCCAATCTATTTTTATCTTTCTGACAGCGACATCAGGTTGAGCGACAGCTCGATGGTCATGGGCTTGCGTTGAGAATGTAGCTTGCGCAGGCAGCGTTGATCTTGAATAACCAACCTCCCTTGTCCTCTTAGGTAGAGGGAGGGGGCAATACATTCTTCATAATTGTCCTTAAAAGAAGAGAAAAAAGTTAGTGTTGAAATAATTTTCCCCTTTTTCACAGAATAAAACAATTAGTACCCCCCCTAGCCATAATTTTGTCTAGAAAGCATTTATCACAAAGAAGTCCCCCTCCTCAGCACTTTCAGTAAAGCAAAAGGTAAAATTTACGAGAAATGCTCCTATTTTTACCTTGTTGAGAAAAAATTAAATACACAACTTGTGAGAAATAAAAACCCGAAAAACTTAGAAATTCTATTTTTGTCATTTAGAAAATAAATTAAAAAAAACTATCATTATTCCTTAGGGCCAAAAGCTGCATCAAATCCAAGCCAATAATTTAAAATCTAGATATCAAAATAGCCAACCTGATAAATATGCGGATAAATAAAAGCTAACCAAACACTAAACTTCAGGGTTATATATATATATATATATATATATATATATATATATATATATATATATATATATATATTATATATATATATATATATATATATATATATATATATATATATATATATATATATATATATATATATATATATATATATATATATATGTATATATAGGAATGACTACATTAGTTTTCATGTCAAAGGGTGTACATGTCTGCACAATGAATCCATCCCCTTGCGGTTAACGGGGGGGGGGGAACAGTTTATTTTCACCTTGCAGCGAAGCTGCTAGAAGCGAGGCATTGTAACCCTAAACCCCTCCCCCCATATAAACACTGAGTACTCAAAATGAAAAACAAATACTATATGAAACTATTTATCATAACTGTCACCGGCTCCCCTTGCATTTTATAAGATTTACCCTATCGCTAATTCGACTGGAAAAAAAAGTGCCTTTCTGTGAAACCTACAAAAAGCTTAATCCCCTGGTTTCGTAGATACCGGATGAACATTGACAGGATGCGATAATTAACCCATATTTAAATCTTTGCGGAACTGATAAAAGATAGGGTGACGGCTTAAATGGAATCAGCATATCAATAGCTGACATAAGTCAATTGTCACTTTAGATAGAAATAGAGAAAGCAAGAATTTAACGTAAAAAGAGAATTATTTCCTATGAAAGAATTAAAGTTGTAAACAGTGGGGGGTTTACATGGTTAAAAAGACCATATTTTATAGTCTTCTAACGACTATAAAGATAGCATGGTGGAGTTTGTATTAGAAGGGGAGGGGGGATTTACCTGAATATACTGGAGGGACTACCATGTAAAACTAATTTTATTTTGAAAATAAAGAATGAAAATGTACTAAAACAAAACTCACATGGTAAATTGATGTTGCCAAGGCTTCTAACTCATCAATAATTTCAGGTGCTCTATCCATTGTGTCTTGGAACTTTTTGATAATTTAATCACAAGGCATGTCCGTTATATATGAAATCTCAAGGGCGAATTGCGATGTAATGGGGAAACCATATGTAAGCAAGTCTCTGATTGGCTTAGAATGAGGCATTTACTTCCTGTTTCCTATTCCTGGATCAAAACATTCTCCCTAGCGTACACCTGGACGAACAACAACAACAAATCAATTGACCTTGGAAATTTAGTTCCCGTAGTCGAGTCCTGAATCAATACATTCCCCCTAGCGTACACCTGGACGAACAACAACAACAACAACAAATAAATCGACCTTGAAAATACATCAAAGTGAGAAAAATACTGTTTTTTCATTCTCAGGGACAAAAACCATAAAAACATGCATAAATTATGTTCGTACGGGAGATATATCTCTTCCCCACCGTTAATGCGCATGTGCAAACTTCGCCCGGAGACAGTTCTCCTGAACGAACTCCAACAAATCAATTTCTCAGAAATTCACTTCCCCTTCGATTACGCAATCAATTTCTCGGAAATTCATTTCCTCTAGTGAGAAAAACCCTGTTTTTTCATTCTCAATGACAAAAACCATAAAAACATGCATAAATTATGTTCGTACCGGGCTGGTACCCCCTTTTCTACTAATGTTGACATTAACCAATTGGCGGACATTCACCTTAACACGAACATATATACACACGCACACACACACATACATATAAATATATATATACATATATATATATATATTGAAAAATCAAGAAAATGTAACTGTGACAAGGTGAACCACAACCAAACACTACTGAAATGTTCCAACTCTTGCATTTCAACGAAAGACATTCAAAATGAACTTTGAAAAATCAAGAGAATGTAACTCTGACAAGGTAAACCATAACCAAACACTACTGAAATATTCCAACTCTTGCATTTCAACGAAAAAAATTCAGAATAAACTTTGAAAAATCAAGAAAATGTAACTGTGACAAGGTAAACCACAACCAAACACTACTGAAATATTCCAACTCTTGCATTTCAATGAAAGAAATTCAAAATGAACTTTGAAAAATCAGGAAAATATAACTGTGACAAGGTAAACCACAACCAAACACTACTGAAATATTCCAACTCTTGCATTTCAACGAAAGAAATTCGAAATGAACTTTGAAAAATCAAGAAAATGTAACTGTGACACGGTAAACCACAACCAAACACTACTGAAATATTCCAACTCTTGCATTTCAACGAAAGAAATTCAAAATGAACTTTGAAAAATCAAGAAAATGTAACTGTGACAAGGTAAACCACAACCAAACACTACTGAAATATTCCAACTCTTGCATTTCAACGAAAGAAATTCAAAATGAACTTTGAAAAATCAAGAAAATGTAACTGTGACAAGGTAGACCACAACGAAACACAACTGAAATATTCCAACTCTTGCATTTCAACGAAAGAAATTCAAATGAACTTTGAAAAATCAAGAAAATGTAACTGTGACAAGGTAAACCACAACCAAACACTACTGAAATATTCCAACTCTTGCATTTCAATGAAAGAAATTCAAAATGAACTTTGAAAAATCAAGAAAATGTAACTGTGACAAGGTAAACCACAACGAAACACTACTGAAATATTCCAACTCTTGCATTTCAACGAAAGAAATTCAAAATGAACTTTGAAAAATTAAGAAAATGTAACTGTGACAAGGTAAACCACAACCAAACACTACTGAAATATTCCAACTCTTGCATTTCAACGAAAGAAATTCAAAATGAACTTTGAAAAATTAAGGACTGTAACTGTGACATGGTAAACTACAACAGCACACTACTGAAATATTCCAACTCTTGCATTTCAACGAAAGAAATTCAAAATGAACTTTGAAAAATCAAGAAAATGTAACTGTGACAAGGTAAACCACAACCAAACACTACTGAAATATTCCAACTCTTGCATTTCAATGAAAGAAATTCAAAATGAACTTTGAAAAATCAAGAAGATGTAACTGTGACAAGGTAAACCACAACCAAACACTACTGAAATATTCCAACTCTTGCATTTCAATGAAAGAAATTCAAAATGAACTTTGAAAAATCAGGAAAATGTAACTGTGACACGGTAAACCACAACCAAACACTACTGAAATATTCCAACTCTTGCATTTCAACGAAAGAAATTCGAAATGAACTTTGAAAAATCAAGAAAATGTAACTGTGACACGGTAAACCACAACCAAACACTACTGAAATATTCCAACTCTTGCATTTCAACGAAGGAAATTCAAAATGAACTTTGAAAAATCCAGAAAATGTAACTGTGACAAGGTAAACCACAACCAAACACTACTGAAATATTCCAACTCTTGCATTTCAACGAAAGAAATTCGAAATGAACTTTGAAAAATCAAGAAAATGTAACTGTGACACGGTAAACCACAACCAAACACTACTGAAATATTCCAACTCTTGCATTTCAACGAAGGAAATTCAAAATGAACTTTGAAAAATCAAGAAAATGTAACTGTGACAAGGTAAACCACAATCAAACACTACTGAAATATTCCAACTCTTGCATTTCAACGAAAGAAATTCAAAATGAACTTTGAAAAATTAAGGGACTGTAACTGTGACAAGGTAAACCACAACCAAACACTACTGAAATATTCCAACTCTTGCATTTCAACGAAAGAAATTCAAAATGAACTTTGAAAAATCAAGAAAATGTAACTGTGACACGGTAAACCACAACCAAACACTACTGAAATATTCCAACTCTTGCATTTCAACGAAAGAAATTCAAAATGAACTTTGAAAAATCAAGAAAATGTAACTGTGACAAGGTAAACCACAACCAAACACTACTGAAATATTCCAACTCTTGCATTTCAACGAAGGAAATTCAAATGAACTTTGAAAAATCAAGAAAATGTAACTGTGACAAGGTAAACCACAACCAAACACTACTGAAATATTCCAACTCTTGCATTTCAACGAAAGAAATTCGAAATGAACTTTGAAAAATCAAGAAAATGTAACTGTGACACGGTAAACCACAACCAAACACTACTGAAATATTCCAACTCTTGCATTTCAACGAAGGAAATTCAAAATGAACTTTGAAAAATCAAGAAAATGTAACTGTGACAAGGTAAACCACAACCAAACACTACTGAAATATTCCAACTCTTGCATTTCAACTAAAAAATTCAAAATGAACTTTGAAAAATCAAGAAAATGTAACTGTGACAGGGTAAACCACTACCAAACACTAGTGAAATATTCCAACTCTTGCATTTCAACGAAAGAAATTCAAAATGAACTTTGAAAAATCAAGAAAATGTAACTGTGACAAGGTAAACCACAACCAAACACTACTAAAATATTCCAACTCTTGCATTTCAACGAAAGAAATTCAAAATGAACTTTGAAAAATCAAGAAAATGTAAGTGTGACAATGTAAACCACAACCAAACACTACTGAAATATTCCAACTCTTGCATTTCAACGAAAGAAATTCAAATGAACTTTGAAAAATCAAGAAAATGTAACTGTGACAAGGTAAACCACAACCAAACACTACTGAAATATTCCAACTCTTACATTTCAATGAAAGAAATTCAAAATGAACTTTGAAAAATCAAGAAAATGTAACTGTGACAAGGTAAACCACAACGAAACACTACTGAAATATTCCAACTCTTGCATTTCAACGAAAGAAATTCAAAATGAACTTTGAAAAATTAAGAAAATGTAACTGTGACAAGGTAAACCACAACCAAACACTACTGAAATATTCCAACTCTTGCATTTCAACGAAAGAAATTCAAAATGAACTTTGAAAAATCAAGAAAATGTAACTGTGACAAGGTAAACCACAACCAAACACTACTGAAATATTCCAACTCTTACATTTCAATGAAAGAAATTCAAAATGAACTTTGAAAAATCAAGAAAATGTAACTGTGACAAGGTAAACCACAACCAAACACTACTGAAATATTCCAACTCTTGCATTTCAATGAAAGAAATTCAAAATGAACTTTGAAAAATCAAGAAAATGTAACTTTGACAAGGTAAACCACAAACACTACTAAAATATTCCAACTCTTGCATTTCAACGAAAGAAATTCGAAATGAACTTTGAAAAATCAAGAAAATGTAACTGTGACATGGTAAACCACAACCAAACACTACTGAAATATTCCAACTCTTGCATTTCAACGAAGAAATTCAAAATGAACTTTGAAAAATCAAGAAAATGTAACTGTGACAAGGTAAACCACAACCAAACACTACTGAAATATTCCAACTCTTGCATTTCAACGAAAGAAATTCGAAATGAACTTTGAAAAATCAAGAAAATGTAACTGTGACACGGTAAACCACAACCAAACACTACTGAAATATTCCAACTCTTGCATTTCAACGAAGGAAATTCAAAATGAACTTTGAAAAATCAAGAAAATGTAACTGTGACACGGTAAACCACAATCAAACACTACTGAAATATTCCAACTCTTGCATTTCAACGAAAGAAATTCAAAATGAACTTTGAAAAATTAAGGAACTGTAACTGTGACATGGTAAACTACAACAGCACACTACTGAAATATTCCAACTCTTGCATTTCAACGAAAGAAATTCAAAATGAACTTTGAAAAATCAAGAAAATGTAACTGTGACAAGGTAAACCACAACCAAACACTACTGAAATATTCCAACTCTTGCATTTCAATGAAAGAAATTCAAAATGAACTTTGAAAAATCAAGAAGATGTAACTGTGACAAGGTAAACCACAACCAAACACTACTGAAATATTCCAGCTCTTGCATTTCAATGAAAGAAATTCAAAATGAACTTTGAAAAATCAGGAAAATGTAACTGTGACAAGGTAAACCACAACCAAACACTACTGAAATATTCCAACTCTTGCATTTCAACGAAAGAAATTCAAAATGAACTTTGAAAAATCAAGAAAATGTAACTGTGACACGGTAAACCACAACCAAACACTACTGAAATATTCCAACTCTTGCATTTCAACGAAGGAAATTCAAATGAACTTTGAAAAATCAAGAAAATGTAACTGTGACAAGGTAAACCACAACCAAACACTACTGAAATATTCCAACTCTTGCATTTCAACGAAAGAAATTCAAAATGAACTTTGAAAAATCAAGAAAATGTAACTGTGACAAGGTAAACCACAACCAAACACTACTGAAATATTCCAACTCTTGCATTTCAACGAAAGAAATTCAAAATGAACTTTGAAAAATCAAGAAAATGTAACTGTGACAAGGTAAACCACAACCAAACACTAGTGAAATATTCCAACTCTTGCATTTCAACGAAAGAAATTCAAAATGAACTTTGAAAAATCAAGAAAATGTAACTGTGACAAGGTAAACCACAACCAAACACTACTAAAATATTCCAACTCTTGCATTTCAACGAAAGAAATTCAAAATGAACTTTGAAAAATCAAGAAAATGTAAGTGTGACAAGGTAAACCACAACCAAACACTACTGAAATATTCCAACTCTTGCATTTCAACGAAAGAAATTCAAATGAACTTTGAAAAATCAAGAAAATGTAACTGTGACAAGGTAAACCACAACCAAACACTACTGAAATATTCCAACTCTTACATTTCAATGAAAGAAATTCAAAATGAACTTTGAAAAATCAAGAAAATGTAACTGTGACAAGGTAAACCACAACGAAACACTACTGAAATATTCCAACTCTTGCATTTCAACGAAAGAAATTCAAAATGAACTTTGAAAAATTAAGAAAATGTAACTGTGACAAGGTAAACCACAACCAAACACTACTGAAATATTCCAACTCTTGCATTTCAACGAAAGAAATTCAAAATGAACTTTGAAAAATCAAGAAAATGTAACTGTGACAAGGTAAACCACAACCAAACACTACTGAAATATTCCAACTCTTGCATTTCAATGAAAGAAATTCAAAATGAACTTTGAAAAATCAAGAAAATGTAACTGTGACAAGGTAAACCACAACCAAACACTACTGAAATATTCCAACTCTTGCATTTCAATGAAAGAAATTCAAAATGAACTTTGAAAAATCAAGAAAATGTAACTGTGACAAGGTAAACCAAACACTACTAAAATATTCCAACTCTTGCATTTCAATGAAAGAAATTCAAAATGAACTTTGAAAAATCAAGAAAATGTAACTGTGACAAGGTAAACCACAACCAAACACACTACTGAAATATTCCAACTCTTGCCTTTCAACAAAAGAAATTCAAAATGAACTTTGAAAAATCAAGAAAATGTAACTGTGACAAGGTAAACCACAACCAAACACTACTGAAACATTCCAACTCTTGCATTTCAACGAAGGAAATTCAAAATGAACTTTGAAAAATCAGACCTTTGGAGGGGGAGGGGCCGGGGGGAGGGGGTCGTTCTGTGTCTCAATGCAAAAAAAAGTATAAAAATGGGGGAGGGAAGGGGAGGGGAGGAGGGGAGGAGGAGGAGGAGGAGGAGGAGGGAGGAGGAGGAGGGGAGGGGAGGGGGAGGAGGGGATGGGAAGGGGAGGAGGAGGGAGGAGATGGAGGGAGAGGGGCCCCTTTGGGGGGCCAAAGGGGGGAGGGGCCCTTTTGGGCCCCGGGGGGGGGTCTGGGGGAACCTTGAGGGCCGGGGGGCCCTTTGGGAGCCCAGTGGACCTTTGAGGACCGGTGGCTTCCTTCGGGGTTGGGGTAGAGGGATTGGAACCCTTTGGGGTTGGGGTAGAGGACCTCACAACACTGTTCAATGAAACTTGTGTATTATAACGACCACACTCAAAACCTCAACCGCAAATTCTTCATAAATCATCTTTTAAAATGTCTCTAAATGTTTCGCCGAAATAATTCCATAACCTGTCTAAAACAGTTTCGCCCAAATAATCCCTAAACGTAATTCAGCGTGTTCCTTTTGTTTTTGGCATCTCTGCGCTAATGCATTTCAAATTAATAAGAAACCTGATTCCCGCGCTAAAACAATTCATCGCTAAGATGTTTCTTGGAGAATTGTTTTCCATGGCGTTTGGTTATTAATATCCTTTGGAGTTCGACCAAAAGAGTTGTTTCCGAGGCAAAGACATTAATGACTTGGATCTATTCCTGGAGAATTGTTTCTAGGCGAAAATTTTTAAAGTCTGACAGATGATGTCATTGGTTGATTGATCTGTCAAGAAAGGGGAATTAATTTGTTGTTTCTAAGGGGAATTATTGATTCACGATAGGTGAATTGAGGTCGACAGCACAGGTGTTCCAAATTCCCAATCGCTTTAATTAACCACGTGTTCTCCCAAATGACTCAATTGCGTGCCCAAAACAACAACAACAACATTGACCCCATTAACCACGTGTTCTCCCTAATGACTCTGCACAAAACAACAACAACAACATCGACCTTGACATTCGCTGAGAGCGTGCCAAAAACACACCTGGAGAAAGAGACCATTGAGAAAGAGGTCATTGACCCTGTCCTCATTAAACTATGTAAAAAAGTTGTAGGTGGCAGCAGGGTGAGTCGTGGGACCTCCTGATAGGGTTCTACTTCTTTGATTTTATTTCCTGGATTCTCAAGACTTTCTCCAGGGTCCCCGATTCCATTCAATAAGCTCAACCGAGTTAACTTGCAAAGCTGTTCCAAAAGTACTTAATTCCAACTATTTCATCTTAGTTTATTCTTGGTTTACAGGCAGCCCAAATAATAATGCGAGTTTAAGGAATCTGTCTGTCCGTGCTTAATTTTGTACAACTAGTATTTGCTTCTTGCTTAGTGAAAGACAGTCTTGGATGTCTTCAAAATGGTTAGGGAGAC
Organism: Artemia sinica; assembly: GCA_027921565.1. Classification (NCBI taxonomy): domain Eukaryota; kingdom Metazoa; phylum Arthropoda; class Branchiopoda; order Anostraca; family Artemiidae; genus Artemia; species Artemia sinica. Next base: position 66,028,134 of record CM051258.1, read on the forward strand.
AAAACCGCTAATTGACCCTAATCTTGTTTGTTTGTAATTGCTATTTCAAAATAATCACGCAGGACTATGCAACTTAGTTCTTAAGTGAATTTATTTTTATTGAAAAGATATGCATTTATTAATTATATTTCATTGTTTCGTTTCTTGCCTTTCATTGTTTCATTTCATTGTTTCGTTACCTTTAACATGCTTCCCTTTTATCATTATATCATTTGCTTACCATTAAAATGGCTGAAGAAATAAAAGGGGGGAGGTGGGACAGAAAGAAACCCACAAAGAAGATAAAATGAGGATATTTCCAGCCAGTGATAATCAAAGTACAAAGTCAATATTTCGGATTACTGTCAGATTTTTCTGCGATTTACCATTCAACATCCAGCAGAAAAGATCCAACGTACAAAATTGCATGGATGTATGGGCCTTAAGAGGGCCCATTTTTATTAGCATTAGGAATATAATGTTTTTGTAGATTTAAGGTGTTATAGCTTGGTTTCGGAACATTGACGTATACTTATTGATGCTGATTTTGCTATATTTTGGACTTGAGTTTCGGATTGTCGGATTGGATATATTGTTTTGTCCTGGGGAACTGGATGGATGAGTAGGGTCTAGACCTTGTTCAAGTGCTCATTTATTTCAGTTTTTTTTTTTTTTTTTTTTTTTTTTTTTTTTTTTTTTTTTTTTTTTTTTTTTTTTTAGCCAAGTTATTACCGTAGTACATTATTAGATTTACATGATGGTGAGACAGCCTTACCGAGTATATTGTTGTAAACCAAGAATGGCAGAATCGTTACAACATACTAGAGTATATAGGAGGGCTTTTATTGATGTTTAAAGTAAATATCATCGTCTAGTAGTGTCTAGGCTTAATCTAAAGTTGAAATTTAGGAACGGTAGGATCAGTACAAGATACTAGGGTATATAGGAGTGCATGTTGAAAATGAATGTCATCATCTAGTTGTGTCTAGGGTTATTTTAAAGCTGAAGTTTAGAAAAAGATAAGTGCCTTCCGGGAAGCTAGGATGTTGGTCGGCACCAGGATAAGAATTTGAGAGAATCTTTCCAGGAACCTTAAAGTATAAAAATGGAGAGTCATGACAATGCAGAAGATGGATAGATTAGTTTAATAAAATAGTTTGTGAAGTCACTTACGGTGTCTTAGAGAGGAAAGTTAGAAACGCAGCTATGAATATTAGTGAGAATGGCTTATGTATAGTAGAAAAGAGAAGAGGTATGTAAAAAAAAAAAAAAATAAGTTTTAGATTTATATTAAAACAAAAGGAAATGTAAGGAAGTGGAGAAGACATTAATTTGTGAAATAAAGAAGTGTTAAATGGAAACCCTGCATAAAACTAATGAATATCTGGAATATTCTATCAGACGGCATAGTAGTAAAACATTGCTCTGGCAAGTTAAAAATTGAAAAGGAATAACCCCTCCAGCCTATGGCCAAACGAAAAGCAGGTCGTCCCTGAATAGGGTAAGAGGAAAGACTTAAGTGAAATCGGTACTTCCTGGGAGGGTGTAAAGAGGGAGGTTTTCAAAGGATGGAGGAGGAGTTTGCATAGCTGTGTTGGCCTTGTATAGATTGGTGCTGCATTGAGTTGTTAGTAGTAGCAGAAGTAATAGCATAAGGATGGTGATAAGATTGAGTGTGGTAAATAAAGAAAAATTAGCTTTGTTTTTGTAGGAAGAAAATTGCTTAGTATGAAGATGCCTTTTGGACTTAGATATGCTTTGGATAAAAAGACAAGTACATTGTGGTTTTAAAAAGGGGAGAGGATGGGTTGACCAAATTTTTAGCCTTAGATTATTGAAAGTGAGAAGTTCCTGGTTCATCAAACCCGTTAGTCCTCAGCCTTATAGATTCTGAGCAAGCATTTGATTCAGTCGATGAAAGAGCTTTACCGAAAGTCCTCTCATTTTGTGGTGTATCAGGTAAATACATTATGGTGATTAGCGCTATGTACGGCAAAAATACTGCTGTGACTGAGAAGGAAACGATGTTAATAGCTTGGTTCGTATTAAATCAGGAGTTGAGCAGGGTTCTATTCTATCCCCCTTTGTATAGATCATTTTGATTGACTTTGCCTTAAGAAGGACAGGAGAGGCAATGGGAGGACACGGAATCAAATGGGAAGGAAACACTTTCCTGGACTTAGATTATGCTTATGATTTAAGCATCGTAGATAAAAGTGTGAGCAAAATTAATGATACTTTGAAGTTTTGAGATTTCAGGACCCAAAAATAGATTAAAAATGGACGTTAAGAAGAAAGTCCCTTAAACTAGTAATAAGTGAAGGTTACATTGAGTAACAAGAACGTTGATTACATGGACAGCTTCACCAACCCAGGTAAGTGCTATTAGCAAAGATGGTGGGTGAAGTGAAAATTTAAAAAGTAGAAAACCCTTGGCCCTTGGTGTTTCTTCACAGTTAAAAAAACTTTGGAAACAGATGAACATCCATAAATCCAAGAAAACTAATCCACTTAATTGTCATAATATGGGATTTCAGAAACATTTATACGAACTAGCAACAAAACTAGTATCTGTGCTCGTTCCCAATACTCCTTCTGAGAGTACAATCAAGGCTGGTTATCTAATCACTGAAAATAGAACCAACCCTCAGGTAGAACATTGACATGTAGTTTTTTAGTCGCCAAATATTGCCTTTAGTATATTTTTCTTTGTCCTGAGCCCGAGTAAGTTCAAATCTGGTTTTTCGTGATATTCATTTTTGTAATCAAAGTTCCGTTTTATTGTTTCATTCTATATTTTTTTAAGTTTATAAAAAAAAATTATACAAAGTACTCTTTAATAAACAAGTTTTGTATTTCAATTTGGCAAAACCAAGAGTAAGAGTTAATCTAATAAAAAATCTGATTGAAAATATTGCTTTCGATATATCTAAAGTCAAAAATCGATATATCGGTACATATGATATCAAATTATCACCCAACACGAATGTAACGGGGAAAAGATAACTAAAAGTCCAAAACTGGATAAAACTTAATATTTTATATAAGGCAATCGGTTACCACATCTGGTATCATCTGACATTATATTTGGTTTTGAAATGCTATAAATGAAACGAGAAAAGTTTATTATGAACGGGTCTCAAGTAAGTTCCTCCAGTATCAAACAGTTCGTGGTAACGAACTGTAATTAATGAGTGACCCAGCTAAATAGTAACTGAAACTCTAGGAAATGAGGTTTTTATACTAGTAGATATATCAAAAGAATTGACTTATTATGCTGATTACAAATATGTAAGTTTCCTTAAGTTTAGTTACATCCATCAAGTACTAGGAGCCTGAAAAAATTTGCCTGATTTTCGAAAAAATGTGGAAAAAACCACCTAAATGTCTTAGAATCTTAATGAAAATCACACCATCAGATTCAACATATCAGAAAACCCTACTGTAGGAGTTCCAAGCTTCTATCAGCAAACATGCTGAATTTTTATTTTTTTTGCCAGAAGAAAGATCACAGATTCGTGTATTTGTTGTTTTTTTTTCCAGGGTGATCGTATCGACCCATAGGTCCTACAAAATTACGAGAGGGCTCATTCGAACGAAAACTATAAAAGTTCTAATGCCCTTTTCAAGTGACCAAAAAGATTGGAGGTTAACTTGACCCCCTCCCAACCCCTTTTCCCCAAAATCGTCCGATTAAAATTTTGAGACAGCCATTTTGTTCACCATAGTTAAAAGGTCCATTAACTATGCCTTTGAATATAAAATTACCCCATCCCACAGTCTCAGGGGAAAGGTCTTTAAGTTATAAAATGTGTCAAATGTTTACGCATGTTACTTGTTATTGGGAAGAATGCATACATTTTTGGGTGGAGGTAGGGACATGGGCACCCATAGGCTGAATTTTAGGGGGGGGCTTACCTGGTCTAATCGGCAATTTCAATGCTGTATAATAGAAATCAATAAACAAAATATCATAGACAGCATAATAGTTCTGCCTAAGTAAAGAGCGATGTGAGCACAATATATTGTTTATTTTTATTTTGTTTAGATGAGGGCACTTTCTATAGGAAGAAATGTTTATAGAAACTTCAAAAAAAGCTCATGGAGGACAACCACACAACCTCCCCCCCCCGGCCACACGGATGATCATTTACCCAAACACATCCAATAAAAATTTTGAGATAGCCATCTTATTCCGCGTAGTTTAAAAGTCCAGAAATTATGAACTTTGAGGATGACAACCCCCACCCCAATACCCTCAGGCAAGGGTTGTAAGTTATGCCCTGTGGGGGGTATAAGGCTTTTTATAGAAAGGATGGTCGTATAAGCCTCGGAGGGGGCTCATTTGACCGGTAATCAGAAGTTATACTGGCCTTTTCAACATTCAAGAATGATTGGAGGTCACCCAGCCCCCCCCACCCCTACACCAATCATTTCCCCAAAACACATCCATCATAACTTTTTAGATAGCAATTTTGTTCAGCGTAGTCGAAAGGTAAAGAAATTGTGTCTTTGAGGATGACCCCCCCCTAGCTCTCAGGGGCGAGGGTTGTAAGTTACCCCTTGGGGGAATATAAGGTTTTTATCGAAATTGTGGTTGCATTAAACTTCAGAGAAAGCTCATTGGATTGGTAATGAGAAGTTATAGTGCTCTTTTTAAGAGTCGAAGGCAACATAAGCCAGATACCCCTCCCCCACGAACATGCACACACACACGTTGTATTTTCCCAAAATGGATCTGATATAAATTTTAAGATGGCCATTTGTTGTCGTAGAAACTTCGAAAGGGCTCATTTGATTGGCAAATTGAAAGTTACCCTCTTTAATAGTCAAAAGTGATTAGAGGGCAACCATCCCTTCCACGCTCATCATTTCCCCAAACACTTCCAATAAAAATTTCGAGATAGTTATTTTGTTTGACATAGTTTAAAAGTCCAGAAATCATGTCTTTGAGGATAAAAAAAACCCCACAGTCCTCAGGGCAAGGGTTGTAAGCTATGCCCTGAGGGCATATAAGTTTTTTTTTTATGGAAACAGTGGGCTTATAAGTTTCGGAGGGGGCTCATTGGGTTGGAAATTGGAAGTTTAAGTGCCATTTTTAAGAGTCAAATTTATCGGAGGGCAGCTATACCCCCAATAAAAAATATAAACGCGAAGAAAGGAAAAAAAAAAAACAAGGAAAATTAACAGCCAGTGAAAAAATTGAAAAATTATGCAAATATTTCAGTCAAGACCTCCACTTGACCGTCCTCAGTGCAGAATAAAACTGATACAATATAAAAAAAAACTTAGAATAAAAACACAAAACGAAAATTGGACGACCCTTTCTCAGTAACGGTGAAAGGGTAACTGAATAAAAAACATAAGTCTAAATGGCATTTTACAATTTCATTTTACGTTAAGCAATCTTAAAGGCTAATCGCTTTCCAGTTAGATTATTATCAGAGATTCTATTTGATTGCCCAATATAATTTTGTGAATGTGTGTAAAAACAATCAGAATAAATAATTTCATCATAAATGGGACTTAGAAAAGTTTCTCCACTGTCTCTACTGAGAGCTGCTTTTTGGTGAATGTGCTTTTTTATTTCAACTGCCTCTCTGAAAACTTGCGTGAGACCTTTAACGGGGGCAACAATGGAGTTTTTCGTCAAACAAAATGAATTGGTGTGTACTTTCATACATATGTTGAGCCAAGGCGGAATCAAAAACCTCAGGCCTTTGGCGTAGCCTCAAGACCTTGTCGATTGAGGACCTATGTTCAGATAACCTCTCCCCCAATTGCTGTTGGGTTCTACTAACATAAGAACAGCCACAAGAAGAAAGAATTCTATAAACACCACTACCCAGAATGGGGCTGGTTTTATCTTTCCGCTGTTGAAGAAGCTCTGTATAGTATTTGAAATTTTGAAGGTGACATTAAGTTTAAAACCAGCCCAATGGTGAATGCTACATGGTGTCAAATGATAGAAACAAAGCCACCAAGTAATGATTGGGAATCAGCTTCCCTTAGTGATGAATGGAGACGCTTTGAACAACAAGTAAAACTCATGCTACTCGGGTCTCTGTCTGGAATGACTTAGGAACGCAAGTGTGCCTACCTTCTCATCTCGGCAGGAGAAACAGGGTGCCAGATATTCAACACTTTTTCATTCACTGCTGAAGAGAAACAAACAACTTAGCGATTTACCTACAGAAATTCCGTGAATATGCTGCACCCATCACCAACAATGTGTTTGCTCAATACATATTCCAAAAACGGGACCAAACTGACAGAGAAAACATAGAGAAATACATCACAGAACTGAAAATCTTTGTAAAAGCTTGCAACTATACTACTGCTGATGAAATAGTTCAAGATTAAATAGTCAGTGGCATCAGAGACCCAAAAATGAGAGAAAGCCTTCTTCTGGAAGGTGACACCCCAACTTTGGTACTAGCTGTTAATAAATGCCGTTCCCACCAAACAACCCAGGCACAGCTAAAAAAATTGAAGAACAAGAACCACATCAAATAAAAAAAGAGATTGATGCTATCCAGAAGAACAAACATCCAGTCAGGTAATACGAAGATGCACCAGCATCATCTAGAAAAACTAAGGAGTGCTATTTCTGTAGAGGTACATTCTCACCTAGCCAAATTTGTCCTGCAAGTGCAAAACCTGCACAAAGTGCAAAAAGCTAAACCACTTTGCACGTTTGTGCAAAAGTAACAAATCCGTTAATGCTGTGACAAGGAGAGCTCAACTGACAATAGTGAAGAAGATGACAATGTCTTCCTATATGCCATAAAAAAAAAAACAATAAAGACAGGGATTTGACTCTTATTACATTGGAAGTGAACCACTCCCTATCTGCGAAATTCAAAGTTGAAACAGGAGCATAAGCAAACATTTTACCTGACAAGTATTTTGATGCCTTACCACATCCACCATTGCTGAAACAGAGTACTCAGAAACTCACCAGATATTGTGGATCAGAAATTCCTGTCAGAGGTCTATGTTAGCTGAGCTGCAAGCACAAATCAATCAAAGCTGAAACCTTACCATTCTTTATCGTTGAAACTGACTCAGTGCCAATTCTTGGATTCAGGTCAAGCATTGATCTGAACATAGTGAAGCTTATGCTGAATGTCAGTAATGTTGAGGAAAACACTTGCAACAACATGCATGTATTTGACAGGACAAAAGTGGATGATATAGTCGGCAATTACACAGACGTTTTCCAAGGAATAGGAAAGCTAGTATGGAGAGTGCCATTTGCACCTGAAGGACAACGCAGTCCCTACAGCATATCCAGCAAGAACAAATCCCCCATCATCACTTCGAAGAAAACTAGAAGCAGAACTTAATCGCATGGAAGAAGAAGGTATAATTGAAAAATCTTCAAAGCAACTGACTGGGTTAATCCAATGGTCACTGTAGAAAAAAATAATGGCAGTTTACAAATATTTATCGACCCTGTTGATTTAAATAAGTGAATCCAAAGACCATTCTACCCTATTCCCTCCCTGGAAGATGTCACATCAAAACTCCATGGATTAAAGTATTTGAGCAAGCTGGATGCAAGACCATGGTATTGGTCGCTAGTCTAAGATGATGAATCTGCAGATCTAACCACATTCAACACCATCTTTGGCAGATATCGTTTCAAACGGATGTTATTTGGCATCAATACACTGTCCAGGATAAGTTCCAAAGAAAAGTTGAAGAGGCTTTTGAGGGACTATACGGTTTTGCTGTCATCATTGATGATCTCGCTAGCTTTTGGATCAACCTTTGAGGCATAATAGGGGATTGACAGCTATACTGAAGAGAGCAAGAGAAAAGAGCATCAGATTCAACAAAGAGAATGGTTACTTTAGTGAGACAAGTGGGACCTACTTCGGACATTTTATTAGTGAACAAGGAATGCAGCCAGATCTTGACAATCTTAAAGCAATCAACAACATGTGCAAGCTATCAAGACTAGAAGATACTTGCAACCCTGTTGGGAATGTTAAACTACCTTGCAAAATTCATTCCAAACCTATCAACACAGAACACAAATCCTACGCAACCTCAGTAAATCCACAAAATTCACTTGGGCCAAGGAACACGACAAAGCATTGAAAAATGTCAAAGATTCAGTAGTCTCAAAACTTAGCAGACTTTGAAAACTCATGATAAAATCAATCAAAATCACTGTGGATAGCTTCGTTCACATGGCCTAGGAGCATAATATATCGTCATATGGTAATGTCATTGCATAAGAGTCACGCTCTTTCAGAAAAGCTGAACAGAAGTAACCACAACTGGAGAAGAGCTATATGCAATAGTATTCGGTTGCAAGGACTTTCCAGCACTTCATATATGGCAGGCATGTACAAGTAGCAACAGACCACTGTCCACTTGAGACTATCCTCCAAAATCCACATCAAAAAGCCCCTGGTAGAGGCCAGTGAATGATGCTATAGATTCAACCCTATGATCTACATACCAGGGACAGAAATCACACTCTCAGGCAAGCTTTCAAGGCTGCACCTTCCTGATGTTGACGAGAAGCTTCATAGAGAAATCGAAGTGTATGTCCACAAGATTGCACATGTTCTTCCTGTTAGTGATGCAAAACTCGAGGAAATATGACTTCACACCAAGGAAGATGAACAACTGATTGGTCTCAAGGAAGCCATCCATGGTGGGTGGTCCGGTCCTCAAAAGCAATGTGCTACAAATCTTCTTCCATAGTAGAACCTTCAGCAAAAATTATCACACACGAATGGCGTCATATTCAAGGGTGACAGAATCGTTGTTCCCCTGATGATGTGACCCAACATCCTCCAAGAGCTCCACCTGTCACACCTTGGTATGGAAAAGACAAAACAGCGCGCCAGTATGTTCGTTTACTGGCCCAATATGAACAGCAACATTGAAACACTAATCATAAACTGTCCAGCCTGCCAGAAACATAGCCACAACAATAAGAAAAAGCCTCTTATAAACTCACAGATTCCATTAGCACCATGGCAGCCGGTAGTCTCAGACATTTTTGATTGGAACGAAGGAAAATACCTCATAACAGTCGACTACCATAGCCGGTTTTTTAAGTTGACAGGGCTGAGGAACTTGACATCCAAGGAAGTCATCAGCAAACTCAAAACACATTTTGCCCGACATGGCATTCCTCTACCACCATGTTCCGACAATGGATCACAATACTCATCCTCAGAGTTCAAACAATGTGTATAGGACTGGGGCATAAAGCAGAAGACGGCTAGCCCTATCTACCCTCAGTCCAATGGGTTGGTAGAAAAATCTGTGCCCACATGCAAGAACATCTTCACCAAGGCAACTGAAGGTGGAGATGACCCATACCTGTGTCTCCTGGAATACAGGAATACACTCGTAGACAGCTAAGATGCTCCTGCGCAGCTCTTGGTGAGCGCCAATTACGCTACCCCTCTTACCCTGCACGGAAAAACACCTGCGGAAAACAGGTTTGTTCCAACCTAACAAATACCTGCTGAATAGGAAAGAGGCACAATCAAGACAGAAATTGCAGTATGACAAACATGGCCAAGTCTCGGCCTACACTCCAATCGGGTGACACTGTGGCTTACCAGAAAAAAAAACAGATTGTCAGTGGAGCACCGCCACTATCATAACGCCAGCAGCTCACCCCAGATCGTTCCATATCGCAACCGAAACCAGAACCATCATACGGAGGAATCGGGAGCACATATCAAATGCCATGCCATCGACCCCCGAACAAAGCAGACAGTAGAGTAGGTGGGATACTGCCACTCCTTTAGTGATTAATCCATTATCTGGATTAACATATACAGATGAGGCACTGCCTACTACATCATTCAACATTAACTCGTCCAACACAATAGCCCTATCCCATACCGCCAATAGCCCAAAACCAATCAAAGGTAGTTTACCAGCAGAGGCACCAGTGACCCAAACCAGATATGGAAGGCAAATTAAGCCACCAACCAAACTAAACTTGTGACCTTACCCAACTCACTAAAGAAGAGAAGTGGAGGTATGTATATAGTGTATATGTTGCCAGGTGAGGCGTGAGCCAAGCGCCTTCTCCCAGACATGTTTGCTAGAAGTACCACGTGCATAGCCCTAGTGTTCCTGTCTATGTTGTAGAGGTCCAGGAGAAGCGAGCCTAGCACCCTTTCTCGTGGATGTTAGTAACAGTACCAACAGTTCATCCTCCACTGGCTGTAATTAGCCTTAATCTTCTATTGAAGAAGAAGGAGGATGCAACATCATGCAGGATTGCTGTGCTTACGCTTCTAGTGCATGTTATGCTTGCAGTTCCTTATTATGCAGCAGATTACTAGAATAGCTCAGAATACTTTCCGCCACCACTTTTGTATGGCTAAGGCTCGTTTATAAGAAAAGTTTGAAAAATTAGAATACGAAACATTTCAAAATTCCAGATGTTTTCTTCCTAGATTTTGTCCTTGTCCGGCCATTGAGAACCTATCTTCTAAAGTTATTACTCCGGAAGAAACCCATGCTTTGTCTAAGGGATCTAAATTTTTCCTACCTCAAACACAAGTGAGTTTCTCAGAGATAGTCTCCAGTTTTGAGGCAGGTATATTTGGTTCACGTGGTGCTGTGGAAAATCCAGATTTACTTCGAGGAGAGGTGGTTAAGAATATTCTCGATTACACGACCATTGCTGAGCCTCTAACTTACCTTGTAAATCTTTCATTAGATAAAGGGGTCTTTCCTGAATTGTTAAAAAAGGCAAGGATAATACCTCTTCACAAATGTGGATGTCATAAAGACACAGCAAATTATAGACCAATCTTATCAGTTTTCTCGAAACTCTTTGAAATGCCTATGACAAACCAGCTGTACCAATATTTAGAGGTCAAAAGTTTTTTTTAACAGCCGCCAATTCGGGTTTAGGGCTGGCCATTCAACCGAAGACGCCTTTACTTCACTAAGTTTATTCGTAAATGGAATCCTTGATTCGGGTGCTTTACCTGCAGCTGTGCTTCTAGATATTAGGAAAGCGTTTTATAGCAAGCACCACGAAATACTACTAGGAAAGTTGGATCTGTTGGAGTACGTGGACAAGTCCTAGGTTGGTTTAAGTCTTACTTGAAAAATCGTCGAATCTACACAGGAAATGACCATACAAATGATGTCGTAGTTAACTGCGGGGTGCCACAGGGCTCTAAATTGGGACCGGTGTTGTTTTTTGTTCAGGTAAATGATCTCAGCAATCACTGACTCCCTGCGAGTCGTAGCCCTTATTGCTGCAAACTATGTCACCCACAAACGATGCCGGGGTCTATAGTAGAAGCCGAGGACGAATTAACGGCATTTGTGGATGATTCACTTATGGCAAGCTCAGAATAGAACATCAAATCCCTCAAAACCAAGCTACAAGACATTCTTGAAGAAACGTACTTTGAACATCGACATTGACAAATCGAGTGTTTTATTTTTTTCACGTATAGATTCGCTGGCTCATGATGTGATTGACACTGAAACATCTCGTGGACTTATCATGAGACCAGAAAAAGGACGCGTTTGATACCTAGGGGTTTTAATCGACGAAAATATCTCGTTCAGAGACGCCACATAGCCAGTTTCGAGACGAAGCTTTCAAGGAAACCTGGAATCTTGAGAAAACTCAGTCACCAATTCCCTAAAAAAAAATACTGATCCTGATTTACAATGCAGTTATCAAGCCTCACATTCAATATTGTTCTAGAGTTTGGCAATCTAATTTCAAGACACATTTACAGAGACTAAACTCACTTCAAAACAAAGCACTTCAGATTTTAGGCCCAGCACCAAACAGACTATAAATAGCATCACTTTATAGACTATCTTGCACCGTGTTTTGTTTTAAACATTTTTCAGGAACACTCCCATCACCATTTAAAGGATTATTCACATTAGCATTAGAAATCCATAGTTTAAATACACGATCTTTATCAGACATTTACATACCCCCGACACCGACAGCTAGGTCGGAATTTTCTCCTAGGAATTGCGTGTGCTAGGGAGGGGAATGCAGTTCCGCAAGAGCTGAAATCATATAGGTCTCTCGGCTCCTTTAAAAAGAATGTAAAAAATGTCTTAAAGATTAAAATTTATTTACTAGATTTATTTTGTTATTATTATGTTTAGAATTTTTTGATTATTTATTAAATTTTAGTTTGATATTTTGAGGGGTGTGAGCGGATGAGAATTTGTGTTAAATTTATTGTTATCTGATGGTGGTTCGGGGTGGAAATTGGAGAAGACAGGAAGCCACGCTGTATTTAGAGTGTGCAATTATTACGGGCCCAAACGTGCATCAATACACAAGGAATTGAGTTAAGTGTATTTTTATATATATATATTTTTTTAATTAAAACCCATATATTGAGCTTGTATAACTTAATGTCCTTTTGCTGAAAGCTCTGAGGGGGTTATCATTCCTCAAAGGCCTAATTTACAAAACTTTCAACTGCGTTGAACAAAATGGATATCTCAAAATATTGATTGCCTGTGTTCGGGGAAATGGTGGGAGTGAAAGGGGGATTAGTTGCCCTTCAATCACTTTCGACCATTAAAAAGGGCACTTGCCCTTTGAATTTTCAATTGATTGAACCCTTTATGAAATTTCTGCGAAAAAACTTTCAATAAGAACCTTATATGCCCCTAGGGCATAAAGTACAATCCTTGTCCCGAGGACTTTGGTGGGAGTGTCCTCCTCAAAGACATAATTTCCAGATCTTTCAACTACGTTGAACAAAATGGTCATCTCAAAATTTTGATTGAATATGTTCGGGATAATGGTGGGCGTGAGAGGGAGTTAGTTGCCCTTCAATCCCTTGCGACTATAAAAAAGGGCACCAGCCCTTTCAATTTCCAATCGAATGAGCCCTTTTTGAAGTTTTGACGACAACACTTTCATTAAAAACCTTATACAGCCTCAGGGTATAACTAACAACCCTTGTCCTGAGGATTGTTTTTTTTTGGATGGAGGGTTGTCAAACTCAAAGACTCAATTTCAAGAACTTTAAACTACGTTGAGCAAAATATTAATCTCAAAATTTTGATTGGATGTGTTTGGGAAAATGGTGAGCGTATAAAAGGGCGTTTTTTCCCTTCAATCACTTTCGATTATTAAAACAAGCACTAGCTCTTTCAATTTCCAGTCGAATGAGCCCTTTTTTAAGTCTCTACAACACCGCTTTCTGTATAAACCTTATATGCCTCTAGGGAATAATTTACAACCCTTACCCTGAGGGTTGTGGGAGTCTTTGTCATCCTTAAAGACCCAATTTCTTTAACTCTCAACTACGTTGAAAAAAATGGCTATCTCAAAATTTATAATGGATGTGCTTTGAGAAATGGTGGGCTTGAGAGGGAGGGTTAGTTGCCCTCCAATAACTTTCTACTATTAAAAAGGGGACTAGCCCTTTCAATTTCCAGTCGAATGAGCCGTTTTTGAAGTTTCTACGATAACCCATAAACCTCCCACAAAAAAAAAATAATAATACATTGTGCCAACATCGTTCTTTACTTAGGCAGCGCTATTGCGTTGCCTATGATATTCCCCTCAACACACGCTAAGAGATTAAACTTATTTCCGTAAACAGTTCCTGGGCCATTGCTGATACTTTCTTTTGACAATCTGCATGCACATTGTTTGTTTGGATTTAGTTAAACACTGTCTCAACAATTTTTGATATTTTCACCTTAGTGAACTTATGTTTGGTAACAATATTAGTGGTAGAAGTAGTAGTAATAGTAGCATTAGCAGTTGTAGTGGTAGTAGTACTAGCAGTAGTAGTCTATTAGTAGTAGTAGAGTAGTAGCAGCAGTAGCAGCAGTAGTAGTAGTAGTAGTAGTAGTAGTAGTATAGTAGTAGTTGTAGCAGTAGTAGTAGTAGTAGTAGTAGTATTAGTAGTATTAGTAGTATTAGTATAGTAGTAGTAGTAGTAGTAGTAGTATAGTAGTAGTAGTAGTAGTAGTAGTAGTAGTAGTAGGCTATTAGTAGTAGTAGAGTAGTAGTAGTAGTAGTAGTAGTAGTAGTAGTAGTAGTAGTAGTAGTAGTAGTAGTAGTAGTAGTAGTAGTAGTAGTAGTAGTAGTAGTAGTAGTAGTAGTAGTAGTAGTAGTAGTAGTAGTAGTAGTAGTAGTAGTAGTAGTAGTAGTAGTAGTAGTAGTAGTAGTAGTAGTAGTAGTACTAGTAGTATTAGTAGCAATAATACCAGCATGCAAATAATTTTCTTTTGGTAAGTCCAATATTCCCTACAGCAAGCCCTGTAAGTTTAATATTTATAACCCAAGCCGTTGCTTAAATATTACTGGTATGACCTTTTAAAAACCGGTATACATACAGTGTGTTTTCGTTCAGTTCAGTTTCACTCTCAATATTTCCTGAAATTTTCACTTTCATACCCTTAGCCTTAGTTTTAGCAGAAGGGAAATTCATAGTAGTAGGAGTAATACTACTAGTTTTAGTAGTTGGCTACTAAAAGTAGCAGCTGTACTCCTAGTACCATTAGCAGTGTGTGGTCTTTTGGTAAGTTGAACATCCCCCTCATCTAATCCTAGTCCGAAGTTTCAACTTAATGCTAAAAGTCCTTTTTATGATGTTTTCGATGTACCCGTTGTTAACATGTATACCCATATTCTGTTTTAATTTAGATCGATTTCCCCCTTAAAATTTGATAAAATATTCATCTTAATACTTGTAGACTTAGTACTAGTTTCTATAGAAGTAGTAGCTGGAATAGAAGTATAAGTAGTAGTAATAGTGCTAGTATTATTAGTAGTAGCGTGTAAATATTTCCTTTTGTTCAGTTGATCTTCCCCTCAGGAATTCCCACTAAGTTCCAACTTAATACCCTAAGCCATTCCTGAAAAACACCCTTTGGCAACCTGCAAGTACATAATGCGTTTTGATTTAGTTCAAATTGCCCCCCGATATTCTCTTATTCACATATTTTCCTTCATAGCCTTAGCCTCAGTAGTACTAGGCTACTAATATCATACAAGTAGTAGTAGTAGTGGTAGTAGTAATAGTAGAGTTATATTAGTAATTGTAGTAACAGTAGTAGCAGTAGCAGTAGCAGCGGATGTAGTATATAAATATAGCCTTTTGATCAGTTAAATATTCCACTCCTCATGCTCTGGAGGTTTTAATTTGATATGGTATGCTATTCCTAAGATATTGCTGATACGCCCTATTGGCAATCTTTATGCACAAAGTATGTTTGGATTTAATTAAACTTTTCCCCTGGACATTTCCTCAAACTTTCACCTCAATATCCTAAGCTGTAGTCGTAGACGCTACAGAAGCAGCAGTTGTAGTAGCTGTAGTAGTAGTGGTAGCAGTAGTGGCAGTATCAGTAGAGTAGTAGTAGTAGTAGTAGTAGTAGCAGTGGTAGTACAAATAACGTGAAAATATTACCTTTTTGGTTAATTGAATTTCTCCCTCACCATTACCTGAAAGAAATAACTTAATATTCTTAGTCATTTTTGAGTTACTTTCCGTTGAAAACCAGTAGAAGATGGGTGGAATAATTCCGGTAAAATAATCTGGGAATTCGCTGATGGTGTCTTAGGAATGCAGATAGGGCTATTAGTGAAATTTTTAAGTTTAGCATAGATGAACAGGGGATTGTGCAAGAACTATCTGATAGACAGATCATAATAAGAAAATAAGAAGAATGTAAAGAAAGTTGAGAAAGAATTAAAATACAAAACTAAGGAGACGTGAAATGGAGGCCATGGATAAAATAGAAGAAGATCTGGAAGATGCAGCTAGAAGGTACAATGGTAAAATATTGTCGCCCTGTGAGATATCTTATATTTCTATTTTTTCAAGATATACTGCTTTTATAAGACGAATTTAAGGAATATTGCAAATTTAACTTCAAGATCATCTAGATTGTGAAGTGGTGAATGCAATGGCGTATATGTTGATTTATTTTATTTGAGAATACAAATATTCAAGAATTCTAATATGACCCTACTTTTCAAAAATGTTTTAAGTGTTCTTGCAGTGTTACAAGAAATTTTAATTGATTAAAATCGAAAGGTTCAGGAGCATAGTCTATCCTATCAAATGGTATCTGCATCTTTGTCTTGCGGTGAAGTATAAAGAAAAATTAGCGTCCAGAAATTTTACTTGGGAAATTGATTCAGGGAAGATAGACCTTATGATAAAATTATCCCCAATTATTAGGTTTTTTTTCTATTTTTACTTAAAAATATGCAAACTTTTTATGTCAGTTTAACTCCATTTCTTACATTTTGAAATCAG
>CM051258.1:66049392-66051892 GCA_027921565.1 Artemia sinica
AAAACTTTAAGAAAATTTTAGAACGGAAACCGAAGGGAAGCTTGTTTTAGGATATTTTGAACATCGACATCCCACTTCAAGTCATCAGTAATTGTCACCCCAAGTAGTTTAATGCATGTGACAGAGATTTTGGGAGGAATGGGGTTTGTGAAAGAAGGGGAGAGGAGGTTAAATTAACTGTCATAACTGACGATTTATTAGCGTTAACTTTCATTTTCGACAAAGAAGCCTCCTGCGTGACATCGTCAAGTAATGTCATAATTGAGCTTTTAATACTTTGTCGACAAACCTCAAGTGCAGACAGGTCGTCCATATACTTCCATCGCTCTGTGTGGTCAGTCATGAGGTTATTAACCATTATAAGAAATAAAATGGAAACCATCAGAGCTCCCTGGGGCACCCCATAAAAGGTAAGAAGGGAATCGGAATAAATATTTTTATATTGAAGCACTTGAAAACAATTTGTTAAAAAGGAGACAACAGTTTTAACTAGAAAGGGACTCACTTGAAACTTCGTCAGCAGTTTATTTAAGAGGATATTGTAATCAATTAGGTCAGATGCTTTCTGGAGATCAATTAATAAGACATTCAACCAAGTATCAGGGTTTTCAAGGTTTTTGCGAAAGGTGTCAAGAAGACTAACAAGATAGTGTGAATTAGACGTCTTCTTCAGGTTTCCAAATTGGTATAAGTCAATAAGTTGAAGAATCTATGTCTTTAACCAATTAGCTAAGAAACCCAATTACATTTTTGAAAAAACTGATGTTAAGGTGATTGGTCGAACTCCAGTAAAATCCTTCCCGGCTCCCTTCTCTTGGATTGGAGCATTTTAGCCCAGCTTCCAGCAAGACAGGTAACATCCGGAATTACTAACATCATTAAAAATACTAAACAGGGGTGTTGATAGTCTCTCAGGGAATGCTTTGATTACATCAATTGGGATATCAATGGGACAAATACTAGTTCTTTTTCATTTTCTGTATTTTTTCTTTTATTTGCTTCGTTGAAATTTCCGGGATTTTATCTTTTGGAGTTTCAGGTATTAGCTGATTTTCCGAGAGAGGGGGAAACGTTTGCACAATGCTAGCTAGGTGTTTATTAAACTCATTTTCTGTCTGTTCAGGCGGTTCATCCAGAAGAAAATCAAGGTTCTTGCACGACTGACCCCCTATTTCTTTCACTTTCTTAAACCATTGCTGAGGTTTGCTCTGTTTTAAGTAATTTAATTTATTTTCACCATAACGAGAAGCAGAATTCTTTTTTTCATTAATGTAAGGTTTATTTGATGAACATATCTTCTTGGTAGCCTTTGGAAAACAATTTTCGCAATTTGTCATTAATTTTGTTTGAAACAAACTAACCTTTGAATGAAGATTTACACACGACGAAACATCATATCAACTCTCGGAAATTTATTACTTACTATTCATCCTTACTAACTATTCATTGGATTTTACACTCATAGGCCAAACTTTAAAGGATATTTCATTCCATAAGTTGTTCATATTTTTGCCAGTGCCTTATGATTATGTCTTTTAAATTTGCTTATAAACTTATAGTAACTGTAATTTGTATCTACTCTAATTCATAATGACTGTATTTTGTAATAGCTGAGCCTAAGAATCTATGGTTATTAGCTCAGGACGAACATTGTGACAAACGAAATATCTATTTTTGTGATTAATGGTCATAAAGCTTAATAGATTAAGCTTTTGATTAATATTAATAGCTAAGAAAAGAACATATTTAGGAATTGTAACTCCATTATAGAAGACAATCTTAGATATTATGTTTACTTCTATTGACAGCAAACAACTAAATAATTAATGAGGTTGGTTTCAGCGAATCCATGTATCATAGGCAATACAATAGTGCTGCTTAATTAAAAAGCGATGTAGGAACAACATATAATTATTATTATTTTTTTTTCTATACCAGGGAACTTTGTATGGAAGGAGTTGTCATGGAAACTTCGAAAAGGGCTCATTTTATTGGAAATTAAAAGGGCTAGTGCCCTTTTTAATAGTCGAAAGTGATTGGAGGGCAACCAATCCCCCTCCCCGCACTCATCATTTCCCCGGAAACATTAAATAAAATTTTGATATAGCCATTTTGTTCAGCATAGCTGAAAGGTTTCTTTATTGATGATGACACAAAGATAAAGGTGACAACATACAGGTCTGTATTTTGAAGATGATATGTCCCCCATAGTCCCCAGAGTAAGGGTAAGGCTTTTATAGAAAGGTTGGTTGTATTAACTTCGAAAGAGGATCATTTCGATTGTAATTTGAAAGTTGGAATTAACCTCTTTATTGTCGAAAGTGATTGGAGGGCAACCCCCCCCCCATCTCCTGCACGCATTATTTCCTAAACACATCTAATCAACAATTTGAGATAACCTTTTTGTTGGCGTAGTTAAAAGGTCCAATAAGTATTTCTTTGAGGATGAGAGCCCCCCACAGCCTTCAGGGCAAGGGTTGTAAGTTATGACCTGGGGGCA
>CM051258.1:66056892-66084392 GCA_027921565.1 Artemia sinica
TTAGTTGCCTTCCAATCACTTTCGACTTTTAAAGAGGGCACAAACCACTTTATTTCCAATTGAATGAGCCCTTTTCAAAGTTTCTACGACAACTTCTTCGATACAAAGTGCCCTGGTCTAAAGGAAAAAAGTAATAAATAATAAATTGTTCCAACATCGTTCTTATATGCCCCAGGGCATAACTTAAAACCATTGCCCTGAGGGTTGCGGGGGATTAACCTCCTCAAAAACATATTTTCTATTTGGAAATCAATTATGCTGAATAAAATTTCTATTTCAAAATTTTGATTGGATGTGTTTGGGGAAATGATGGCGGGGGGGGGGCTAGTTGCCCTCCAATCACTTTTGAATATTAAGAAGGGCACTAGCCACTCCAATTTCCAATCGAATGAGCTCTTTTCGAAGTTTCTACGACAACTCCTTCGATACGAAGTGCCCTGGTCTGAAACCAAGAAAAAAATAAATAATACATTTTTCCAACATCGTTCTTTACTTAGGCAGCGCTATTGCGCTGCCTATGAAAAGTCAAGCAATCCTGGTTGGAACATAAGAACGAGGAAATAGACAGAGAGGGGAAGGTTTTGTGGGTGCGGTCATGGTTGCACTTATTAAGACAGCCCCGTAAAGCAATTTTAAAAGATACAAGAATTATTTATGTAACAAAAAATCTTCGTTTTTTAATGAGTACCGAATAAAGAAAAAACCGCAAGGAATCAGCCAACAGAGTCCCTCCAACCCCAAGAAGCTCTTTTAAAACATACAAGAATTATATATTTAATTAAAAATCTTCATTCTTTAATGCGTCCCAATTAAAGAATAAACCTCATGGAATCAGGCAACAGAGTCTATCAAATCCCGTAAAGCTCTTTTAAAAGATACAAGAATTATTTATTTAATAAAAATTTTCATTTTGTAATGAACGAACCACACGGAATCAGCCAACAGAGTCTCTCAAACCCGCAAAGCTCTTTTAAAAGGAAAAATAATTATCTATTTAACAAAATATCTTCGTTTTTTAATGAGCACTAAGTAAAGAACAAAACACGCAGAATCAGGCAACGGGGTCTGTTAAACCCCGTAGAGACTGAGAGTCTATTCAGGGTTGTCGGTTTGAGAGTCTCTCAAATTTTGTTTTTTTCTACCATGTCAAATATTTCCAAAGATATGAAACACGTGATACGTAGTTTATCGATCCAAAAACTGTGTAGAGAGTCCCCCGATTGGAAATAGTCTATCACATAGAATCTATTCCCAAGAACATAATATTAGGGACGATTTGTTGTCTCAGTTAGCTAACGCGTCACTCCATTGGGAGAAATATCTAGTCCCCTTCGATTCATAGAGAGGACAAAAATCTTTGGTGACGGGTAATAAAGGCTCCCTGAATCAAAAATCCCTCGAAGAAAAAAAAAAAATCTCGAATAGAAAAATATCTCGAAGAGAAAATCTTGAAGAAAACGAAATATCTCCAAAACAAAAAATCTCGAAGAAAAAAAAAAGTATCTCCTGAAGTATAACGTAACACCCACGTGTGCGCCATCTTAAGTTACAAACGGGGGTTCTCCACATTACTAGCGGCCCTTAAGCTTTAATAAAACAAGTCATGCAAGATTACGTCATCCTCAACATAAGTAAACAATCTCCTATTACGTAAGACCAAGGTGCGCGTAATAACGTCTTGAAGAAAATCAATAACGGCTACTGGTTGCTAGGGCGCAGTGGCTGGCTCCAGGACCCTCATACTACTGGTATTAAGTTTTGTTTTTCAGGTCAGTTTGAAGAGGTATAAAACCAAATTAAATAATACAATTTTTTTAAGATTAAATCGTTGAAAAAGTTTCTCAACCAAACAAGTAACACACTAAACTATGAATTCCTACAGAAAAAACCGAAAAGATATAAATATTTTTCAGTGAAAAAGACTATGTTATTAAAAAACAAAGAAAAATTAATTTAAAAAGTCTTGTCAACTATGTTCGGTTTAAAAAGTCTGGATGGTCCCGATGGTTTGGGAGGTGTGGTCCCCCCCATCAGGTTAGTCTATTCTTCCGTCTCTAGTTAAACATAGGAGAAATCCTACTGCGGTTTCCTAATCGTGGTAGTCAGGTGGAAACGGCCGGAATGACCTATCCCAATTCTTTCTAGGCCAAACCATACTACGGCATTCCCGGCAAGTGGTGCCTTGAAGGTTTCATTGGTGCCTTCTCCAAAAAATTGGCAAGCCCATACTACGGCACCCCCGGCAAGCGATGCGTTGAAGGTTTCATCAGCGCCTTCTCAGAAAAATGGGCAAGCTGAGGTACTACTTCGGAAACATAGACAACCCCTCAGTGTAGGGTGCTGGAACGTCTGCTCAATGAAATGCCTAACGACCCAGTCGTTTATGGCTAGGGAATTGTCGCGTTACAACAGAGACATAATGTGCGTTTCAGAAACTCGAATCAACGGCATTGTGGAAGGCTCAGAGATTAGAACTCCTGAGGACGACGCTTCTTTCTCCTTTTCAACTCCGGGTCCCTTGATGGATCTGCGTATGGTGGAGTGGGCATCATTTTAAGCCCCCTATCAGCGAAGTCACTTCTAGAGAGGGAAACTATCCCACATAGAGTAGCGAGAGCGCGATTCAAAGGCCACCTATTCAACATATCAGTTATTGTAGTTTATGCTCCAACCAGAGACGCACCGGAGAGCAAGCAGACTCTTTTATACCAAGTTCTAACTTGTACGCTTAAGAAAGTCCCTAAACAAGATCTCATCTTTATTGGAGGCGACTTTAACGCCAGAATTGGAGGAAAAGTATCCAATGCTGAGTCTGCCATTGGCCACTTCGGTCTTGGAGCTAGATGTAGCAGGGAATCAAGACTTCTTCACTTTACCATGACGAATGATTTGGTCATTACCAATACCTTATTCAAACACAACCAAAGCCACAGAGCCACATGGAATTCAAGAGATGGTAGAACAAAAAAGCCAGATTGATTACATCCTCATGCCCCATCATTGGAAATCAATGGCACCGAATAGTAGATCGTACATTGGAGCAGATACTGGCTCGAAACATGGGTCGGATCATCTTCTAGTCAAGTTAGATCTATAGTTACGACTTGCAGCACGCCCCAAGAGGAAACCTCCACGAAGAATTGATACCAATCGCTTCGATGATCCTAATATACGACAGGCATTCTGCTTAGAGTTGTCTAACCGCTTTGAAGCTCTCCATGTGCAAGCGAACGAAGAGCAAACTCAAAGTTTGGATGAAGAGTGGTTGACCATACGAAATACAGCCCACGAGGCTGCGGAAGCCATGATAGGATACCGCAAAAGACTATCCAAAAAGTGGATGTCAACACGCACAATTCAGTTGGCTGAGCAAAAGCAACAGATAGCGGAGAAAAAATCGGAGTTGTTCAAACGCTTGAGAAGAGAATGCCACCAGTCGGCTAAGAATGATAAGAACCAGTACTGGGAGAAAATCACTGAAGAAATGGAAGCCACTGCCTCTAGATTGGACACCAGGAAGATGTATCAGCTCCTAAAATCAGTCAGGAGTAAATCACATAAGGCTACTAGAACATCTGTCGAAGATGAAAACGACAAGTTACTCTCGAAATATACCGAAATAATAAATCGCTGGAAGGAGCACTTTGACAAACTACTTAACCAGCATCAACTCTCCACAGCAATAGATGATAGTCAGCGCTGACATAATCCAAGTCGTAGCCATGATGGCCTGCAGGGACCAAATTCTCCCAGCAGTATTTACAATGACGTGAATGTTGCTCCCTCCACGTTAAAGAAGTCCAACAAGCAATCAATTGCCTTAAAAGCAATAAAGCCCCTGGTCCTGATGCCATTCTGGCTGAACTTTACAAGTACGGAGGGACAGCACTTGTCAGCAGGATTCATAAACTAACTTGTCACATATGGGAAGAGGAGATGGTTCCACAGGATTGGGGAGATTCTATCATCCTTCCAGTCTTCAAAAAAGGGCTAAAGACAAAATATAGCAATTATCGCGGATTTCTCGCATATGCATTGCTGCAAAAATATTTGCCATAGTGCTACATAGTCGTTTTCGTATCCAGCGCAACGCAAAGATAAGGCCCAATCAAGCGGGATTCCACCCAGGCATGGGAACAATTGACCAACTATTCGTTTTGAGACAAACCCTTGAACCCAGACCAAAACACCAGAAACCAACAGTGTCTCTATTCATAGATTTTATTACAGTTTTTGATTTGGTTCTAAGGGATGGAATATGGAAGGCAATGACAGAGGATGGAGCGCCAGGCAAGACTTATCCAAGCAGGACTTTTAATCCTGCCTATAGTCTAAGACTTATAGTCAGACTTATCCAAGCATACTACTCGCATATGCGAGCCAAAATTCAGATCGCTGGAGAACTCTCCTCGATGTTCCAAATTGATTTTGGTGTCCGACAGGTATGTATATTGTCTCCTGTCTTATTTAATTTCGTGATCGACTGGATTATGAACAGAGCAATGATGACTTTTTCAGGCGTTGAAGTAAGTCCCAATTTTGTGATCACTGATCTGGACTACGCCGACGATATTTGCTTGTAAGCTGAATCTCGTCCAGAAGCCCAATCTATGCTATCGAAGGTGACTGAAGAATCCTCTCTGGTTGGCCTAAAAATAAGCTCCCTGAAGAAAAAAGTCATGGCGTCCGGTATATCATCTCAAGACCCCCCAATTTTACTAGAACAGTCATTTAAGTACCTAGGCTCTCTGGTAGACCCAATAGGAGGATGCACATCAGAAATACAGCCAAGAATTGCTTCAGCAACTGGAGTCTTTGCCCAGCTAAATCACTCTCTATGGAACCAGAAAAATGTTCGTCTGAAGACAAGAATAAGGATTTACCAGGCCCCTGTTCGGTCTGTCCTACTATACGGCTGTGAGACATGGACTATAAAAGCATCCGACATTCAAGCCCTCAACGTATTTGACCATTCATGTTTAAGGAGAATAATTGGCACTAAACTCCGTGAGCATGTCAGCAATGTCAAACTCAGCAAAATCTACTATCTGCGTTCTGATTTGGCCACTATAATTAAACTAAGAAGACTCCGATGGTTCGGCCATACACTTCGCCGCCCACACCACACCTTTGTCAATAAAGCCCTCAGATCTACACCTCTTTCGGGATGGAAAAAGCGACGTGGGGGACAAAAGAAAACGTGGCTTGCCTGTATCAAGGCTGACCTAGACCCAATCGGTGGCTTCAAGAAGTATGGATGAAGATGGGAAAAGTCCTGGCTCGATTTGATTGAGCCACTCGCAAACGACCGAGACTCTTGGCTTACTACAATGACGAAGCTACTGGACGCCAGGGAGAGCGGAGATGCTTGAGTCCTGCTACAAGAACAAGTAAGTACAAGTAAGTATATTCTTCAAAACAAGGTCTTCAAAGAAAAGTAAAGAGTTCCATTAAACCAAAAATGAGTAGAATGAACGTCAAATAATCTTCCAAGCATAAAACTACCACAAATCACTGTCAATAAATAGATGAAACCCTAAACAAACAGAAATTACAATAAATAACCGATTCAAACTCAAAACGAATGAAAATTAATATGAACAGTGTTGACAACCCCCAAGCCATCTCAAGACAACAACATAATTTGCACTTTACTGAAAAAAATGATTGTCAATAGTTAGTCTAATATACATATACTGATATTTAGTTTTGAAAGTCTCAATAGTTTTTTATTTATCTGACTCAAAAAAGTAAAAAATACTTTTTATGTATTTTCTTTTCAGTAAATTATAGTCTATAGTTTGTAAACTAATAAATTATAGTTTCTTTATTATAGTGTGTACGGAGTATACGCCAAACTCTGTACCCTATTGGGTTTTTTTACCCTTTCTAAGACTGTGTACTATTTACTGCGGATAATGAACATCTGTGAAATGATTCAATGTTTTCAATGGTTCACTTTCAGATGAGTAAGAGCGCATGTCTTCTTACTTGCGCGCATGTCTTCCATGGCAGCAAGTGTCTTAAATATAATAAACAAGAAAATAAAAAAAATTAAAAAAAGATCCGTACTCCAGTTTTGGGAATTCGTAACCAGGATTCCCAGTATTATTTCCCTAAAAATTTGTGAAAGATACAGAAATTTTGCTTAGGTTTTTTAAGAGATGATATAAAGAATCAGAATTAAAGGTTATTTTGCTTCTAAAAAGCTAAAGTTTGATGCTAGGGCATTTCATTTTTGACAAAATGTAGGGAGTTTGCTGATTCAAAGCCTGAAAATAGAGAAAGTCATAGGACAAATTTTATTTCTGGAAAAGCAATTCCATTTCTTTAAAGATAAAGATCTGTCCAGCCATTGAGAAAAAATTTTCCATTATGAGTCGAGAATATTCAAAGATAAATCTTAAGTTTAGTGCTATAAAGTTAGAAGTGTTACTATTCAACGTGGGTAAAAAATTAAAGTGGGTTCAAGTTCCCGAAGGATATAAAGTTGATCTTGATGGAATATTAGTTGCTCCTAAACTGGAGATGAAATATCTTGGCTTCCCAATTGGTGACTATCTAAAAGCATCTAGAAGGCTCCTCATCCGTAATTTCCAGCGTGGATGTCCAGTGTATACGGTAGCATAGTATCTAATAAACTTCGTTTTAATCACTGGCTACTAGCTATTTTGTATTACTCATATTCGTTTCCAAATGTTTTGTATCTTGCACCTTTTTGGCTTACATTTTTGGCTTTGGAACTAAAGTAACTTCGTCGAATTTATTACCGGTATGCTTAATATCTCCTCAGCCTCCCTCCTTGGGCAAGTAATTGTTGGGTCAATAGAAGATACTGTATTATAGACGCTAATGTATTATAGACCCATGGGCGGAAGCATTGAAGCTTACAATAACGGAATTACTGGTCATCCATGGTGTTCCTTCTTGAAACAGTAAATGTGTCGCGTCTCTTTGTTATTTTTTTTTTTTTTTTGTAAGTATTGTGCCCGCTATGTAAACTCTGTAATTACTGGGTTAGTTATTGTGCTTGTGTACTTATGAATTTTAGTTTTGTTTTTAATTTTCAGTCTTTTTATTTTCTTTTTTTCTTCTCAAAAAACTCAGTTTGCTATTGTATTCAAAACGGGTCATAAATAAATTCAATTCAATATCTATCCAAGCTGTACTAAAAATTAAACTTGTCCTACTTTTAAGTTTTAAGTATTTTTTGTTTAAACAAAGCTTGCTATAATTTTGCTGCCTATTTTCTGTCGCTACAAAGTTTTCTTGTAAGTGTAAAGACAAAATTAAAAGCATGCAAAGCTAAGGACATACTTCCTTTCTATCCCTTACGAATCATTTTTTAAGACTCAATAAAAGTCACTATTTAACAATTTGCACACAAATTCTATTCTTTTTTTAAGGGTATTAATTTTTACTTTGCAAAGAGCCTGCATATGTAACAGGCTCTAGATCTGTAGTTTCTTAGGTTTCTTAAACCTTTTAAAGCTATCTCATCCTTCCCGATTTGGCTTTGTGCTTAGCCTAATTACAGTGGTTGATAACTTCTCTCTAATTAAACGACCTCTAGCATTAGATGAAGTTGTTGACTAATTTTGTTTAAACGGATAAGTCCATAAAGGTGTGGGTATATATAGCTAGAACGTTTAGTTTTGGACTTGGCATGGTTGATTTATACCCCAGCCGCACCATATCCACACTTGTGAATAAAACTTAATTGTACGCGACTGCAGTGCCAAAAATAAATCCCGCTCTTAATTTGGATGAGTCCGGCAAGATACAACTACAAAATGCTATTTATATTACTGACCAATCATTGTCAAGGTTTCAGGCATACCTGTTTTGAATTTGAAAGTTCGAAGCTCAGAACAGCAGTTTTCCGATCTGAATGTTTATCCTGATAAAATATACAAAATGACACAGTACTAGTGAAAACTACTTAGGATCAGATTAGTGTTGACCCAGACAAAAAAAATCTTTATTCCTCTTATATAGCCCATGTAATGCGTTGAAATCAACTAAGAACTTGGATAACTTTTGGGTTTTTGTTCGTTGGCGTGACTTTAAAGTGGCTCGATTATAGGCCTTCCTTCGCTTTCGAACCCTCTTTTCTGGACATGGTTACCACACATCGCATGATAGTGTAATTGTAGTCCTATTTTGTTTTCATTGCTGCTTTCCTATGTAGGACAAGAAATCCGTTCGATTTAAGGAAATATCCTGATATGCTGAACAAAAGCATAGTAACTCTAAGGATATGAGTACGAACCTTAAAATCGAAAACGAATATTTATTCTTATAGATTGTGGCAGGAAATTTTATTAGAGGAAAATTTTCGGAGACCGCAAGAAGCCAATTTGAGGAAATCCAAACACAATTTGGACTATGAATATGTTACGCATTTACCGGCGAATGGCCAAAATTCCTTTTTCTCTAGTTCAATCCAATTAGCTTTGTCAGTCATATGCAAGGTTTGATGGTATAACTTAAATTTAGGTTAAGTTGGGATAGGTTAAATTAGGTTATAAATCTCAGGAAAGGGTTAAAAACCTAAGCTAATCTAACCTATGACCATCAAACCTCATATAAAACTGAAAAACCTGACTGGCAAAGTTGGCTAAATCCAAGGACATTCACCGGTGAATGTCGACATTTTCCAATTTCGGTCTTTCACAGTAACATATTCAATTACAAAAAAACGTTTTCAAAATTAATGTTTTTAACAAAAATAAAGAGCTATATTAACACCTACCAAAATAAGAAATAAGCCATATAATAATTCAAACTTAAAATGACCAGAAATTAGTATGCATGGATTACTGAAACCCTAAAAAGTCAAAAATGAAAATATAAATTATCACATCATACATAAAGGTAATATATCCACAATAAGGAGCACTGATTTAGTGTATTCGATAATACAATTCGTCATTAAGTTCATTTACCCTTTAGGGGTGTTTTATTTCCCCCTTTATCAAAAATCCAGCAAATTTTCCCAGGCTCGTAGCTTTGCTTAGGTAACTTTGAATATTGATTAATTTTATATATTTGGACCCTGAGGCAATGCTGTAGCGTTACCTATAGTAAAGACCATTAAGCTTCAATGTTTTAATATTATTTTATTTATGGATTTTTTTATCAGAGGCACTTCACATGGAAGGGATTGTCAGATGAACTTCAGAAGGGGCTCATTCGATTGGAAATAAGAAGTTCTAGTGCTCTTTAAAGAACCAAAAGTGATCGGAGGGTAACTATCCCTCCCCCACCCTTTTTTCTCCAAATGCATCCAACAAAAAATTTGAGATAACCATTTTGTTAAAATCAGTAGAAAAATCAGTTAACAAAAACTCCGGGGCGGTACAACCCCTCAGAGCCCGGGGGCAGGTGTTGTAAGTTTTTCCCAGGGGCACAAAAGATTTTTATTTAAAACGTGCTCGTATGAACTTCAGAGGGTGCTCATTTGATTGGAAATTGAAAGTTCTAGTTAACTTTTTAAGATTCAAAAGTAATTTGAGGGAAACTATCCGTCTCCGTCATCCGTCAAAATTTTGAGATACTGATTTTATTCAAAATAGCCAAAAGATCAGATAATGAAAACTTCGGGGTTCACAAAACCCTCCAGAGCCCGAAGGCATGCTTTGTAAGTTATGCCTGGGGACATATGAGGCTTTTATGGAATGGGTGGCCGTATAAACTTTGGTGGAGGCTCAAATGATTAGAAATTGAACGTTCTAATTCCATTCTTGAGATTCAAAAGTGGTCGGAGTGAAAATAACCCCAAATACCCTCTTTTCCCCAAATGCATCCGATCGAATTATATACATGGTCATTTTGTTCAAAATAGACGAAAGATCATAGAACAAACTCTGGGGTTGACACGACCTCCCAGATCCCAGGGATAAGTGTTTTAAGTTATGCTTCGGGGGCATATGAGGATCTTATGGAAAAGCTGGCCGTCTAAACTTTGGAGTGTTCTCATTAGATTGGAAATTAAAAGTTCTATTTCCCTTTAAAGAGTCAAAAGTGAGCGGAAGGCAAATAGCTCTCCCTCCACGTCCTTTTTTACCCAAATGCATCCGATCTAAATTTGGGGTAGACTTTTTTTCAAAATAGTCCAAAGAACTTATAGAGATGCCTTCCGGGTTGACACAATCCCCAGAGCCCGGTGGTAAGGATTGTAAGTTACGCCTTAGTAGTAGGAGAAAAATAAGTTTTGACCAGGAAAAAATTGGTACAGAAATGGTTTCTTCTTCATCCGGACCGGAAAAAAATGCTTAACCACATATCAAAAATCTAAATCTCTAGCTCGATGCGAAATTGTTCTTTTTTTAATGTTTTTTTATTTATTTTCTCAAAAACCGGGAAAAAAATTAAAAACGTAAACTATAATGTTTTACACATCTTTTTAGATCTGCTTTTGGCTCTGAATTTATTTCTGATACTCATTTCGTTACCTGACCAAAAGAAAAATATTTACCAGCAAAAAAAAAGAAAAAAGGGGAAAAAACTGTGTCTTTGGGGAAAAAACTCTTACCAGCGTTTATCAAGGTCTACTACGGAGTAAGTGTGTCGTTCTTGTAGTCTATTTGGCTATGTAAACGAAAGGCTTAGAAAAAAAAGACTAAACAACAATAAACAGGAATGACGAAACACCTCAGCGCCAAACACCATGAGACAAGGTAGGTTCTAATTTAATGTGTTCAGAGAAAAGCTTTTATCTTATTTTTCAAATATATAAAAATTGCACATCATCAAAATGTAGGAACTAGATTTTTCATCATCACAGTTAACTGTTATTCTTCTTCACTAAGTTCTTCTTCTTGAAACTTCGAATTGTTGCACGAGCTTCCCTTACAGGTACAGCAGGCTATAGTACAGTCAAGTCCGTTTTTCTTACAGGTACACTTTTCACTATCACATCCGTCAATACGTTTCGAGCATTTGATGATTTTCAGCAGCTGAGACGGAGCGGCAGGGAGATCTGTTTTTATTGGCGCAAAATTTCGTTATCCTGCAGTTTCCATCCCAGGCGTAAAGGGTCTACTGGGTTCCCGAGCCAGATTTGAACTTGGCAGTAGACACGTAGCGAGTGGTACTTCACTGCTGCCCGAGTCGGTGGCAGTTCTTGTGGATGCACGAAAGTGGTGGCAGTGCTCACTTTTCTGTGAAAGATTAGCTTTCTGGCAGTGTCCAGCTTCGAAACATCAGGGCAACCGCACAGTATCAACAATGCTCGCTCTCCTGCTGCCACAATATCGTCAAGCGATGCGAGCTTGTCGCCAAATATAGCAGCGCTGTCCCTGAAACTCTTGTTGGAAAGTAGCAGCTGAACGGCTTTGCACTGTCCTATTCCGTAAAGGTGAGAGGTTGTGTCACAACCCAGCACGGCATGACAGAACGGTATCAGATTGTTGACATCTGTTCCTAGCTTCTGCTTCATCTCACTAATATCCGAAGCTGAACTAGTACCGCCAAACTTAGCTTCAGGTGAGAAATATAAACGCCCGGAACGCGAATCTGATCGACTGATCAGAAGAACCAAGATGTCAGTATCATCAGCAACCACGATTGTGTCTGTAAGACTAGCAGCTTCTACGGCTTTTTCTACAATCACAACGTCGGCGTCTCCTTCCGAGTGGAAAATTCGGAAACCAACGGCTTCCAAATGGTTGCCGAGCAGCTTCAGGAAACGTCCTTTGTTTGTCTTACATGAAAGAAACTCTTCTTTCTTCATGCAGAGGGTCATCTCTTCGGTGAAAAAGACTTGGCGGCCAACCATCATTGCTTGACGTAAATGGGTAGCATCTTTGATTGCTGGACCACCTTCATATCCGTCAAACACAACGATCGCACTAGGGTACCTTGCTTGTACGTAATGGACGTATGAAGCAAAGATGACCTTGAAGGTTGACCCTACCTTCCATGGAACTCGATGTAGAAGAGAACCACAATCCAAGACGATGTTACACGCAGAAGCAGGTCTTGAGGGTGACTGAGTCTCAATCCCGCAAGCCTGAAAGATCGCTTTTGCAAGCTCTGGCTTATTTGCTTTTCTCATAAGGCCATCGCTTTCGAAAAGAGAAGGAGGAATCGTACAAAGTTCGTACTTGAAGTATTCTTCTCGGAGGTCAGTTCGTTGGGCTACTATTCTAAACCGCTGGAAAAGGAGTGCCGGATCTATGTGCGCTACCACAGAGGACCCCGCCTTTTTGGCATTCATTAGGGTCACTTGGTCTTTTTTCTTGAAGACTTGCTCCTTCAAGGTTTTTCCCGTCATCTTACTTAGAATCAACTTTCCAGCCACATCGGCCCTCGTCAACATTAACATCTTGGGAAGAAGTTATGCCGTTGGCAATGTTTCTAGGCTGATTGTCACCTCTGAACGGAGAAGATTCTCCGAAGTATCCAACGAGCTTCTGGGTATCGTCGAAGTCACGCTCCTTTCTACTGGAACTCATGTCGCGGTGCTGCTCACTTGTCGAGTAACCAATTTTTGTCAAATTTTGCATTAAGAGGTTGATCTCCAGGCATGCTGGTCTTGACAGAACCCAAATGGCTATCTGCTGTTCTGTCATCCCACCTCCAGTTGTAAGACCGCCCGATGTTTTCAGACTTCTCATATACTCCTGCTCGATGACAAGATCTGCCGAGAGCCCAGCCCAGCGTCGCTCTGATATTTTAATTGTTTGACCTCCCTGTTCAAATGCTTCGAAGATTGGTGGGTGACTAGTTTGAAGCTTAGCCATCTCTTGCTGGTATATCCAGACCGACTTGACATAGAGGTTATGTCCAGATGCTGCTAGAAACGGAAGCATCTCTACTGCAGATTGTAGGTGCAAATCCCACAGGCCTAGTCTCTCGGCACGTATGAACTTAAGCAGTATCCCAACCATCTCAAGATACTGAAACCAGAGCTTCGCAGTTCTCTGAGTCAGCAGGTCTTGGCGTCTCTGCTTTAGAAAGTTTTCAAGTTGCTTGAGCTGGGGATCATGACTGAGATCTTCGGGTGGGAGGTATCCATCCAGTACGTTAGCGAAGACAGTAGACATGTCTAGAGACGTCAACGTCGCTTGCTCTTCTTCGAGGAGATGAGCATATATAGCCGAGCTCACGAGAATGTGAGCTCGAACAGCTCTAGAAATCGCTTTTCCAGAAAGAATGTGCGGCACCGCACCAGTCGCTTATACCAATTCCAGAGCCTCTGTCAGACCAGAACCTTGCATGAGGTGTCCTATGCATCCGACGAAACTCATCATCAAATGAAAACCGCCTAACTTGAGAACAATACTACTCAGCTCATTCGTCGTGTCGGACTTGAGGATCTTCATAGACTTCCACCAGAGCGGCTGGTCAAATGTGAGAACGGGTGTGAATCCTTAGGTTCTACCTTGCGAAGCCACAAAGCGCAAGGTTGAGTAAAGGTAGGATTCGTTGCTAGACGGGAGGTCAATCATGGGCAAAAACAAGACGCTTGCCTTGCTGCGAAGGTTTCCCGTTTCATGATGTATTTGGTTAGAGAAAACTGACTGCATGAATCCATTCCAGCTTTGCCTTGGGACATTCAGGAACCTGGTAGCTAACCAGAGCTGATCGAGTGAGGTATACGGGTTGTTGACATTTTTGCCAGGGATCTTCTCATATTGCACCTTTCAAAGCACTGTCTCACTTAAGCGGTAAGGATAGATGGGAATTTTTCCTTTTTGGGCTACTTCATCTAATTAAACTTAAACTCTCGGAATGGGCGATCGGCTGTTAATTAGAGGAGGCGTGACTATTGCTAGCAGAGCCATCCCATGGAAAGTGTTTCTTCCGTCCATCGTGCAAACATCGTGATCTGCATTATCAGCTACATGCTGAACAGCATGTGCGGAGGTAACTCCTGCAAGGCTAGATTCATCATGGACTGATGCACAGCGTTTAAATTTCTGGACTTCAGCATAGGAGGAGCAGAATCCATGGCTGTGTAAAGTGTCAATAAGAAATCTGGACTTGAAATGGTGATCCAGTTGCACTGCTAAGCCTAGTTGCAGTGGACAAATGAGGGCACGCGGGCGAGCTGCTTGAACGATGGAATTGCCAATGGCAAGCAATTTGAAGGAAATATCGGTTCCAACGAATATTTCATCTAAGAACACCATTAGGCTATCAGGTAGAGAGCCTTCCAGCTGTTCTCCAGAAGAAATCTGCTTTGCGGTCATATATGACTCCTTCTGTGCTGGCAGTCCTTTGATATCACTTTTGATAATCTTTGCTGCTGCTCTAAGAAGCTTGATTTTCTCACTCTCTTCGTTATCGGTTTTGTCCAAGTAATAAAAATTCTGGAGTATCGCTGATGCTTTTTCTTATAATGTCACCACGTCAGCCTTACCGTCAATAGTTGCAAATACTAGCTGGTCACTGAAATATTCCAGAGGTTTGCTCTTCAAGTACTTGTTAGGGTACGGTTCAAGGTCTGTCCCATTCAAAAGCTCTCCCATTTTAACAACAAGTTCACTGACTGAATACTGTTCTTCGTCATTTTCTTCGAAAAAAGTAGCCAGCTTCAAAAACGCCTGATATCTTTCATCGTGACCTTGCCTCCCCCTTTTTGGACATTTTTTATCTGGCTCAGTATCTTCGAGTATTCCAAAAAGTTCTTGCGTCGCAAATCTGGCTGGAAGGCTCTTATTTAATCGAAACATAGAAGAACAGGCTGCGTGATAAATGGCGTCAACTGGGTGCAGCTCTGACACTGCACATATTCGACGGAAAACGTTATTTGACCAATCATCATAACGGCTTCTGCACACTGCCTTTATACTCTCTTCAAAGTCTTTAGTACGAACCTTGTACCACTCGTGTCCTTTTCTGTGGGTAGTGTTGAGATTTATCCTTGTAGTGCAGAAAAAGCAAAACTCTTGGAAGTTGAAACTTGGAGTCCGTGATCGGAGTACCACTTTTTCTGCTTCCGTCTTTTCTTGCAAGGTTCGTCGTCTCTCATTCTCAATTTTCGACAGGTATATTTTGTTTTTGAAAGTCTTTCTGGAAGCAATATGGACTTGGTTCCCTGCCTCGACAGAGATGCTGGTACCTCTCGTTTTGCTAGCTTCATTGATCGCCGTAGCTCCTTTTCCTGCCAGTACCGACGATTCTGAGGTGTCTATTGAACGTTCACAAAGGGGACATAAAACTGCGGTCTCAGCCATCTAAAAAAGAGAACTGGGAATAAGTGAGTATAAGTAGTATAAATATAAGTAGTATAAGTAATAAGTGAGAATAAGTATGGGAATAAGTAGAGCTGTCGGTGAATGTTACAACGAAAACCCTGATTCTGAACCGAAAAATCTGTAGCTAAACCCTCCCCTGTTCAGATAGGTTACTAAAATAAAAGAACTGTCAATCTTATTGAGGGCCGGCGTCGAGTATCATGGGTGCTTTAAGGATTCTTGACCAGGGAAATCTGACAGCCACATCCACGAAAGTGACCGGCGATAGTCGATAGTACCCTCGCTTCCACTAGAGAAATAGCTTTTTCGTTCCGCCTAGCGGCGTCGACCGTGCTGCACTCTAGCGACTTGTTTGCTGTACTTAAGTTTTCTTCAGACAGTTGGCGCTGATAAAATATGTGTCAGAAAAAAGAGGTAGGACGAGCGTAGAGTCTTCTTTCCTTTCTATATTTCCTTCCTCCAATTCCTTTCCGCTTCCTAGTAGTTACGTTACAAAAGCATCGGCAAGAAAAACAAACAAAAACGCACCTGTGTTAAATCTCTGCTCGGACTCCAAAATACTTTCCATCTGAGGAGTTTTTTTTTGCAGATAGGTGGCTCTACAAGGCTCAGCAGACTGAAGCAACTTTGGAAAGAGTGTGAGATCAAGGCATGGTGTAACAGAAAGTGAATATCAGAAGGGACTTTCCAGCTGGTTGAAAATGTCGTCACCAATAAAGCTCGGTAGGAAAAGAAATGGATCCGGAACGCCGGTAGGCTATTTGTTCAGATGGGGAAAAATGAACCGAAAATTCGTGCTCCTCTTTGAAAATACCCCGTGATCGTGTGTCGCTTGATTTTTTTTTTTTTTTTTTTTACTTCATACAAAAACAAAAACGAAACATAAAAAAGAATTAAATGATTAAACGTGACGTTTCTGTCTAATAAAAGAGCACAAAAACAATCGTTTCTTAAAAGGGAAACCATCAATAAACTACTTTTCTTTTCACGGTTCCTCATTCTTGGATTCTGGAAATATCTAAAAAAATAGGCGCAAAAAACGCGAAAAAAAGGGAATTTCGCAACAGGATGGAGATTTAGATTTTTGATATGTTGTAGAGCTCTCTTTTCTGAACACAGTGGTGCAAAAATAATTTCTGCACCAATTTTTTCCTGGTTCGACCATTTTTTCCGTATCTTTCCCCTACTAGGCATACAAGGTTTTTATGGAAGTGGTGGTCGTATAGACTTTGGAGGAAGCTTATTTGATTTAAAATTGAAAGTTCTAGTTTCTTTTTAAGATTCAAAAGGTATTAGAGGGTAATTATACCCCCTTCTCCCTCTTTTTCCCAAAGTCATCCAATCGAAATTTTGAGATAGCAGTTTTGTTCAAAGTTGTGCAATGATCATTTGGCAACACCTTCGGGGCTAAAACAACCAACCGATCCTAGGGATATGGGCTATAAGTTAAAACCTGGGGCATATAATCCTTTTACGACTGGGGTGCTAATGTAAATCTTGGAGGTGGTTCATATGATTATAAAATGAAAGTTTTAGTTCCATTTTTAAAGTCAAGAATATTCAGACGTCAGCTAGCCCCCCTCCCCACCTCTCCTCCACACCTTCTTTTACCAGCAATCCAGTCAAATTTTTTAGATAGACATTGTGTTCAAAACAGTCCAATGGCTATAAGATTATGCCTACAGGGTTGACAAAACCCAACCCCAGGGCAAGGGGAGAAATGTTTAACGTCACTGGTATACTATCAGGTATTTCTTTCTCTTTTTAAATGCATTTGAATGTATTGCTTTCGTATTTGAATGTGATGTTATTGAGGTGAAAATGTTTTTTTTTTCAAAATTAAGGCTCCAATGTATAGTCAGCTCTTCGATACCTTTTAAATGGTATATCTTATGAAAAAGCTCAAAACTTGCAATATGATATCATCGAATCTAGTTGGTACTATAATGCTATCGATCACCTTTTACAATCATTAATTAAAAAAACTTTTTCCACAAAATAAGTTTTTCAAAGAAAAGTAAAGAACTCCATTAAACAAAAAATGATCAAAAATAAAATCTAATAATCTACCAAGCGTGAAACTGCCACAAATCATCATCGATAAATAAATGAAACCCAAAACAAAATCGAAGTTACAATAAATAACCGAGTCAAACTCAAAACGAGCAGAAATTAACAAAACTTGGGTGCAAAACCCTTATGCCTTCCCACGGCCAGAACAAAAATTTGCACTTTACTAAAAAAACATGTAAATGTTTTTACTTTTATAACTTTAATAAATCAAATAATATTAACATTTTGATTACTAAATATCAGCATATGTATATTAAACTGACAATGCACATTCATTTGTATTTTCAATCAACTGAACAAAATGGCTATCTAAAAATTTTGATTGGACGTGTTTGGGGGAATGATGGGCGTCAGGAGGGGGGGCTAGTTGTCCTCCAATCCCATTCGACTATTAAAAAGGGCACTAGCCCTTTGAATTTCCAATTGAATGAGCCCCTTTGGAAGTTTCTACGACAATGCCTTCTATAAAAACCTTATATGCCCCCAGGGTTTTGCATAACTTAAAACCCTTGCCCTGGGGGTTTTGGGGGATTTTCCTCTTAAAAAATATATTTTCTATCTGGAAATCTACTATGCTGAACAAAATGGCTATCTCAAAATTATTATTGGATGTGTTTGGGGGAATGATGGGCATGGGGGGGGGGCTTGTTGCCCTCCAATCACTTTCGACTATTAAAAAGGGCACTAGCCCTTTGAATTTCCAATCGAATGAGCCTGTTTTGGTTTCTCTACGATAACGCCTTCTATAAAAACTTTATTTGCCCAAAGGGCATAACTTAAAACCCTTGTCCTGAGGGGCTATTTGCCCTCCAATCACTTTCGACTATTAAAAAGGGCACTAGCCTTTTGAATTTCCAATCGAAATGAGCTTTATTTGAAGTTTCTACGACAACGCCTTCTATAAAAACCTTATAAGCCCCCTTGGCATAACTTAAAACCCTTGCCCTGAGGACAGTGGGGGAGTATCCTCCTCAAAAACATATTTTCAATCTGAAAATCAACTACGCTGAACAAAATGACTATCTAAAAATGTTGATTGGGTCTGTTTGGGGGAATGATGGGCGTGAGGGGGCGGGGGGGGGGGCTAGTTGCCTTCCAATCACTTTCGCCTATTAAAAAGGGAACTAGTCCTTTGAATTTCCAATCGAATGAGCCCCCTTCGAAGTTTCTACAACAACGCTTTCTATAAAACCTTGTATGTCCCCAGGGCATAAAT
Source organism: Artemia sinica (assembly GCA_027921565.1). Classification (NCBI taxonomy): domain Eukaryota; kingdom Metazoa; phylum Arthropoda; class Branchiopoda; order Anostraca; family Artemiidae; genus Artemia; species Artemia sinica. The sequence continues at coordinate 66,075,391 of CM051258.1, forward strand.
TAAAACCCTTGCCCTGAGGGTTGTGGGGGCGTTTCCTCCTCAAAAATATATTTTCTATCTGGAAATCAACTACGCTGAATAAAATGGCTATCTCAAAACTTTAATTGGATGTGTTTGGGGGAATGATGGGCGTGGGGGGGGGGGCTAGTTGCCATCCATTCACTTTCGACTATTAAAAAGGGCACTAGCCCTTTGAATTTCCAATCGAATGAGGCTGTTTTGAAGTTTCTACGACAACGCCTTCAATAAAAACCTTATATGCTCCCAGGGCATAACTTAAAACCCTTGCCCTGAGGGCTCTGGGGGAATTTCCTCCTCCAAAAAATATATTTTCTATCTGGAAATCAACTACGCTGAACAAAATGGCTATCTCAAAATTTTGATTGGATATGTTTGGGGAAATGATGGGCGTGGGGGGGTGTAGTTGCCGTCCAATCACTTTCGACTATTAAAAAGGGCCCTAGCCCTTTGAAATTTTAATCGAATGAGGCTTTTTTGAAGTTTCTACGACAACGCCTTCTATAAAAATCTTATATGCCCCCAGGGCATAACTTATAACCCTTGCCCTGAGGGTTGTGGGGGAGTGTCCTCCTCAAAAACATATTTTCTATCTGGAAATAAACTACGCTGAACAAAATGGCTATCTCAACATTTTGATTCGATGTGTTTGGGGGAATGATGGGTGTGGGAGGGGCTAGTTGCCCTCCAATCACTTTAGAATATTAAAAACGATACTAGCCCTTCAAATTTCCAATCGAATGAGCCTGTTTTGAAGTTTCTACAACAATGCCTTCTATAAAAACCGTGTATGCCCCCAGGGCATAACTTAAAACCCTTACCCTGAGGGTTTAGGGGAAGTGTCCTCCTCAAAAACACATTTTCTATCTGGAAATAAACTACGCTGAACAAAATGGCTATCTCAACATTTTGATTGGATGTGTTTGGGGGAATGATGGGCGTGTGGGGATGGGCTAGTTGCCCTCCAATCACTTTCGACTATTAAAAAGGGCACTAGCCACTCCCATTTCCAATCGAATGATCCCTTTTCGAAGGCTCTACGACAACTCCTTCGATACGAAGTGCCCGGTTATGGAGAAAAAAAACACATTGTGCCCACAACGTTCTTTACTTAGGCAGCGCTAGCGCGCTGCCAATGATACTACTATAAACAAATGCTTTAGAAATAAAAAAAAGGTTAGTCCTACACCAGTCAGTAGAGGTACACAGCCCCTACTCCCTGAAAACGAATGCGGTCTAGCAGTCAATCCTTAGTCAAACTTTCACTTGTCTTTGAATTCTGTTCTCCCAATTATCTTGATCAGCTTTGGAAAGGGCTAATTCAATTGGAAATCAAAATTTCTTGTGCCCAGGCATCTGATCAATATTTTAAACAGCTCTTTTGTTCGAATTAGTCCAAAATCAAAGAAAAAACTATAACTTATTAAAAAAATAACTAAAAAAACTGTAACAGGGGCTACGGGGGTTTGAAAAATCCCCGTAGCCCCCAAGACAAGTGTTGTAACTTATGCAAGTTGTCCCTTGTTAACATATAACGTTTTTGTTGAAGGTTTGGTCGTATTAGTTTGAGGGGGGGGTCTTCCGATTGTAAAATGAAACTCCTAGTTCTTTTTTTTTAAGAGTCAAAAGCGATCAAAGGGTAACCAGCCCCCCGGCTGTCTCATTTTCCCCAATGAAATTCAGTCAAAATTTTGAGATTGCCATTTTGTACAAAATAGTCCAAAGACCAAACAACTATTCTTCCGGGGTTTAACCCCTTGACGCAGTAGGCTAAAAACTTTTATAATTAGGGAAGGGGCAGTGGCAAACTCTTGTTTGTGGTGATTTTGTTCATTTTAAACTTGATTTGCAAATCCAATTTAAGTTTTAATTTCAAGATTAAGATTATTCATTTATTTAGTACATGTTGTTTTTGTTTGCTATGATTGTTTATTTGATTTCTGGTCGTTTTGGGTCTTATTTATTTTTTATATTTTGTTCGTTTTAAGCTTGGATCACACATTCAGTATAAATTGTACTCGTTTTAAGATATATTTATTCATTTATATGGTACCTGTTGTATTTTTGTTTGCTGTCATATTTAATTTAATTTCTGTTCGTTTTGGGTTTTATTTATTCTTCACAGATCATGGTAACGAACTGTAAGTAAGGAGCGACCAGGTTCAATAGTAACCGAAACTCTAAAAAACGGAAGTGTGATACCAATAGACACATCAAAAGAATCATATTTTTATGCTGATTTAAATATATAAGTTCCACCAAATTTAGTCCTACCCATCAAAGGTTACGCGTCTGAGAAAATTTCCCTGATTTTCGAAAAAAGGGAGAAAGATCCCAAAAAGTCATTTAACCTTAATGAAAATCACACTATCAAATTCAGCGTGTCGGGAGAGCCCTACTTAGAGGTTTCAAGCTCCTATCTGCAAAAATGTGGAATTTTGTATTTTTGCCAGAAGCAAGAAGACGGGTGCGTGTAGGCCTATATTTTGTTTTTTTGTTTGTTTTTTTTTCTAGGGGTGATCGTATTGAGCCAAAGGTCCTAGAATATCGCGGGAGGGCTCATTCAAACGGAAATAACAAGTTCTAGTGTCCTTTTAAGTGACCAAAAAATGGAGGGCAACTCGGCCCCCTCCCACGCTCTTTTTTCCCAAAGTCACCTGATCAAAATTTTGATATAGCCGTTTGGCTTAGCATGGTCGAAAATATAATAACTATGTCTTTGAGAATGACTTATTCCCCACAGTCTCCGGAGGAAGAGCAGCAAGTTATGAACTTTGCCAAATGTTTACATGCAGTATTGGTTATTGGGAAGTATACGGACGTTTTCACGGGAGATTTTTTCTGATAGTGGGGGGGGGGTCGGGGTTACGTGGGAGGATCGTTCCATGGAGGAAGTTTTCATGTTGGAAGGAACATTGCTATTAAGGGGTGTCGGATTTCCCAACATTATTTAAAAAAATCAGAAATTAAATTGAAAAAAAAAAACAATTCAACTGAAAGTACGGAGCAAGATCAAAACCTACAACGAACAGAAATTATTACGTATATGACTGGATTCACCCCCCTAGTCAATACCTCGCTCTTTACGCTCAAGTTTTTTTTAGTACTTTCATAAGAGCTATTTATTCTAATTAACGGCCTTTGTGATTAAGGAGTCATTTTTAAAGAATTGAAACAAAATTCGAACTTTAGCATAAAGAGCGAGGTATTGACTAGGGGGAAAACCACCTAATACACGTACTAAAAATATATAAATATATAAGTTCGTTACGTAGTTAATCCGTAATTATAAATAACCGTAAACAAACTAAACAACTTTCGAGAAAGCCATTTAACCAAAAAAAGTAACATTAATAGGCAAATTTCGTTTTAAATATTCAGTTACGGTGAGCCAAAATAAAAACCTCCATTAAATCAAAAACGTTCAGAAATTAAATAAAAAAAAGTTTTTTTTAACTGAAAGTAAGGAGCGACATTAAAACTTAAGAAGAACGGAAATTATTCCGTATTAGGAAGGGGCTGTCCCCTTCACAACGCCTCGCTCTTACGCTAAAGTTTGACTCTTTATCACAACTCTGTTTTTTATAACAATAACTAACTTTAGCGTAAAGAGCGAGGCGTTGAGGAGGGGACAGCCCCTTTCATATACGGAATAATTTCTTTTCGTTTTAAATTTTAATGTCGCTCCTTACTTTCAGTTAAAAAAAAACTTGTTTTTTTTATTTAATTACCATAAAAAGCCGACTTTTTTAATGTATCAATTGCTACTAAATCTCCCGGTTTTAGGGTTTCAGTTACTATTAGCGCAAATCGCTCCTTGCTTTCAGATTGTTATCATGAACTTTTGATACTTCTTCAAAAAAGAATAATATAGCCAATAGGTGGAATAGTTTTTAATAATATTAAGGGCGATCCTAGCTTTTCAAAAGGGATATCCTAGAAGTACAAGCAATAATATAAGACACTAAGATTTCAGAACTGTTTCCTGTTCTTTTTTAAGATTCTAAGATTTTAAGAATCTAAGATTTTTAAGATCCTAGAACTCTTTCCTGGCATTAAAAATAATGTTAAATCAGTATCAAGAGTTTCAGGAAGTTTATGAGAAAAGAAAACCTTTCGAAAGGACGTTAACATGTTTTAAGAAAGTCACAGCTGTTGAAAATCAAAGCTAAATATTTTTAATTCACTTGTTCTCAAATTTTGAGAACTAACTCTCCCAATATGTCTTATACTTGTCCTAATTTTCAAATATTACAACAGAAACCACATTATAAGGCAGGGTCAGTAGTATCTTTTTATTATTAAATGCCAAAACAAGTTTTTTGAGATGAAACTAAAGAGCAAGACTAAAAATTAAATGATTAGGAATATTTCTGTGTACGAGGAGGGATAGCACCTCTCCAATACTTGTAATATGTTACAGGAGGGAAGGTGGTCTGAAATATCAAATATGATAGTGTTATCATTTACATGGTTTTATGGGTTGAAAGTGTTTGAACAAATCCTTTATAGTGTGATTAATTAAAAAAAACTTATGCCTTCCCAAGGCCAGAACAAAATTTGCACTTTACTGAAAAAACATAAATGTTTTTACTTTTATAACTTTAATAAATCAAAATATTAATATTTTGAAAGTTTGAACATAATACCCTCAGTCGTTCTTGGGATACTGCTGAGATGCCGTATTGGGAATTAGCATTATCATAGTGCATTTTGATTTAATCTTAAGGCAACATTTAGTTTTTAAACATAATAGGCAAATGGGAGGGTGGGAGTGGAAGGGGGACTAGTTGCCCTCAAATCACTTTCGACTGTTAAAAAGGGCATCAGCCCTTTCTATTTTCAATGGAATAAGCCCTTTTCGAAGTTCCCACGACAACTCTTTCGATACGAAGTACCCTGGTCTAAACAACAAAAGCAACAGTAAATAATACATTATACCCACATCGATCTTTACTATAAAAATGTCAAGCCTTCCAATCGCTTTCGACTATTAAAAAGGGCACTAGGCCTTTCGATTTCCAATCGAATGAGCACTTTTGAAAACGACAACGCTTTCTATTAACACCTTATATGCCCACAGGGCATAAATTACAACCCTTACCCTAAGGTCATTCTCAAAGACCTAATTTCCAGAACTTTCTACTACGTTGAACAAAATGACTATCTGAAAATTTTGATTGGATGTGTTTGGAGGAATGGTGGGTGTGAGAGGGAGGTTAATTACGCTTCAATCACTTTCGACTATTATAAAGGGCACTAGCTCTCTCAAATTTGAATTGAATGAGCCCCTTTTGAAGTTTTACGACAACTCTATCTATAAGATCCTTATATGCCCCCAGGGCATAAACTACTACCTTTGCCCTTAGGGCTCTCAGGGATTTGTCATCCTTAAATATATAATTTCCAGAACTTTCAACTATGTTGAACAAAATGGCAATCTCTAAACTTTGATTGAGTATTTTTGGGGAAATGGTGGGCGTAAGAGGGGGGTTAATTACTCTCCACTCACTTTTGACTATTAAAAAGGGCAATTTCATTTTCCAATCAAATGAGCCCTTTTTGAAATTTCTATAACAACTTTCGATATAAACTTTAATGCCCCCAGGGCATAACTTACAACCCTTGCAATGAGGACTCTGAGGGGGCTATCATCCTAAAAGACCTGATTTCCAGAACTTTCAACTACGTTGAACAACCTGGATATCTCAAAATTTTGATTGGATGTGTTTGGGAAAATGGTGGGCGTGAGAGGGGCGTTAGTCGCTATCCAATCACTTTCAACTATTAAAAAAGGCACTAGCCCTTTCAATTTCCAATTGAATGAGCCCCTTTTGAAGTTTTACGACAACTCTATCTATAAGATCCTTATATGCCCCCAGGGCATAAACTACTACCTTTGCCCTTAGGGCTCTCAGGGATTTGTCATCCTTAAATATATAATTTCCAGAACTTTCAACTATGTTGAACAAAATGGCAATCTCTAAACTTTGATTGAATATTTTTGGGGAAATGGTGGGCGTAAGAGGGGGGTTAATTACTCTCCACTCACTTTTGACTATTAAAAAGGGCAATTTCATTTTCCAATCAAATGAGCCCTTTTTGAAATTTCTATAACAACTTTCGATATAAACTTTAATGCCCCCAGGGCATAACTTACAACCCTTGCAATGAGGACTCTGAGGGGGCTATCATCCTAAAAGACCTGATTTCCAGAACTTTCAACTACGTTGAACAACCTGGATATCTCAAAATTTTGATTGGATGTGTTTTGGAAAATGGTGGGCGTGAGAGGGGCGTTAGTCGCTATCCAATCACTTTCAACTATTAAAAAGGCACTAGCCCTTTCAATTTCCAATTGAATGAGCCCTTTTGAAGTTTCTACGACAACGCCTTCAATAAAAACTTTATATGCCCCCAGGGCGTAACTTACGACCCTTGCCCTGACGGCTGTGGGGGGACGGGTTGTCATCCTTAAGGAACTAATTTCCAAAACTTTCAACTACGTTGAATAAAATGGTTATCTAATGTGTTTGGGGAAAAGGTGAGCGTGAGAGGGGGGGGGTAGTTGCCCTCAAATAACTTTCAACTATTAAAAAGGGTAATAGCCCTTTGAATTTCAAATCAAATGAGCCCTTTTTCAAGTTTCTACGACAAAGATTTCAATAAAAACTTTTTATGCCCGCAGGGAACTTAGAATCCTTGCCCTGAGGGCTGTGTGGGAGTGTCCACCTCAAAAATATGTTTTCTATCTGGAAATCAACTACGCTGAATAAAATGGCTATCTCAAAATTTTTATTGGATATGTTTGGGGGAAGAATGGGCTTGGGGTGCGGCTAGTTGCCCTCCAATCACTTTTGACTATTAAAAAGGGCATTAGCCCTTTGAATTTCCAATCGAATGAGCTTTTTTTGAAGTTTCTACGACAACGTCTTCTTTAAAATCCTTATATGCACCCAGGGCATAATTTAAAACCTTTGCCCCGAGGGCTTTGGGCGATTTTCCTCCTCAAAAAACATATTTTCTATCTGGAATTCAACTACGCTGAACAAAATGGCTATCTAAAAAATTTGATTGGATGTGTTTGGGGAAATAATGGGCGTGGGGGGGGGGATAGTTGCCCTCTAATCACTTTCAACTATTAAAAAGGGCACTAGCTCTTTGAATTTCCAATCGAATGAGCATTTTTTGAAGTTTTTACGACAACGCCTATTTGGAAATCAACTACGCTGAACAAAATGGCTATCTAAAAATTTTCATTGGATGTGTTTGGGGGAACTACTTTCATTGGATGTGGATGGGCGTGGGGGGGCTAGTTGCCCTCCAATCCCTTTTGGCTATTAAAAAGGGCACTAGCCACTCCATTTTCCAATCGAATGAGCCCTTTTCGAAGTTTCTACGACAACTCCTTCGATATGAAGTGCCCGGGTATGGAGAAAAAAAAACAAAAAACTCATTGTGCCCACATCCTTCTTTACTTAGGCAGCACTAGCGCGCTGCCTATAATCTCCCTCAAAAAAGATGACAAGGGATCAGGAGGCAATGTGCCCACTTTTCTAAGGAAACAGAAACATATTAAAATGTATATAATTTGGAAAAGGGGAAATATTCCCTTTTAAATCTCTGTACAAGAGAGCTCCCGATAACAGTTGTCCCTCAGGAAATTTCATCGCAATACGTATGTAATATCCATCTACTTCTTATTTTTGTACCGGCATTTGAATGTAATCCTTATTGTTACACAGAAAACATGTTTCTGCATTAAGAGAGGAGCTGTCACCCCGCGGAGCTCATGTGACAAACTTAGTTCAAAAGTATTCTTTGGGCTAATGAGAGATTTTCTATTGATTTATATGCTCTTGCTCCCCCTCTTCAGCCTGGTTGTTCATTTATCTCAAGGCTCCTGGGAGTTTTTAGCTTAGAATACATTTTATGAGACATTAGGCTCAATCTTCCCATCTACATAAAGATCAATCGACCTTCCTCAACGCGAACTGATTATTTATAGTTTTATCAGGCCTCAAATAAATCAAATTTGGTAACGGGAAGCTTAGAAATAATTTTCTATTCTAGTTGTTGATTGCGTTGCAGTAGCAACATTTTGATTTGCCCAGTTTTTTCCTTTTTTTTCCTAGTCCGGCGATTTCAGCTTATCGCTAAAAAGTAGTAAGGGTCTAACCGCTGTGATTTACTGAAGAACTTTTCTATCTCTGGCTGAATTTATGAATATGGGATTACATTTTGGAAAGTTGCGTATTATTCTTGCCTGGGCTCAAAAAGGATGGTTTCACTAGCAATTGAGTCAGAGCATACAGTGTGTGAGTTGAAGAGTTTTTTAGTCTATATCGGAAAGGGCTCTCTGAAATCATGCAGGCAAGCTTCTTTTTTTTCACCGAGCTATGTATCTGCTTTCGACTGGAAAGCTCCGTTCTAGCAGGCAGGCACCAGTTAAAAATCCAAGTAGGATTAAACCAAATAGTACTCTTGATGTGCGACGGTTACCAGGGCCCGTCACCAATAACATTGGAGCTTTCTCTTTCCTCATTAAAAGTAATGATGCTAGAGAGTGTGCCCGCGGGAAGAAGATAGATAGATTTTTGTCAATGCCGATGAAAGGTCCTTGGTAAATTGATCAAAGTGTATGACAAAAAATTCTATTTCATGTCCGCTACGGAGAGGGACGTTCAAGTAAGAATAGCTTGTTAGAAAACCGGCCCCTTTAACATCATCTTTTTGGCTAAAAAGGATTAGAAGCTTTTTTCAAATTAGTCTACTTTCTATTTGATCAAAATACATGGAAAGAAGGACTCAACGGCAAGTGATGGAGCTTTAATTAAGAATCGGTGTTAAACCACGGTCATCTTCGGGTATGAGGGTCTGTGTGCTTCTTTCGTACCTCTATTAATTTGTTAAGAGCCTTAATCTGGGAGGGGGGAATCACACTAGTGACGTCATATTTATGAGAATGTTTCAAGAGAACAAAT
>CM051258.1:66089392-66599392 GCA_027921565.1 Artemia sinica
GTAGGGCTACAACATGCAATTACCCAAGGGGAGGCTTTTGTGCACGGGCCACTTAAAGTCCCAAATTTCCTCGAATATATTGACACCATTTGTTCATATTATTATACTTTTTTATTGTTTTCCTCCCCCTTTCCCCCGAAAATTCTTGCATGTGTGCTTGGACAGGAATTAGGCATACATAAAAAAAATTATGTGGTGATGCTTCGGCAGAGGGAGGAAGAAGTCGTTGAAACAGAAAAAACGGTAAAAGTTTTGAAAAACTTAAAAAAAAATTTAACAGGTTAGGCAAATTTGGAAAAGATCCAGTTTTCGACCTTACTTGGTTACAATACCAAATGTTTTACATCCAAACAAAATCAATTTTGAATTTAGTGAGTATCATTGTAAATTATTCAAATATACTCCCATTGCCAATGAAGTATAATTTAAAGGTTATCTATTTGTACTTGACTATATTGAAGGGCATAGCACTGGGCATCTTTAAATGGAGCTATTTGCAGAAAACTAGTTACCTAGGAGAAAATGCAATGTTTATTGCAAGAACAAATTTTTTTCGTTTATTAAAAGAAAACTTTAAGCAAAATCGTAATATTTATTTGAAAAACTGTGGGAACTGTATTTTTGGTTACAATTGTAAGCCTAATTACAAGGGAAAGGGCAGTTTTTCTCTTAAGCTAAAGAAGGATCTATCAGTCAGCTAGAAGGGAAACTAACCATCTAATGTCATAGATTAGTTTTATATTAAATTTTAGGGAGCAGTGATATTTTTAGGGTGGGCTATAGCCCAGTCTTACCCGTCTTCAGCTGCTGTTACATTAGTTGCAATAATTTTAAAAAGAACTCAGTAGCTCATCTTGATTTGTTCCTCGATTTGAGAGCACTTATCACATTTTGATAATATACACAAGTGGTAAGCCTAGAACGTGTCTCTATAGCTCAGTTTTTAGCTTAAACTACAAACTTCCTAGATTTTCTAAGTTGGAAGAGAATTAATAATAAAGTTATGAACATCTTACTAACTTCTTGGAGTAAATCCTGTGACGTAAAATGGGCAACGTTGGTATGCAGTTACGCCTGCAGGTGTACTATTCCAGCAAGCCCAACCATCAAAAGTTCCCGGACAGTAGACAATATCTGGAAAATTATTGGTGAGTTTGAAGGTGAGTCTGAAGGAGTACACAAAAAGATAATTAATCGTTAAACAATTGTCTTATTACAAAACATGGGCAAAATGAAGAAAACATAAGATTAAGACCAAGTTATAGGATAAAAAGAAATAATTTCATCAATATTTTGCCTGGTTGAAATTGGTAAGCTGGTATGGCTTCGTAGCTAAAAACACATCCAGGAAAAAAATATTGTTTTCTAAGAGGTTCCTTTCTGAAAAAAAAAACTTGGCTTGTACTAAAACTCTTAAGCTACTGCTCAATTCTACCTGAAAATTTAATAAGGTAGATGGTTTAATAATATTAATGTCGGGAAAATGATAATAAGAAAATACTGAAAAACAGATCCTAAGTTCCCTCAATATTCATCTTAAAATAACATAACTCGATCAAAATCTGAGACTGGGATAAAAAAATAATTTGTTTAAGACCAAATTATGGAGCAAAAGTAATATAATTTAATTAAGATTTCGCTTGATTAAGATTCGTAACGTAGTTTAACTTTACGGCTAAGGACACATCCAGGAAAAGGTTTCCAGGACACATCCAGGAGGATTCCTTCTGAAGGATAAACTTGGCATGGCTTGGGTGGCAAATTTTAACTCTGATTATTACCCTTTCGCTACTATACCCTATGAGGTATACAACAATATGCATGAGCTGTGTTGAGTTATCAACAAAGATATTGCAAGTTAAAAAAAGGGTGGGTCCACATTCAACTATTAAACTGAACAGAGGAAAATTTAAATTACCCATCCGTTTGAGAATGAAGAATTTTTCTCAATGAGGATTTACGTGAGTTTCACGGTTTTAAAGATCGTACTATTTAAAGCAAAAAATACTAATGGAAAGGACCATGTTATCTATGCAGACTATGCATCCGGCTTCTCATCAGACAATTGTATATATCTTTATGCATCCTTTGTTGAGACATCGAGAATCAGCAATACTAATGTCCCCCTTCTACGTATTCTTGAACGAAAAACCAGTCACAAACACATTCACCTCTACAATAGAAAGCACTTTCAATACATTCCACTCCACACCTCGCATTAGGAGTTCTTTCAGTTACCATTAAAAAATAAATTGGGTGATCCTCTAGCAATAATAATAGGTTTGGCTGTGTTTACATGTCTTTTTCGACCCATTCAGTGAGATGGCTAATAGAAATACAATTTTATAGGTCCTGATACGGATTGCTGTGTTGCTACTCCTGAACTACGACAATTAGGTCATGGAATGGACTATTACAGGGGTCGTTCGTCAGTGTCTGGTTGTGGTCTTGGCAATTGGTTTGCTAATTTATTTCTCTCTGCACTACACCTGGTTAAAAAATATATTGCACTGGTGGCTGCAGATTTTGAGTCCTCTACAGTAGGCCTAAATGATTGGGGCTCTTGGAAGTATTTTACAGAAAAAGTTCCACAAAATCTCAGGTCAAGCGTGCGATCCCTTGGCGAGCGATTGAAATCAGGACAAAGCTGATATTTATTTCCTGGAAATAGATTATTTGCCAGACAAAGAATCTTATGCTTTATTCAACTCATCTCAACACCTTTTCTATGCAGAAAATGTTGATGTGAGCGTAAAGCATAATTACTATGAGCAATCTTATCCGCAATAACCGTTCTCAGAAAACGTACATTTTCAAATTGATTCCAGTGAAGACTATTCCATAGATTTGACTTCCACATTTTATAGATTAGCATGTCATTTTCCAAAAATTTAACAATGAAAAACCAAGTGCAGCCAAGTGGGTTATCTAATGAAAATTGTGTATTAGACAATTTGTATTTAGTATACTCCAATGATTGCCCCCCCCCCCAATGTAAAGATGTATATAAAGTTACAACTTGCTCCATCCAATTTTATTTTGAAAAAAGTAGTTGGCACTGCACCCGATGTAAACAGTCTCTATCACCTCGGCAATACTTCATGTGTGAAAACAACAGGTTATGAGTTTTGTTGCTTTGGTGACTGAGAAATTAAGCGACTCATACAATCAGAAATCAAAGATATGTGGGCACGGGTACACGTACTTACTCTGATTCATCATTTTTCAATCGTGAAATTCCATCAAAACTTGCTTTAGCTTTTGTAAAAAGGGCTTGTGCCGTTGGATCATCGAAAAATTCTCAACATAAATTTTAAATGTTTGGTATTTCATCTCTTGTATGTAAAGTAATTGAAATTCAACTCTACAATTTATCCTTTTATAAATCCTGCACGACTCTATATGGATTGATAATGCGGTCCCTAGATCAGGGTTCACAATTTTTTGAAAATGGTACAACCGAAAAAATGTTTGCAAAAACTTATGGTATCATTGTATTTGATTTGTCGGTACTCGGGATAAGACTATCGTCCGAACAGGCACAATACGTTTAGAGCATACCTTTGCTGAAACACTGGAGGAGAGTATTGCATCAAACTGAATAAATCAATTCGAAACTTATTGGGAAATAGCCCCTGATTGCAGTGTTTTATTAGACTTGGCACTTGGCACCATAGACACAAATCAAATAATCATTGTATTCAATCTGGATCCTTGCATGTCCAAAAAAATCCTATTGCATACGCTCTGATTTTTTTTACCATATTCAAGGCGTTTACAATACCCTTATCATTGTTAATAATAGCCCATCAACTCTAAATACGCAGCATCGGCTATCCATCTTTCAAACAGTGAAGAATAATGAATTTTTTGATCCTCTTGGCCAATCCTATACCTTCTACGTGCCTCACCATAAAAACTTTCTTGATCAAATTGAGAAAACTATTATTCAAAATCGGAAGCGAGTACAAGATCTATCAAACCAAAGCTGTGGTTTTCATGCACTATTGTATTTTGTTTTCCGATGTCGTGGATATACTTACAGCGAATTTATTAGTATTTATGGTGACAATTGTCGATTGACCGAGTCTCTAATTGAAAATACTCTTTCTTATCTGTATAATTTGGATTTCAGAGCCCTAAGAGTAAAATTCTTTAAAAATGTTTGTAAATCTGTTTAATAGTAAAACTTGTATGTATAAAAGACGTGTGTTCTTTAGATTTCTTCTTCCATGTATAGGTAATCGTCGGAAACGATAAGTAGCAGCAGCTTGTAAAGATACAACTTGTATTCATCTTGGCATGCAAAGTCAGGGTCGTAATTTCTACAATATAATATAACTTCATTTTTATTATATCTCTTCGTAAGGTCTATAATACTATTTTGATTCGTGTTATAAAATTCACGTGTTTCAATTTGATTCTTTGAAGCGATGCCACACACAAAATTCTCAACTGAAGAATTACTTTTGGTAACAGCTAAATAAAAGTCTGTAGGTTTATAATCACAGTAGCCTGTATCTTCACTTCGATTTCGTAAAAACCATACTCTTTTATAATTTCTGCAACTGAAGAAAAAACCAGGTTCTTCTTCCCTATGTATTTTAATACCACGATGATACCAGTCTTTTAAAAATAAACTCAAATCACGGTTGGGGCTTTTTGCAATCATACCAGGGTAAGTATTTTCCCATTGATCACATTTATCATAGTGAAAATAGGAGCATAGGAAACCTCTAATATGAGAGTCTAGAATCTCTTCAAGAAAGGAACTATAGTCTTTAATTTGCACTACGTATTCTCAATTCAATTTAGATGGATTGTGTAATATACACTTTTCATTTTAGTTATCAAGAAAAGTGCAATTCTCACAGGATTACAAGCCGCCCAGTGTATGCCAAAATAAAAGACAGGTGTAAAACATTTTTCAATGTTAACTGTCACACTTTCGAAAAGAAACTTCTAGGAGGGCTTCTAGGAGGAAGAGTGACATCACAAAACTTGTTTAGACGAGATTTTTTGATTTATTTCTTGTTGTTTTGCAAAGTGGTTGTCTAGGTAGTGGTTAAAAGCATAATCACAATATCATTTTGTTTTGTTTCAATTAATATATCAAAAATTGAGTAAATAAATTTGATCCGCGACGTAAAACTTTCATACAACATTCCAAAGATGGAGACTCATTTCTCAGTATACCGTTAAGCATTCTTTTAGAAAATATATTCCATTAAAAAGAAGACTTTATTAAATTATCATCTAAAATTAAACAAATTTCCAATTTTACTAAATTTCGTATGATTTTTCCTTTCTATAATCCATTCATTTTTTATCCTGAAACACTCTCACTACCAATTATAAAATAACATTAGATCTCACAAGTAACAAACTCATTACCTTTTCATATATTGATTCAGGTTTTTATCTTCAATATATTTCACTAATGCATTTAATCAATCTTGTAATCTTTGTATATGCATTATATTCACTTTTACTGTAAAGTATGACTTTTCATCCGACTTGAATTTGCTTAATTATATAACATAGGGCACAAACATTTCGTTCCATTCTAGAGTTAGCCAGCAGCTCCTTGTATTTTCTACTACAGCATTAGGCACTCTAAGTTTCATTTCGCCATTGCTAGTGCCTTCAATATCCAATAGAGTAAAAGCACATATTACTAAAGAATAATGTCCTCAATGATGACAAACTGAACTTTTTTTCAATACTGAAGCAAAGTCAGGCATGATTGTGTAACCCTTAACCCCAATTACGTATCATGCTCCTGCGTCTCTTAGTTCCCTATGAGGTAACACGCACCTGCTGGCTTTCGTGAAATGGTTGGCACCGTTTGTATTGCGGGAGAGGGTTCAGTTTAAAACAGGGGTCCCCTCGCTGCTTCTGTAGTTGCAAACTATTGAGTGCAACTGATAGTTATTATACGAAATTAGATGACACTTTATTATACACAAATATTACAAATACATATTTTATATTCATCACCTGCCATTTGTTTGCCTTTTGATTGTTTTTGCCTTAGACGGTAATCATTGAAGTTGCATTGTATTTTCTGTTTCTCTTTATATCGTGAGACGACATTACATTTTTATGTTCTTTTTCTATTTGTTTTCATTCCGTGTGTTACTTAAGTTACGTGGCTTTTTGTAAGTCGGGTCATGGGCTCTTCAGAGAAGCATAAGCTTCTATAGTCCATGGCATATTCTGTTATCTTGTTATGTCTCTTTGTGAAATAAAATTCAATACAGTTCTGTATGATTCATTACGTATACTTTTGTTTCTGGAACTACCTAGTACGATAAGTGTCTAGCAATTTAAAGAATTAACTTACCATCAAGTTTATCCTCCGTCTCAAGCATAGCTTGGCAGTCCTGTTGAATTTCTTCAATAATAAAAGGGTCTACGTCTATTACGAATCTGGTTGCAGACATTGTGCCTGAAAAAGAAGAATAAAATATATCATCATAAAACCTTTGTAAAGATTCATGCTTTTCCTTTCTAAGCCAAATGGGAATTACAGTTCGAATTATTATAATTTATTTCTAATGATTCCCAAGTATGTGAGGCAATTATCAACACTAAACTGTTTATCAACAATTTTTTGACAAAAGAATTTGACTGTTGTTAGAAAAAGTGTGACGAGACCCCCTAAATGGGATGAAATCTCGGTGAAAATCGTACTCTTATTTTCTCTGGCTCTAAAAACCCTCAAAAGGGAGTATAAATGCTCAGATATAAATGCGAAACGTCGGCGCACCGGTAATAGTTTCGACAAATCGGCCTATAAACTGAACGGCCTACTAACATTCAGTATATAAACTGAATTTTTCAAATGAATAGTATTTTATGCTTTCATATTTCTTTTACTTTTTTGACGATTATACCCTTACCCAAGTGAAACCTTTACCAAATAAAATTCCATTTTAATTTTTCGTAAATTCAAGTAATCTACCCATTATTTAAGAGTTGCCACTTGGATGAACCGGTCCGCACCAAGCGATAACCGACTTTACAACACAATAAATTTTTTAACTTTTTCCACAAAACAAGTTTTTCAAGGAAAAAAAAAGAACTCTATTAAGCCCAATATGAGCAGAAATAAAGTCAAACAATCTTCCTAGCTTAAAACTACCACAAATCACCACTAATAAATAAATGAAAGTCAAAGCTAACAGAAATTACAATAAACAACCGAGTAAAACTTAAAACGAGCAAAAATTAACATGAGTAGGGCTGACAACCCCTATGCCTTCTCAAGATCTCATAACTTGCATTTTACTGAAAAAAGAAATAATCGTGGATTGTCAGGTTAATATACATATACTTATATTTACTCCTTACAGTTTTAATATTTTTTTTATTTATTAAAGTAAAAAATGTAAAAAAAATTAAACTTTATTTTGTTTTTAGTAAAGTATAAATTACATTTTAGTCTTGAAAAGGCATAGGGGTTGTCAGCCCTCCACAAAATTCTTTTTATATGCCTTGCTTTCTCTTTTCCATCTCAATTTCGCACGTGAAGTTCTAAATGGTAATTGTCCGGTTTAAATTGCAACCAGGATTGAATTGTCTAGAGAATATTTCCGTCGGGAGGGGGATTTCTGACTGGAAGTGGGCCGGATTTCCATGCATTATTTAAAAAACGATCAGAAATTAAACAGGAAAAATAAGTTTTTTCAAGCGAAAGTAAAGAGGAACATTATAACTTAAAACAGACAGAAGTTATTACGTATACGAAGAGGATTGTCCCTCCTCAACGCCTTGCTCTTTACGCTCAAGTTTGGATTCTGTTTCAATTCTTTAAGAACAAAATGGTCGTTTAAT
The DNA here is from genome assembly GCA_027921565.1 of Artemia sinica. Classification (NCBI taxonomy): domain Eukaryota; kingdom Metazoa; phylum Arthropoda; class Branchiopoda; order Anostraca; family Artemiidae; genus Artemia; species Artemia sinica. The sequence continues at coordinate 66,097,232 of CM051258.1, forward strand.
TAGAACAATAAGAAGATTTTTTTAAGCACTAAAATACTTTAGCGTAAAAAGCGAGGTATTAAGAAGGGGGCATTCCCTTTCAATACGTAATAGTTTATGCTCTTTTTAAGTTTTAATGTTGCTCCTTACTTTCAGTTGAAAAAACATATACTTTTATTAATTACGGCCAAATTTTATTAAGGGCCCACTGATGCGATAGAAATATTTATGGTGCCTTAATTATGTTATTGACGAATATTGAGCGTCAGTCAGTACGTTTGTTTAATTGGATTGATTAGGTGTGATTGGAATCTTCACGTTTTGTTTTCCTCCTCATTTGTTCGTGATGTTCTCCTTAACCTCACAATAATTGCGAAAGACTTGTCTGCGGAAAACCACCAATAGATATTTTTATTCGTGTGTACTTTTCTACTTCAGAATTCCTGCTTTTATTTTTGCAAACAATGGTAAAACAGGTTCTATTGCCCTTTAGTTTTTTCCTTCATAAGGTTTTTAAGGTAAAGAATGTTTTACCCCTGTTGCCATCTCTGTTTAATGCTTGGGAGACGGTCAAAACTCTTTTTCTTTCAGGTCAGAAGGGCTTGCGACGCAGGATCGTCGTTTATGTAGACCTCGTGGAGATTTACGAATGCAAAACAATGCTGGAGGCCCTACTTACATGGTACATGTCTTACTGGGTTTTTGGAATCGAGTACGGGACTCAAAAAGGCTTACTCACCGTCATGGATAGGTTCGTTACATAAATTTAATTGAATAGAAGAACTTTCTTCTATGAGCATAAAGTTTTTCTTTAAGCAAGTTTTCCAGCCTACTCAAATAGTGCTCATACCTACAAAAAGCAAATCTGGTGGAATTATGCATTTTTCTAAATTCTGAATCTAACAATAGCCACAAGATGGGCTTCCACTTCGAAGTTTTACCGTTTACGCAAAGAAGCAAGCATTTTTTTTAGATCCTATTGATCAGTTTTAGATTTCTTCAAATTTTGCAAGTTGTAACTTCTGTTTCCAGCATGAAATTCCTTTGCATTTCAGCAAGACCTTAACTCCACCCAAATTTTTCATTAAATCATTCGTAAGTCACACCTTAAAATAAAAACCCTCACCCCACTCCTTCTTGACTCCTGCATAAAACTTCAGGGTAACTGAGCTATCTTTTCGGGTCTATTAATGCTGTTTTTCCTGGCCTCCTTAAACACTACTGGACTAATTTTGCAACCTGTTCAACTTCCATCTTGCTTAAACTACCCTAGCCCACAATAATTTTAAATCACTTTTACTTGATGTGCCCAAGGAGTCAACGCTCTTTTATATTCTAGGTCTTCCTCCGAAAATAATATCCTGCCTACGCTACTGCCGTTGCTGGAGATTTATATCGTAATTGTTGTCAAAGTAATATTAATCAAAGCTTGACCTAACCTGAATGCTATACATACTGACATTATTCTGCCGCTGAAGAATTACTTATTGTTACGAAGAACCCTTCATGACTGTAGTAACCTTATGAACTTTCTTTGCAGGCATACTGCCAAGATGGACCCTATGAAGAAAGCCCTCCTACAAGCAAAAGTCAGAGTGTTCTTAAACAAACTATATTTCTTGTCTTTTTTTGTAATTTTTTATTCAAATTATTCGGGCATATTGATTATATTGAGTTATATTATTATATAACTTATTATATTATTATATAACTTATTATAAGTATGTTAATTATACTGAATAATAAAGAAGTAATTGGATTCGTTTGTTTCTTCCCGTACTGTTTGGCCTGATGGTCGTGATTTTAAATTGATACCAATTAATCAAAAGTGTTAGGCCGAGACTGTTAGTGTTTTATTCTCGTCATGTAGCTGGTTTTGTGGACCGTTTTTAGTGTACTGGGCAGGAGCAACTGCGCTGGACATAGTAGAGCTTTTGCTTGGAAAGTTTCACTTCGAATTTGAACTTTGTATGGTACGATGGATCAAGGTCTTTTCGCACTTTTTTTCCTACTGCCATTTGACTTGATATTTTCCCCATAAATCTGAATCTGTTTTCAAAACCAGCCTTTCAAACAGTTTGTGGTAACGAACTGTAAGTAAGGAGTGGCCCGGCTCAATAGTAACCGAAAATCTAAAAAATGGAATTTTTATACCAATAGATACATCAAAAGAATTGGATTTTTATGCTGATTTAAAATATATAAGCTTCATCAAGTTTAGTCTTACCCATCAAAAGTTACGAGCCTGAGAAAAAGGGGGAAACACCCCCTAAAAATGAAAAGAATCTTAATGAAAATTACACCATCAGATTCAGCGTATCGCAAAACCCTTCTGTAGAGGTTTTAAGTTCCTATCTGTAAAATGTGGAATTGTGTATACTTCGCCAGAAGAAAGATCACAGATGCGTGTTTATGTGGGTTTTTTTTCAGAGGTGATCGTATAGACCCAGTGGTACTAGCATATTGCGAGAGGGCTCATTCGAACGGAAATTAAAAGTTCTAGCGCCCTTTTTAAATGACAAAAAAACTTGAGGGCAACTAGGCTCCCCCCCCCACGCTCATTTTTTTCTCAAAGTCACCCGATCAAAATTTTGACATAACCATTTGGTTCAGCATAGTCAAAAATCTAATAAGTATGTCTTTAAAGATGACTTAATCCCCCAAAGCCCCTAGGGAAGGGCTGCAAGTTATGAACTTTGACCATTGTTTACATATAGTATTATTAATTGCGAAGTATACAGACGTTTTCAGTAGGAATTTTCTTAGATGGAGGGCAAGGGTCGGGGAAGGGGATTAAGTGGGAGGATCTTTCCATGGAGGATATTTTCATAGGGGAAGGGATATTTCTAAGAAGGGGGCGCCAGATTTCCAAGCATTATTTAAAAAACGATCGGAAATTAAATAAAAAAAACAAGTTTTTTCAATTTAAAGTAAGGAGCAATAATAAAACCAAAAACGAATAGAAATTACTACGTATATGAGGAGGTTTGCCCCCTAGTCAATACCTCGCTCTTTACGCTAAACTTTTTTTTAGTACTTTCAAAAGAGCTATCTATTCTAATTAAACGGCCTTTGTGATTCAAGGGTCATTCTTAAAGAATCAGAACTACATTCGAACTTTAGCGTAAAGAGCAAGGTATTGACTAGGGGGCAAACGCTCTGATATACGCAATAATTTTGGTTCATTTTAAGTTTTAATGCTGCTCCTTACTTTCAGTTGAAAAAGCTTGTTTTTTATTTAATACATTAGGATTCCATTGTGGTACACCTATCAAACTTGTTTTCCAGTCGTTTGACAACCCGTTTGCTATTGGAAACGATTTAATTGTAATACAGCTGTTAGATTATAGACTATTTTTACCTATTAATGAACTATAATGTTGGTTTGAATAACAGTTTTACATATTCCTATCGATGTCCATTAATCAAATTGTAATAGCTGCAATTCAAAATTTCATCTCGGAACCCTCCCCATTCCAAAAAAAAATTTTGTCCCGACCACGCAAAATCACGTGCACCCCCCCCCCTCCCATAAAAAACCTCTATGGATTGCCCCACCCCTAAAGGCTAGTCATTATCCATTTACGCTACAGAAGTGTAATATAAACTAAAAAATCGAGACGCCAAGGCCTCGTTGATTGGTACAAACGAAACTGGAAGGCCACGCCTCTCACGCCAAACCAACGAGAAAGTATGCTAAATGACTGTATTTTCGCAAAAGAAGAGGATCATTTTACGTTGAAAATTTGTAATTTCAGTATCACAGGAATTGGCTGTGACAAATACAGTGGGTCCACCCATAACGTTAAATCAGTCACAATGTACGCTAGAAGACCTTCTTTTTAACCCTCTGACTGAAAAACACCGAATTAGCGTCCGTTAGTAGAAGTGCGCTTTTTTGGCGTAAGGTCCACATGTTGCACCATAATTTAGCTTAAAAGTATGACCGGATTTTTTACCGTGTACTCATGTTAATTTTTGCTCGTTTTCTGTTTATCTCGGTTATTTATTGTAAGTTCTGTTCCTTTTGAGTTTCATATATTTATTGAAAATGATTGTGGTAGTTTTACGTTTGAAAGAAGTAGAGATGGGGGCGCTACTCCTACTGGCACACCATATATGGGCATATCCTCCCTAGGGAGAATGATTGCGTAATCGGTCAATGACCTCTTTCTCCAGGTGTGTTTTTGGCACGCCCTCAGCGAAGGTCAATGTTGTTATTGTTTCCGAGGCAAAATGCCAAGGTCAATGTTGTTGTTGTTTTGAACAGAGTCATTAGAGAGAACACGTGGTTAATGGGGTCATTGTTGTTGTCGTTTTGAACAGCGTCATTAGAGAGAACACGTGGTTAATGGGGTCGATGTTATTGTTGTTGTTTTGGACACGCTCTCAGCGAATGTCAATGCTGTTGTTGTTTCCGAACCAACTTTCTTTTCAGTCTAGAGTTGGCAGTCAGAGTGAAAGGATTGAAAAATGAATAAATTTGAGAAAGAGAGAATTAGATCAGTGTTTATGGAAAAACATTTGATTTTGGATGATGATTTTCTCGCTATTTGGAATAATCCCCAATTGGACTATTGTATGAAACTTTTAAAATGTGGTTCAAATGCTTATACTCAATTTATTGATATCTTGATCACGACACGTCAGAATGATATCGTGGATATACTTTCATTGCCAATGTAGATGGCTCATCCTTCGAAAGAGGCAACGTCACAGAGTTACTCCTCTCCCCTTTCCTACACTTTGAATTTATGGCGCGAAGAGGATCAGTTTCGTTTTAGCTCTGAGAGAGTTGACATCGGAAACCAAAATGTTCTATATATGCCCGTTGTGCATGTACACTCTTGGCAGTTGGACTCAATGTGAGAATTGTACAATTATTGATGACTATAATGAAAAGTGTAAATTATGTAATCCTTGCAAATTACATAGAGGCTATGCAGTACAAATTAAAGGATGTAATTCATGTCTTGAGGAGGTGTGTGACTCACACCCTAGCGGGCACCTATGCTCCAATTGTCACAATGATAAATGTAATCAGTGGGAGAACACTTACCCCGCTATGATTGGAAAGAATCCTAAACGTGATTTTAGTTTATTTCTACGAGATTGGTATCGTCGTGGATTTAAATTATTCTGGGAAGAGGAATCTGGTCTACGATTCAACTGTTGGGGTAACAAGACAATCTGGTTTCTACGTCATCACTGTGACGACACTGCCTACTATGACTATAAACCAAGTGATTTTTATTTGGCAGTCACCGAATGTGATTCACCACTTGAAAACACTGTATGTGATATTGCTTCAAATAGACAGATTGAAACTCGTGAATTTCATAATATGAATGCAAATAGTATCATTGACTATACAAAGAGATATGACAAGAGTGAAGTTACATTGTACTGCAGAAAATGTGACCCTGACTTTGCAGTCAATCAAGATCAATATACAGTGAATCCAAATGATTTACCAGCATTAATGGTTCACGACAGTTACCTATACACCGATGAAGAAATCTAAAAGTGAAGATTTAAAGACATTGTTGTATATATACATTTTATTAATAAACAAATTCACAAACATTTTTTAAGCACTTTACTCCTAGGGCACTGAAATCAATATTAAATACACTTGTAAGTATATTTTCTACTAGAAAGTCGTTCAGACGCGGATTGTCACCATAAATATGGAGAAACTGCTTGTAAGTATAGCCACGACATCGGAACACAAAATATAGTAGCGCATGGAAGCCACAGCTTTTAGTCGTTAGATCCTGCACCCTCTTTCGATTTTGAATAATAGTTTTCCCACTGCTCTCAATATAGTTGCTGATGTGAGGTGTGTAGAATGTATAGGGTAGACCAAGAGGATCGAAAAATTCGATATTCTTCATTGTTTGATAGATGCATAGCCAATGACCCGTCAGCACAGTCGAGGGACTGCTATTAACAATAATCAAGGTATTGTTCGCATTTTGAATTTTTCCAAGATAGTCTGAGGGTAGACAATAGGATTTGTACTGGGACATGTAGGGGTCCATTTTAAATGCACTGATTATTTGGCTGGTGTTCATGGCGCCAAGTCTAGTAGAACACTGCCTTCGGGAGTGATTTCCGAATAGGTTTCATATTGATTTAGTGAGATTAGGGCAATACTCTCAGCCAATGGGTTGGCAAATGTACACTCTAAACGTACAGTCCCCTTACGTACTATACTCATATCCTGTGTGCCAGACAAATCCAATACAATGATACCATGTGTTTTAGCAAACATATCTTCGGTTATACCATTTTCAAATAGTTGAGAGTCATGATCTAGGGTTTGCATGGTCAACTCATACAATGTTCTATAGGATTTATCAAAAGATAGATTGTAGAGTGGGATACCGTTTACTTTGCACACAAGAGATGAAAGTCCAAACATCTCGAATTTATGTGGGCATTCAGTCCATGATCCTATTGCACTGGCGCTTTTTACAAAGGCCAAAGCCATTTTCGAGGGGATTTCACCATTGATAAAGGATGAATCGGTGAAGGTGCGTGACCCCATTGCAAAATGACGTTGATTGGTGATTGTATGAGGAACAAGTAGTTTAATATTATTTCCATTGGCTCTCAGTTTTTCCACGGCCAAAGCAACAGAACTCATAACCTGTTGTTTGCGTACATGAAGTATTGCTGAGGTGAGGGAGAGACTTACGTCGGGATTGGCGGCAAGTTCCTTTCTCAATATAAAATTGGATGGTGCAAGCGTCAATTTTATATCCACTTTAACATTGGGTGGTAGCCATTGGGGTATATTAAATATTTCATGATATATTTTCCAACTAGATGTAATTCACTAGTTGTAGTATTTTTAAGTGCATCTGTACTATCAGTATTAGTAATATATTCATATCCACTGGAGGCGCCTCTCAATTCCTTGTATGACTTGGGTGTCATCAGCATGAATTGGATATAGCTTGCATAGTTGGAGAGATTGTTGCTTGTGCTCACCAGCGTGCCATTGATGTAGACGCTAATTTGACGAAATAAATTATGTAGTATACAATTTTCATAGGATATCCCATCAGCTCGAACTGGCATTGTATTATCGGATTTCCGGACCTTCATTTGTAAATCTATAAATGTGGACGATAAATCCATAAAGTAGTCTTCATTGGAATAAATTTGAAAGTGGATATTATCGGAGAGGGGTTGTAGTGGATAAAATCGTTCATAGTATCCATGCTTGACACTCACATCAACATTTTCGGCATTGAATAGATTCAATGAGGCGGTGATTGAAGGTTGAGAATCCTTATGTGGTAGGTAGGACATCTTAGGAGTAGAAATCTAGTTTCGATCTAACAATTTTCTTCCTGGGGCTTCTGGTCACACTATGTATCGGCTTTTTCTTCTTTTCTTTGACAAAAGGGATGTCTTTCGTTTCCGTCCTGAGTAGAGACTGATGAGTGATGCGTTGTCTCTTAACCTTTTTAAACCTTTACCATTTTGTTTTAATTTCTCGCCAAGGGTTCGCGCACTGGACCTAAGATTTTCCGAAGCACTTTTTTTAAAATCCTTGCCAGAGCCCCAATCGTATAGTGTAGAGGATGCAAAATCTGTCGCAGCCGGTACAAGATATTTTCTAGCCAGTGGTAGTGAAGAGCGAAACAGCTTAGCAAACCAGCTACCAAGACCATAGCCAGACATTGACGAGCGACCCTTGTAATAGTCCATTCCATTGCCCTGTTGTCTTGGGCCAAGAGTATTAACATAGCAGTCAATATCAGGACAAGTGAATACCACTTTTCTATTAGACATCTTGCTGTTGAACGATGGGTCGAAAATGACATGTAATCACAGCCAAACCTTTTGAAATTGCTATTGGATCACCCAATTCAGTTCTTAATGTTAACTGACAGAGTTCCAAATAGGAAGTGTTTACTGGAATATACTGAAGATGCTTTATATTGTAGTGATGAATATGTTCTTGATTGGTTTTTCGTTCAAGAACTCGTAGGAGGGGAACATTTGAATTACCAACCCGAGATGTTTCCACAAATGAAGCATAGAGAAATATACAAGTGTCTGTGGAGAAGGCAGGCGGGTAGTCAGCAAAAATGAAATTAGTGTTTCCGGCACTTTTACCATTGATTATATTGAGCTTAAAGCCAAGAACATCCCTTAGGTTATCATTGAGAATAATCTTTTTACTGGCAATAGGTGAACTAATGTAGATCTTGCCCTCCTCCTTTGAATAGTTGAAATGAAAAGCTCCTTTTTTACGAGCGGAAATTCTTTTATTAATAGTACGACATAAATCATTCATACAGGTGAGTTCCTCGTAGGGTAATTCAATATATGGATAATCCAACCAATTGATTTTTTGAATTTGTTCTTGATCACCTGGTGGTGGTGGCCAATCATATGGTCTAATTTTTATTTCATATTTACGATCCTTTCTCAGGATGTCATAGGTATTTTTGAGAATACAGTCGACAAGAACCACTTCATACTTTCCGTCGAATTTGATGGTAGGGGAGAGTTTTGTCCAAAAATCACTTGTTTTATTCAAGTCATTGTAGAGAGGATCAGAAACATTGGACATGAAAGTCACATAGAAATCATTAGGCATTGTTAATATCTTCAGCACTGACCCAAGAATCAAAATCCGAGTTGTATCCTAGCCAGCGAACAAGCAACTGTTTCTTGCCCCTACGAGTACGACTCTTTAATATCTTTTCAATTTGATAAATTTCACTAGTGTTTCTAACTTTTTGCAGTTCATATTCATAAAAACCGCCGAGAATTTCATCATCTTTGGTATCTCGTAGCCGATAAGTTATGGGTATGGTGTCTAGGATTTTGGACACTTTAAAAAGTTCGTTGCTCCATAAATAATTCCCCTTTTCAAAAATATTGGTGGTTCTATTAATTCGAACAGTATCACCAACATTGAATTTCTTCTTCTTTTTCTTCTCATTGCCATTGGAGTATTGCTTTAGAAAAGCATCAAATGTATTCTCACTGTAGTGAACATCCCGAGGGCTAGAGTTGGACAGAGATCGATGTGGTCGATGGTTGTATATCTGCATGATTTTATCTAAATCGTGAATAAAAGCTGATGCATTTTTCAGTGTACAATATCTTGAAATTAATAGACGAATCGTTCTTATTAATCGTTCAGCCAATGCAGCCTTTATCGGACTGTGACTATGATAGAGTGTTGTATTATATTTCAAAAGAACCTTTTGCACATGTGGGTTAACAAATTCACTGCCACGATCTGATTGAATTTTTCTATAGGAATCCTGTTCAAGAATACTTTCAATGGCCCGAGCAACTTCAACACCTCTCTTTGATCGCAGCGGAATGGCATAGGCATAGCGACTAAAAATACTGATTGCCACTAGAATATATTTGTAGGGTATATTGTGACGTCGTTGAACTGCGTCTAAAGTTAAAAGATCCATTTGCATTATATGCAGAGGGAAAAAGGCTTTAGTTTGACGATATTGTTTACTGCGAAGTCTATGATCCCGATGTAGTGTGTAACTTGGTTCATTTTCTAGATACTCTTTTGCTTTTTTCAATGTGGTGCCGGACACAGCTCTAGAAAGCGTTTTGGGAGAACTTAAACTTCCCGCTTCACCAACATTTTCATAGACACCTTTCAAAACTTCATCCATTTTGAACGTAAACACGTAGTGTAATGTCCACTCCCCTTTTGCACACTGGAGGGCGAATCAATTCGTCTTCGCTTTTGACTAGCAGCCACAGGTGTTGTAAAATCAGTGGTGCTAGTATCTTCTTCTTCTTCTTCTTTTTTAAATGGTGTTGTTGGATGTTCATTTAGTTTCTTTAGAATTTGCTTATTGCCAATAAGACTTTTGGGAAAGTTTGATACACTTAGAAAGGTGTATAGATTATCGTCAAAGGATAAGAGTCCTTTACGATTCGTCACCATATCACAAATTAAATCAACTAGATTATAACTTTTTCCCGAATTATAATTCGTTTCCCTATGCTATCGACTTGAACTTGATCACCAGATTCCAACATGAGATAAGATAATACTCTTTTACTCTGTTCTCGATAGGACAGTGGCAATAGGTTTCCAATTTTCAATACAATCGAATTCAATTCCTTCTCCTTTGATTGTGCGGAATCTTGAGATGCTTCTTGTTTAAAGGCGACGGGTCTCTCACGATATGGTTTATGTTTGTCCATACGTCGCAGTGCATCTTGAAGTAAAAGCAATTTTTAATCATCGGCAATATTCTCATCATTAATGAATTTACTCAGATTGTCTTCAAAATGTTCGACGGGCGAGAGGACAAGTTCAAATGGAGTCAATTTATAGGGTTTTGCCATTCTCTAGAGAAAACTGTTTACAAGTCCTGCGATTATTGGCAGTAAAAGTGTGAAAAAGCTACCGCCTGCTTGAAGGAGCCGTTTTCTTTTAAATTTGTTTCCCTTGTTTTTACAAGCCAAGGCACGTACAATGGAACGATGTTGCTTTGTCTGTTGTCTAACACCTTCTGGCAGTTGAAAATTGCCCTCAGTTAAATTTAAACAAAGTTCAGATATTAGATTAATGAAATCATTGTCGACACCATGTTTAAGTATAGCCTTCCTAAGCAAGGGTTTTGAAGTGCTTAAAACAGAAAATAAATGCCGTTGTTCGTGTAGTTTCTTCAGTGTCATGATAGCGACTAATAGCCTTTTCTACTATTCACCGGAAGATATACTGTAATTTCATTGTCGAAAATGTCGGTGACTACACGAAGATCCTCGGGCGTGCTCTGATTAAGATCCAATAAAATGTAACCGTAGGGCTTGCTAGTCGCTTGAGCGTACGCTGACAACAGAAATTTTGGGGCGCCAGGGTATATCTGTTTATTGAGATTTATGAGCGAGCTAGAATCACGAACGACTCGATAGATAATATAGATAGTGCAATTCAAAGCAAGGGTTCGCATACATTTGCTCTGATGAAACAGATTGTGTAGAACTAGGGTTATGGAAATGTTTTCATGATGAGATCGGACAGTGAACAATTGCAGCGTTTCCTGTGAGAACTGTTCAATGGATTCAGCCAAATCATCAATGATCAGCCACGAGTTCGGTTCAATACTATTGAAAACATCAAGTCCTCTTATGAATTGTATTGGTATGGTTGTGGCAATAGCCTTTATTTTATCATAGGACTCTTGCCAAATACTATAGCAATAGTAGATTTTTTTCGACTTTTCCAAAAACATTTTATCGCAATTTTGAATTATTCTAGCTAAAAGTGTTGTTTTCCCCGACATTGAGGGTCCACACAGAAATGATCTGAAGGGCGTTTTAAATTGATACATGTTGTTGACAACAGTCAGACTATGACTAACTGTAAATCATATGTGCTCAATGAATAAGTAGTAATTTTCCCGTCTATTCAAGAACAACAAAAACAATATTTCATGGCAACATTTATTACAGCAAATATGATAACACTTGTTCAACATGAAAAGTCTATTTGTTCAACATGAACAATGATAACACTTTATAATAAACACTTGTTCAACGTGACAAAATTTCTCCGGTGGTCAAAATGAAAACTCTATTTGTTCAACATGAACACAGGGCAATGATAACACTTTATAAATAGGCACTTATTGTCTTTAAACACTTTTCTGTACAACACTTTTGTACAGAAAAGTGTTTAAAGACAATAAGTGCCTATTTATAAAGTGTTATCATTGCCCTGTGTTCATGTTGAACAAATAGAGTTTTCATTTTGACCACCGGAGAAATTTTGTCACGTTGAACAAGTGTTTATTATAAAGTGTTATCATTGTTCATGCTGAACAAATAGACTTTTCATGTTGAACAAGTGTTATCATATTTGCTGTAATAAATGTTGCCATGAAATATTGTTTTTGTTGTTCTTGAATAGACGGGAAAATTACTACTTATTCATTGAGCACATATGATTTACAGTTAGTCATAGTCTGACTGTTGTCAACAACATGTATCAATTTAAAACGCCCTTCAGATCATTTCTGTGTGGACCCTCAATGTCGGGGAAAACAACACTTTTAGCTAGAATAATTCAAAATTGCGATAAAATGTTTTTGGAAAAGCCGAAAAAAATCTACTATTGCTGTAGTATTTGGCAAGAGTCCTATGATAAAATAAAGGCTATTGCCACAACCATACCAATACAATTCATAAGAGGACTTGATGTTTTCAATAGTATTGAACCGAACTCGTGGCTGATTATTGATGATTTGGCTGAATCCATTGAACAGTTCTCACAGGAAATGCTGCAATTGTTCACTGTCCGATCTCATCATGAAAACATTTCCATAACCCTAGTTCTACACAATCTGTTTCATCAGAGCAAATGTATGCGAACCCTTGCTTTGAATTGCACTATCTATATTATCTATCGAGTCGTTCGTGATTCTAGCTCGCTCATAAATCTCAATAAACAGATATACCCTGGCGCCCCAAAATTTCTGTTGTCAGCGTACGCTCAAGCGACTAGCAAGCCCTACGGTTACATTTTATTGGATCTTAATCAGAGCACGCCCGAGGATCTTCGTGTAGTCACCGACATTTTCGACAATGAAATTACAGTATATCTTCCGGTGAATAGTAGAAAAGGCTATTAGTCGCTATCATGACACTGAAGAAACTACACGAACAACGGCATTTATTTTCTGTTTTAAGCACTTCAAAACCCTTGCTTAGGAAGGCTATACTTAAACATGGTGTCGACAATGATTTCATTAATCTAATATCTGAACTTTGTTTAAATTTAACTGAGGGCAATGTTCAACTGCCAGAAGGTGTTAGACAACAGACAAAGCAACATCGTTCCATTGTACGTGCCTTGGCTTGTAAAAACAAGGGAAACAAATTTAAAAGAAAACGGCTCCTTCAAGCAGGCGGTAGCTTTTTCACACTTTTACTGCCAATAATCGCAGGACTTGTAAACAGTTTTCTCTAGAGAATGGCAAAACCCTATAAATTGACTCCATTTGAACTTGTCCTCTCGCCCGTCGAACATTTTGAAGACAATCTGAGTAAATTCATTAATGATGAGAATATTGCCGATGATAAAAAACTGCTTTTACTTCAAGATGCACTGCGACGTATGGACAAACATAAACCATATCGTGAGAGACCCGTCGCCTCTAAACAAGAAGCATCTCAAGATTCTGCACAATCAAAGGAGAAGGAATTGAATTCGATTGTATTGAAAATTGGAAACCTATTGCCACTGTCCTATCGAGAACAGAGTAAAAGAGTATTATCTTATCTCATGTCGGAATCTGGTGATCAAGTTCAAGTCGATAGCATAGGGAAACGAATTATAATTCGGGGAAAAAGTTATAATCTAGTTGATTTAATTTGTGATATGGTGACGAATCGTAAAGGACTCTTATCCTTTGACGATAATCTATACACCTTTCTAAGTGTATCAAACTTTCCCAAAAGTCTTATTGGCAATAAGCAAATTCTAAAGAAACTAAATGAACATCCAACAACACCATTTAAAAAAGAAGAAGAAGAAGAAGATACTAGCACCACTGATTTTACAACACCTGTGGCTGCTAGTCAAAAGCGAAGACGAATTGATTCGCCCTCCAGTGTGCAAAAGGGGAGTGGACATTACACTACGTGTTTACGTTCAAAATGGATGAAGTTTTGAAAGGTGTCTATGAAAATGTTGGTGAAGCGGGAAGTTTAAGTTCTCCCAAAACGCTTTCGAGAGCTGTGTCCGGCACCACATTGAAAAAAGCAAAAGAGTATCTAGAAAATGAACCAAGTTACACACTACATCGGGATCATAGACTTAGCAGTAAACAATATCGTCAAACTAAAGCCTTTTTCCCTCTGCATATAATGCAAATGGATCTTTTAACTTTAGACGCAGTTCAACGACGTCACAATACACCCTACAAATATATTCTAGTGGCAATCAGTATTTTTAGTCGCTATGCCTATGCCATTCCGCTGCGATCAAAGAGAGGTGTTGAAGTTGCTCGGGCCATTGAAAGTATTCTTGAACAGGATTCCTATAGAAAAATTCAATCAGATCGTGGCAGTGAATTTGTTAACCCACATGTGCAAAAGGTTCTTTTGAAATATAATACAACACTCTATCATAGTCACAGTCCGATAAAGGCTGCATTGGCTGAACGATTAATAAGAACGATTCGTCTATTAATTTCAAGATATTGTACACTGAAAAATACATCAGCTTTTATTCACGATTTAGATAAAATCATGCAGATATACAACCATCGACCACATCGATCTCTGTCCAACTCTAGCCCTCGGGATGTTCACTACAGTGAGAATACATTTGATGCTTTTCTAAAGCAATACTCCAATGGCAATGAGAAGAAAAAGAAGAAGAAATTCAATGTTGGTGATACTGTTCGAATTAATAGAACCACCAATATTTTTGAAAAGGGGAATTATTTATGGAGCAACGAACTTTTTAAAGTGTCCAAAATCCTAGACACCATACCCATAACTTATCGGCTACGAGATACCAAAGATGATGAAATTCTCGGCGGTTTTTATGAATATGAACTGCAAAAAGTTAGAAACACTAGTGAAATTTATCAAATTGAAAAGATATTAAAGAGTCGTACTCGTAGGGGCAAGAAACAGTTGCTTGTTCGCTGGCTAGGATACAACTCGGATTTTGATTCTTGGGTCAGTGCTGAAGATATTAACAATGCCTAATGATTTCTATGTGACTTTCATGTCCAATGTTTCTGATCCTCTCTACAATGACTTGAATAAAACAAGTGATTTTTGGACAAAACTCTCCCCTACCATCAAATTCGACGGAAAGTATGAAGTGGCTCTTGTCGACTGTATTCTCAAAAATACCTATGACATCCTGAGAAAGGATCGTAAATATGAAATAAAAATTAGACCATATGATTGGCCACCACCACCAGGTGATCAAGAACAAATTCAAAAAATCAATTGGTTGGATTATCCATATATTGAATTACCCTACGAGGAACTCACCTGTATGAATGATTTATGTCGTACTATTAATAAAAGAATTTCCGCTCGTAAAAAAGGAGCTTTTCATTTCAACTATTCAAAGGAGGAGGGCAAGATCTACATTAGTTCACCTATTGCCAGTGAAAAGATTATTCTCAATGATAACCTAAGGGATGTTCTTGGCTTTAAGCTCAATATAATCAATGGTAAAAGTGCCGGAAACACTAATTTCATTTTGCTGACTACCCGCCTGCCTTCTCCACAGACACTTGTATATTTCTCTATGCTTCATTTGTGGAAACATCTCGGGTTGGTAATTCAAATGTTCCCCTCCTACGAGTTCTTGAACGAAAAACCAATCAAGAACATATTCATCACTACAATATAAAGCATCTTCAGTATATTCCAGTAAACACTTCCTATTTGGAACTCTGTCAGTTAACATTAAGAACTGAATTGGGTGATCCAATAGCAATTTCAAAAGGTTTGGCTGTGATTACATGTCATTTTCGACCCATCGTTCAACAGCAAGATGTCTAATAGAAAAGTGGTATTCACTTGTCCTGATATTGACTGCTATGTTAATACTCTTGGCCCAAGACAACAGGGCAATGGAATGGACTATTACAAGGGTCGCTCGTCAATGTCTGGCTATGGTCTTGGTAGCTGGTTTGCTAAGCTGTTTCGCTCTTCACTACCACTGGCTAGAAAATATCTTGTACCGGCTGCGACAGATTTTGCATCCTCTACACTATACGATTGGGGCTCTGGCAAGGATTTTAAAAAAAGTGCTTCGGAAAATCTTAGGTCCAGTGCGCGAACCCTTGGCGAGAAATTAAAACAAAATGGTAAAGGTTTAAAAAGGTTAAGAAACAACGCATCACTCATCAGTCTCTACTCAGGACGGAAACGAAAGACATCCCTTTTGTCAAAGAAAAGAAGAAAAAAGCCGATACATAGTGTGACCAGAAGCCCCAGGAAGAAAATTGTTAGATCGAAACTAGATTTCTTCTCCTAAGATGTCCTACCTACCACATAAGGATTCTCAACCTTCAATCACCGCCTCATTGAATCTATTCAATGCCGAAAATGTTGATGTGAGTGTCAAGCATGGATACTATGAACAATTTTATCCACTACAACCCCTCTCCGATAATATCCACTTTCAAATTTATTCCAATGAAGACTACTTTATGGATTTATCGTCCACATTTATAGATTTACAAATGAAGGTCCGGAAATCCGATAATACAATGCCAGTTCGAGCTGATGGGATATCCTATGAAAATTGTATACTACATAATTTATTTCGTCAAATTAGTGTCTACATCAATGGCACGCTGGTGAGCACAAGCAACAATCTCTCCAACTATGCAAGCTATATCCAATTCATGCTGATGACACCCAAGTCATACAAGGAATTGAGAGGCGCCTCCAGTGGATATGAATATATTACTAATACTGATAGTACAGATGCACTTAAAAATGCTACAACTAGTGAATTACATCTAGTTGGAAAAATATATCATGAAATATTTAATATACCCCAATGGCTACCACCCAATGTTAAAGTGGATATAAAATTGACGCTTGCACCATCCAATTTCATATTGAGAAAGGAACTTGCCGCCAATCCCGACGTAAGTCTCTCCCTCACCTCAGCAATACTTCATGTACGCAAACAACAGGTTATGAGTTCTGTTGCTTTGGCCGTGGAAAAACTGAGAGCCAATGGAAATAATATTAAACTACTTGTTCCTCATACAATCACCAATCAACGTCATATTGCAATGGGGTCACGCACCTTCACCGATTCATCCTTTATCAATGGTGAAATCCCCTCGAAAATGGCTTTGGCCTTTGTAAAAAGCGCCAGTGCAATAGGATCATGGACTGAATGCCCACATAAATTCGAGATGTTTGGACTTTCATCTCTTGTGTGCAAAGTAAACGGTATCCCACTCTACAATCTATCTTTTGATAAATCCTATAGAACATTGTATGAGTTGACCATGCAAACCCTAGATCATGACTCTCAACTATTTGACTCTCAACTTTCAAACGGGTCATTGGCTATGCATCTATCAAACAATGAAGAATATCGAATTTTTCGATCCTCTTGGTCTACCCTATACATTCTACACACCTCACATCAGCAACTATATTGAGAGCAGTGGGAAAACTATTATTCAAAATCGAAAGAGGGTGCAGGATCTAACGACTAAAAGCTGTGGCTTCCATGCGCTACTATATTTTGTGTTCCGATGTCGTGGCTATACTTACAAGCAGTTTCTCCATATTTATGGTGACAATCCGCGTCTGAACGACTTTCTAGTGGAAAATATACTTACAAGTGTATTTAATATTGATTTCAGTGCCCTAAGAGTAAAGTGCTTAAAAAATGTTTGTGAATTTGTTTATTAATAAAATGTATATATACAACAATGTCTTTAAATCTTCACTTTTAGATTTCTTCATCGGTGTATAGGTAACTGTCGTGAACCATTAATGCTGGTAAATCATTTGGATTCACTGTATATTGATCTTGATTGACTGCAAAGTCAGGGTCACATTTTCTGCAGTACAATGTAACTTCACTCTTGTCATATCTCTTTGTATAGTCAATGATACTATTTGCATTCATATTATGAAATTCACGAGTTTCAATCTGTCTATTTGAAGCAATATCACATACAGTGTTTTCAAGTGGTGAATCACATTCGGTGACTGCCAAATAAAAATCACTTGGTTTATAGTCATAGTAGGCAGTGTCGTCACAGTGATGACGCAGAAACCAGATTGTCTTGTTACCCCAACAGTTGAATCGTAGACCAGATTCCTTTTCCCAGAATAATTTAAATCCACGACGATACCAATCTCGTAGAAATAAACTAAAATCACGTTTAGGATTCTTTCCAATCATAGCGGGGTAAGTGTTCTCCCACTGATTACATTTATCATTGTGACAATTGGAGCATAGGTGCCCGCTAGGGTGTGAGTCACACACCTCCTCAAGACATGAATTACATCCTTTAATTTGTACTGCATAGCCTCTATGTAATTTGCAAGGATTACATAATTTACACTTTTCATTATAGTCATCAATAATTGTACAATTCTCACATTGAGTCCAACTGCCAAGAGTGTACATGCACAACGGGCATATATAGAACATTTTGGTTTCCGATGTCAACTCTCTCAGAGCTAAAACGAAACTGATCCTCTTCGCGCCATAAATTCAAAGTGTAGGAAAGGGGAGAGGAGTAACTCTGTGACGTTGCCTCTTTCGAAGGATGAGCCATCTACATTGGCAATGAAAGTATATCCACGATATCATTCTGACGTGTCGTGATCAAGATATCAATAAATTGAGTATAAGCATTTGAATCACATTTTAAAAGTTTCATACAATAGTCCAATTGGGGATTATTCCAAATAGCGAGAAAATCATCATCCAAAATCAAATGTCTTTCCATAAACACTAGATTTGATCTAATTCTCTCTTTCTCAAATTTATTCATTTTTCAATCCTTTCACTCTGACTGCCAACTCTAGACTGAAAAGAAAGTTGGTTCGGAAACAACAACAGCATTGACATTCGCTGAGAGCGTGTCCAAAACAACAACAATAACATCGACCCCATTAACCACGTGTTCTTTCTAATGACGCTGTTCAAAACGACAACAACAATGACCCCATTAACCACGTGTTCTCTCTAATGACTCTGTTCAAAACAACAATAACATTGACCTTGGCATTTTGCCTCGGAAACAATAACAACATTGACCTTCGCTGAGGGCGTGCCAAAAACACACCTGGAGAAAGAGGTCATTGACCGATTACGCAATCATTCTCCCTAGGGAGGATATGCCCATATATGGTGTGCCAGTAGGAGTAGCGCCCCCATCTCTACTGAAAGATTATTTGACTTTATTTGGGCTCATATTTGGCTTCTTTACTTTTCTTTAAAAAGCTTATTTTGTGAAAAAAGTTTTAAAAAATAATTTCTGTTCCTTTTTTACATAGTCTTTTTCATGGAAAAAATAATAATATATCATATCTTGTTGGAGAAACTTTTAAGGATTTTTAATCCTGAGACAAATAATATTTTTTAATTGATTTTATACCTCCTCAAGTTGATCTGAACAATAAAACTGAATATCGTTCCCAAATTTTGAATGGATGGGGTTGGGAAATGATAGGCTGTAGGGAAGTGGTTGCCCTTCGTTCAGTTTTGACCCTTAAAAATGGCACTAGATCTACCAATTTTCAATCAAATAAGCCCCATTCGATCCAAAATTTATCCGACCACCCGTTCAATAAAAACCTTATATGCCCCGGGGTATAAATTACAACCCTTGCTTCTGGGCTTTGGGGGGTTGTGTCCACCCTGAAGACATTGTTTTATACTGTTTGGTCTATTATAAAGAAAATGCCCATCTCCCAATTTCGATCGCATGCGTTTTGGGAGAAGAGGATGTCAGGGGAGAAATAGTTGTCCTTCGTTATTTTTGACTCTTAAAATTGAACTAGAACTATACATTTCTAATAAAATGAGCCTCCTCTAAAGTTCACACGACCACTCCTTCCATAAAATCTCTATATGCCCCGGGGCATAACTACCAAGCCTTGCACCCAGACTCTGGGGGAGTTTCGTAAACACCAAAGCCCTTGTTATGTGATATTTGGACTGTTTTTGAACAAAGGACTATCTCAAAATTTCTATCAGATGTATTTCAGGAAAATACAGCGTGTTGGGGGGGGGGGGGAGGTCAGCTGCCCTTCGATCACTTTGACTTTTAAAAAGGGCACTAGAATTCCTGAGTACCAATCCAATGAGACCATTCTTAAGTTTATGTGACCCCCCTTCTATAAAAGGTCTTATTCACCCCCAGGGCATAACTTACAACCCTTTGTCCTAAGGGATGTTGGGGTGTTGTCATCCACGGAAAGCAGGTCGTCCCCGTCTGGGTGGGAGGACGTCATAAAGAAAGATTTAAAGGAAATTGGAACTTCGTGGGCGTGTGTAAAAAGGGAGGCTTTGTATAGATTGGGGTGGAGGAGGAGCGTGCGTAGCTGTGTTGGCCTCAGGCGGCTTGGTGCTACGGTGAGTTGTTAGTAGTAGTAGTAGTAGTAAAGTTGAGCAAAGAGGTCGAGGGCGAAGAACGCAAACTGTTGATCGGAGGAGACCACAGACGAAGTGTACATATTGTACACTATTGATGGGTATCAAAGACGGAGGGTAGGAACTGTTGACCAAAAGTGGTTGAAGAAGAAGCATAGGTAATTCCGTCCAAAGGCTTTTGGACATAGAACGTATGCGCTATTGACCAAAAGGGGTCAGAAATGCACCGCTTGGTGACAAAGCATACAGAGAGTTGACCAAAGGGGGTTAGAAACAGACTGGATTTACTATTAAATGAAAGCCCGAAACAGAATGTACGCATATTGGACCTGGAAATTTAGCGTAAATGGGATAAAGATTCTTAGGAACTTTTGACCGTTCCTATTAAAATGGCTATGTTGAAGTTTTGAACCTAAAGCAAATCCAAGCAGTCAAAAGAGCCTAAATCAATTCCAAGTTGCCGTTCGGTTGGTTTTACCGACAAAAAAGCACTAACATGTTAAATTTGCATCGAATAGGCCATCTCTTGAGCTTTTATACCCACCAGGGTCCATACCATGAAGCTGGTAAAAAAAAACATGAGAAACGCATCTCTTTTTACTATGTCAACATTGTTTTACTGACTATATCTTCAATAAAGCTTTATCTGTATATTACAGTTTCTTGGCTGTAAGGGGGAGGATGAGGTGGCACGAAAAAACTATGCAATAGAAAATCTAATCGACCAATCTTTTCTTATTTTAGTTTTTTTTACCACGTTTTGATTTAAGGAAGAGCAACAACATTTAAACTAAAAATAAGTAATAAGTTGGAAAAATAAATAATACACTGCCAGTTTTATGCATAATTTAGTTGACATAAGACAAATAAATCAAGCCAAGAAATAGTTTACAGGTAGAAAGAGACATAAATTTTAGAGTTTCAGATAAGTGGAAGAGGCCCTTGATAGAGAGGTTTGGATATATCAAAAATGATGACCAAAGGACCATTGTTTATTTGTATGTTTTAATTTTACCTAAAGCGTAGCTCAATTGATTCAGCTAAGGTAAGGGGATGTCAAATTGCTTAAGCAGGCATCATAGTTCCGTTTCACCCTCACCTCCAATTCTGGGGACTTTTCTGGTGTGATATTTGAAGTTAACATTTATGGTCAGCATAACCTGCCCTCTGAAAATTCCTAACCTATTTTACTTTCTTCAGTCAACGAGCTTGTCCAAACAGTTTAACTTTTATCAGATGGTAGCCCTGCATTCAGGAGCATCAATTGAGGGGGCAAAAGAAGAGTAATTGACCCCTCAATTTTTTGCCACCCTCCTAGATTTTGAAAAATACCTTATATCAGCACTTCCATTGAAAAAAAATGAGCTCCCCCTGGATTTTGAAAAAATACATTTTTTTGTATATTAATTAAAAAAATTGATAGAAGCCTTTCCCCCTCCCTAAACTTCCATGAATTACCACCCCTGCTGACAATCATCTGCGTCCCATAGTATTCTCCCATAATAGTCTCTACAAACATTAAATAGAATAGTTCTTTTATTAGTTTCCTCTCTTTTGATTAAATTAACTTGCTAGAAACATTTATTATCTCTGGCACGGTGTGAGAACAATGTAAAAACCATCTCGTAATTACGTTTTAGTTAAAATTAATGTTGTTATACTATATTACTTCTTTTGGGTTTTTTTTCGTCTTTTGAGATACAGTTGATTTTTTTTTCCATTGAGAGAGCATTTCCAGAATTCTCCAAATTTTACGCAAAACCTCAAAGGATTAGGATATAAATTGCTGAAATCAGTTTTTGGTTGTCTTTTTTTATGTATAGGAGGCACATAGCCGTTGTGGCCTAAATCTCATATAAGTTTGGTAAGTCTACCCACATGAAGGTAACCAAATAAAATTCAGAACACTAATTTTACTGTAAAAAAAAGTTTTTAAAAAGTATAAATAATACTTTTTTAAATGTGTTTTGGATCATTTCTTTTGTGAACTCGTAAAAAGAGCAATAAAATATATCTCAGTGTTACTTACCAAAAACTAGTTATTTGGCTGATAAAGTAAAACTCTAAAGGGCAAAACAACATTTAAATTTTAGAATTTAATTTCTGATCTAAGAGGCGCTTAGTAGCGAGATTTTATTTGCAAAAATTTAGATTAGCCTAATTACGGGAATTTTATTCTTTAAATAGGAAGGAGGATGATATAGGCTAGTAATTCTCTAGAGTCTATGTTACCGTTTAGTTTAGTATTTTGCTGGTTTCAAGATGAATAGGTAAATCAGAAGATCTGGGGGATTCCATTTAATCTCTTCTCCCAAATAATTTCAATGGACATAATGAAATGTAAAATTATTTGATTAGTTGGTAGCTAAAAAGAGCAGTCCTAAATGTAGCAAATTTTTGTGAATACTTTGAGGAACACTAAAATATCACTTTCTGCATAAACTACTGCCAAATGTTCAAACTCTCCTAGCTTCGAAAGTAGGAGCTTCTTCAAAATCTTTGCTTTTTCATTGTTTACCCCTTTAATTTAAAAAAAAATTCAGAGGAATATTCCAATTCCTTATAGATTAAATGAAACTGCATGTATTTTATCAAATTCCTCCATTAACTGGGCAAAAGGTTGCACCATGCTTGATCTCCTTTCCCCAGATATTTAATCCTTGAGCTCGTTGTCGGGCAATCTGCTTGAGATAATCAGTTATTGTTATATATCACTTATACTAATATAGTGTCTTATACCCTAGACAATCCCCGCTGCTCCTGGGATTAATTCGTTGCACATTAGTAGAGTGCTAACTTATACTTCTATGGCATAATGTTCCTTCCTATGCTATTCCAGGAGTTTATGTTCCTTCCTATGCTATTCTAAGAGTTTATGTTCCTTCCTATGCTATTCCAGGAGCTTATGTTCCTTCCTATGCTATTCCAGGAGTTTATGTTCCTTCCTATGCTATTCCAGGAGTTTATGTTCCTTCCTCTGCTATTCTAAGAGTTTATGTTCCCTCCCATGCTATTCTATAGCGCTATGTTTCTTCCTATGTTAACCTATGGGACCTGTACACTTGATTAAACACGTTTTAAAACTACATGCTATTTGCTTGCCTTTCTTTGGTACCTTTGCAAAACGAGCGGGGATTCCCCACTGGTTCCTACACATTGCAAAAAAGTGAGCAGTACGAACGGGGATTCCCCACACAACTTTGTTTCAATTCCATGTTTTTCAACCAGACTGGTTTTTGAGGCAACACCTATTTTTTAGGGCCAATCAGAGAAAAATGGAGTTAAAGGATGATTTACTCCTCTTTCTCTCTCTCTCTCTACCCCACTCAATTTGTTGTTGTTGCTAGCTCAGTTTCATTGTGGCAGTGAGAGTGTCAACACATGAAAAAATGTCCCATACATGCCTATTATATATGTACACACTGGGCAGCTGGTCATCATGTGAGAATTGCACAATGATTGATGAGTATGATGAAAAGTGTAGATTATGCAACCCGTGTAAATTGCATAAAGGATATGCTGTACAAATTAAAGGTTGTAATTCCTGTCTAGAAGAGGTGTGTGACTCTCATCCTAGAGGGCACCTATGCTCCAATTGCCACTATGGTAAATGCAATCAGTGGGAGAACACATATCCCGGTATGATTGGAAAGAATCCTAAGCGTGATTTTAGTTTATTGCTACGAGATTGGTATCGTCGTGGTTTTAGATTGTTCTGGGAGGAGGAGCCGGGTCAGCGATTCAACTATTGGAACAACAAAAGAATTTGGTTTTTACGTCATCGTTGTGAAGACAATGACTACTACGATTATAAGCCCACTGATTTTTATTTGGCTGTGACGGAATGTGATTCGCCACTTGAGGACACTGTTTGTGACATTACTTCAAATAAACAAATTGAAACATGTGAATTCTATAGAATGAATGAGAATAGTAACATTGACTATACAAAGAGATATGACAAGAGTGAAGTTACACTTTACTGTAGAAAATGGGACCCTGACATTGCAACACATCAGGATCAGTATACTGTGAATTCGAATAATCTACCTACATTAGTTGTTGTCGACAATTACCTAGTAGAACATGAAATCTAAAGTTTAGAAAAGTCGTTTTATCATGTACATACATTATTTCTATTAATAAACAATTTTACATACATTTTTAGAACATTTTATTCGTAGGGCACTAAAATCAATATTAAATACGCTTGTAAGTATATTTTCCACTAGAAAGTCGTTCAATCGAGGTAACTCAACGTAGATGTCGAGAAACTGCTTGTAGGTATAGCCATGACATCTAAACATGGAAAAGAGTAGTGCATGAAAGCCACATGTCTTAGTCGTTAAATCCTGTACTCTTCGTTGATTTTGAATAATAGTTTTCCCACTGCTTTCAATAAAGTTGCTGATGCATGGAGCATAGAATTTATACGATAGGCCAAGAGGATCAAAAAATTCAATATTCTTCGCTGTTTGAAAGATGCACAGCCAATGGCCGGTCTTCAAAGTCGATGGACTGCTATTAACAATGATTAGGGTATTGTTAACACTTGGAATTTTTTCAATGAAGTCCGATGGTATACAAGAGGACTTGTACTGGGACATGTATGGATCCATACTAAATACGTTGATTATTTGGTTTGTGTTAATGGTGCTAGGTCTAGTAGAACACTGCCGTCGGGTGTGATTTCCCAATAGGTTTCAAATTGACTCAATGATATTAGCGTGATACTCTCAGTCAAAGCATCGGCAAATGTACACTCTAAACGTACATTCCCTGTTTGTACTATGCTCATATCCTGAGTCCCGGACAAGTCCAAAACAATTACCCCATGATTTTTTGAAAAAATTGAATCGGTTATTCCATTTTCAAATAGTTGAGAGTCATGATCTAGGGATCGCATGGTGAACTCGTACAGAGTTTTATAGGATTTTTTGTCAAATGATAGAGCGTACAGTGGAATACCATTCACTTTGCACACAAGGCTAGATAGACCGAAAAAATTAAAATCATGGGGGGATTCAGTCCAGGATCCAACGGCACTGCCACTCTTCACAAAGGCCAAAGCCAATTTTGATGGGATTTCTCCATTGATAAATGATGAATCGGTATAGCTACGAGAGCCGGTGGCAATGTGACGTTGATTGTTGATTGTATGGGGGACAAGAATTTTAATGTTGCTGCCATTGGCTCTTAGCTTTTCCACTGCCAATGCAACAGAGCTCATAACCTGTTGTTTTCGAACGTGAAGAATTGCCGATGTGATAATGACATTTGCATCGGGTGCTGCAGGAAGTGTTTTTCTCAAAATGAAATTCGATGGGGCCAGTTGCAACTTTATGTCAATCTTGACATTGGGGGGTAACCATTGAGATATATTGAATATCTCATGATTTAATTTTCCAACCAGATGATACTCCTGGCTCACTGCAGTAGTCAACTCACCGTCAGTATCAACACCTGATCGATATTCATAGCCCAATGATTGTCCTCTCAACTCCTTGTATGCCTTTGGTGTCATCATCATAAATTGTATGTAGCTTGCATAGTTGGATAAATTATTGCTAGTGCTCACCAATGTTCCATTAATAGATACATTAATTTGTTTGAACAGGTTGTGTAGAATACAGATTTCGTAGGAGAGACCGTCGGCAACAGTTGGAGTTGTATTATCTGACTTTTTTCTTCACCACAACATTTAAATCAATAAATGTTGATGACAAATCAATGAAATAGTCTTCATTGGAAAATATTTGAAAGTGTATATTTTCCGAGAGGGGTTGTTGGGGATGAAATTGTTCATAATAACCATACTTGACACTAACATCAACATTTTAAGCATTGAACAGATTCAATGAGGAACTGATTGATTGATGTGATTCCTTGTGAGGGAGATAAGTCATCTTAAGAGAAGAAATCCTTCTTTGATGTAACTTTCTTTTTCTTCTTCTTATTGGTCTTCGTTGTTTTATTTCTCGAAGTTCTTGTTAATGTCCTTCGCTTCCCGCCTGGGTGGAGACTGATGAGTGAATGAGGTGCACGCATCCTTTTCAATCCTTCCCATTTTGCCGAGATTTTAATTGCTCACCAACGGCTCTTGCTGAAGATCTAATATTTTCCTTAACACTCTTCTTGAAATTCCTGACCGACCCCCAGTCCTGTAGTGTTGAGGCAGCAAAATTTGATGCAGCAGGTACAAGATATTTTCTGGCAAGGGGTAGTGCAGAACGAAATAGCCTAGCAAACCAGCTACCAAGACCATAGCCAGACATTGTAGTACGCCCCTTGTAGTAGTCCAATCCATTGCCTATTTGACGTGGACTCAGAGCACCAACATAGCAATCGATATCAGGACAGACAAATGGAATTCTTCTATTGTTCATTTTAGGTGCTGCTGTCACCGACAATGGGTCGAAAATGACATGTAATCACTGCTAAACCTTTTGTTACTGCTAGAGGATCACCCAATTCATTTCTTAGTGTTAACTGACAGAGTTCCAAATACGAAGTGTTTACAGGAACATACTGAAGATGCTTTACATTATAGTGATGAACAAGTTCATGATTTGTTTTTCGTTCAAGAACACGTAGGAGGGGGACATTTGAATTACCAACTCTCGATGTTTCAACAAAAGATGCATAGAGAAATATGCAAGAGTCCGAGGCGAAACCAGGTGGAAAATCAGCAAAAATAACTTGATCCATCCCATAAACGGTGTCAGCATTTTTCCCATTGATCATATTCTGCTTAAAGCCAAGAATGTCTCTAAGATTATCATTGAGAATAATTATTTCACTGTCAACAGGTGAGGTAATGTAAATCCTATCGTGTTCCTATGAATAATTAAAATGGAATATACCATTCCTATGATATGAGATTTTTCTATTGATTGCACGACACAAATCTCTCATATCATCATATTCAATATATTTTAATTTGACATGTGGATATTCGCTAGATTTAAGTTCTTCAAACCATTCATAGTCGACAAAGAGTGACCAATCGAATGGTATAACTTTTATATCATACACACGATCCTTTCTCAGGATGTCATAGTTATTTTTGAGAATACAATCGACAAGAGCCACTTCATACGCACCGTCAAATTTGATGGCGGGGGAGAGTTTCGTCCAAAAATCACTTGTCTTATTCAAGTCGTTGTAGAGAGGATCGGAAACGTTGGACATAAAAAATACATAGAAATCATTGGGCATTGTCAATATCTTCAACACCGATCCAAGAATTAAAATCAGAGTTGTATTCTAGCCACCGAACAAGTAACTGTTTCCTACCCCTGTGAGTACGAGTCTTTAATATCTTTTCAATTTGATAGATTTCACTATTATTTTTAACGTTTTGTAGTTCATAGTCATAAAAGCCGCCGAGAATATCTTCATCTTTGGTATCACGCAAACGATAAGTTATGGGTTTAGTGTCTAGGATTTTTCCCACTTTAAAAAGTTCTGTGGACCACAAGTAATTACCCTTTTCAAAAACATTAGTTTTCCTATTAATTCTAACAGTATCATCAACATTGAATTTTTTCTTCTTCACACTCGTTTCATTGGAATATTGTTTAAGAAACGTGTCACTTTTATCATGATCAGAATGATGAACTTCCGTTGAGGTTGAATTGGACAATGATCGATGAGGTCGTTGATTATAAATCAACTTGATTTTATCTAAATCATGAATAATAGCAGATGTATTTTTCAATGTACAATATCTTGAAATTAAAAGTCGAATAGTTCTTATCAATCGTTCGGCCAATGCAGTCTCTATAGGGCTATGACTATGATAGAGCAGTGTATTATATTTCGCTAGTACTTTTGCAACATGGGGATTAACAAATTCACTACCACGATCCGTTTGAATTTTTTTATACGAATCCTGTTCGAGAATACTTTCAATAGCCTGAGCAACTTCAACACCTCTCTTCGAGCGCAATAGAATGGCACATGCATAGCGACTAAAAACACTGATTGCAAGTACAATGTACTTGTATGGTTTATTGTGACGTCTTTGAATCTCATCTAGAGTTAGGAAATCTGCTTGCATTATGCAATGGGAAAAAGGCTTTAGCTTTTCGATAATGATTAGCACGAAGCCTTTGATTTCTATGCAGAGTGTAACTTCATTCATTTTGTAGATAGTCTTGTACACTTTTAGCGTGAACACCAGTGACTTTGGAAAGAGTGTTGGGGGAACTTAAACTCCCCACTTCACCAATATTTTCACCAACACGTTTCAGAACTTCAACCATTTTGAATGTAAACGTGTAGTGTAACTTCCGCTGCCCTTTTGTATACTGGTGGTTGGTGGTGGTGGTGGTGCCGTTGACTTGATACGTCTTCGCTTTTGTCTAGCTATCAATGGTGTGCTGCTGCTCCTCCCTATTGTCAAGTTTCCACTAGGTGTGCTAGTATTTTCCAAAATTGGTTTAAAATCTTCTTCTTCTTCTTCATGTTCATATTTTAATGGTGTTGTTGATGCATGTTCATTTAATTTTTTTAGAATTTGCCTATTGCTAATAAGGCTTTTGGTAAAGTTTAATGTATTTAGACAGTTGTATAGATGAGCCTCAAATGATAATAGTCCTTTACGATTTGTAAGCATATCATAGATTAAATCAAGTAGATTATAGCTCTTGCCTTGAATTATAATCTCTTTCCCATTGCTATCAACTTGAATATGATCTTGACCACTTTCCATGAGATAAGTTATGAGTCGTTTACTTTGTTCATGATATGAGTGGGGCATTAGATTAACAATTTTCGATACAATTGAATCCAATTCCTCCTTCTTTAATTGTGTTCCAGCAGCAGCAGCAGCAGAATCCTGAGGAGATTATTCTTTTTTGTGATCAATACCACTGGCCTTCGCACGATAGGGCTTATGTTTGTCCACTCGGCGAAGTTCATCTTGAAGTAAAAGCAGTTTTTTATCATCCTCAATTTTCTGGTTGTCAATGAATTTACTCAGATTGTTCTCAAAGTGGTCCACGGGTGAGAGAGCGAGTTCTATTGGAGTCAATTTATAGGGTTTGGCCATTCTCTAGAGAAAACTGTTTACAGGTCCTGCAATTATCGGTAGTAAAAGTTTGAAAAAGCTACCGCCTGCCTGAAGAAGTCGTTTCCTTTTAAAATTCTTTCCTTTGTTTTTAGAGCTCAATGTACGTATAATAGAACGATGTTGCTTTGCCTGTTGCTTAACTACTTCTGGCAGTTGAATATTGCCCTCGGTCAAATTTAAACAGTTCAGATATTAAATTAATGAAATCATTGTCAATACCATATTTGAGTATGGCTTTTTTAAGTGGGGGTTTTGAAGTGCTTAGAACTGAAAACAAATGTCTATTTTCATGTAGTTTCTTCAGTGTCATGATAGCGACTAATAGGTCTTTTTACTGTTCACAGGGAGATATACTGTAATTTCATTGTCAAAAATATCTGTGACTACACGCAAATCCTCGGGTGTATTTTGATTAAGATCCAATAGGATATAGCCGTAGGGTTTATTATTTGCTTAATTCTATGCTGAGAGCAGAAATTTGGGGGCTTCTGGATAGATTTGTTTATTGAGAGTTATTAGGGAGCTAGAATCACGAACAACTCTGTAGATGATATAGTAGGTGCAGTTCAATTCAAGTGTTCACATACATTTGCTCTGATGAAAGAGATTGTGTAGAACCAGAGTAATGGAAATCTGTTCATGATGAGATCGAACGGTGAACAATTGCAGCATTTCCTGGGACCATTGTTCAATAGATTCAGCCAGATCGTCAATAATCAACCAAGAGTTTGGTTCAATAATGTTGAAAACATCAAGTCCCTGTATGAATTGTATCTGCACCAATCCCGTCGTGCCAATTGCTTTTATTTTATCGTATGACTCCTGCCAAATACTGTAACAATAGTAGATTTTTTTCGGCTTTTCCACAAACAATTTATCACAATTTTTAATTATTTTAGTTAAGACTGTTGTTTTGCCTGACATTGACGGCCCACACAGAAATGATCTGAATGGTGTTTTAAATTGATACATGTTCCCTTCAGCAGTTCACCTGGACAACTAACTGTAGACTATAGTTGTCTAATGACTAAATAATTTCCCTATTACTACTAGCCTGTTCAAGAACAAAATCAATAAAGAATCGCATTTCTTGTATTATAAACAGCACTTTACAGAAAACAAAAGAAAAGTACACTTTTTAAATTTATTTATAAAAAATGCACTAGAAAAAGCACTTAAAATAATATCACTTTTTTTTCAATGCAACATGTATACTTACAAAAGCACAAAAAAAATCTGCTCTAAGTAAAAAAAAAGATAACTTTGGTAGTGGCGGCATGCCTCCCCGCTGGCGGCCGGCC
This sequence comes from Artemia sinica, assembly GCA_027921565.1. Classification (NCBI taxonomy): domain Eukaryota; kingdom Metazoa; phylum Arthropoda; class Branchiopoda; order Anostraca; family Artemiidae; genus Artemia; species Artemia sinica. The sequence continues at coordinate 66,127,725 of CM051258.1, forward strand.
GCCCCCCCAGGGCCACGAGGCCTCCCCCGCAAGCCCCCCCCTCAAGGTTTTGGGAAAAATTTATTGGACTTTACTCAAACCGAGACTTTCCCTATGGCTAACACATTCGGCTCGGTCGGAAGTTAAATAGTGTCCCAGGGGGAGGGTAGTCACACCGTCTTGACAAACATAGACCTTGTCGGAAATGGTACTCATGGCAATTTTTTCTGATTTAAAAAATAAAAGCTGATTTGGCGCCCGATGATTCACTAGCTCTGGGTAAAGCCCGCTCCAATTGGTGTAGTCCATCCGCGAGCTGATGATTTCACCGTGCGCCAAATCATCAAGTAGGTTTGGGGTTTTTACTTTTAGCAGTAGAGAATCTGTGTCCCCGTAGCAGACCTCTACTTGCCCCTTCTCCGGCCACTGTACCCTAGCCACATTGTAGTAGAATTCCAACATGAGCTTTTTAGAGATCTCCAAGATCGCACTGCCTGCAGCAATATTTTTTTTCAGAACAATGCTTCTTTTTTTCCTATTCAATAGTACCATGTCCGGGCCAATGATCGTGAAGGAAGTGTAATTTTGATCGGCAATAATTCGAGCACATAGTTTGGGATCGTTCACGACGTCACAACGATTCCTATTGCGAACACTCTCGCACATTTTACCAAAAGCCGAATTCAAAATGAGCTTATAAATTTCTTTTTCGGCTTTCGTCTGCGCTTCAGAACGTTTCTTGACAAAAGTGTCAACAAACGTTTTCAGATAGGGTTTTTGGCTAAACTGGAGTGCTCTATGAACCTTTGTGACGTTGAAACCATTGTTGCACATCCATTTTAAAGCCACATGATATACAATAATATTTTTTTCGGCAGAAGGTCAGCAATAAGTTTTTGTTTTGAAGGTGACCAATGCAATCCGTCCATCTCGACTAAACGCCTATTGCGGGGGCTCAAAGAGTCCCTAGTCACAGGTCTATTGATGCATGGAAAAACAAAATCCTTTACTGAATCGTGAAGCTCAACTGGTATCTCCCCAACAATTTCAAAAAACCATCCAACCGGCCCATTCTCCTCAACACTGTCAATGTTGGGGAAATGGGGAGCTTGAGGGTCATTGAGCCATTTATAGTCATCGCAGGGTAGCGAATAATGGGACATGGCCGAGGGATAGAGAGAATTCATGTCAAGGAAAACTGCATCCAATTTTATCCTCGTCTTCTCTCCAGTTGGATCAGTTTCCAAGATACGATCCCCGTGAAAAACGTATCCACCCCTCATTGACCTCTCGATGAACAGGTGTTGATCGATGTCGGTGATTAGCCCAATTTTTTCCCCGCTAATTTTTAGGATGAGGTCCATTTCCAGATGAGGAGATGAAAAATAACATCCTAAATCAAGATTAAATTCCCCATAGATTTTGTCCGTATTTTTACACATAATGTCTAACAAAGTTAACACATCACTCTACAAATACAGCTTGCAGTAGTCAAACCCATTTTTACACCCTCCCTCTGTCCACACATTTTTAGCAAGACAGTATTCATCGGGGTGCACCTACGATCGTGTAGACTGTCGTAAAACGATTCGATCGATGGAAGAGTTTCCTCGGCGAATCTCGACGTGGAACAATACTAATAATAAGGATAGATGCCCTTGACCGTCAACAAATCATATAAATCATTTGGAAATTGTTGCTTGAGAAGGAGGAAAGCGTTGCAGCCGTCATCGTTTTTCTGCACTTGAATTAATTTGCTCAATGATTTGGGCAAAAAACTGTAGGAATCTAAAAAGCGAATTTTATTTGTGTACTCAACGTCGTCTTCAACAAATCTTCACATAAATTCCAAAACAAGCAAATTTTCCGACGATTTAGAAATGATTTTGTAGGAAAAGCTGTCTATCACCCATGCATCATCCACTGTTCCATTTCTTTGAAGATGTGCCATTAATGGTAGCACATACTTCAGATCGTAGTTAGAATTATGTATAAAACCGGAAGAAAGAGTTGCTGTTTAATTTCTAAATTGCATGAATTGTGAGCCCACCTCCAAAAATTACTTTTTCCCGTTGAATTGGGGTCAATAAGATGGCTGTGATCCTGGACCACGCCTTTTGGGGCAAGAGCACTCCTACAAACCCAACAAATTGTCCCCTTTTCTAGTGCCAGTTGCTCCTTATCTGATAATGACATTGGGTAGTTGGTGTGACTCAATCGTGAAATTGCACCGTTTGCTGTTTTTATTAAAGACACTAATAACTTCTCCATGCTACCCTCCTCATCCATAGCCAAAAAAACTCTTCCAGCTGCATTTTATTGCTGGAATCGCGACGGGCATGCACATAGGAACACGCAACTAGTTTGTGTTCCTTGACTATATTTGGCCTTGATGGGCCTGATACATCCACCAGTCTTGATTCACAGTTCAAACATACTTTATCAACCTGTAGCAGGGAATTTTGGAAGTTTTTAAATTGTAAAGTATCTTTGCCTTCTGCCGGCATTTCTATTCTTTGATCGCCATGAATTTTGCAATATCTTATGTGATCCGAGAATGTTCGTTCAGATGTGAATGGGGAAAGGCACATGGGGCAATAGTGGCGTTCCCCTTTCTTCACACCTTGAGATAAGAGTTGACTTATTGCCGTAACGGGGAAAAAATGACCATAGGAATTTACATCTTTGGGGGGTTCATAAATAGCCCAAAGCCAATTTTTAACATTATCTACCAACGGTGTCCTAACTGAATATAAAATCCCTTTTTATTTGGTTTTTTCCCCCATTTACAAATTCTGTGTCATACTGGAGAACAGCTACCCCCAACCCAAGATTTTCGTTTGCTTTTTCAAATATGGTTATTTCTTTTAAGGACACCGGATATTTTCCCTCTTAACAATCAAAATTTGCTTTAGGGAAATTTTCACCACCGTTACGTGCAAGTCTGTCGAGATTTTTCATTCTTTAATCATCTTTCAATGTTTTATGGGCTGCTGCTAAAAATACATTTTTACAGCATTGCAGGCCCGTGTCAAATTTGAAACTCTGAATTCCTTTGGTAGCTGAAAAATCCGGGTGGCATTTTATTTGTCGGCTACTACCCGTCCCTCTTAAAATAAAATTTTTTTTTAAATCTACTGAGATTCAGATCCATGTGTTCAATGTATAAAATTGTGGACCCGCTTCCACTCTCGTTAAATGTGTCCAAAGTTGATATTAATTTATTAACCCAATTGAAAAAGTTACCCTTAAATTCATTTAGACCAGGGTAAAAAGTTTGATTGCCAGTTGAAAAATGAAAATAAAAAATGTCCCCAGATGTCCCCATTTGTAAATAAACTTTTTGATTTACCGATGCCTTAATCCCCCCTGACCCCCCCATTTCTGAATCTGAATCTGAATAAGTGCTCGAATTTGGTCGATGTAGGTATGAAGAACATTTACAGGGTCTGTTAAAATGACGATCCCGTCAACCAGGCTTTCCTCGGGGGGGATTAAAATCTACCCTATGTGTTTGCAAGTGACCTAGAGCAGATTCCAACAAATAAAATTCACTTAGTTCCGGGGACGTGACACTATTTTCATGTCCTGTACCTATTTGCACAGGATCCAATTTACTAATTATAAAGTAGTCGTCAAAAATGTCCCCGGAAACATTAGGTCCAACAATTTGCATAAGGCTGTCCATTTCTTCAGTTGTAAATTGAAAATCCAGGGGGATACTAAATGACGTACCGTCACTAACATCATCCGGCGAGAGGGGACAATTGCCCATGATATTCTGAAGTCCTGGGCCAGGGAAGGCAGTTGTTTTCGTAGCTTTCCCCTGAAACTGGAAAATGAATGGATTGAGTATTTTTCTTTGAGGAAAGTTTTATCACAATTATAGCACACTATTTTTTTCTTAGTTGGATTGATCAAACAATTTTTTTTTCTTAATTGGATTCGTATTTGTCAAACAAATGCATAATAAATTACAAATTTTGTTAATAGCACACACGCACACGCGCACACACACACACATGCACACACACACACACACACGCTCACACACACGCACACACACACACACACACGTACACACACACACGCACACACACACACGCACACACACACATACGCACACAAACGCACACTCACACACACACATACGCACACGCACAAACGCACACACGTACACGTTCACTCACACACGCACACACACACACACACATGCGCACACACGCCACACACACACAACACACACACACACACACACACACACACACACACACACACACACACACACACACACACACACACACACACACACACACACACACACACACACACACACACACACACACACACACACACACACACACACACACACACACACACACACACACATACACACACACACACACACACACACAAACACACACACACACACACACACACAAACACACACACAAACACACACACAAACACACACACGCGCACACACACATACGCATACACACACACGCACATACACACACACAAACGCACACGCACAAGCGCACACACACACACACAAACACACACACAAACACACACACACACACACACATCACGACATTTGACTAATAGCAATAAAATACGGTAAAAAAACATGTTCATTTTTCACCCCATCCTCAAAACTCAATTTCACTCTTCCTAGCATTATTTAAACTAGATACTTGCCTCCACCCCACCCCCTCCCCGGAAAGTTCAGAAAGACGCAATAGTCTTTTTATCCTGAAACATTTCTAGTCGTATGTTTACCAGGATATTGAATAAGTACCATTTTTCACACCACCCACAAAACTCAATTCCTCCTAGCATTTTTTAAACCAAATACTTGCCTTCATCCCCCCACCCCCAGAAAGTTCATAAAGACGCAATACCCCTATTTATGCTGAAGCATTTCTAGTTGTATGTTTACCAGGATATTGAATAAGTGCCATTTTTCACACCACCCACAAATCTCAATTCCTCCTAGCATTTTTTAAACTAAATACTTGCCTCCATCTCCCCACCCCCAGAAAGTTCAGAAAGACGCAATACACCTATTTATGTGGAAGCATTTCTAGTCGTATGTTTACAAGGATATAGAATAAGTACCATTTTTCACACAACCCACAAAACTCAATTCCTCCTAGCATTTTGTAAACTAAATACTTGCCTCCACCCCCCTCCCGAGAAATTTCAGAAAGACGCAATACCCCTATTTATGCTGAAGAATTTCTAGTCGTATGTTTACCAGGATATTGAATAAGTACCATTTTTCACACCACCCACAAAACTCAATTCCTCCTAGCATTTTTTAAACTAAATACTTGCCTCCATCCCCCCACCCCCAGAATGTTCAGAAAGACGCATTACCCCTATTTATGCTGAAGCATTTCTAGTCGTATGTTTACCGGGATATTGAATAAGTACCATTTTTCACACCACCCACAAAACTCAATTCCTCCTAGCATTTTTTAAACTAAATACTTGCCTCCATCTCCCCACCCCAGAAAGTTCATAAAGACGCAATATCCCTATTTATGCTGAAGCATTTCTAGTCGTATGTTTACCAGGATATTGAATAACTACCATTTTTCAGACCACCCACAAAACTCAATTCCTCCTAGCATTTTTTAAACTAAATACTTGCCTCCATCCCCCCACCCCCAGAAAGTTCAGAAAGACGCAATACCCCTATTTATGCTGAAGCATTTCTAGTCGTATGTTTACCAGGATATTGAATAAGTACCATTTTTCACACCACCCACAAAACTCAATTCCTCCTAGCATTTTTTAAGTAAATAATCAGGTAGACGATAGAGGTAAAATACCTACATTTCCAAATTCAGATGCATTATGAGAAGCCATCCATTCCCTCTTGAATTTTCTCCCAGGTTGCATAGAGGTTTGTGCAGAGCTGACACTGGCATGAGAGGGTCCTTGCATTAAAAGTTGTGTGGTCATTGGCTGGTCCAGAGAACTTTTAATGGAGCTAGCATATCTGATGATGGAAGGCCTTGCAGCTTGCATCGATGTGGTATCGTTCCATCTTGCTCTCTTTTCCGGGGGGGAGTAATTGTATGAATCCACCTCCTCCTCCTTAAAAAAGAAGAAAAATTTAGTATGGAAAAAGGATTTCCCTTTCTACAGAAGAAAAAATGAAGATATTTAAGCACAATTTCAACTAACTATGGCTAAGTTCGTTAAAGGCGAGCTATTTTCTTGCGAAAGCACAAAAAAAAACAGAAAAACAATGCTCATTGTTCCTTTAGTAGCCACGCAAGTGTCTTGAATCAGATAAGATAAGATAAGATAAGATAAGTTTTATTCTTCGTTAAATATACATACAATATTAGATGTTATAAATCCCTCAAAGGCTCATTGGCCTGTACAAAGAGGGAAGACATATGAATTACATACTCAAAGAGAAGAAAAGAAAATATAAATAAAATAGAAACTATAGAAAAAATTAGAGTAAATAAACTAAATTAATTAATTATATTAAATAGACTCAAAAAAAAAAAAAAAAAAAAAAAAAAAAAAAAAAAAAAAAAAAAAAAAAAAAAAAAAAAAATATTACTATAAGCGAATTCCTGTCGTCGAAACAGACTGTAATTATTAGACTGTAATAAAATCGTGCGAAAGCAATAAAATTTAACCTATCTTCATGAATGCTACTCCTTAGTGAACTATACAAGTTTCACCAATAAAAAATGATAATCATACCTGAGGCCTGGGAGTCATAGCGCAGAGAAAACCACCATAAAACAAACTAACCATTCAGGGGACATCAACTCCACAAAAAAAAAAAAAAAAAAAAAAAAAAAAAAAAAAAAAAAAAAAAAAATTAAAAAAAATTATTCAGTTTGATTCTTAACTAAATGGTCCTTAAGAATCCTCTTGAAAGTGCCAAACGAGTGACATTTCTGTACTGAAGAAGGCAGGGAGTTCCAAACCTGATGACAAATGCATGATGCATTTGTGCAAACTCAATTTATCTTAAATGCATGATGGGAGAAACTGACATTTTTGAAGGAAAAAGAGCTAAATCTAATGAATTAAACTCATAAACAGAGCAGGGGAGGGGGGTTAGATTTACATAATAGAAAAAAGAGCGTACTTTACGTTTTCTAGCGACTATAATCATCATATTTTAGGGTTTGTATTGTTGGGGGGAGGGGGGCTATGCCCCTGAATTTGAATTTACTAGTAGGGTGGTAAAATGATTTTATTTGGAAATAAATTAAGAAATTTACTAAGCTGTACTCACATTATAAAGCGAACTAGGCATAACTTCAACGTCAATAATATTTAGTGTATTATCCATGATATGTTAAATCATTATGAAAATTTAATCGTAAGGTATGGGCATTTTATACAAAATCTCAAGGACGAATAAAAGATCACCCCTTTTATTTGTAACCAATCATCAATCAATTTATCGTATATTGAGCAACCTCCGCTGTCTCTGATTGGCCCCCTAAAAAACGAATGTTGCCTCAAAAACCACTCTGCTTGTGTTATATAATTTCGACTATACTCTCAAAACATGTTGGACCACCTTATAGGTTGCCAGCTTTTTTGCAATGTGCACGTGGAAAGAACATGCATATTCTTGTATAGTTTATATCAATAGTATAAAAAGCCAGTCTAGTTGTCTTATACAACCATGACCATACTCTCAAAACATGTTGGACCACTTTATAGGTAGCCAACTATTTTGCAATGTCCACGTGATACCACACTGCCTCAAGCGTAGGTTTTCTTGTAGGGTTCATATCTATTACACTTTTGAGCGTATTCTTGTAGGCGTGAATGTACGGTTGAATGTACGGTTCGTATCTATTACACTTTTGAGCATCACAGGAAGGAACATAAAGTACTAGAATAGCATAGGAAGGAACATAGACCCTTAGAATAGCATAGGAAGGAAAATAAACTCCTGGAATAGCACAGAAAGGAACATAATGCCATAGAATCCATAAGGCCATGCTCTGGAGAGGTACCAAGGAACATAATGCCATAGAATAGCATAGGAAGGAGCATAATGCCATAGAAGTATAAGTTAGCACTCTACTCAAATTATCGATTTTCATCAATGTCTGAGAAGGCGACCATATGATGCACGCACACCATTACACTTCACCCTTTAAAAGAGCAAGCTTAAGTTTACTGGCAAGAGATACAATCACTAAGTTCAGAAAAAGCGTAAAAAGGCATCAAGTAGTATGTTCACCTTGTCCTTACATCAAACAGATCGTGGTAACGAAATGTAAGTAAGAAGCGACTTGGCTCAATAGTAACCGAAACTCTAAAAAACGGAATTTAAAACTAAAAACCGGAATCTAAAAACCGGATACCAATAGATACATCAGAAGAATTAGATTTTTATGCTGATTTAAAATATATAAGTTTCATCGAGTTTTGTCTAACCCATCAAAAGTTACGCACCTGAGAAAATTTGCCTTATTTTCGAAAAAAGGGGGAAACAACCCCTAAGAGTCATGGAACTTTAATAAAAATTACACCATTAGATTTAGCGTATCAGGAACCTACTATATACGTGTCAAGCTCCTATCTGCACAAATGTGGAATTTTGTATTTTTTGCCAGAAGAAAGATCACGGATGCGTGTTTATTTATTTGTTTGTTTTTTGTTTTTTTTTTCCAGGGGTGATCATATCGATCCAGTAGTCCTAGGATATCGCGAAAGGGCTCATTCAAATGAAAAATAAAAGTTCTAGTGCTCTTTTTAAGTGATCAAACAAATTGGAGGGCAACTTGGCCCCCTCCCACGCTCATTTTTTCCCGAAGTCACCCAATCAAAATTTTGATATAGCTATTTTTTCAGCATAGTCGAAAATCTAATTAATATGTCTTTGAGGATGATTTAATCCCCCATCGTTCCCGGGGGAAGGGCTGCAAGTTATAAACTTTGCCCATTGTTTACATGTAGTATTGGTTGTTCGGAAGTATACAGGTGTTTTCAGAAGGAATTTTTTCTAGTGGGGGGTCGGGGTCGGAGTAGGGGTTATGGGTGAGGATCTTTCCATGGAGGATATTTCCTTGGGGGTAGGAACATTTCCATGAAGGCGGCGCCATATTTGGCAGCACTATTTAAAAAACGGTCAGAAATTAAATGAAAAAAACATTTTTTTTTTCAACTGAAAATAAGGAGCAACATTAAAACTTAAAACGAATAGACATTATTACGTATATGAGAGGGCTCGCCCCCTAGTCAATACCTCGCTCTTTACGCTAAGTTTTTTAGTACTTTCAAAAGAGCTATCTATTCTAATTAACCGGCCTTTGTGATTCAGGGGTTCGTGATTCGAACAAAATTCGAACTTTAGCGTAAAGAACAAGGTATTGACTAGGGAGTGAACTCCCTAATATACGTAATAAAATCATACGAATATAGAAATTCGTTACGTAAGTTACGTCAGAACAAAATTTCGAGAAAGCCAAAAAAGGAAAATTAATATGCGAATTTCGTTTTAATTATTCTTGTACGGTGAGCCAAAATCAAAGCTGCATTAATTCAAAACGTTCAGAAATTAACTAAAAAAAGCAAGTTTTTTAAGTGAAAGTAAGGAGCGACATAAAAAACTTAAAACGAACAGAAATTATTCTGTTTATGAAAGGGGCTGTCCCCTTCTCAACGCCTCGGTCTTTGCGGTAAAGTTTGACTCTGTCTCACAACTTTATTTTTTTAAACAATAAAAAACTTTAGCGTAAACATCGAGGCGTTGAGGAGGGGACAGTCCCTTTCTATACAGAATAATTTCTGTTCGTTTTAAGTTTTAATGTCGCTCCTTACTTTCAGTTAAAAAAACTTGTTTTTTTTTAGTTAATCAGTAATAGAGTCTGGTATATGTTCATTTTTAATTGCTTCTTGTATGAATTAAATATAAAAAACAAGTTTTTTTTTAAACTGGAAATAAGGAGCGACATTAAAACTAAAACGAACAGAAATTATTCCGTACATGAAAAGCTGTCCCCTCCTCATCGGCTCGCTGTTTACGCTAAAGTCTTATATTGTTTAAAAAAAAAGTTGTGATAGAGTTGTGATAAAGAGTCAAACTTTAGTTTAAAGAGCGAGGCGTCGAGGAGGGGACAGCCCCTTGTATATACGGAATAATTTCTGTTCGTTTTAAGTTTTAATGTTGCTCCTTACTTTCAGTTAAAAAAACAAGCTTTTTATTTAATTTCTATACGTTTTTAAATCAATGCAGGTTTTGATTTTGGGTCATCGTAGATGAATAATTAAAACGAAATTTACACATTAATTTTATTTTGTTTTGGCTAAATGGCTTTCTCGAAAGTTGTTTAATTTTATTTACGAACGTTTATATTAAAAATAAATATACGTAACTTACGAATTAAATTATATAACGAGCTTCTATATTCATATATTTTTATTACTTATATTAGGGGGGTTCACCCCCTAGTCAATACCTCACTCTTTACGCTGAATTTCAATTTTTTTTTCCAATTCTTTAAGAATGACCCCACAAAGGCCCTTAATTAGAATAAATAGCTCTTATGAAAGTACTAAAAAAACTTTAGTGTAGAGAGCGGGGTATTGACTAGGGGGTGAAACTCAATCAAAGACGTAATAGTTTCTGTTCGCTTTAAGTTTTGATGTTGAAAAGTGTTCAGTTGTAATGTTTTTCAGTTGAAAACTTGTTTTTTTTTTATTTCTTATATTTTTTTGAATAATGCTGGGAAATCCGGCACCCCCTTCATAGCAATGTCCCTTTTTCCATAAAAACTTCCTCCATAGAAAGATCCTCCCACGTAACCCCGATCCACCCCCCTCCGCCTCCCACTACCAGAAAAAATCCCCCCTGAAAACGTCTGTATACGTGTCTGTATACCCAATAACCAATGGGAAAACATCATAACTTACAGCCCTTCTCCCGGGGAGTGTGGGGGATTAAGTCATCCTTAAAGATATAGTCATTCCAGTTTTCGACCATTCTGAATAAAATGGTTATCTCAAAATCTGGGTAGAAATGAGAGTGGGAGGGGGCCTAGTTCCTCTCCATTTTTTTGGTCACTTGGAAAGGGCACTAGAACTTTTCATTTTCTTTTGAATGAGCCCTCCCGCGATATTCTAGGACTACTGGGGCGGTGCGATCACCCCGGGAAAAAAACAAACAAAAATACACTCGCATTCGTGATCTTTCTTCTGGCAAAAAAAAAAAAAAAAATACCACATTTCTGTAGATAGAAGCTTGAAACCTCTATAGTAGGATTCTCTGATATGCTGAATCTGATGGTGTGATTATCATTAAGGTTCGATGACTTTTAGGGGGTGTTTCCCCCTTTCTTCGAAAATAAGCCAAATTTTCTTAGGCGCGTAACTTTTGATGGGTAATACTAAACCTGATGAAACTTTTATATTTTCATCACCGTAGAATCAAACACCATATAACTCAGATCTGTTTCAGTGTTTTGTCTCGTGAGGGATTTTTTAATGTATTGTTTAAAAAAAAGCAAAAACCAAAAACTTCAATTGGTTTCCATTTTTCTGAAGAGCAAAACGCGAACCAAAGAGAGAAAAACTTGACTCCAGAGAGAAAAATGCGTTTGGGCAATTCATATTTGTTTTTTTGCTATATTTTCATAAAATCCTATGAACTGTAAATGTTCTTATCTTCTAGATTTATTTCAACTTTGATCTGACCACAAGCATTATGGGACACACAAACACTGTAAAAAAAGGGTGATATATTCAAAGTCAACAATATTCTTCTTGGGGCGGGGGGGGGGGGAAATCTGCAAAAAGTAAATGAAAAAATACGTCTTTGTGGGCATTTTTACTTTTAATCATCTTTTTACCCTTGCATATGAGCAATTGCTTTCAGGCATCTCATTTTGTTTTCTTCCTAAGGATATGTTTGAACGTATCTTGAATATCGTTGAACAATTATTTTATATTTTGAAATTTTCTGACCCTGCTGCTGAGCATCCTGGGGTGCCACCTGACGTTGAACAGCAATATCACGCTTTGTTCCTTCAAACAGCTTCCAAGGACTTGAATGAGCGCAGTTGAACACCCAATTAAAGGCATTGTGGAAACGTTTCGTGGCATTTGTAGTTTTTGTCACGCAATTCAATGCACTTTCAGTGTGGTTTCAGAGGACTGATTAAAATCTTGGCAATGCAACCCCCTGGTTTGGTAACTCAATGCTAGGAATGTAGGCATCGTTGAAGTAATTCTAGAGAGAATCAAAATTATCACCTTGGAGGAAATGACCACAGAGTTAATCAAACACTCTTTCAATATCTTGTAATGGAACAAAAGCTAAGGATGATATACTTTTAACGAGGATATAAAAATTAGGTTTATTTACGAACTGTTGCTTGAGGCCCAGTGATTCGAACTTTTTTCTCATGATGGACTGTTATTAGTTAAAAAAATATCCCAATAACTTGGAATTTAGAACCTCAAATTGAAAACCAATAATAGCATCTTTTTAAAAACCTGTCAGAATTCTATTGGGATTGGCTCTTGACACCAAGTCTTTAAGTGCTTGTAGCATTCCTCGATATGCGCTTTCTGCCTTATCGGCAAAAAAAAATTCTCGGTGGATATGAATTACCAACCTTTGCATGTATTGTATATAGCTGGAAAAAAAATTGGAGCAAAACCTTGGATATTCCATCACCTAAAAATAGCTCTGATCTATCTAGACACTACAACATGTCTCTATTTCCCAAAGCCAAAATTATGTTAGAAATATTTTGGCTGGAATTGTAAAGGACAAGATCTTGACACAAACCTGGGACTTCAAAAACCATCGACTGAGGTTCTCAAAAAATATAATCGTTTTTTAGTCTGTCTTGTCGAATGGATTCTTCTAAGGCACTCTTTGCAGGCATTCCAACAAGTACCTCCTCGTTTTAATAGGGAAGCTGATTCCCTTAAAAGGTTTCTAGTTGACATAGAGGAAGTGCTTGCTGCTTGTTTAATGTTGGACTTTATTTTAGAGGTCCTCACGCTGATCGGATCAACATGGCGCGAATGCTTACCAAGCCTTGGTGATTGATCAACACATCTGAATTGAAGCAGACCTGAGCATTGTGGTGGTTGAGTTGATGGTGGTTGAGTTATGTGGTGGTTGGGCTATGTGGTGATTGAGTTGATGGTGGTTGAGTAGTTTTGAATCTAAGGTAGTTGAGATAAGTGGTAATTGAGTTCAGGGAGGTTGAGATGTTTAGTGGTCGAGTTATGGTGGTTAAGATGACAGTGGTTGCGTTGACGGTGGTTGAGGTGAGTGTTCACTAAATTTGCATCAAAGCTTACAAAAGAAATAAAAGCAAAATCAAGGGAAATGTTGCTTTTACCTTTTAAAGGGAACGCAAATTTAAAAATTGCCTTAGGATTATCTTAAAATTTTTTTTGGCGTATCCAAGTGTAATTTAAAGTTTTGTCATTGTTTATGTTGAGAAAAACCCATGACAATAAAGGATAACATAGGGTTATATAATACAGAAAACTAATTCTTACTAAAAAGGAAAGCCTGCTGAATATAAACGAAAATTCTTTCACTGTTGAAAGTCTTATCAACTTAACAAATGATTCATCAATGACTACTCTTTAGGAATTCATTTAGGACAAGAGGTAAGTCATTTGTCCGAAAAAAAATTACTGGCTTATGTATAGCGGTACTTAATTGTTTTGTCAAAATATTTATGTCTGACAACCATGAAAAAAGGGCTGTGGGATAGAAAAGTTGTTTTACCATTTTGTGTAAAACAGCACAAAGCCTAGCGCACTTCTGTCCATTCCACGTTTGGCCCACTTAACGTAACAGGTGGCACTTCTTTACCGTATCCAGCCTGTTTTTGCTGCATGTGAGACATTTCTACCCCACTTGTCCCCATTAAGTTGTGTCTACAATTTTTACGTTGGTAACCCCTCATCATTTACTAGCGTTTAAAAAAAAACATGCTGAATACTTATCTTCATTTGTTCTTAGCTATAAATCAAATCAAATGATCGTTTTACCCTTGTGTGAGATCTCATATTGCGCTTTTAACAACTTTCTGTACATTTTCCATTCTGTTATGAATTCTTAATAGAACTCATAAAGATTTTTTTAGTTCTTGGTTAGATAAATTTAAGATGTAAAGCCTACTTAAGCTTTCGTTATCGGGCTATTTAACACAGCTGGCACAACACAAGATGTTTAACAAACCTATATATAAAACGCACTCCTTGATAAAGCTCATATAAAATTTGATAATGCTCTCAAGCAAGGATGCCATGAGATTGGAGAGAGAGAGGGCCTTTATTCATCCTCCCACTAGAGGCCAAAATGTGTCAAAGTGCAAAACACTGTGACATTTATTAAATAGTTTACAGTTCCCTGGCAAACTGTATGTTTTTCTTTTAAATCCTATCCCCTTCTTTTGGAATAATTTTGTGAGCCCGTAACTTACAAAAAAAAAAAGAAAAATAGAAAAATTGGGTGGCTTTATTCCCAACGGTAGGTTATCATTGAATCCCATAGATTTGTATTGGTTTTTGCAATGATCAAAGTTAATTATAATCACGAAATACCGTTACAAACATTTTTTCTTCCAAATAGTTCGTGGCAATAAACTATATTTAACGAGCGACTCGTGATAATAGTAAAAATAACTTTAAAAAAGAAGAAGTTTTGATAGCAATTTATCCACCAAAAGAATCAAATTTTTAAGTTAATTTTAAATACATTAACTTAGAATTTTTAATCCTAACCCCAAAAATTTACAAACCCCGGAAAATTTGCCTGATTTTCAAAAAAAGGAAAGACTAAAAGACGAGCAATTTTGTCGAAAATTACACCCTCTAATTCAGCATATCAGAAAACACTGTTTTAAAGGTTTCAAGCCCCAATTTGCGAAACTGCGAAATTTGTATTTTTCCAAAAAGGATGATCACGTATGCGTGTCTTTTGTGTTTTTTTTCCAGAATGGATTATGTAGAGCCAATTGTCCTAGACTGTCATGAAAAGGCACATTTAAACAGAAACTCAAAGTTCTAGTACCATTTTTTACTAGCCAAAATATTTCACAGCCGTGTTTTCTTCTATTGTATGGCAGAAAACAACAACTTTTCCTCAAAGGGGGCCAAAAAGCTATCAAGCAAAAATTATAAGGTAGCCCGCTGATTTAAATTACCAGAAACTGTATAGTGAGCTTTCCAGTCTCTGAGACAGTATTGTGTAGAAAAATTGTATTAAAAAGTGAGAATGCTATACCTTGATGGAATTTGGAGTGCACTGAAATTTCCATGTGCAAACTTCCTTGTTGCTAGGGCCTTCCCTATCAAAAACTGTGTTCATTGTCAATGCCTAAATCTAGCTAGTATTTGGGGAACCGGGGAAAATGTCAGTCCTTCCCTCCAAAGCCACCACTATAATATAAATAAACAGAAGATCATAGTATAGGCCTAGACGAAAAAATAAAAATCATATTGACGCCCCTCATAGTCTGCGCTCGGAGACAGCCGTCTCCACTTGCCCACGTCTAGTTATGCCTCAAGGTCTATGGGCCAATTGAGAAACTTGACCATATTTTAAAATTTTTAACTGGACATTTAGAACAGATGAAGTCGAGCATTGTTTGAAGACTGTATGTCCTCTTCTCTTCAATATCTTCCTATAACTATTATCACCTGGGTCATTCAAATCAAATCCATGGTTGTTAAACATTGGAAGAGGAATATTTTAAATATAGGTTGTTAGTTCTAGCGTCCTTTTTTATGGTTTGAATTGATTAGGGGTAACACGGCCCCTTGCTTGCCATTTTGGAAAGCAAGGGGACACTAGGAAAAAGGACAAAATATTCAAAAACTATGATTCTAGAGGTAATCCCCCCCCAAAAAAAATCCCTAAGTAGGATACAACAAAGAAATAAAAATTTTCAAGCCCATTTTTTTCAAATGAAAGTAAAAAGTAAAAATAAAACTGAAAACGGCCAGGAACTATTCAAACATAGGGGGAAGGACTGCCACTTCCTCCGTCAACCACTCCCTACGCCAAAGTATTGCCTTTATAAAACACCTATTATCACCAACTGGCTATATTTTTCCACTCTATTATACTTCCAGTTATTCAAGACTTTAGTTATTTAAGAACGTTATTATAAAACTTTAGTGTGAAACGTGGTGGTTGAATTAAGGGGGTAGTAATCCCCAAATTATGTAGCAGATAATTTTGTTGGTTTCAAGTTTTAATGTTACTCTTATCCTTCAAAAAAAAAAAAATTACTATATGACAAATCAGCTTAAGTAAATCTGGCTACCAGTCATCCGGTTGTCCCTTCCAAAAGGAACAGTTTTGAAGCATCTTACATTTCCAATTGGTTTTTACACTGAAAATACAACATATCCAAAGCAAAGTAGGCTACTACTTGCCATTTTTAAAACAAAATTTTGATATTGAAGGAACTATATATATCCCTAAACTAGAATATTTCTCTTATTACTCTTTTTATACTTCAGCAGTTTAATTTCTTAGACTGTTGAAGCTTATGGCGAAAATGTCGGTATATAAAAAGAACTATAAAAGGAGAAACTTATCAGAAGCGATTAGAGGTCAGCGAAGACACGAGAGAAAATGAAGAGTCGCTAATAACAATTTGACTATCTATTAATGATATTGAGCGTGGCTTCTAAAATACTGACTGAGTTTTTGTCACGGCAGAAGTAGTTTGTTACGGTCATATATTGAAGCTTCTCATAAATTGAAGGGATCTATCCATAAAATTAATAAACAAAAATACGAAGAATTTGGTTATGTAAGAGTCGAAATTAATTTCTTTAAACTAGCAATAATTATGTATTTATTTATGAATGCATTGTTTCTCGAGAACAGCTCCATATATTTTTTGGAAAATTGGCATCTTGAAATTTTCTGGCCTAAAACAAAATCACGCCTTTGGATAAATTGTCAAGAGCCTTAATTTTGGAAAAAAAAAACCTTGAGTGACGTCATATTTATGAGCATGTTCCAAGAAAATAAATTACATTGTCCCCCCCCCCTTCGAGTGATAGTATCTTTTTTATATCTGTGATGCATGCAACATTACAGAAGTAACATAGCTAAGTCCAAAATACCAAGTGCAATGAGTCTATTTACAAAAGGCGTTTTCAGCAATTTCACAATACCTAGAGGACAAATGAATAACCTAGATCATCGAATGTGATAAGATGAATCCAAGCAGCTAAGATAAAGGGTATTGAAAAGATGTCTGAAGCAATAGTAACCAAAAATGAAGAATAAAGTTAGAATACTTGCGTCAGCGGCAATTGCAACGAGTCAAAAACAAAAGTGAAGAACAAAGAAACATCCGGTTAGAAGCGGCCACAAGAAAACGAGTCAAAAATAAAAGTGAAGAAGAAAGAAATATGCGGTTACAAGATATACGATAACGAACAGCAAAACGAATTTAAAATGCAAATGAAGAGCAAAGAAATATGCAAATAAAAATATGCAACATCGAGAACTACGAATTATTTGGTTAGAAAATATGCGGCAGCGATAATTATAAATGACAGCCGTAATTGGAACGTCTCAAAAATGAAAGTGATATGTTATTCGGACCCTTCAACGTTATATGTATTCCTTGTAGAGGCCCTCCATTTTCCCGAGGAATGAGTAGCAGCAAATGGCTTTTCACTTGGAGGTTGCTTCTCACAACGAGAATCAATGTATATAAGCCCTCCGCGTGCCAAGTGCATGGTCCTGGTCTCAAAACCGGCTACATATATATTTTCTTAAAGCTAGCATATTGACATTTTTGGCTAATAAACCGACCTAAATAGATCACATCTTTAGGGAAAAATTTTTCAGTTTTCCCAGGGTGGTTTTGTCGAACTTATTTGACGCCATGACATTAAGGAGAAGCTTATATTACCTTCTATTACAAAACAAGATACAAGAAGAATCAATATATACAAGCCTGCCACGCAACCGTGCCGGGGCTCGGTACTGACATCAAGAAGAAGCTCAAAACGTCTGCGGTTAGAAGACAAGCGACAATGATAATCAATATATGAGCCTGCCGCGTAGTCGTGCCGGGGCCCAACCTGGAAATCGGCTAAGTAGTCTTTCTCTTAAAATGAAATAAAAAAATTTAAAAAAAGAAGTTTAAAAAAAGCAAAGACCCTGTTAAACTTGAGAACAGCAGAAATAAAAAACCTATAATAATTCAAATTCAAAACGACCAGAAATAAATGTTACTATTAAAGAATAACATGTTACCCAAAACGAACGTAAATAAAATAAACAAGCATAGCAAACAAACATGTAACAGGTACAAATATCAATGTTTTAATAATTCTTAAAACGAATAAAACTTAAATATAACATACAAATCAAGCTTAAAATGAACAAAACCTTTTTCTATTAAAGAATAAATGAAACCCAAAACGATCAGAAATTAAATAAAGAATCATAGCTACTAAAAATACAAAAGGTACTAATATAAATCAATAAATACATCTGAAAACGAGTAAAAATTATATTGAATATGCAAATCAAGATTAAAACGAACAAAAATTACCACAAACACGAGTTTGGCTACTGCCCCCTTCCTTAATTGCAGAAGCTAAAGCATACTGCGTCACTGGCGCTTGAATGAAAATGAATTATATTACAAGTATTTATTTTATATTTGTTACAGCATTGAAAATAAAATGAAAATTACTGTAATGTAAGATCTTTAACTGAGGAGCTTTCAGCATTTTGTATCATTATATATCATATATTCAGTATAATTTTATTAGTTCCAAGACTATTTAAGACACATATAGTTATCACTACAAACAAGAGTATGGCTGCTGAACTCTTTCCTAAATGTCAAAGTCTAATTTATTTTGAATATTATAATTAGTATAAATAAAATATCTGTAATTACTTTCCTTTGAAAAAATTCTTTTTTGGAAAGTTTTTTTAAATTAACTTGTGTTCGTTTTTATTACCGAAGTTCTTAAAAAATCCCTATTTCAAAATCAATTCTTTTTTCAACAGCAAAGTTTCATCAAAGTATCAAAACTAGTATCAAATTAACAACATCAAAATAACAATGTATCGAATTAAAGAAAGCATCAAAGTATCAAAGTAAATGAAAATTCAAACTACCCATAAGTGACTTGCATGACGTGCAGAACCTTCCCAATAAACCAAAGTTGCCCAATAATCAGTATATCCAGGTGTCAAAATAACAATAAGCAACTTGCATAAATCCCAGCCCTTGCCCTGGACGATTGGGGGTTCAACCACGGGTCTTTGGATTTCTTTGAACAAAATGGCTATCTCAAAATTTTTACTGGATGTCCTTTTGGGAAAAGGAGATGGGGCTGGTTGCCCTTTGATCCCTTGTTACTCTTAAACAAAGAACTAGAAGTTTCAATTTCCAACTCCCAAAGTGAATTTTCAGCTCCCAAAGCCCCTTCCAAAGTGAATACAACCACTCCTTCAATAAAAACCTAATATGTTAACAATGGGCAACCTAAATAAGTTACAGCCCGTTCCCCGGGGGCTATGGGGAATCTTTCAATCCCTAAGTTATAGTCATTTAAATTTTTGGCTATATTGAACAAAATGGCTATTTGTAAATTTTAACGGATGTGTTTGGGAATAAAAGGGCACGAGGAGGGGGCTAGTTACCCTCCAATCACTTTGGCTCTTAAAAGGGGCACAAGAAATTTTGATTTCCAATCGAATGAGCCTCCTATAAAGTTCGTCCGACAACCCTTTCCATAAAAAGGGTGGTCCATAAATCAATAAATCGGCAACTAGCATAACTTAGAGCCCTTGCCCCGAGGGTGAGAGGGGGAGGGGTATCAAACCTGGAACCATAGTTATTTGATATTTGGACTATTTAAAAAGAAATTGATCTCTCAAAGTTCTGATCGGAGCATCTGGGGAAAAATAGCATGGGGTAGGTAGGGCATGGGGATGGGATCTCGTAATTATCCAATCACTTTTGATTTTTTATAAGGGAACTAGAACTTTAAATTTCCAATTAAATAGTTTATAAGTTTATAAATCTAAGTTTAGTAAAATCTAAGTTTATAAGGCCAGCTCTAAAATAAAAACCTTATATGCCCAAGGGGTACACTTACAATCATTGCATCAAGGCTCTGGGGGGTTGTGTCAACCCTGGAGGCAATGCTATATGATCTTTGGACTATTTTAAACGAAATTGCTATCTCAAATTTTGATCGGAAGAAGTTGTGGTAAACTAGGCGTGGGGGAGGGCTTGTTGCCCTCCGATCACTTTGAACTCTTAAAATGGAACTAGAACTTTCATTTTGTAATTAAATGAGCCTCCTTAGAAGTTGATTAGGCCAGCCCTTCAATAGAAACCTTATATGCCCCAGGGGTATAGATTACAATCTTTGCACCCAGGCTCTGGGGGGTGGTGTCAGCCCTGGAGGCAATGTTATATGATCTTTGGACTATTTTGAACAAAGTTGTAACCTTAGAATTTTCTACGGCAAAATTTGAGGAAGAGAGGCCGTGGAGAGGCAAGTAACACTTTGATCTCTTTTGAATCTTAAAAAGGAAGCTAGAACTTCCAATTTCTAGCTAAATAAACCTTCTCCAAAGTCTACATGACCTACCTTCCATAAAAACCCTATATGCCTTCGGGGCATAAGTTACAACATTTGCTCAAAGGCTCCGGCGGGGGGGGGGGAGGGTATTGTGTCGACCCCGGAGTCTTTGCTGTATTTTTAACAGCATGGATGTGAATTTGATTGGAAACATTTGGGAAAAAAAGGGTGCGAGGGGCTAGTTGCCCTCTGATCCCTTTTCAATCTTGAAAATGGCACTAGAACTTCCAATTTTCAACTGAATAAATTCCTTCAAAGTTTTTACGACCACAACCTCTATAATAATGTTAAATACCCCTGGGCATAACTCACAACACTTGTCCTCTGGGCTCTGGGGGTTTTTGTTGACCTCGGAGTTTTTGTTATCTTATTTTTGGAGTGTGTTGATTAAAATTGTTATCTTAGATTTTTTTTTGGGGGGGGGGGATCAATCGGAAAAAGTGAGCATATGGCGGGCTAGTTGCCCTCCGATCCCTTTTGAATCTTAAAAAGCGCACAAGAGCTTCCAATTTGCAATTGAATAAGCCCCTTTTAAAGTTTATACGACCACGCCTTCCATAAAATCTTAAATGTCCCCAGGCATAACTCACAACACTTGCCCCCGAGATTTAGGGGACTTTTTTGACCTCAGAGGTTTTTTTATCTTATATTTGAGTATTTTGATTAAAATGGCTATATTAGATTTTTGGGGGGGTTCAATTGGGGAAAAGAAAGCATGGGGTGGGCTAGTTGCCCTCCGATTCCTTTTGAATCTTAAAAAGGGCACTAGAGCTTCCAATTTATAATAGAATAAGCCCCTTTTAAAGTATAAACGACCACAACTTCCGTACAAATCTTAAATGCTCCCGGGGCATAACGTACAACACTTGCCCTTGGTTCTGGGGAGTTATGTTGACCACAGAGTTTTATTTTCTCATCTTTGGAGTATTTTTAATAAAATGGATATTTTGAAGTTTTGATCGGATGCATTTGGGGCCTAGAGGGGTGGACTAGTTGCCCTTCGGTCACTTTTGAACTTTAAAAGGGGCATAATTATGACTAATGCTTTTCTTGAAAACGATGTTAAATCAATCGAAATAGCTAAAGCAAAAGACATGGGAAAATGTCTGATATAATGATACACGAAAATGAAGCGCAAATTAGATCTGCATCTAAAAGACATACGACAAAAAGCATCAAATGAAAGTAATGGACAACAAAATCTGTGGTTAGAAGAAAAGTGACAGATGGTCATATCGAATCCTGGTTCGAATTGTAAATGATGGTCATGGTCACATTGGATGGTCATGTGATGGTCATATCGAATCGTAAATGAAATCTGCGGTTAGAAGATAAGCACGAGTAAGAGCCAAATACCGGGTCTTGGCAGCGCTAGGGGCAGGCTTTATTATATATATTCCTTGTCACTTGTCTTCTAACTGCAGACAGCGTGAGCCACTTTTGGATGTCATGACTTCGCCACCGGTTCAATGTAACCACCCATGGAAAAATACAAATTCTTGCTTAAGGTTAGGACCTATTTAGATAGTTTTTGTGGCCAGAAAGGTCACTGTGCCAGTTTTAAGAAAAAAAAATATGTACCCGATTTCGAAGCTGGGCCCCCGCATGGCTACGCAAAAGGCTTGTATGCATTGATTCTAATTGTCACTTATATTCTAACCGCAGAAAATATGAGCATCTTCTCGATTTTATAGCGTCTTCATAGGTTCGACCAAACCACCCTGGGAAAATACAAATTTTGCCTTAAAGTTGGTACCCTTTTAGAGCCTTTTAGTGGCCAGAAAAGACAATATGCCAGTTAATAAAAAAAGAACTATTTGGCCGATTTTGAAGCCGGGCCCCGGCACTCGGCATGTGGTAGGTTTGAACATATTGATACTTCTCCCTGCCGCTTATCTTCTTACCACATATTTCTTTGTTCTCGCCGTGTCGTATCTTTTAGATACATACATTTTAAATACTTTTAAATACATTTTTACTTCGTCGCATGTATTTTAACGGGATATTCTCTTTTCTTCACATTCGTCTGTTTTTTTTTTTTTTTTAATTCTTGCTACCGCTTATCTACGATCCAGATGTCTCTTTGCTCTTCACTTTTGTTTTGACTTGTTGTAAATGTTGCTGACGCACGTATTCTGACTGTATATCTTTGTTCTGAAAAATCATATGATTTTTCTAGTCAATCATGTTTCTTGGGCAATTTTGTCTACATCATAGACACTAAAAACCATATAACCACTACTCAGTCAAATATGGGGTATGCATGCTTTTCGAATGTACTCATAAATACGAATGTACTCGTATGACGTCACTCAAATGTATCTTTTTTTCCAAAATTAAGCTCTTAACGAATTTTCTAAAATTACTCAGATACCAATTTTTCCGAAAATATATATATATATATATATATATATATATATATATATATATATATATATATATATATATATATATATATATATATATATATATATATATATATATATATATATATATATAATATATATATATATATATATATATATATATATATATATATATATATATATATATTATATATATATATATATATATATATATATATATGTATATGTATATGTATATATATATATATATGTATATATATATATATATATATATATATATATATATATATATATATATATATATATATATATATATATATATATATATATATATATATATATATATATATATATATATATATATATATATAATATATATATATATATATATATATATATATATATATATATATATATATATATATATGCAAGTACTAAGAAGTGAGGGGAGTCCTAGAAGATTTCTTCCAACGACACTTCAACAAACAATCAGAATGCTTTTGCTTAAAAATAAAATTTTTGGAGCATCATCTTTCATTTCTTTTGAACAAGTTTTATATACCTTCTCCCAAGGATATTAAATTTGGTTAAAGGTATACAGTATCTACAGTCGGTGACAATCTGCTTATTTGTAGAAGTTTCTGTATATGTTCTTTGTTACATGAATAATCACCTCTTCATTCCTTCTAATGTTTATTAGTCTCCTTAACATCTTTTCAATCTTTATTTGTCGTGTCACGATGAGTGGAAAAATATGACCTTGTGTTCTCTGTTTAATTTTCAGTACAGGATATATAAAATTACTCTTGCGCTGAACCTAAGGGATGGCGCGTTTTCAAAATTGCATACACTAGATGGGGACACCAATCGCGGATGACGTGTGCCTTGAGTAGAAGGAATTTTGTTATGCGTTAAAAAAAAGCTAGTATGATGGAATTGTGTCACGCAAAGTGGAACAATTGCTGCTCATAGATGTATCCCAGACTTCAGAAAGTGAGTATCCCTTTTTTGAAAAAAGCTACCAAATACGTATGTTCGTTACACAAATACATTCGCTTAATGAAATAAGATCAATATATAAGCAGAAAGAAAAAGTACCTGGAATAGTAGGGTAGTGATGCAAAATTTTTTTTTAAAGGTTACACATAATACTTGACACTTACACACAAAATAAAATACACTAGACAAAGGCTATTCAACTTCTTATTTTAAATACTGAGATTCAAAAAATACATAAACATGTAACATTCTTTCAAATACTTACACAGTTTGAAATAATTAGCACAGTATGGTTTTGGTCTCGTTCATTATTTCTTACAGTAACTAATTCCAATAAAAGGTAACAGATTATTGAAGGAAACCCAATTATTGTCTATTGTTGGACACTCAAATTCAATTTACATAAATATGCCTTTAATTATAAAACACAATGCAATATTATTTCCTAAACAAGGACTCTATGAGGCTTGTTGCATTGTCAAGAACAATAAGAAAACATTAATTGGAAAAACCACACTTCTGGCCTGCAAAGGACTGTCGCAGGGGTTAATTTGGACACAGCCTAAAAGAAAGGCCGAATGAAATCCCATGCAGTTTGTCCAAAAAAAGCCTGGTCTGAATGACTGTTGCAACCGTTAGATGGTCCAGAACCGGCACAAGATGACGATAATTATAATATACGGATAATAGAATGAAGCCAACTGTTTTCTAAGACTCTTTGACCAACTTTATCTAACATACTACAGAATCAGAGTATGTTAACTATAATTTAAGTCGGATTTAAAAAGGTGAACAAAAAGACGCTGCAGAATCACAAATTTGGGTGTTTTCAGTAGCTGCGCAGGAGAAAACTACCATTTCACCCTGACATACCTCTGGCAGAATATTTAGCTTGGATGAAGTCGGTGGTGGACTCCGATGCTTTAATTTTATTTGTTCAGAGCCCTTTATTCGACGAAAATATAGGCCGGCAATTCATATGGAGGAAAAACGTCTTGAGAGCTTCAAGTGACGCAGTGGGCTGGAAGTGTGTGAAGGGGGGATTAAAGTACTAACCTATTTATCTTATTTGCTGTTGCAACTATTTGGACGAGTTTTTATGGTTTAGTAGGTTCTTTAGATGAATGTAATGCATTAGTTGACATTGGTATGGTTGCAGTTTGACCTTATTTCCCTAAGCACCTGAATACACTGAACTGCCTATATAAAGCTCGTGTTTGGTACACTCATACCACACTACCTTTTTTTAAAATAAGTAAAACAAAATTTTTCAGCAAAATGAGTTTAAAAAAGTAAAGAACTCCATTAAACCAAAATGAAAAATAATCAGTATCAATAAATAAATGAAACCAAAAACAAGCAAAAATTAAGATAAATAAGAGTCAAACTCAAAACGAGCAGAAATTAATATGAGTAGGGTTCTAAACCCCAAGCTTTATAAAAGCCAAAATATAATTTGTACTTTACTGAAAAATATTCAAATGAATTTATTGAATAAAATCTGCATTGTTATTTAATATACATATGCTGATATTTATTCCTTTTAATCTTAATCTGAGGGCTTACAACTCTTACTCTGAGTTCTGTTTTTTTTTTTTTTTTTATCCTCAAAGACATAATTTCCAGACCATTCTGATATGCTGAACAAAATGGCTATCTCAATATTTTGATTGGAAGTATTTGGGGAAATTATGGGTGTTGGGGGGGGGGGGGGGCATTTGCCCTTTGATCACTTTCTACAAATACAAAAGGCACTAGTCTTCCCAATTTCCAATCAAATGAGCCCTTTTTGAAGCTTCTACAACAAAACTTTCGATAAAAACCTTATATGCCCCAAGGGCATAACTTACGACCCTGGTTATAAGGGCTATGGGTGAGGATTGTCATCCTAAAAGACATAGTTTCCAGACTTTTCAACTATGTTGAACAACATGGCCATATTAAAATGTTGATCTGAAATGTTTGGGGAAATGATGGGCGTGTGGGGGGGGATTATTCCTCCGAATACGTTTGACTATTAAAATTGGCAATAACCCTTTCAATTTCCAATTGAATGAGCCCCTTTTGAAGTTTCTATGACATCGATATCTATACAAACCTTATATGTCCCCAGGGTACAACTTACAACCTTTGCCCAGGGGGCTCTGGGGGGTTTGTCATACTGGAATACATAATTTTTAGACCTTTCAACTTCGTTGAACCAAATGGCTGCCTCAAAAATTTGATTGTATGTGTTTGGGTAAATCGTGATTAGAGGGGTTTAATTGCCCTCCAATCATTTTCAACTATTAAAAAGGGCACTAGCCATTTCAATTTCCAATCGAATGAGCTCTTTTTGAAGTTTCTACGACAACGCTTTTTTTAAGAACCTGATATGCCCCCAGGGGGTAAATTACAACCCTTGCCCTGTGGGTTGTGGGGGTTTTCGTCCTCAAAGACCTAATTTCCAAAACCTTCAACTACGTTGAACAAAATGGTTACCTAAAAATGTTGATTGGATGTGTTTGGGAAAAGGTGGGCATGACAGGGGGGGGGGGGGGGCTAGTTGTCCCTCCAATCATTTTCTACTATTAAAGAGGCACTAGCCCTTTGAATTTCTAATTGAATTAGCCCTTATTCAAGATTCTGCGACAAAGCTTTCAATAAAACCTTATATGTTCCCAGGGCATAACTTATAACCCTTGCCCTGAAGACGGTAGGGGTAGTGTCCTGCTCAAAGATATTATTTCCAGAACTTTCAACTGCGTAGAACAAAATGGCTGTCTCAAAAACTTGAATACATGTGTTTGGGGAAATGGTGGGCTTGGGAGGAGTGTTAGTTTCCTTCCAATCACTTTCGACTATTAAAAAGGGCATTAGCCATTTGAATTTCCGATCCAACGAGCCCTTTTTCAAGTTTCTACGACAACGATTTTATAAAAACCTTATATGCCCTTAGGCCATAACTTACAATCCATGCCCTGAGGTCCGTGGGTGGTTATCCTCAAAGACCTAATATCCAGAACTTTCAACTACGTTGAACAAAATGGCTATCTCAAAATTTTGGTTTCTTACTTACTTTTGCTTTCGGCAGAAACCAGACGATGAACTGTCCTTCCCGGCACCAAAGGATCTTGGGATTACTTCCGAAGACAACTTGGACCTGTCGGCTGCAGGTTCTCCAGTGATCTTCATTCAGTGTTTGTCCCATCTCCGACCCTGTCTCTTGAATCCTCCCCACGGTTCCAGGTCCTCCTTGAATTTTTGCCACAGGTTCTTCTTTTGTCCTCTTGGTGTACGTTTCCAGGAGGGAGCTGGTTAGCACATAAGGACGTCTCGACATATCGTCCCTTCGGGACGGCACAATGTGAGGCCGAGGTGCTTCAGTCGACGTCTTTTAATGATAAGCGATATCTCATCTGATTGGCCACAGAGACTCCTTACCTCACTATAAAAAATCTTGTTCCATCTCTTAATGCGGAGGATGTAACGAAGGCAGCTGTGGTCAAACACGTCCAAAGTTCACGCGTCTTCAGCCTTGATCGGTCATGTCTCGCAAGCATACAGTAGTAATGCTCGAATAGCTGCAAAATAGACTCTGACTTTTGTTTTGGTTGAAATGTCCCGTTTCGTCCATAGTAATTTTTAAAGACTAGTAAAGACTATCCAGGCTTTTGCTATGCGGGCAGAGATAACTCTTTCAGCTCCGCCATCTGGTGTTATGATAGAGCCAAAATACTTGAATTCCTCGACGTTTATTATTGGCTCACCGTCGCAGGTAACCTGGCAAGGAGCAGGTTGGTTCAGAGCCAATAATTTAGTCTTTGCGCCACTGATGGCCAGTCCGATGTACTTTGAGACATCAGAGGTATCTTTGATCATGCCCTGTAAGCTGTCGGCGGTGGTTTCCGGCTCAGCAGCTTCGTCTTCAGCAGCATCGTCAGCAGTATCTTTCAGGGACTGGAAAAAACCAGCTATTTGACCCAAGACTATTCCGCTGTGGTTTCTTATTGAATTATTCATGATCCAGTCTATCACGTAGTTGAATAATATAGGTAAATGGGGGAATCCCTGTTTTACCCCAAACTCCACTGGAAACTTAGGAGTGTCATTGCCAAAAACACGGACGCAAGTCTCAGTGTCCTTATGCGCACTTTGGAGTATCTCAATGAGTTCCTGTGGCGAACCGTCTTCAGCCATAATTCTCCATAGCTCCTCTCTGATGTGATAATCGAAGGCAGCTACAAAGTCAATAAAGGTGATGAGAAGGGGTAGATGAAACCTACTGTACTGCTGAAGGATGAGGTGAATCGTCAATATCTGTTCTGGACAGCCTCTTCCTGGTCTGAAGCCTGCTTTGTCAGGACAAATTAACTTGTCTCGTGCGTCTTTTAATTGATTCAAAAGAATGATACAAGAGATTTTAATGGCATGGTCGATCAAAGAGATATCTCTATAGTTTTCGCAAATGGCCTTATCTCCTTTTTTGTATAGCGAGCGGGGACTGATACTCCAGTCTTTTGGGAAGATCTTCGTCGTCAATACCTGGACAAACAGGTTGGTTGGGTGGCATAGTAGAGTTGGTGAGGATTTTGATTGGAAGTGCTAGGGGAAACGCTGGGCGTGAGAAGGGGGCTAGTTGCCCTCCAATTACTTTCGACTATTAAAAAGGGCACTAGTGCTGTGAATTTCCAATCAAAAGAGCCCTTTTTCAGGTTTCTACGTCAAAGCTTTCAATAAAAACCTTATATGCCCCCAGGGCATAACTTACAACCTGAGCCCTGAGTGCTCTGGGTTGAGTTACATCCTCAAAGACCTAATTTTCAAACCTTCAACTAAGTTGGACAAATGGGTTAGTTACCGTTGGGCGTGAGAGGGGGGTTAATTACCCTCAAATCATTTCCGGTTGCTCAAAAGGGCACTAGCCCTCTAAATTTCCAATTGAATGAGTCCCTTTTGAAGTTGCTACGACGACGCTATCTATAAAAACCTTATATACCCCCCAGGGCAAAACTTTCAACCTCTGACCTGGGGGCTCTGGGGGTATGTCTTCCTCAAATACATAATTTCCAGAACTTTAAACTACGTTGAACAAAATGGCTATCTCTGTGAACAAAATGGCTATGTGTGTTGGGGAAATGGTGGGCGTGTGAAGGGGGTTAGTTGCTCTCCATTCACTTTCGAAAAATAAAAAGGGCACTAGCCCTTTCAATCTCCAATCAAATGAGCCCTTTTTGAAGTTTCTACAAAATCGCTTTCTATAAAAATCTTACATGCCCCCAGGGCATAACTGACAACCCTTACCCTGAGGGCTGTGGGAAGGGGATTGTCATCCTCAAACACATAATTTCCAGAACTTTCAACTACGTTGAAAATAATGGTAATCTCAAAATTTTGATTGTATATGTTTGGAGAAAAAGTGGGCGTAAGAGGGGGTTAGTTGCCACCAATCATTTTCAACTATTAAATATGGCACTTGCCATTTCAATTTCCATTCAAATGAGCCCTTTTTGAAGTTTCTACGACAATGCTTTCTATAAAAAAACTTATTTGCCCTCAGGGCATAACTTACAACTCTCTCCCTGAGGGTTGTTGGGTGATTCAATTCAACTCAATTCAAACTTTTTATTTCCTCCGAATACGAAGAGTAAAAAGAAATAAATAAAAATAATAACCGCTAATCAACAGGCCATAATATTATTATTTTAAACTATATAACAACAAATACGCAAAGGCCTTCAATAAAAAATTACCACACAAATTAACACTTCATTCAATAGATAATAAATAACACTTCACAAATTAACACTTCATTCAAAAAATAAATCAAATAAAATAAATTAAGCTTCGTGCGCAGCTCTATATAAATTATGAGCAAAAAAAATTTAATTTGGATAAAAAATTCTTTTGCTTTTTCTCCAAAACATCAACAGGGTTTTTTATTTTATATGCATTCATTAAAAAAGTATTTGATTCAGATTTAGAAAAGCGGCAAAGGAACTTAGCAAAATTAAAAAATGTGGTTTTTACATGCGCAATATTACTAATTCTAAAAAACGAGAGAAGCGATGAAAAAACTAAAATTTGAGGCAAAGCTACTGTATTATATACCCGAGCCAGTGATTTCCGAGAAAGAAGATCGCGAAGACAAATTACTGCCCCGAAACTAGAAGCTATTCTACTTTTAACTGCTTTAGAAATAGAAGCACGGCATAGAGCTAAAGTTGGTCCATAAGGCACACCAAGATATAAAAAAGATTCCAAAGGTTTTAAAATACTATCATAAATACGAACAGAAATTTCTGAATTAACGAGATAATTAGCCTTAGGACCAAGAAATTAAAACTGACACTTTTCAGGGCGAAAACGAAGTCCATGCTCACTAAAAACCTTTGCTAAAAAATCTACATTTTGTTGAAGTGACTGAAGCGATCGACTCAAAAGGAGTAAATCATCTGCGTAAGCAATCCACGACAGAACATAACCTTTACCATAAATAATAGTCAACTGAATTTGATCAAATAGCCCCGAACAGTAATATTGAAAATCAAAGTAGAAATAATGCTTCCTTGTCTCAGCCCCCTACATAACTTAACATTATAATCAATAAACTGATTATTCCACTTAATACGAATACGAGAGGAGCCATGCCACTTTTTTAAAACCAAAACTACTGGTAGTGGGACATTATTCTTTAGAAGCGCAGTCATAGCCCAAGAATGGATAATTGAATCATACGCCGCCGCAAAATCTAACGCAAGTGTATAAACTCTATCCCAATGCTTATAAAAGGATATTATTCTTGAAAGGAGGGTATGAGCAACATCCATGCTTAGACCCTTGCGGAACCCAATTTGATTCAGGCCTTGGTTACAAGACTCCAAATACTATAATAAAACTAACTCAAAAACTTTGCTAATCTGGCACGAAACAGTAATCGGCCTGTAATCAGAACATCGATTCGTATTCCCTCCTTTTTTTGTAAGGGGTGAAGTGGTAGCACGAGAAAAGCTAGTTCGAAGAACTCCAGAAGAAAGAATAGTAGTAAAAAGAGTGGCGAGGAGAAGGATTGCTTTGGGGGATGCCCATTTTATATGGTTTGAATGTATACCATCATGATCAAAAGAATGCTTACTTTTTAGAGCTTTAATTGCTACCGTTACATCATCAACAGAAACAGATATTTTACTATTTGGGCGGGGCTTTAAAATTTCTTCCGATAATAAAGAGTCAAGCCGTGATTCAACTGCCGCATCACCGGATGAAAAAACTTGATTATAATGAGTTATCCAATCATCTAGTTTCAGAGAACTATTAGAATTTGGTGAACAATTATTATTGCGACGTCTAGAATTAACCAAACTCCAAAGCTCATTCTTATCACTAGTAATCCTTGAACCAATTTCATCTTTTATAATTTCATTATGCAAACGCAACTCAGCCCGAAATCGCGTTTAGTTAATTTCATACCATCATAAAATGGTCCAAATCGCGGTTTTCCCGCGCAATTCCAAAGATAACAAGCTTGAGATGCATTCTTTTGGCTTTGCTTTAAAACCGGGTTAAGGTTCCAACCTAAAACACGAGATCCACGACGGAAAGAACCAGTTCTAAAAGACTTAGTAGCCCGTACTTTTAAACTATGAACAATTTCAAGGTAAAATAGATCAATATCAATTTGATCAACATCCTTAGAATAATTTACAATTATTTTAGCTAAAAGTGCATCTGATTCTTCATGATATTTGCTCATTTTTTCCCGATCCCAGATCATTTTATTTACAATTTGACTAGAACGATGGCTAATTTTAAAAGATGGAATTTGAATATTTAAATGAAAAGAAAGGTAAAACTGGTCACTAATAGGCATATCCAACCCAACATGAACAGGCTGTGGTAATAACGCTGCATTTGAAACCAGCACATGGTCTAGATTAGAGCAAGAACCAGAATTATGGACATACGTAAAATCCGCATCTTTTGAAACTATAGTAAAAACCGAAAACAAAGATAAAAGAGCGGAGGAGCGGACATCAGAGATAGCAATGATGCAGTTAAAATTCCCGCAAATAAGCCACTGGAAATCTGATGGAACTTTCGCCACAAATCGCGATAATTCTAAACATGCAAAATTGAAATCAAAATCCGAATCAATAGTATGATAATTTGTTGGTAAATAGCACGAAAAAACGATAATCCCTGGGATTCGAACAGCAACAAAATAACGATTAACGGCAAACACTGAAACCGGAATATTCTCTCGAATAAAAATGCAAACACCTCCTGATGGGCGTCCACCTGTAGGTGTAGCTGGAGATATAAAACACTTAAACTGCTGCGACAGGCTCGAAAGAAGACTAGTGGAGTGGTCCAGAAGATGATGCTCTTGCAGACACAAAATATCCAGATCGCGCAGCATAGACTGCAATACAAGTTGTTTATCACCAAAACCATTCAGATTCAGAGATATAATCTTTGCACTAATAGATAGATAGATAGATAGATTTATTTTCCATATACCAGTAAAATAATTACATAATCATTTTTTATTCTTTGCAACTTTTTCGGTTAACTGTTTGCAGCGAAAGCTAAAACCAGTATGCTCATGAGATCCACAATGGAAGCAACAAGGTTGATTCTGGCAAGGGTTGTTCCTAGAATGAAAGTGTCCACTACCAAGGCACTTAAGACAACGTTCCACGCTAGAGCAGCCTGACGATATATGCTCTAGCGACCCGCATTTGTAGCACATTCGCGGTAAAAACTTATAATAAGTAAGCCGGAAATGTTCGTAGCCAATGTGAATCCCATGACGTAAATAATGAGACTTGGCCGTCACTGAACGGAAGTTTACACGATATGATTTCGAAACACCGATGCGCTGTATCTCTTCGATATCTTGGTTAGAAGCACACACACTCCCTGGATTGATCGGGAAGTCCACTGGTGATAATAAACCGACAATTCTCGATTTGCGAACCTCAGTTTTACCGACCTTTTCATTCAAACAGGCTTTCAAGTTTTCGGCGTTTTGTCTTTTTGTATGAATGACCCATTTCTGTTGCTGGGATCCTGATTCCTTAGAAAGTGTAATCCGCACTATACCATCAGCTCCATCCAACGATTTCAGAAAAGCTTCACGCTTTAATGGATCATCACAATCTTGTGGTGGTGAATCTACTACAAGACCCACTGTTTCTGACTCGTTATTCAGCGGAGGCCAGGATTTATCATTGGGTTTTCTTTACTTATACAGCTCAAAACCTCGCTCTGTACTCCGTCACAACACTCTTTCACCAAAGCAGGAGTCTCTGCTACCTTACTTGTGACGTAATCAAGTTTATCAATTATGCTAAAAAGATGCCGGTCCCAGGTTTGAATGGCACGGCTAAAGTGAGCATTTTGATCCGTATCTATCGCAGGTATCGCATCACTTGCAGTCATAACGAATTTCAGATTTGGCAAGCGAGGGGTTGCATCCTCAGAAATAAGGATGTCTAAAATATCCTGTGACAGGCTTTGCTTAGCAGAGGGGCCACGACGTGCAAGGAGTTTATGCGTGGGGTTGACTAGAGATATTAGGAGGCTTCTAGCTTGATCAAGATGATCATTAGAATAGAAGTTTGAACATGAAGATATACAGGAGGCGGACGAAATTCCTGACTGTAGACAGTGCCGGAAAAACTTAAAACTGGTGAATAAACAAGAGTCTCTGAAGGAGGCGGGATCTGCGGGGAAGCCTTTTATCAGCAAATTTCTCGCAGCAGTCAGAGCACTGATATATTATAATACTGTCTTTCTCAATACTCTGAAGAATTTCACAGCGGTTATGGCAGAGGCGACCACAACCCCCAGCAGATGTGTTGCAAATGACTGTTCCTCTGGTTGCGAGGCTGAGGCTCTCTTTGCAAACTTTGCACCCTGTCTTGTACAACTTATCAGAAGTCACGGCAGCCATTTATCAATTAATAATAATAACATATAAATATTAACTTGGTACTATGCACTAAGGAAATGCAAGGGGGCTACCCAAAACCACTACCCCGCCTTCGCCTGAGTAAAACTATTACCAGATAAAATCTCTGCTTACGGAAGGTGTTCTCCTCGGTGATCTTATATCCAAAAATAACAGTTCATAAACGCTCACAATCTATCACCGCGGATCGCGCCAAAATTCATTTCATTTCACATAGCATCCTCTTTCGCGCAATTTAATTTACTGTAATTTATTTCAAACTTAATCCTTATTCCAAACTAAGTCACTGAATTAAATTCAAGCAGTGAATTAATGAATATCAATAATCTAGGTTAAATTCAGGTCAATATCCACCAAAAGTCGACTGTTATTTATTCCAAACTAAATCACTGAATTAAATTCAAGTTCAAGCAGTGAATTAATGAACATCAAGAAACTAGGTCAAGTTCAAAGCAAGTGAATTAATACTGGTTGAGAGCACGCTTTAAAGTTCAAGAAATCCAAAAAAGATGTTTTCACTTGGGAGACTGAATCAAGACTCTTTAAGATTGTCATTCTTAAAGATCTAATTTCCAAAACTTTCAACTACGTTGAACAAAATAGCTATCTAAAAATTTGATTTGATGTGTTTGGGGAAAAGGTGAGCGTAAGAGGGGGGTTAGTTGCCCTCCAATCACTTTCGACTATTAAAAAGGGCACTAGTTCTTTGAATTTTCAATCGAAAGAGCCCTTTTTCAAGTTTCTAGGACAAAGCTTTCAATAAGAACTTATGTGCCTCCAGGGCATAACTTATCACCTTTGCCCTGAAATCTGTGGGGGGAGTTTTCTGCTCAAAGATATAATTTACAGTTCTTTGAACTGCGTTGAACAAAACGGCTGTTTCAAAATTTTGATTGGATGTGTTTGGGAAAATGGTGGGCGTGGAAAGGGTGTTACTTACTTTCTAATCGCTTTCGACTATTAAAAAGGGCACTAGCCGTTTCAATTTCCAGTTGAATTAGCCCTTTTTTAAGTTTCTATGACAACGCTTTCAATAAGAATATTATATGCCCCCAGGGCATAACTTACAACCCTTGCTCTGAGGGCGGTGAGAGAGTTGTCATCCTCAAACCCCTAATTTCCAAAACTTTCAACTACGTTGAACATAATGGCTATCTAAAATTTTGATTGGATATATTTGGGGAAAAGTGAGCGTGAGAGGGGGATTGTTTGCCCTCCAATCACTTTCGACTTTAAAAAAGGGCACTAGCCTTTCGAATTTCCAATTGAATAAGCCCTTTTTGAAGTTTCTACGACAAAGCATTTTGTAAAACCTTATATGCCCCCAGGGCATAACTTGCAACCCTTGCCCTGGTGGCTGTGGGGGGAGTGTCCTCCTCAAAAACGAGGTTTCTACCTGGACATCATTTACGTTAAACAAAAGTTACAGGTGCGTAACTTTTTATGGGTAGGATTAAACTTGATGAAACCTATATATTTGAAATCAGCATTAAAATATGATTCTTTTGATGTATCTATTTGTATCAAAATACCGTTTTCTAGAGTTTCGGTTACCATTGAGCCGGGTCGCTCCTTACTTACAGTTCCTTACCACGAACTGTTTGAAACCTCTACCACTAAATTTGTTCATTCATTGACGCATTATAGAACCATTTTTTTTTCGTAAGTTTCTTTCAGCTTAGCGTGAAACAAAACAAAGAGAAGTGACAGAATAGATGGAAAATATATAATTTGGGCTATATATTTGCACATTGGGGGTGGGGTGGGGATAAAGTGTTTGTGTGAAGTTAGAAGACAATTCTTACTGCATAATATGCAGAATAATTGTACCTAATACATTAGGCATGCAGACCCGCTATACTTTATCCCCCCCCCCCCAATACGCTAATATATAGCCCAACTTTGTTTCTAAAGTATTAAATGTATATCTTACTTTGGTATATTTCATTAAGAATGAGCGTCAGAGAAATATATTAGAAGAATATTAGGTAGGGGTATATGATACAAGTACCAGCAATATAATTGATGATGCATATTGGAACATTTTTACCGCGACCGGTTTTCCTTATGTGTCTCGTTGTAGATAATTAGCCTAATGTGAACAATACTTAATGTGGCACTGGACGGGTGAAGTAACAAAATACATTTTGAAAAGTTAGAAAAGCCTTATCGGTAACAACTAGCGATGCTTGTCATGTCTCCCATTTATTCATCACCACAAGGTACTGTAAGTGGAAGGGATATAGCAAAGGAGAAGCCGACTTTTTTTTTCTTAGAAGTTCTTGTACGGCTGAAGCTGTGTTCACTTACCCGCTACATGCCAAGAAAAAACAACATCAGTATCTCTCCTGAACATGTGCAAAATCCAATGTCTATTCAGATTTCCTTCTTTATAATATATTTCTTTAGGGGGGGGGCACTGCCCAAATCCTAAAAAGGGTGCTTTTAGGGCCAAATTTACTAAATTTTCGTGGGAAGTTCAGCTTATCAATATAGAAAGCAGAATTAGCCTCGAACATCCCTTCAATTGGAATATTATATATAAAATAAGGCTGCAAACCGGATACTATAGGGACAATAGCAATAACATTTGCATGATGCTATTAGGCACCTGTGGAGATACCGTAAATTAGGTATGGAGCATATTGAAAATTGTAGGGTATTGTAGGCCAGTTCCCATGTATTTTTATTTATTTTGATGATTACTACTAACAACTCACCGAAGAACCAAGCCGCCTAAGGCCAACACAGCTACGCATGCTTCTCCTCCATCCCAATCTATTCAAAGCCTCCCTTTTTACACCCTCCCAGGAAGTTCCCATTTCCTTTAAATCTTTCTTTATGACGTCCTCCCACCCCAGACGATGACGACCTGCTTTCTTTTTAGCCTTACACGGTTGGCCGAAACGAAAAATCTTCGGAAATCTGTCATCCTTCATCCGCACAACCTGCTCTAGCCACCTCAACCTTTCTTTCATTATAGCCCTAGAGAGCGGTATTGAACCACATTTTTCGTGCAGCCTATTGTTTGAAATACGGTCAGTCAGCCGGGTATCCAGAACAATCCTTAAGCAGCAAATCTTCATCCGCTTTTCGATGCGCCCATGCTTCAGAGCCATATTTGACTACTGTCATCACTCCCTCGACCCAAGGAAAAACTGTGATCTTGAGGGAAATTTACACATAACTTTGAACCTGTCTGATTATCATATGCAGCGCAATAGTGCTGCCTAAGTGAAGAACCATGTTGACACGATTAATAAAAAAACTTTTTCAAAAAAGTAAGTTTTAAAAAAAGTAAAGAACTCCATTACACCAAAATGAACAAAAATAAAATCAAATAATCTACCAAGAATACAACTACAACAAATGAGTATCAATAAATAAATGAAACAAACAGACAGAAATTAAAATAAATGAGAGTAAAACTCAAAACGAGCAGAAATTAATATGAGAGGGGTTTTAAGCCCCAAGCTTTCTAAAAGCCGGAATATTATTTGTGCTGTACTGAAAAAAACTCAAGCGAATTTACTGAGAAAAATCTGCATTGTCAGTTTAATATGCATATGCTGATATTTATTCCTTAAAATCTCAATTGATTTTTGATTTCTTAAAGTTAGAAAAGTGAAAACATTAAAAAGAGTTTTTTTTTCAGTAAAGTACAAATTATATTCTGGATTTTAGAAAGCTTAGGATTTAGAAACGCACTCATAATAAATTCTACTCGTTTTGAGTTTGACTCTTTTTATTTTAATTAATTTTTGTTTTGGGTTTCATTTATTTATTGATACTAATTTGTGGTAGTTGTATGCTTTGTAGATTATTGGATTCTGTTTTGTTCATTTTGGTTTAATGGAATTCTTTAAATTTTTTTAAAAACATATTTTGTTGAAAAACTTTGTTTTAATTAATTTCTGTTTGTTCTATATTGACATAGTCTTTTTCAGAGAGACAGACTGAGCATCTTCTAAAGTTAAACAACCATCCCTTCCATAAAAACCTTAAATCCCCCTGGCTATAGCTTACAACCCTTGCCCCCAGTCTCCGGGGATTGTTTCAACCCCAAAGACCTTGTTATATGATATTTAGACCATTTTGAATAGAATAGCTATCTCAAAATTTCTGTTAGATGCATTTCGGGACAATACAACGTGTGAGTGTGTGTGTGTGGGCGGGGGTTAGCTACCATTTGATCACTTTGACTTTTAAAAAGAACACTAGAGTGCCTGATTACCAATCCAATGAGCACCCTCCGAAGTTTAAATGACCATGTTTTCTAGAAAAACCTTATATGTCCCCAGGGCATAACTTACAACCTTACCCTGAGGGCTGGGGTTTTTGTTATCCTTCAAGACATAACTTACAGACCGTTAAGATACGCTGAACAAACTGGCTATCTCAAAATTTTGATTGGAAGTATTTCGGGAAATTATGGGCGTGGGGGAGGCATTTGCCCTTTGATTACTTTCTACTAATAAAAAAGACACTAGTCTTCTCAATTCCAATCAAATGAGCCCTTTTTGAAGCTTCTACAACAAGACTTTCCATAAAAGCCTTATATGCCCCAAGGGCATAACTTACGACCCTTGTCCTGAGGGCTATGGGTAGAGGATTGTCATCCTAAAAGACATAATTTCCAAACCTTTCAACTACGTTGAACAAATGGCCATATCAAAATTTTGATCGGAAATTTTTGGGGAAATCATGGGCGTGGGAGGGTGGGGGGGGGGTTTGATTCTCCCTCTGAATACTTTCGACTATTAAAAAGGGCACTAGCCCTCTCAATTTCCAATTGCATGAACCCCTTTTCAAGTTTTTACAACAACGCTATATATAAAACCTTATATGTCCCCAGGGCACAACTTACAACCTTTGCCCTGGGGGCTCTGGGGGGGGGTTGATCCTAAAAGACATAATTTCCAAACCTTTCAACTACGTTGAACAAATGGCCATATCAAAATTTTGATCTGAAATTTTTGGGGAAATCATGGGCGTGGGAGGGTGGGGGGGGGGGGTAATTCTCCCTCTGAATACTTTCGACTATTAAAAAGGGCACTAGCCCTCTCAATTTCCAATTGCATGAACCCCTTTTCAAGTTTTTACAACAACGCTATATATAAAACCTTATATGTCCCCAGGGCACAACTTACAACCTTTGCCCTGGGGGCTCTGGGGGGGGGGTTGATCCTAAAAGACATAATTTCCCAAACTTTCAATTTCTTTGAAAAAAATGGCTATCTCAAAACTTTGATTGAATGTTTTTGGGGAAATGGAGGGAGTAAGAGGGGGGTTAGTTATTCTCCAAGAAGTTTCGACTATTAAAAAGGGCACTAGCCCTTTTAATTTCCAATCGAATGAACCCTTTTTGTAGTTTTTATGACAAAACTTTCTATAAAAGCCTTATATGCCCCCAGGGCATAATTTACAACCTTTGCCCTTGGGGCTCTGGAGGGGTTTGTGATCCTCAAGTACATAATTTTCAGAACTTTCAACTACGTTAAACAAAATGGCTATCTCAAAACTTTGATTGAATGTGTTTGGGGAAATGGGGGGGCATGAGAGGGGGATTAGTTAATCTCCATTAAGTTTAGACTATTTAAAAGGGGACTAGCCCTTTCAATTTCCAATCAAATGATCCCTTTTTGAAGTTTCTACGACAACACTATCTATAAAAATCTTATTTGCCCCCCTGGGCATAACTTACAACCCTCGCTCTGAGGGCTCTGAGTGGGTTATCATCCTTAAAGACCTAATATCCAGAAATTTCAACTACGTTGAACAAAATGGCCATCTTCAAATGTTGATTGTATTTGTTTTGGGTATTGTGGGCGTGAAAGCTGGGTTAGTTGCCCTCCAATTACTTTCGACTATTAAAAAGGGCTCTAGCCCTTTCAACAGACATAATTTCCAGAACATTCAACTACGTTGAAAAAAATGGTCATCTCAATTTTGATCTCACTATTTTTATGTGTTTGGGGAAATGGTGGGCGTGATAGGAAGTTAGTTGCCCTCTAATTACTTTCAACTACTACGACAACGCTTTCTATAAAAACTTTATATGCCCCCAGGGAATAACTTTCAACCCTTGCCTTGAGGTCTGTGGGGAAGGGGTTTGCGTCCTCAAAGACCTAATTTTCAGAACTTGCGACTGCTTTGAACATAATGGCTATCTGAAAATTTTGATTGAATGTGTTTGGGGAAATGGTGGGCGTGAGAGAGGGTTTAGTTGCTCTCCATTCACTTTCGATTGTTAAAAAGGGCAATAGCCCTTTCAATTTCCAACCAAATGAGCCCTTTTTGAAGTTTCTATGACAAAACTTTCTATAAACACCTTATATGCCCCAGGGCATAACCTACAACCCTTGCCCTGAGGGCTCTGAAGGGGTTATCATCCTTAAAGACCTAATTTTTAGAACTTTCAACTACGTTGAACAAAATGGCCATCTAAAAATTTTGATTGGATGTTTTTGCGGAAAAAGTGGGTATGGGATGGAAGCTAGTTGCCCTACAATCACTTTAAACTATTAAAAAGGGCACTAGCCCTTTGAATTTCAAATCGCATGAGCCCTTTTCAAGTTTCTATGATAAAGTTTTTTAAAAAACCTTATATGACCCCAGGGCATAACTTACAACCCTTACCCTGAAGACTCTGGGGGGGGGGGGGAGCGTCCTGCTCAAAGATATAATTTCCTGAACTTTCGACAGCGTTGAACAAAATGGCTATCTCAAAATTTTATCGGATGTGTTTGGATAAATGGTAGCGTGGAAGGGGTGTTAGTTGCCTTCCAATCACTTTCAACTAATAAAAAGGGCGCTACCCATTTCAATTACAAATCGGAGCCCTTTTTGAAGTCTATACGACAACTCTTTCTATAAAAACCTTATAAGCCCCCAGGGCATAACTTAAAACCCTTGTCCTGAGGGCTGTGGGGGGTTTTCATCCTCAAAGACCTAATTTTCAGATCTTTAAACTAAGTTGAAAAAATAGCTATCTCAAAATTTCGTTTGGATGTGTTTGGGAAAAATGTGGGCGTGATAGGGGCGTTAGTTACCCTCCAATCGCTTTTGACTATTAAAAAGGGCACTAGCCCTTTGAATTCCAATCGAATGATCCCTTTTTGAAGTTTCTACGACAAAGCTTTCTATAAAAACCCTATATACCCCCAGGGCATAACTTAAAACCCTTACCTTGAGGGCTCTGTGTGGAGTGTCTTCCTCAAAACCATAGTTTAAATCTGGGAACAAAGTAGGTTGAACAGAATGGTTATCTCAAAATTTAGATTGGATGTGTTTGGGGAAATGGTGGGCGTGGAAGGGGTGTTGGCTCCCTTCCAATCACTTTCAACTATTAATTAGGGACTAGCCATTCTAATCTCAAATCGTATGAGCCCTTTTCGAAGTTTCTACGACAACTCCATCGATACGAAATACCCTGGTCTAAAGAAAAAAAAAATAATAATACATTGTGCCAACATCGTTCTTTACTTAGGCAGCCCTATTAGGCTGCTTATGATGTATTATTTATTTATTTCTTTGTTTCTTTCACACCAGGCCACTTCGTATCGAAGGAGGTGTCGTAGAAATTTCAAAAAGGGCTCATTCGATTGGAAATTGGAAGGGCTTATGCCCTTTTTAGTAGCTGAAAGTGATTAGAAGGCAACTAACGCCCCTTCCACGCCCACAATTTCCCCAAACACATCCAATCAAAATTTTGAGATAGCCGTTTTGTTGAACGTAGTTTAAAGATCTAGAATTTACGTCTTTGAGGAGGACACCCTCCCCCCAACAGCCATCAGGGCAAGGGTTGTAACTTATGCCCTGGGGACATATAAGGTTTCATAGAAATTGTTGTCGTAAAAACTTCAAAAAGGGTTCATTCGATTGGAAATTCGAAGGGCTAGTGCCCTTTTTAATAATCGAAAGCTTCAAAGAGGGCTTGTTTGACTGGGAATTGGGCCAGTGCGTTAAAATAGTCGAAAGTGATTGGAGAGCCACTAGCCCCCCTCTCACGCCCACCATTTCCCCAAGCACTTTCAATCAAAATTTTGAGATGACCATTTTGTTCAAGGTAGTTGAAAGTTCTGGAAATTATGTCTTTGCGGGTGACAAACTGTCGTAATCCCTATAAAGAAACCCCGATATAAAGAAGCCTTTAACGCCGGTAACTAACTAACTATCTCATTTAATGGAGTGCAATTCACCACCCTGGCTTACATCTGATTTCAGAGTTCAAGGTTATTCATTAACCTTACAGAATATATAATAAGTTGGCAAGTGAGTTTAGATAAAATCACCACACAAACCCCCTACACCCCTCAGGGCAAGGATTGTAAGTTATGCCCTGGACGCATATAAGGTCATCATAGAAAGCGTTGTCGTAGAAACTTCAAAGAGGCTCGTTTGATTGGAAATTGAAAGGGCTAGTGCGTTTATAATATTCGAAAGTGCTTGGAGAACCATTTCCCCAAGCGCATTCAATCAAAATCTTGAGATGATCATTTTGTTCAACGTAGTTGATAGTTCTGGAAATTATGTCTTTGCGGATGACAAACTGTCGTAATCCGTATAAACAAATCCCGATATAAAGAGCCTTCAACTAATTATCTCATTCAATGGAGTGCCATTCACCACCAAGTCTT
This sequence comes from Artemia sinica, assembly GCA_027921565.1. Lineage (NCBI taxonomy): Eukaryota > Metazoa > Arthropoda > Branchiopoda > Anostraca > Artemiidae > Artemia > Artemia sinica. The sequence goes on from CM051258.1 coordinate 66,170,294, forward strand.
ACATCTGATTTCAGAGTTCAAGGTTATTCATTAACCTTACAGATAATATAATAAGCTGGCAAGTAAGTTTAGATAAAATCACCACACAAACCCCCTACACCCCTCAGGGCAAGGATTGTAAGTTATGCCCTGGACGCATATAAGGTTTTTATAGATAGTGTTGTCGTAGAAACTTCAAAAAGGGCTAATTCAATTGGAAATTGAAAGTGCCACCGCCATTTTTAATAGTCGAAAGTGATTAGATGATAACTAACTCCCCTCTCACGCTCACCGTTTCCCCGAACACATCCAATCAAAATTTTGAGATATTCAGTTTGTTCAACGTATTTGAAAAATATGGAAATTATGTTTTTGAGGATAAAAACTTTACCCCCCCCCCCCTCCCAAAAAAAACCCTCAGTGTATAGGTTGTAAGTTTTTCCCTGCGGCATGTAAGTTTTTTTTTTCAGAAATTGTTGTCGTAGAAGCTTCAAATAGGGCTCATTCGATTAGAGATTTAGAGGACTAGTGCCCTTTTTTATTATTCGAAAGTTATCAGTGGATAAATGCCCCCCTCCTCGCCCAAAATTTCCCCAAAAACTTCCAATCAAATTTTTGAGATAGCCATTTTGTTCAACGTATATAAAAGGTCTGGAAAATATGACTTTGAGGATAACAAATCCTCCCAGCCCTCAGGGAAAGGGTTGTGGGTTAAGCTCTGGGGGCATATAAGGTTTTGATAGCAAGCATGGTCATATAAACTTTGGAGGAGGCTCATTGGACTCGTAATAAGACGCTCTAGTGCTCTTTTTAAGAGTTAAAGTGATCGGAGGGCAGCTATCCCACCCCACCAACAAACATACGCACGTCGTATTGTCCTGAAATGCATCTAATAGAAATTTTAAAATAACCATTCTATTAAAAATATTCTAAATATGATATAACAAGGCTTTTTGGGTTGAAAAAAAAAAAACCAGAGATTAGAGCCAAGGTTTGTAAGTTATGCCCAGGGGATATTTAAGGTTTTTAAGGAAGGGATGGCTGTTTAACTTTAGAAGAGGCTTAGTCTTTTTCCCTGAAAAAGGTTATGTCAGTATAAAACGAACTAAAATAATTAAAAAAATACTTTTTCCACACAAAAAAAAATTAAAGAACTCCATTAAACCAAAAATGAACAAAAATAAAATCAAATAATATACCAGGCATACAACTAGAACATGTCAGTATCAATAATTTAATGAAACCCAAAACAAACAGAAATTAAAATAAATAACAGAGTCAAACTCAAAACTAGCAGAAATTAATATGAGTAGGGTCCTAAACCCCTATGCTTTCTAAAAGTCAGATTATATTTTATACTTTACTGAAAAAATTCTTTTAAATGTTCATATTTTCATAACTTTAAGAAATCAAAAATTAATTAAGATTTCAAGGTATAAATATCAGCATATGTAGGCCTATATTAAACTGACAATGTACATTTTTTTCAGTAAATTTATTTGAATTTTTTTTTAAGTTCTTTACTTTTTTTAGAAAAAATTATTTTGTGGAAGAATTTTTGTTTTAATTAATCTTAAAGCCGAGATTTCAACCTGTGTTCTTGAGAACAAGAAATCTGAAATTTCTACCAGGATGGATAACCAAAGATTTATCTTTACTGTTTTGTTCCTTTTTTTAGGGATCTTCGCAAATGGTGAATATTTGCAAACTTTCGAGGCACAGCCTATTCTAATTGAAACTTGAAGTTATGATACATTTTGAAGTAGCTAGAGAGTTCTCACGGGTAAAACTAAGGTCAGGTCTCTGGTGACCAGGCTGGGCCTCTGTGGGTCGTGCTGCAACTTATGAATTTTAGCATCCAATTTGGTATTTAAGGCCGAAGGATGGTAATTGCTAATTTTGGTGTTCAGAAAAATCGAAAAAAACAACAGTTCAGAGACTTGATAATATTTGACTCTCTTTATTTGGAATACTCTGTTTATTTGGGCTACTTTCTTTATTTAGGATAACAGAGGTTATGCTTTGAAAAGCGAACGAAAAGAAAATAAAAAGGATTATCAAACAGTTCGTGGTAACGAACTGTAACTAAGGAGTGACCCGGCTCAATGGTAACCGAAACTTTAGAAAACGGTATTTTAATATCAATAGATACATCAAAATAATCAGATTTTAATTCTGATTTTAAGTATGTATATTTTATCAAGTTTAGTCCTACCCATTAAACGTTACGCGCCTGAGAAAATTTGGCTGATTTTCGAAAAAAAGGGGAAAAGACCCCCTAAAAGTTATATAACCGTAATTAAAATCACACCATCATATTCAACGCATCAGAAAACCCTACTGTAGAGGTTTCAAGCTCCTATCTACAAAAATGTGGAATTTTGTATTTTTTTGCCAGAAGAAAGATCACGGATGCGTGTTTATTTTTTTTTTTTTTTCCCAGGGGTGATCGTATTGACCCAAGGGTCCTAGAATGTTGTGGGAGGGCTTATTGGAATTTAAATTAAAAGTTTTATTGCCCTTTATAAGTGACCAAAAAATGGAGGGCAACTGGGCCCCCTCCCACGCTAATTTTTTTCCCAAAGTCACCCGATCAAAATTTTGAGATAGCCATTTTGTTCAGCATGTTCGAAAATATTATAAGTATGTCTTTTAGGATGACTTAATCCCCAGAAGTTCCCGGGAGGAGGGCTGAAAGTTATGAACTTTACCCAGTGTTAACATTTAGAATTGTTTATTGGGAAGTATACAGACGTTTTCAGGTTTTTTTTTCTGGTAGTGGGGGAGGGGGATCGGGGGTTATGTGGGAGGACCTTTCCATGAAGGAAGTTTTCATGGGGGAAGGGACATTTCTATGAAGGGGACGCTGGATTTCCCACCATTATTTAAAAAAAGATCAGAAATTAAATATAAAAATATCAAGTTTTTCAACTGCAACAGCAGCAACATCAAAACTTAAAACGAACAGAAAATATTACGTATATGATTGGGTTCACCCCCTAGTCAATACCTCGCTCTTTAAGCCAAAGATTTTTTAGTACTTTCACAAGAGCTATTTATTCTAATTAACGGCCTTTGTGATTAAGCGGTCATTTTTAAAGAATTGGAACAAAATTCGAACTTTAGCTTAAAGAGCAAGGTATTGACTAGGGGTTGAACCCTCTAATATACGTATTAAAATTATATGAATATAGAAGTTCGTTACGTAAGTTAATTCGTAAGTTACGTATATTTATTACTAATAAAAACGTTCGTAAATAAAATTAAACAAGTTTCGAGAAAGCTATTTAACCAAATAAAAGTAAATTAATATGCAAATTTTGTTTTAATTATTCATGTACGGTGAACCAAGATCAAAACCTGCATTAATTAGAAAAAGTTCAAAAATTAAAAAAAAAACAAGTTTTTTTAACTGAAAGTAAAGAACGACGTTAAAACTTAAAACGAACAAAAATTATTCCGTGTATGAAAAGGGCTTCTTTATGCGGATTACGACAGTTTGTCACCCGCAAAGACATAATTTCCAGAACTTTCAACTACGTTGAACAAAAGTTTTTTATTGTTTTAAAAAATAAAGTTGTTTGACAGATTCAAACTTTAGCGTAAAGAGCGAGGTATTGAGGAGGGGACATCCCCTTTCATATACGGAATAATTTCTGTTCGTTTTAAGTTTTAACGTCGTTCCTTACTTTCAGTTAAAAAAACTTGTTTTTTTATTTATTTAATGTAAGTAAAGAATGACAGTCAAACCTTACACAATTAGTCAAACATATCTCTATGATGGGCTACCACGCCCTTTACTATTCTCGTTGTGCTACAGTTTGACTCATGAGAGAGCAATTTGACGTAAATTCTAATCTTTTGTCTGAGCACTTGGCGAATGAAACGGCTCGTTTTGCTGTATTTGCTATAAATTGATTGATTGCCACCTGATCAAACTAACACTTGTGATTCCATTTGCTGCTTTGCAAAGAGCTTTCAGTAGAGCGCTAGTAAGCATAAAAAGTAGAGAAGACTTCTTTTGAGGATAAATTATGTTAATTTGAAGTTTTGATATTCATTTTATATTTCTTATTTTCAACAATAAAAATAAGTACTTGTCTGTTATCCAGAACACACTCAAGCAGTGATGTTTGGTTAGTCATAATGAAATTTGCCAAAATATGATGAAAATATAATACTTCAGTAACTTAATTACGGAAATTACAACCAAAAACTACGGAAAATAGGCCGCCAAAAACGCATGATATTAAATACCTATCCACCTATATCTATTATATATTTAATTAAAATATACCTTCATCTTAGTTTATTTCACGAAAGAATAAGCTGATTATAACCGAAAGCGAAAGACAAACCGGTTTACTTGGATCAAAGAAAGCAAACTTCTTGGGTGTTTTCTGGATAACAGAAAAGTACCAAAATATCAAATAAATATTTCAAATACTTGCTTTATCCAATCTCACTTTACCTTTAGAAACCAGTTGTCATGGATTGCTAAATTATCTAAAATCAAGATGCTTTAACGACATGTAAGTATACCGCTGGTTTTTATCATCTATTAACCAGTATTTTACTTAAAGAAAGCAGTAGCTATAGTCTTTTCCCTTCCCCAGGAGTACCAACAGAGGGTGAGGGACAGCAGGGGACAATTACATCCATATTTGAAGAATCTCCCCCCTGGATAATGAAGAATACCTTTTAATGTTGTTTTCATTGAAATAAATCTTTTTCGGGGTATTCTCATTTAAAAAAGAAAAATAGTATCCCCTACTAAATTTTGAAAAATATATTTTGCCTCATATTTAGAGGCTGATGCCACTATCCTCGTCTAGTGTTGAGTTGTCTATTCAATAGGTCTACTGTCAAATAATGATAACCCTTTTTCCCTAATTGATGTCCCACAATAAGTGGGTCCTCTGTCTGAATGAAGTTTTACCTCATCTCAGATTGACTATGTAACAACTTTGTCAAGATATTAAAATTATGGTAATTGAGTGATTGACCAGATCAATAACTTGCTTTGTTTTCAAATTTTGATATTCAACAATATTCGATAAGTTACTCCCTGGACCTATTATAACTTTTTTGTATTCAACTTACCTCATTCAGATCCTCAGTTATATCCTTACATCAAACTATGAATATAAGAAACTGTTTCCTTAGACTAGCCTAGATCTAGACTAATACAATCTTCCGTGGAGTGAAATTAGTTAAAGCACTATTTTTTCACGCATGATTAATCGGAAAGTATTTGGGTGCAACCATATACAAGATAAGTCTTAGTGATAGTTATATATAATAATAACAATAAATAACACGTTAATGGTGCTGATTGTAATCATACACACACCTTGTAAAGATTGATAATAATTGTACCTAGCGATTGTGATTTACATAAATTACCATTAAATATATACAATGGAAAACGTTATGGATAATGATCTTAGTATTAAAGAAAGGCGAAAAAGAAAGTAGAAAAGGCAAAAGAAAGGAGGGATAAGCTTAAACAATAGTTGAAAATACCCCCCCCCCCCCAAAAAAAAAAAATGAAACAACCGTTAATTTTGGTTATAGTAATCATGTACACACCTGATAAAGGTTGATATTAATTGTACCTGGCGATTGTGATATACATAGCTTGCCCCTAAATTTATTCGAATGTATTTATTATGGTTAACAATTTTAGAATTAAAAAATGACGAAAAAGGAAGAAGAAGGAGCAAAAGGAAGAAAAGAGAAGCATGAAAAACTTATAGAAGAGGACGAATATCAAAAGATGAATAACTTATAAAAGGTGGGGATAGTATTCCTACATATATCTAGTAAAGATTTATGATAACCGTCCTTTTGCGAATGGGATTTCCATAAATTACCATCAAATCGTGGTTGCAGTCAAGGCCGTATTCAGGCGGTAGGGTGTTTCAACCCCCTCCCCTCCTCCCTGAAATATTTCTCTGACTCGTAAAAAAGTAACAAAAATGGATATAAACAAATTTTTTATCCGTTTTTTAAGTTTTTTGTGTACCCCCCCCCCCGAAAAAAAATATCGTATAAAACACCCCCCGAAAATAAATCCTAGATTTATTTTCGGGAATAAATCCGAGAGAAATAAATCCGAGAGACGGCCCTGGTTGAAGTATATATAAAACGTTATGTTATGGATAGCAATTTTAACCATAAAGATAGATGAGAAAATATAATAGGAAACAAAAGAGAGAAAATAGAGGCTTGAAAAATATTAGAAAAAAAACAGAAAAAAAGAAGCAATTAATAGCTCGTTAACGGTAATTGTACATATATCTAGTAAAGATTGATAATAGTTATCTTTTTGTAATTTTGACTTGCATAAATTATCTTTAAATAAACAATAGTGAAAATACAACTAGTGAAAAATGAAAGTAACTGTTCCTCGTTACGTAGTTTGCGTAAATTACCATTAAATAGATATAATATTAGTTGTAATTTTAGCCTTAACAAAGAGTGGAAAAGAAAGAAGAAGGAAAAAGGAAATAAGAAATAAGCTGGAAAACAAGAAGAAAGGAATCAGGGAAAATAAGAACAACCAGTAATTCCTTAATCTTGGTGACAATAATTATGCACTATAGCCAACATTAGTAAAAATTGTGTTTACTTTCTAGATTGTGAATTACATAAATTACATACTTGGGTCTCAGGTGTCGTTCTTAAGGAGTTGGGACACACACTTAAACTTTAGCATAAAGAGCGAGTTATTGGGGAGGAGGGAGCCCCCCTCATAAAAGGAATAGTTTTCGTTCCTTTTCAGTCTTAATGTTGCTCCTTACTTTCCGTTTAACAAGCTTGCTTTAATTTAATTTCTGATCGCTTTCCATATTATACCGGGGAGCCACCTCCCCTCTCCGTAGATAATCCCCCTACAAAATTTCCTTTATGGAAAGGTCTTCTCCCCGGAGAATTCCTGATGGACAATTCCATCCTAGCTGAACCCCCCCCCCCTCCCGGAAAATTTACAGCAGACAATTCTCCTTACTTAAAACGAACTGTTTGAAAAGTCAATTGTGAATACATCCATCTTGAAAATAAACTTGATAGCAGATACATGAGCAAAAGCAAGCACCGTAGAGCTTATGCATGACGTTAAAAGGTCACTATTGAAGCCGAAGTATGAAAGAAGTAAAAGTCAATACTATTGAAACAGTTCTATGTAACGAACTGTAAGTAAGGAGCAACCCGGCTTGATAGTAACCGAAACTATGAAAAAGGAAATTTTGATACCAATAGATGAATCAAAGAATCAGATTTTTATGCTGATTTCAAATATATAGGTTTCATCAAGTTTAGTTATACCTATCAAAAGTTATATATTTTCCTTCAGAAAATTTGCCTTATTTTTGGCAAAAGGGGGAAATACCCCATAAGAGCCAGAGAATCTTAAAAAAAATAACACCATCAGATTCAGCGTATCAGAAATCCCTACTGTATAGGTTTCAAGCTAGTATTTGCAAAAATGTGGAATTTTGTGTTTTTTGCTAGAAGAAAGATCACGGATGCGTGTTTATTTTATTTTTTTTTCAGGGGTGATCGTATCGACCCAGTGGTCCTAGATCATTTCGAGAGGGCTCATTTGAAAGGAAATTATAAGCTCTAGTGCCCTTTCAAAGTGACCAAAAAGATTGGAGGGCAACTAGGTCCCCTACAACGCTCATTTCCCCCCCAAAGTCACCCGATCAAAATGTTGAGATAGCTATTTTTCTCAGCATAGTCGAAAAAATCTAATTACTAAGTCTTTGATGACGACTTTATTCCCCACAGTCCTTGGGGGAAGGGCTGAAACTGTAGCAATAAATGAAGATTGTTGCGATGAAAGGAAAAGACTGGGCTTAATTGTGGTCATAAATATTGACCGCGTCAAATCTAATATCGTACCTTGAAGCTGTGAACTTACACCTTATAAGTTCTCCGATAGCGCCGCTTATAGCGCTAAAGATCGTGCCAACAATGCATACGCCACCCTCAATTAATGCAAGAAAATTAAATGTGTAGCCATATAGATGTGACCTCTTCTCCTCGAGCTATCTGGAGATCAGATTCCTTGGGAACGTGCCTTTGGAGACATACGAACTAATTACTTATTATTACACGAGATGCATACATCTAAAATGAAATAAACAAAGGTAAAAAACAATAGATTTATTGAGACTTACATATTTAGGTATTCAGCAGTGAGTCACTTCAAATGACACAACGGTGACTGAGATACAACAATCAAAGAATTGCAAAGCTTGAACGTCGAAATAATTCTGTCTGAATGGTCCTGAATCTCATTTACGAATACTTCAAAAAGCACTTTTACCCCACTACCAAACGTAGTTTTTTTTTGTCTTGCGCTGTGAGAACTGGCTCGCAATTGGCTCGATGGCCCAAGGATGCGAACCCTTCGTCCAATAAATTGTTTGAAATATTTCTGATGATTCAAACGTTCACACGGTTCTTATCATTAAAACTTCCTTAGAAATATTGTGCGTAGCATCTTTTTTATTGCCCACTTTCTTAGCGAAATCCAAAGCTTGGATAGCGCCGTTCTTTGTCTGAGGCTATCTGCACTTTTTCTCTTTGCTGATTAAGGACTTTTCTAGATTTAAACTTAATTAGAGGAAGTCAGAATTATTTTTAGAAAGAAGGAAATTTACTTTCGTATTTTAAATATATCGCATTTTGCTCACGGTACATATTACCCTTCCCATTATTTAATGACGTCCCGTCATTATGACTTGCTTGCCTTTGGGCTTTTGAAATTTTCGCAATTTATTAACTATTTCTTCTACATAATTATTTCATATTTATGTTATGGCTTAATCAGAAGTGCTAAAAATTTTCCTATTACTTTTCTTATTTTATTCTACATCCTTATCTAAAATTCATCTACCGGACTAAGATTATTCATGGTTCTAGGCTAGCTACTATACTAAAGATTTTTTTTCTTTCTACATCTAACACTGATTACTTTTACATTTCCAACAATGTTGGGGCTATTCTACCTCCACATAAGATTTTTTTTTGAATTCACTTTTTACAAGGCTTTTTTGTGATTTTGCTGTCTATATGGCACACTACTTTCTATCTACGCTACATTAAATGAATAGCTCGACAACGCCACACATAACTCTATCTGGACATCTAACACTACATACAAGAACGATTTAAAACACACAATATTTGGTTTACCATGTTCACTGGTAACATTAAAACACTTTCACTGGGGATGTTTGCTACGCAACGTTAATGATAGGATATTGGAGGTAACATATAGTTAACATAGAGTTATTAAGAAGTAACCTTTGTAAATTCACATCTATTTCATCACCATTCGAGTCTTTAGTGTACTCAATCCTCCTGTTGTAAATTACTGTCCTTCACTCTTTTCGTCTAGGCCGAAATTTTGGAGCACTTACGTTATGGTTTCTTCATGGGACAGTTCAAGCACCATTGTGTTCGCCCGACAAGCTTTCTCTAATTGTCAACTGGGAAATGATGCTTCCAACTACAGGTGTGGGAATATGCTATCAGAGTTCATTCTCACCTCTTTTTGATATTTCATCGGGTGCCTTATCATTAAGGGGTCGAACACTGGGGGTGCGTTTATTTTCTTCTCAGCATATCATTTTTGGGATATTTTGAGGCACACAGAGAATGTATTCTCGTATAAAATTGTTCAATCGTGCATTTAGGGATCACAGTTCTCTTATAAAATTGTTAGTTCATAGCTTGCGTCTATCAACTTTTGCGATGATTCCTAGGTTAATCACAGGGTAATTGAAGTTTTGATTTGGAACAGGTCGACATCAAACTGTAGTGAATCCTTCAACATATCGTCTTTAACTTGTGGGAGCGGCATATTGTCACTGAGGGGTTGGTCACTGGGGTTAATTTTGGTTTCCAGGTCCATTTTTCAGAAATTATCTCGTAACATTTATGGGATAACAGAGATATGAACTTTCTACACAGAGGGGATAGGATGGATTTCGAGAGATGGTCGAAAGAGTATCGATGCGTCAGTCTGTGACACATAATTAGTTTTTGGGGTCATCAAATATCATGACTATACGGTCATATGGTATATGGGTCCATAATGATTATCAAAGGCGATATTTATGTACTTATATCTTGTACTGATCGATGGGGTTCTCAGAATTTATGTGATTATATAGTTCGATAATGCACCGGATACTGAGATTCAAATATAAATTTACCTGATACGTAATATGGTTCATGGTCGAGGGAACAACGATCAAAGGTAACTGTTGTTTTCGTAGACGAACCTGGGATGAAAATTGCCTGGAGTCTATGGTGAGTACTCTTCGTTGGTTGAGGTATGATGAAAATAGATGCTACTAGGTTCTATCTGCACTGGGCAACTCATTGTAATGATCGATATCCAATATGTCAATCCACTTTCTGTAATAAAAATAACGAGGCAGAATCACACGTTCTTTAAAGTAAATACTCATAGTACAAATAAGTCACGTATCGATTGGGTACATGAATTTTACGCTACGAGACAGAGTTAAATAAATACACTAATATTAGTACACATAACAAAATTTTTATCATGTTGGTTGAAATATATGTGTAAAGTTCCCCTTGGAAAATTCAATACATAGAAGTTTCTTCTAAGTTGTTATAGCCTAATGACGATATAAGAGATTAATTCTTTAACTTTAAGTGTGGTCTCTTATTATGCTTCCTAATATACACTACTACATACACTTTATTTTAACTTCTTTCAACACTAAGCTAATTTTACATTAGATTTAAAATAATCATTTAAACAGAGTTTATGCTACATGATTAATTTGAAGTCTCATTTTACAACATATTTCATGCCTGCATTGTTCACGCACGTCCGTGCTGTTTAAGAAACGCACGGACGTTTGCGCTGTTTAAGAAACGGTGCCTTATCATTAAGGGGTCGAACACTGGGAGTGCGTTTATTTTCTTCTCAGCATATCATTTTTTGGATATTTTAAGGCACATAGAGAATTTATTCTCGTCTAAAATTGTTCATTTGTGTCTCTTATAAAATTGTTAGCTCATGGCTTGCGTCTATTAGCCTTTGCGGTGATTCCTTGGTTAATCACGGGGGAATTGAAGTTTGGATTTGGAACAGGTCGACATCAAACTATAGTGACTCCTTCAACATATTGTCTTTAACTTGTGGGAGGGGTATATTGTCACGGAGAGGTTGGTCACTGGGGTTAATTTTGGTTTCCAGGTCCATTTTTCAGAAATTATCTCGTAACATTTATGGGATAACAGAGATATGAACTTTCCACACAGAGGGGATAGGATGGATTCCGAAAGATGGTCGAAAGGGATTTGACGCGTAAGTCTGTGACACATAAATAGTGTTTGGGGTCATCAAATATCATAGCTATACGGTCATATGACATATGGGTCCATAATGATTATCAAATGCGATATTTATGCACTTATCTCTTGTACTGATCTATGGGGTTCTCAGAATTTATGTGATTATATAGTTCAATAGTGCACTGGATACTGAGATTCAAATATAATTTTACCTGATACGTAATATGGTTCATGGTCGAGGGAACAACGATCAAAGGTAACTGTTGTTTTCGTAGACGAACCTGGGATGAAAATTGCCTGGAGTCTATGGTGAGTACTCTTCGTTGGTTGAGGTATGATGAAAATAGATGCTACATGGTTGTATCTGCACTGGGCAACTCATTGTAATGATCGATATCCAAATGTCGGTTCAATTCCTGTAATAAAAATAACGAGGCAGAATCACACGTTCTTTAAAGTAAATACTCATAGTACAAATAAGTCACGTATCGATTGGGTACATGAATTTTACGCTACGAGACAGAGTTAAATAAATACACTAATATTAGTACACAAAATGGAATTTTTATCATGTTGGTTGAAATATATGTGTAAAGTTCCCATTGGGAAATTCAATACATAGAAGTTTCTTCTAAGTTGTTGTAGCCTAACGGCGATATAAAAGATTAATTCTTTAACTTTAAGTGCGGTCTCTTATTATGCTTTCTAATACACACTACTACGTACACTTTATTTTAACTTCTTTCAACACTTAGCTAATTTTACATTAGATTTAAAATAATCATTTAAACAGAGTTTATGCTACATGATTAATTTGAGGTCTCATTTTACAACATATTTCATGCCTGCATTGTTCACGCACGTCCGTGCTGTTTAAGAAACGCATGTTGCAGCGTCATAACCACACGGTTTTACGTAAACAACCTTACAACGAGGGAACAAGACCCTTAGCAAGGACGAGTGGAGACCTCTATACCCACTCGTTTTCTCATGTCTTCCCTTTTTCTTGGCTTAGACGTTCTCATGGGTTCCGGGTTTAACCTCTGAATTTCAGCCGTTTCCCCGTGTTCTTCTCTTGGTTTTCGCCTTCTTAGTCTCTGGATTTTTCCGTAATTACAAGTCAATAGGGTTCATATGGTCAGGGAAGTCGCGAATACGAAACATACGGCCAATAGTATGTTCCACCAGAAATGGGTCGATTCTTTGAGTTCATTCGTGTTTCTTTCTAGTCTTGTTACTTGTTGAAACAAGGTCTCGAAAGGTTTGGGGTCCAATTTCATGAGGATCTTTCTTGCGTCATGGCTAGCTAGCAATGAATTTTCATGCTTGAATATTACTCCATGTTTTACAATATCTTGTGCCATTGCGTGAACTACGAGGATTATGATGATATTCTTAAGCCTCATCTTATTTTTTGTTTCTAGAATTAATTTATCATTAATTTTACCCGTTTTTTGCAAAATTCGTTTGCTTACTTTTTTGTTATTATTATATTTTTGTTTCAAAGGCACTTTAATTTTCAACTTAGGTTATTTTTTATTATATAATCCTTTTGTGGCATTGGCCAAAGAAAACTGACTTGTAGGCGCAAAACAGAATAAATATTTTAGGATTAGATAGGTTAGGAAAGTAAAGTTAGGACTTCCAAGCTTTATTCTGGTCGTGATATACCTCTATGACTGGTTGAGATATAGCTTTAAAGCGTAGCTAGTAATCGCTATACAATTTAATTTTATATTATATTTCTCGAGTAAGAAACACATGAATAAGCAAGCGTGCAGCACATAATTACACTGGTATCCTATTTTATGTGTAGGCCTAAAATAATTATAATCTGCACTAAGACAAAATATTTCATATATATGGGATTAATTTCTTGTTTTGGATAATATCCATCTTGGTTAGGACATGGGTCGATTTTCTCATAGAAAATCCGAGGGGACCGCCAAAACTCAACAAATTAAACGCTGCCTGGGTTTTGAGTTTCTCCCCAGGCTTCCCACAAAACGTGGTCCAACACTACTAGTCATTCTCAGTCGACCACGAGCTTCCTACTTTGGGCCTTTCTCTCTGATCGCCAATGTTTTGACATCACTCGTATTTTTTTCATTAATATTGACTTGGTTAACTATACTTGTACACTGTTAAATTTATTATGGTGGATCACAAGTTGATTTTAATAAGGGATTTGAAATTTGTCTTTACATTAATTAGGAATATTTCCATCTGTCAGGTTTTTTAACCGTTCTGCCTGACTGTGTCGTTATTTTCTCCTCTGTTTCTTGCGGTTTTTTCTTTTTAGGTTCTGCCTGCGAAATAAGATCAAACTTTTTGTATTGTTTTTTCAAAAATTCTTGCCCTTTTAATTTTGTTTGTTTCGTGTGTGCGGCTGCTGAAGTCGGTCTTGATTTTTCTATTTCTCTAACTACTATATGGTCTGATTCGCCGTCAGACTCTTCGGAACTAGTTTCCGACGAATCCAGATTAGAACTTTTAGAGGTGGCACTTTTTGAGGTATCACCTGCCCTTCCTTCGTAAATTTCTACTCCTCTGGAAGTAGAAGGTTTATTCTCTAAGTCCTTGCCTTGAGTTTTCAACTCGGAAGATTTGGAAGATTCTTGAGAGCTTTGGGAGGAATCAATAGTTTTTGCGGGGTTACTTCACTGTTTGAATGCCATGTCTTCAGGGGGATGGGGCATTTTTTACACTAGGGTTTCCCTCCGTGAAGTCCACTGTTTAGGCTTGACCCTGGACACAGTTATATCATGATATTGTCCTTGCTGGTCATCCTTGGGAGTTTTATTCTCGGACAATGTACTTTGACTCGTTTTTATGGGGAAATTTATTAAATCCATAGCTTCTCGCAGGTTTGTTTTAGTTGAATCTTTGGGGAGAGTTTTCTTTACTGTAATACCGGGGGTTTCTACAGCTCTGTTTAATTCTTCCTGCAATGACAGGGGCCTTACTATTGGTTTTGCAGGGGAAACCATATCGTCTGGAAATCTTTTGGGGGGACAAGGGGATGAAATTCTATCGGGGAAAAATTGGGTTTTTGGAGATATCGTATAATCTAATTCTCCTGCGCTCGCCGATGAATAACTTTTTGGATCTTTTGGTGTTTTTATTTCAGGAAAAAATCCTGGTATTAGGGATTTTTTCTTAGGAATAACTAGATTTTTCATTGCTAAAAATTCTTCAAAGTTTTCCTCATCACTGTCATCTTCAAAATAACCTTGTTTAAAATTAAAGGGTTTTAGCTCCGCCAATCTTGATTTAGGGGGCTCATTTTCTGCATCTGTCGAATCAGTAGAGGAGGGATGTGATACCCATATCTCTGGAAATTTGGCTCTTTTTATTCGGCTAACATGTGCCTTGTAAGTTCTTCCGCTATTGGGGTTTTCCATTTTAAAAGTATAATCGTTATCATACTTTTTGACTATTCTGTACGGTCCAAAATATTTGTTGGAAAGATTTTTCCTTCCGTTTTTGCTTCGTTAATTAGGTAGACGCAGTCTCCTACTTTGAAATCTATACTCCCCTTGACTTTGGGTTGGTTTCTTAGCTCTTGGTTTATTTTACATTTTTCCAACTCTTGCCTAACTATTTTATAAGTTTTCCTCATCCTATTTATGAATTCTTGTTTGTAATCCTCCGAGTTATTACAATACTGCCGAGATTCAATAATCACGACCGAAAAGTAAATAAAATGGATTATCTTTAGTTGTTTCTGAATAAGCAGTGTTGATTACGTTAGTTAAATAAGGTAAAAATTGATCCCAGTCGCTCCTATTGTCTTTTGTATAAATACTTAATACGTTCGAGAATATTTTATGCCTATTTTTATTTTACCATTAGCTTGTGGGTGGTACGGAGCTGTCACCATTTTCTCTATATTAAGAAAACTCATTAAGTCTTTTTTACTTTTGAAACAAAATTGCTCCCGTTGTCGCTCAAAATTTTATTAGGAATGCCAAATTTTAAAAATAATTTTGCTAACGCCTTACTTGTGGCGTAAGCACCTTGGTTTTTCAATGCTTTTACAAAAGTAAATCCTGAAAAGTGATCTATAACCGAAAGAATACAAGTATGGCCTCTGCTGGAAACAGGCGAGCCTCCGCTCGTTCCGTATAAGTCACATGAGATAGCATCGAAGGGGTACTTTGCTACCGGGACTCTTCCCATTGGAGGATTAGGATAAGCCTGGGGGATTTTTCTTAAGTTACACGCTTCGCATGTACTTACAAATTCTTTAAGTTTTGTCATTGCCGACGGCACGTAAAAATATTGTTTTAATTTATGGAAAGTTTTCATTACTCCTAAATGTCCACCTATATCTGAATGAAAATAGTCAAATGCAGGTACTATTAAGTTTTGTGGTAATACAGGTATTATTGAGGTTTGGTTTCTATTTGTCTCAGCCGTCATGATTCTACATAGAATTTGTTCATCAAGATCATAGTAAAAATTATCTACTTCTTTTCTAAGAGTTTTGAATTTATCCGGTAACGCATAGTCATTCACAAAATAATTAATAAGCGCCGAACACATTTCGTCCTTTTTTTGCTTTCTTTTTATATTTTCTAAAGACAAGGGACAATAGTTAACCTTATTTTCCTTTACTGTGTCTTTGACTTTGTTTTTCTTACATTTATGTTTGCTCGTAGCATTGATAGCGTTAACTTCATTTTCCTCAGCTTCTGACGGAATATTTTCTGGGTATCTACTCAAAAAGTCACAAGCTGCGTTTTGTTTACCTTTTAAATGTTCAAATTCGTAATCTAGGTCTGGAATTTTCATAATCCATCTAGCTAGAATTCCCGTGGGGTTTTTAAATGTGCGCAGGTACTGTAAGCTTTAATGGTCTGATCATAGTATAAATTTTCTACCAATTAAATAGTGTCGAAATTTGTCCAAGTGGTGGATTATAGATAATAATTCTAAGTTTGTGGCGGAATAACTACTTTCATCTTTTGATAAGGTTCTACTCGAATAGCATATAAATTTTTCTATTTTTTTTGATTAGAGAGTTCTTGTAAAGGATCAGGGTTTCCTATGGGAATTATTTGCGAAAGAATAGCCCAAATGACTTTTGAACTAGCATCGGTTGTGACCACAAATTTTCCGTTTTCGAAATCAGGAAGTGATAATATTGGTTCAGAAGTGAGTGCCTTTTGAGACGGTCTAGGGAAGTTTGAGCTTCCTGGGATCAGGTAACATTTGGGCGTTCCCTTTACTTAATTCCGTGAGGGGTTTCGCAATTTGGGCGTAATTGCGTACGAATTTTCTAAAGTAGCCAGTAAGACCTAAAATTCCCCTTAATTCTTTCATGGTTCTAGGGGGTTTGAGGTTTTCCACACATTTTATTTTGTCAGGATCTGGGGATATCTCTCCTTGTGTCACTACTACTCCTAAAAATTTAATTTTGGGTTGAAATAAATTTACTTTCTCAGGCCGACATTTTAAATTGCCCTGTCTGAACTTCTCGGAGACCTTAGCCAATGTTGCTAAGTATTGTTCAGTGTTTTCTCCCACGCATATGACATCATCAACAAAATGAATTATATTCTTTAATCCTCTTAACAGGTGTAATAGGGGTCTACATAGCGCGCTTGAACTTGCTTTAAGTCCAAAAGGTACCCTTAAGTATTCATATGAACCACATTCAGATGTTGAAAATGCAGTTTTATGGACATCCTTTTCGGCTATTTTCACTTGGTGGTAGCCTTGGGTAAGGTCCAAGGAAGTAAAAATTTTGTTTTTGCTTGAAATAAAGTCAAGAATTTCATCTATTTTTGGTAAAGAATATTTATTGCTAACTACTTGTTTGTTGAGGGCTCTATAGTCTACTACAAGTCTAAGGTCACCATTCTTCTTTGGTACAAAGATCACTAATGCACTATACGGACTTATACTTGGGCGTATAATTTAATTTTTTTCTAATTCATGAATTTTGTTTTTTAACCATTCTTTGTGCTTATATGGCACACGATATGGCTGTTTTGCTACGGGATTACCAGTCGTTAAAATTGAGTGTCCATAAAATGGTATCAGTCCGATGTCATCTTCAGATGCGGAAAAAACATCTTTAAAACTCCATAATAATTCGCATAATTTTTTCTTAAGTTCCAAGTCCGTAATATGATCCATATTAAATTTGTTTAAAAATTGCGATTTAGTTAGAGGATATTTGTTATTTGAAGTTTTAATGCCGTTAACTAGGTTTCTTTTAGAATTTTCCCATCTATTTAAATCATTCTCTGTTAAAACCTGGATTTGAACTAAACACGTCCCCTTTTTATTGTAATTGTATCATTTTCGTGGATATTAGTTACCCAAATAAAACCTTCTCCTCTGTCGTAAGATATAATCTGTTCCTCACATAGCATATTTTCAGGAATTTCGTTTGGTGGTGTCGCAAACCATATTGCGGATTTGCTAACCACTGGTTCAATCATCTGTGATATTTGAATTTTTTGCATCGTTTTGGGAGGGACTTTTGTTTTCCTTATCGCGAATCCGTAATATTTCTCTTTATTTTCATTGTTTATTAGATTCATACTGGCGCTATGGTGCGCCATTGTGGCATCTTGTGGCGTCACGTTGGGTTTTACCATGTTTTTCCATAATTCCGCTATTTTCTTGATTTCGTTCGACCTGTACTGTCGCATATCTCCTATTTTTATTTTTGAGGATTCAATACCTTTATTATCTAAATTTACTTCATCTCTGCAATGTCTTTCAGAATAATTGTACAAGTTTCTGATTATTCCTTTTACTCCTTGTGAGAAATGAGGTTCAAAAGATTGTGACATTATACCGTCAGAAATTTTGTTTACTGTTGCGTTGTCTTCGTAACCTCTGTTACGATTTCTTAAGGTAGAAATTTTTTCCCCTACTTTAGCTGGGTAGACAAGCCTCTTGTTTGCTACGTCTAATAGTATTCTATTGGCCCTTAAAAAATTTGCACCTATAATTACTTCATACGGGAAGTTATCGCATATTATAAAATTTGTCGTAAAGGTCCTATTGTCCCTTTTTACGTTTAGGCAAATTGAACCTCTTGCATCCAATTTATGCCCTGTTACACTAGTTAAATTGGGATTATTAGGGTTCCTCTGTCGCCTAATATGCAGAGGCAACATATTAAATACGCATGAGCTTATGATATTGACTGTAGCTCCGCTGTCAACTAAGGCCTTAAAGTAAACGTTTTCCACACAAAAATCATTAAATATAGGCAACCTATTATTATTATCACTACAAGACGGCACTACCATTGTTTTGGACCTATTAAATATTCCGGGCACCCTCTGGGTCCAATTTATATTTCTGAGGGGCCTGAAACGTTTCCCTGAGGATTTATTTCATGTGTCGATGCCTGTAATAGATATTCAGACATATGAGGTTCCGTGGGCATATCTAATTGATTTACATCTGTCTGCCTTCGCCACATATTATTATGGTAATTTGGATGTCTTGCGTCAGTGCCGCTTGCTAGCGCTGACTGCCAATGCCGTTGGCTTGCAAAATTTTCGTTTCTCGTCGGCAAATTTTCGTTATTTCTATATGGCATTCTCGCATTATATTGGCTTTGTCGATTATTTGGGTTTTCAAATCGGTAATTAATTTGTCTATTGGGGGGAGGGGTGTAAAAATTTGGTTTGTAAGCGTTGTAAGGTACTGATGGGCGCAATCTTCCCTGGCTGTAACCTAGCGCACCACCGGCGCTAAAATTTGTTCTTCCGAACAAATGGTTGCCATAAGTTTGCGTACTACCGTCAGCAATTCTTGGTATGCGATTGGAGACATAACGGAACTCTCTCGCGATATGTCCAGGTCGATTGCAAATATAGCATCTTATTATTGTAAGGTTATTTTCGTAATTAGGTTGTTTGACAGGCTGAAAACGTACTGTTTTCTGCCTAGCGGGTTCTTGCGTTTTATTTCTTTGTGGCACTGGGGAGTTATCCCTTGAAAAGAAATTGGGAGACGCCTGATCGCCCTTAAAGATTAGGTTCACGTTTGAATCGCCTAGGCTATTTATTTTTGCTTTACTGTGATTTGTGACCATCGTATCAACTTCGATCAATCGCTCTACCTTCTGAACTGCAAGATCCAACGTCTGAATATTTTTGGATATTACCATTCTATGTAGTTTTGGGAGTAGCCCTTGCAAAATGGTATTTAGTATGACTTTTTCATACAGCTCTCCTGAACCTCTTCCATATTTTGCCTCTACTGAAATGCGTATATTATCAAGATATTCTCTTATATTTTGTGAATAATCAAAGCTCACCATTCCGTGTTTTAATTTATTTATGGAACTGGTTTCGATAAATCTATCTTTAAATGCTTTTAACAATTTGTCCACCGTATTTATTGGAAAGTTGGCGTCATTGCCTATGGTATGTTCAATCTGTTTTAGAAAGGTTAAGGCCTGGCCTTTTAGTCGTAATAGGAGCATGTCGACTAACGCTTCTAGCTCTGTTTTTGTTAGTTGTACAAACTGGGCCAATTGCATTTTAAATTCGTCAATATCTGATTGACCATTGTACTCCGGGATAGATTTTGCTATTTCTTTATTTTTCGCGACTAACTTCTGCACTATTAATAAATCGTTAAGGTCGTCCGCCATTTTTTTTTTGAATCAATTCAAAATAAATTTATTTTTTCACTTAACCTCTTTTGGGGAGGCTATTATCTCCTATGAGATATCTAAATGGTTTCCTTGTAGAAGCTTAGTGGCAATAGGCCTAATCACTTTACGTATATGTTTGTATCTCTCCATTAATTAAATTTAAATTACAAAGTTTCATAGCCTAATTAATTCGCATGATTTTCTCCAATTTCCGACTCGCGCCATTTGTAGCGATGAATGGAAGATATTTGTGGCTATAAAAGAAAATAGTTGCGGTGAAAGAAAAGGACTGGGCTTAATTGTGGTCATAAATATTGACCGCGTCAAATCTAATATCGTACCTTGAAGCTGTGAACTTACAGCTTATAAATTCTCCGACAGCGCCGCTTATAGCGCTAAAGATCGTGACAACAAGGCCTACGCTATCCAAGCTTTGGATTTCGCTAAGACAGTGGTAACAAAAAAGATGCTACGCACAATATTTCTAAGGAAGTTTAAATGATAAGAACCGTGTGAACGTTTGAAGATAGCAGTAAATGAAGATTGTTGCGATGAAAGGAAAAGACTGGGCTTAATTGTGGTCATAAATATTGGCCACGTCAAATCTAATATCGTACCTTGAAGCTGTGAACTTACACCTTATAAATTCTCCGATAGCGCCGCTTATAGCGCTAAAGATCGTGCCAACAAGGCCTACTCCACCCTCAATTAATGAGAAAAAATAAAATTTGTATCCATATAGATGTGACCTCTTCTCCTCGAGCTATCTGGAGATCAGATTCCTTGGGAACGTGCCTTTGGAGACATGCGAACTAATTACCTATTATTAGACTAGATGCAGACACATAAAATGAAATAAACACAGGTAATAAACAATGGATTTATTGAGACTTACATATTTAGGTGAACAGCAGTGAGTCACTTCAAATGACACAACGGTGACTGAGATACAACAATCAAAGAATTGCAAAGCTTGAACGTCGAAATAATTCTGTCTGAATGGTCCTGACTCTCATTTACGAATACTTCAAAAAGCACTTTTACCCCACTACCAAACGTAGTTTTTTTTGTCTTGTGCTGTGAGAACTGGCTCGCAATTGGCTCGATGGCCCAAGGATGATAACCCTTCGTCCAATAAATTGTTTGAAATATTTCTGATGATTCAAACGTTCACACGGTTCTTATCATTTAAACTTCCTTAGAAATATTGTGCGTAGCATCTTTTTTATTGCCCACTGTCTTAGCGAAATCCAAAGCTTGGATAGCGCCGTTCTTTGTCTGAGGCTATCTGCACTTTTTCTCTTTGCTGAATAAGGACTTTTCTAGATTTAAACTTAATTAGAGGAAGTCAGAATTATCTTTAGAAAGAAGGAACTTTACTTTGGTATTTTAAATATATCACATTTTGCTCACGGTACATATTACCCTTCCCATTATTTAATGACGTCCCGTCATTATGACTTGCTTGCCTTTGGGCTTTTGAAATTTTCGCAATTTATTAACTATTTCTTCTACATAATTATTTCATATTTATGTTATGGCTTAATCAGAAGTGCTAAAAATTTTCTCTATTACTTTTCTTATTTTATTCTACATCCCTATCTAAAATTCATCTACCGGACTAAGATTATTCATGGTTCTAGGCTAGATACTATACTAAAGATTTTTTTTTCTTTCTACATCTAACACTGATTACTTTTACATTCCCAACAAGGTTGGGGTTATTCTACCTCCACATAAGATTTTTTTGAATTCACTTTTTACAAGGCTTTTTTTTATTTTGCTGTCTATATGGAACACTACTTTCTATCTACGCTACATTAAATGAATAGCTCGACAACGCCACACGTAACTCTATCTGGACATCTAACACTACATACAAGAACGATTTAAAACACACAATATTTGGTTTACCATGTTCACTGGTAACATTAAAACACTTTCACTGGGGATGTTTGCTACGCAACGTTAATGATAGGATATTGGAGGTAACATATAGTTAACATAAAGTTATTAAGAAGTAACCTATGTAAATTCACATCTATTTCATCACCATTCGAGTCCTTAACGTAGTCAATCCTTCTGTTCTAAATTATTGTCCTTCACTCTTTTCGTCTTGGCAAAATTTTTAAAGCACTTACGTTATGGTTTCTTCATGGGACAGTTCAAGCACGATTGTGTTCACACGATAAGCTTTCTCTAATTGTCAACTGGGAAATGATGCTTCCAATTAAAGGTGTGGGAATATGCTATCAGAGTTCATTCTCACCTGCTTTTTGACAGTTCATAGGGTGCCTTATCATTAAGGGGTCGAACACTGGGAGTGCGTTTATTTTCTTCTCAGCATATCATTTTTTGGATATTTTAAGGCACATAGAGAATTTATTCTCGTCTAAAATTGTTCATTTGTGTCTCTTATAAAATTGTTAGCTCATGGCTTGCGTCTATTAGCCTTTGCGGTGATTCCTTGGTTAATCACGGGGGAATTGAAGTTTGGATTTGGAACAGGTCGACATCAAACTATAGTGACTCCTTCAACATATTGTCTTTAACTTGTGGGAGGGGTATATTGTCACGGAGAGGTTGGTCACTGGGGTTAATTTTGGTTTCCAGGTCCATTTTTCAGAAATTATCTCGTAACATTTATGGGATAACAGAGATATGAACTTTCCACAAAGAGGGGATAGGATGGATTCCGAAAGATGGTCGAAAGGGATTTGACGCGTAAGTCTGTGACACATAAATAGTTTTTGGGGTCATCAAATATCATAACTATACGGTCATATGACATATGGGTCCATAATGATTATCAAATGCGATATTTATGCACTTATCTCTTGTACTGATCTATGGGGTTCTCAGAATTTATGTGATTATATAGTTCAATAGTGCACTGGATACTGAGATTCAAATATAATTTTACCTGATACGTAATATGGTTCATGGTCGAGGGAACAACGATCAAAGGTAACTGTTGTTTTCGTAGACGAACCTGGGATGAAAATTGCCTGGAGTCTATGGTGAGTACTCTTCGTTGGTTGAGGTATGATGAAAATAGATGCTACATGGTTGTATCTGCACTGGGAAACTCATTGTAATGATCGATATCCAAATGTCGGTCCACTTCCTGTAATAAAAATAACGAGGCAGAATCACACGTTCTTTAAAGTAAATACTCATAGTACAAATAAGTCACGTATCGATTGGGTACATGAATTTTACGCTACGAGACAGAGTTAAATAAATACACTAATATTAGTACACAAAATGGAATTTTTATCATGTTGGTTGAAATATATGTGTAAAGTTCCCATTGGGAAATTCAATACATAGAAGTTTCTTCTAAGTTGTTGTAGCCTAACGGCGATATAAAAGATTAATTCTTTAACTTTAAGTGCGGTCTCTTATTATGCTTTCTAATACACACTACTACGTACACTTTATTTTAACTTCTTTCAACACTTAGCTAATTTTACATTAGATTTAAAATAATCATTTAAACAGAGTTTATGCTACATGATTAATTTGAGGTCTCATTTTACAACATATTTCATGCCTGCATTGTTCACGCACGTCCGTGCTGTTTAAGAAACGCATGTTGCAGCGTCATAACCACACGGTTTTACGTAAACAACCTTACAACGAGGGAACAAGACCCTTAGCAAGGACGAGTGGAGACCTCTTTACCCACTCGTTTTCTCATGTCTTCCCTTTTTCTTGGCTTAGACGTTCTCATGGGTTCCGGGTTTAACCTCTGAATTTCAGCCGTTTCCCCGTGTTCTTCTCTTGGTTTTCGCCTTCTTAGTCTCTGGATTTTTCCGTAATTACAAGTCAATAGGGTTCATATGGTCAGGGAAGTCGCGAATACGAAACATACGGCCAATAGTATGTTCCACCAGAAATGGGTCGATTCTTTGAGTTCATTCGTGTTTCTTTCTAGTCTTGTTACTTGTTGAAACAAGGTCTCGAAAGGTTTGGGGTCCAATTTCATGAGGATCTTTCTTGCGTCATGGCTAGCTAGCAATGAATTTTCATGCTTGAATATTACTCCATGTTTTACAATATCTTGTGCCATTGCGTGAACTACGAGGATTATGATGATATTCTTAAGCCTCATCTTATTTTTTGTTTCTAGAATTAATTTATCATTAATTTTACCCGTTTTTTGCAAAATTCGTTTGCTTACTTTTTGTTATTATTATATTTTTGTTTCAAAGGCACTTTAATTTTCAACTTAGGTTATTTTTTATTATATAATCCTTTTGTGGCATTGGCCAAAGAAAACTGACTTGTAGGCGCAAAACAGAATAAATATTTTAGGATTAGATAGGTTAGGAAAGTAAAGTTAGGACTTCCAAGCTTTATTCTGGTCGTGATATACCTCTATGACTGGTTGAGATATAGCTTTAAAGCGTAGCTAGTAATCGCTATACAATTTAATTTTATATTATATTTCTCGAGTAAGAAACACATGAATAAGCAAGCGTGCAGCACATAATTACACTGGTATCCTATTTTATGTGTAGGCCTAAAATAATTATAATCTGCACTAAGACAAAATATTTCATATATATGGGATTAATTTCTTGTTTTGGATAATATCCATCTTGGTTAGGACATGGGTCGATTTTCTCATAGAAAATCCGAGGGGACCGCCAAAACTCAACAAATTAAACGCTGCCTGGGTTTTGAGTTTCTCCCCAGGCTTCCCACAAAACGTGGTCCAACACTACTAGTCATTCTCAGTCGACCACGAGCTTCCTACTTTGGGCCTTTCTCTCTGATCGCCAATGTTTTGACATCACTCGTATTTTTTTCATTAATATTGACTTGGTTAACTATACTTGTACACTGTTAAATTTATTATGGTGGATCACAAGTTGATTTTAATAAGGGATTTGAAATTTGTCTTTACATTAATTAGGGATATTTCCATCTGTCAGGTTTTTTAACCGTTCTGCCTGACTGTGTCGTTATTTTCTCCTCTGTTTCTTGCGGTTTTTTCTTTTTAGGTTCTGCCTGCGAAATAAGATCAAACTTTTTGTATTGTTTTTTCAAAAATTCTTGCCCTTTTAATTTTGTTTGTTTCGTGTGTGCGGCTGCTGAAGTCGGTCTTGATTTTTCTATTTCTCTAACTACTATATGGTCTGATTTGCCGTCAGACTCTTCGGAACTAGTTTCCGACGAATCCAGATTAGAACTTTTAGAGGTGGCACTTTTTGAGGTATCACCTGCCCTTCCTTCGTAAATTTCTACTCCTCTGGAAGTAGAAGGTTTATTCTCTAAGTCCTTGCCTTGAGTTTTCAACTCGGAAGATTTGGAAGATTCTTGAGAGCTTTGGGAGGAATCAATAGTTTTTGCGGGGTTACTTCACTGTTTGAATGCCATGTCTTCAGGGGGATGGGGCATTTTTTGCACTAGGGTTTCCCTCCGTGAAGTCCACTGTTTAGGCTTGACCCTGGACACAGTTATATCATGATATTGTCCTTGCTGGTCATCCTTGGGAGTTTTATTCTCGGACAATGTACTTTGACTCGTTTTTATGGGGAAATTTATTAAATCCATAGCTTCTCGCAGGTTTGTTTTAGTTGAATCTTTGGGGAGTGTTTTCTTTACTGTAATACCGGGGGTTTCTACAGCTCTGTTTAATTCTTCCTGCAATGACAGGGGCCTTACTATTGGTTTTGCAGGGGAAACCATATCGTCTGGAAATCTTTTGGGGGGACAAGGGGATGAAATTCTATCGGGGAAAAATTGGGTTTTTGGAGATATCGTATAATGTAATTCTCCTGCGCTCGCCGATGAATAACTTTTTGGATCTTTTGGTGTTTTTATTTCAGGAAAAAATCCTGGTATTAGGGATTTTTTCTTAGGAATAACTAGATTTTTCATTGCTAAAAATTCTTCAAAGTTTTCCTCATCACTGTCATCTTCAAAATAACCTTGTTTAAAATTAAAGGGTTTTAGCTCCGCCAATCTTGATTTAGGGGGCTCATTTTCTGCATCTGTCGAATCAGTAGAGGAGGGATGTGATACCCATATCTCTGGAAATTTGGCTCTTTTTATTCGGCTAACATGTGCCTTGTAAGTTCTTCCGCTATTGGGGTTTTCCACTTTAAAAGTATAATCGTTATCATACTTTTTGACTATTCTGTACGGTCCAAAATATTTGTTGGAAAGATTTTTGCCTTCCGTTTTTGCTTCGTTAATTAGGTAGACGCAGTCTCCTACTTTGAAATCTATACTCCCCTTGACTTTGGGTTGGTTTCTTAGCTCTTGGTTTATTTTACATTTTTCCAACTCTTGCCTAACTATTTTATAAGTTTTCCTCATCCTATTTATGAATTCTTGTTTGTAATCCTCCGAGTTATTATAATACTGCCGAGATTCAATAATCACGACCGAAAAGTAAATAAAATGGATTATCTTTAGTTGTTTCTGAATAAGCAGTGTTGATTACGTTAGTTAAATAAGGTAAAAATTGATCCCAGTCGCTCCTATTGTCTTTTGTATAAATACTTAATACGTTCGAGAATATTTTATGCCTATTTTTATTTTACCATTAGCTTGTGGGTGGTACGGAGCTGTCACCATTTTCTCTATATTAAGAAAACTCATTAAGTCTTTTTTTACTTTTGAAACAAAATTGCTTCCGTTGTCGCTCAAAATTTTATTAGGAATGCCAAATTTTAAAAATAATTTTGCTAACGCCTTACTTGTGGCGTAAGCACCTTGGTTTTTCAATGCTTTTACAAAAGTAAATCCTGAAAAGTGATCTATAACCGAAAGAATACAAGTATGGCCTCTGCTGGAAACAGGCGAGCCTCCGCTCGTTCCGTATAAGTCACATGAGATAGCATCGAAGGGGTACTTTGCTACCGGGACTCTTCCCATTGGAGGATTAGGATAAGCCTGGGGGATTGTTCTTAAGTTACACGCTTCGCATGTACTTACAAATTCTTTAAGTTTTGTCATTGCCGACGGCACGTAAAAATATTGTTTTAATTTATGGAAAGTTTTCATTACTCCTAAATGTCCACCTATATCTGAATGAAAATAGTCAAATGCAGGTACTATTAAGTTTTGTGGTAATACAGGTATTATTGAGGTTTGGTTTCTATTTGTCTCAGCCGTCATGATTCTACATAGAATTTGTTCATCAAGATCATAGTAAAAATTATCTATTTCTTTTCTAAGAGTTTTGAATTTATCCGGTAACGCATAGTCATTCACAAAATAATTAATAAGCGCCGAACACATTTCGTCCTTTTTTTGCTTTCTTTTTATATTTTCTAAAGACAAGGGACAATAGTTAACCTTATTTTCCTTTACTGTGTCTTTGACTTTGTTTTTCTTACATTTATGTTTGCTCGTAGCATTGATAGCGTTAACTTCATTTTCCTCAGCTTCTGACGGAAAATTTTCTGGGTATCTACTCAAAAAGTCACAAGCTGCGTTTTGTTTACCTTTTAAATGTTCAAATTCGTAATCTAGGTCTTGGATTTTCATAATCCATCTAGCTAGAATTCCCGTGGGGTTTTTAAATGTGCGCAGGTACTGTAAGCTTTAATGGTCTGATCATAGTATAAATTTTCTACCAATTAAATAGTGTCGAAATTTGTCCAAGTGGTGGATTATAGATAATAATTCTAAGTTTGTGGCGGAATAACTACTTTCATCTTTTGATAAGGTTCTACTCGAATAGCATATAAATTTTTCTATTTTTTTTTGATTAGAGAGTTCTTGTAAAGGATCAGGGTTTCCTATGGGAATTATTTGCGAAAGAATAGCCCAAATGACTTTTGAACTAGCATCGGTTGTGACCACAAATTTTCCGTTTTCGAAATCAGGAAGTGATAATATTGGTTCAGAAGTGAGTGCCTTTTTGAGACGGTCTAGGGAAGTTTGAGCTTCCTGGGATCAGGTAACATTTTGGGCGTTCCCTTTACTTAATTCCGTGAGGGGTTTCGCAATTTGGGCGTAATTGCGTACGAATTTTCTAAAGTAGCCAGTAAGACCTAAAATTCCCCTTAATTCTTTCATGGTTCTAGGGGGTTTGAGGTTTTCAACACATTTTATTTTGTCAGGATCTGGGGATATCTCTCCTTGTGTCACTACTACTCCTAAAAATTTAATTTTGGGTTGAAATAAATTTACTTTCTCAGGCCGACATTTTAAATTGCCCTGTCTGAACTTCTCGGAGACCTTAGCCAATGTTGCTAAGTATTGTTCAGTGTTTTCTCCCACGCATATGACATCATCAACAAAATGAATTATATTCTTTAATCCTCTTAACAGGTGTAATAGGGGTCTACATAGCGCGCTTGAACTTGCTTTAAGTCCAAAAGGTACCCTTAAGTATTCATATGAACCACATTCAGATGTTGAAAATGCAGTTTTATGGACATCCTTTTCGGCTATTTTCACTTGGTGGTAGCCTTGGGTAAGGTCCAAGGAAGTAAAAATTTTGTTTTTGCTTGAAATAAAGTCAAGAATTTCATCTATTTTTGGTAAAGGATATTTATTGCTAACTACTTGTTTGTTGAGGGCTCTATAGTCTACTACAAGTCTAAGGTCACCATTCTTCTTTGGTACAAAGATCACTAATGCACTATACGGACTTATACTTGGGCGTATAATTTAATTTTTTTCTAATTCATGAATTTTGTTTTTTAACCATTCTTTGTGCTTATATGGCACACGATATGGCTGTTTTGCTACGGGATTACCAGTCGTTAAAATTGAGTGTCCATAAAATGGTATCAGTCCGATGTCATCTTCAGATGCGGAAAAAACATCTTTAAAACTCCATAATAATTCGCATAATTTTTTCTTAAGTTCCAAGTCCGTAATATGATCCATATTAAATTTGTTTAAAAATTGCGATTTAGTTAGAGGATATTTGTTATTTGAAGTTTTAATGCCGTTAACTAGGTTTCTTTTAGAATTTTCCCATCTATTTAAATCATTCTCTGTTAAAACCTGGATTTGAACTAAACACGTCCCCTTTTTATTGTAATTGTATCATTTTCGTGGATATTAGTTACCCAAATAAAACCTTCTCCTCTGTCGTAAGATATAATCTGTTCCTCACATAGTATATTTTCAGGAATTTCGTTTGGTGGTGTCGCAAACCATATTGCGGATTTGCTAACCACTGGTTCAATCATCTGTGATATTTGAATTTTTTGCATCGTTTTGGGAGGGACTTTTGTTTTCCTTATCGCGAATCCGTAATATTTCTCTTTATTTTCATTGTTTATTAGATTCATACTGGCGCTATGGTGCGCCATTGTGGCATCTTGTGGCGTCACGTTGGGTTTTACCATGTTTTTCCATAATTCCGCTATTTTCTTGATTTCGTTCGACCTGTACTGTCGCATATCTCCTATTTTTATTTTTGAGGATTCAATACCTTTATTATCTAAATTTACTTCATCTCTGCAATGTCTTTCAGAATAATTGGACAAGTTTCTGATTATTCCTTTTACTCCTTGTGAGAAATGAGGTTCAAAAGATTGTGACATTATACCGTCAGAAATTTTGTTTACTGTTGCGTTGTCTTCGTAACCTCTGTTACGATTTCTTAAGGTAGAAATTTTTTCCCCTACTTTAGCTGGGTAGACAAGCCTCTTGTTTGCTACGTCTAATAGTATTCTATTGGCCCTTAAAAAATTTGCACCTATAATTACTTCATACGGGAAGTTATCGCATATTATAAAATTTGTCGTAAAGGTCCTATTGTCCCTTTTTACGTTTAGGCAAATTGAACCTCTTGCATCCAATTTATGCCCTGTTACACTAGTTAAATTGGGATTATTAGGGTTCCTCTGTCGCCTAATATGCAGAGGCAACATATTAAATACGCATGAGCTTATGATATTGACTGTAGCTCTGCTGTCAACTAAGGCCTTAAAGTAAACGTTTTCCACACAAAAATCATTAAATATAGGCAACCTATTATTATTATCACTACAAGACGGCACTACCATTGTTTTGGACCTATTAAATATTCCGGGCACCCTCTGGGTCCAATTTATATTTCTGAGGGGCCTGAAACGTTTCCCTGAGGATTTATTTCATGTGTCGATGCCTGTAATAGATATTCAGACATATGAGGTTCCGTGGGCATATCTAATTGATTTACATCTGTCTGCCTTCGCCACATATTATTATGGTAATTTGGATGTCTTGCGTCAGTGCCGCTTGCTAGCGCTGACTGCCAATGCCGTTGGCTTGCAAAATTTTCGTTTCTCGTCGGCAAATTTTCGTTATTTCTATATGGCATTCTCGCATTATATTGGCTTTGTCGATTATTTGGGTTTTCAAATCGGTAATTAATTTGTCTATTGGGGGGAGGGGTGTAAAAATTTGGTTTGTAAGCGTTGTAAGGTACTGATGGGCGCAATCTTCCCTGGCTGTAGCCTAGCGCACCACCGGCGCTAAAATTTGTTCTTCCGAACAAATGGTTGCCATAAGTTTGCGTACTACCGTCAGCAATTCTTGGTATGCGATTGGAGACATAACGGAACTCTCTCGCGATATGTCCAGGTCGATTGCAAATATAGCATCTTATTATTGTAAGGTTATTTTCGTAATTAGGTTGTTTGACAGGCTGAAAACGTACTGTTTTCTGCCTAGCGGGTTTTTGCGTTTTATTTCTTTGTGGCACTGGGGAGTTATCCCTTGAAAAGAAATTGGGAGACGCCTGATCGCCCTTAAAGATTAGGTTCACGTTTGAATCGCCTAGGCTATTTATTTTTGCTTTACTGTGATTTGCGACCATCGTATCAACTTCGATCAATCGCTCTACCTTCTGAACTGCAAGATCCAACGTCTGAATATTTTTGGATATTACCATTCTATGTAGTTTTGGGGGTAGCCCTTGCAAAATGGTATTTAGTATGACTTTTTCATACAGCTCTCCTGAACCTCTTCCATATTTTGCCTCTACTGAAATGCGTATATTATCAAGATATTCTCTTATATTTTGTGAATAATCAAAGCTAACCATTCCGTGTTTTAATTTGTTTATGGAACTGGTTTCGATAAATCTATCTTTAAATGCTTTTAACAATTTGTCCACCGTATTTATTGGAAAGTTGGCGTCATTGCCTATGGTATGCTCAATCTGTTTTAGAAAGGTTAAGGCCTGGCCTTTTAGTCGTAATAGGAGCATGTCGACTAACGCTTCTAGCTCTGTTTTTGTTAGTTGTACAAACTGGGCCAATTGCATTTTAAATTCGTCAATATCTGATTGACCATTGTACTCCGGGATAGATTTTGCTATTTCTTTATTTTTCGCGACTAACTTCTGCACTATTAATAAATCGTTAAGGTCGTCCGACATTTTTTTTTTGAATCAATTCAAAATAAATTTATTTTTTCACTTAACCTCTTTTGGGGGAGGCTATTATCTCCTATGAGATATCTAAATGGTTTCCTTGTAGAAGCTTAGTGGCAATAGGCCTAATCACTTTACGTATATGTTTGTATCTCTCCATTAATTAAATTTAAATTACAAAGTTTCATAGCCTAATTAATTCGCATGATTTTCTCCAATTTCCGACTCGCGCCATTTGTAGCGATGAATGGAAGATATTTGTGGCTATAAAAGAAAATAGTTGCGGTGAAAGAAAAGGACTGGGCTTAATTGTGGTCATAAATATTGACCGCGTCAAATCTAATATCGTACCTTGAAGCTGTGAACTTGCAGCTTATAAATTCTCCGACAGCGCCGCTTATAGCGCTAAAGATCGTGCCAACAAGGCCTACGCTATCCAAGCTTTGGATTTCGCTAAGACAGTGGTAACAAAAAAGATGCTACGCACAATATTTCTAAGGAAGTTTAAATGATAAGAACCGTGTGAACGTTTGAAGATAGCAATAAATGAAGATTGTTGCGATGAAAGGAAAAGACTGGGCTTAATTGTGGTCATAAATATTGGCCACGTCAAATCTAATATCGTACCTTGAAGCTGTGAACTTACACCTTATAAATTCTCCGATAGCGCCGCTTATAGCGCTAAAGATCGTGCCAACAAGGCCTACTCCACCCTCAATTAATGAGAAAAAATAAAATTTGTATCCATATAGATGTGACCTCTTCTCCTCGAGCTATCTGGAGATCAGATTCCTTGGGAACGTGCCTTTGGAGACATGCGAACTAATTACCTATTATTAGACTAGATGCCGACACATAAAATGAAATAAACACAGGTAATAAACAATAGATTTATTGAGACTTACATATTTAGGTGAACAGCAGTGAGTCACTTCAAATGACACAACGGTGACTGAGATACAACAATCAAAGAATTGCAAAGCTTGAACGTCGAAATAATTCTGTCTGAATGGTCCTGACTCTCATTTACGAATACTTCAAAAAGCACTTTTACCCCACTACCAAACGTAGTTTTTTTTGTCTTGTGCTGTGAGAACTGGCTCGCAATTGGCTCGATGGCCCAAGGATGCGAACCCTTCGTCCAATAAATTGTTTGAAATATTTCTGATGATTCAAACGTTCACACGGTTCTTATCATTTAAACTTCCTTAGAAATATTGTGCGTAGCATCTTTTTTATTGCCCACTGTCTTAGCGAAATCCAAAGCTTGGATAGCGCCGTTCTTTGTCTGAGGCTATCTGCACTTTTTCTCTTTGCTGAATAAGGACTTTTCTAGATTTAAACTTAATAAGAGGAAGTCAGAATTATCTTTAGAAAGAAGGAACTTTACTTTGGTATTTTAAATATATCACATTTTGCTCACGGTACATATTACCCTTCCCATTATTTAATGACGTCCCGTCATTATGACTTGCTTGCCTTTGGGCTTTTGAAATTTTCGCAATTTATTAACTATTTCTTCTGCATAATTATTTCATATTTATGTTATGGCTTAATCAGAAGTGCTAAAAATTTTCTCTATTACTTTTCTTATTTTATTCTACATCCCTATCTAAAATTCATCTACCGGACTAAGATTATTCATGGTTCTAGGCTAGCTACTATACTAAAGATTTTTTTTTCTTTCTACATCTAACACTGATTACTTTTACATTCCCAACAAGGTTGGGGTTATTCTACCTCCACATAAGATTTTTTTGAATTCACTTTTTACAAGGCTTTTTTTTATTTTGCTGTCTATATGGAACACTACTTTCTATCTACGCTACATTAAATGAATAGCTCGACAACGCCACACGTAACTCTATCTGGACATCTAACACTACATACAAGAACGATTTAAAACACACAATATTTGGTTTACCATGTTCACTGGTAACATTAAAACACTTTCACTGGGGATGTTTGCTACGCAACGTTAATGATAGGATATTGGAGGTAACATATAGTTAACATAAAGTTATTAAGAAGTAACCTATGTAAATTCACATCTATTTCATCACCATTCGAGTCCTTAACGTAGTCAATCCTTCTGTTCTAAATTATTGTCCTTCACTCTTTTCGTCTTGGCAAAATTTTTAAAGCACTTACGTTATGGTTTCTTCATGGGACAGTTCAAGCACGATTGTGTTCACACGATAAGCTTTCTCTAATTGTCAACTGGGAAATGATGCTTCCAATTAAAGGTGTGGGAATATGCTATCAGAGTTCATTCTCACCTGCTTTTTGACAGTTCATAGGGTGCCTTATCATTAAGGGGTCGAACACTGGGAGTGCGTTTATTTTCTTCTCAGCATATCATTTTTTGGATATTTTAAGGCACATAGAGAATTTATTCTCGTCTAAAATTGTTCATTTGTGTCTCTTATAAAATTGTTAGCTCATGGCTTGCGTCTATTAGCCTTTGCGGTGATTCCTTGGTTAATCACGGGGGAATTGAAGTTTGGATTTGGAACAGGTCGACATCAAACTATAGTGACTCCTTCAACATATTGTCTTTAACTTGTGGGAGGGGTATATTGTCACGGAGAGGTTGGTCACTGGGGTTAATTTTGGTTTCCAGGTCCATTTTTCAGAAATTATCTCGTAACATTTATGGGATAACAGAGATATGAACTTTCCACACAGAGGGGATAGGATGGATTCCGAAAGATGGTCGAAAGGGATTTGACGCGTAAGTCTGTGACACATAAATAGTTTTTGGGGTCATCAAATATCATAACTATACGGTCATATGACATATGGGTCCATAATGATTATCAAATGCGATATTTATGCACTTATCTCTTGTACTGATCTATGGGGTTCTCAGAATTTATGTGATTATATAGTTCAATAGTGCACTGGATACTGAGATTCAAATATAATTTTACCTGATACGTAATATGGTTCATGGTCGAGGGAACAACGATCAAAGGTAACTGTTGTTTTCGTAGACGAACCTGGGATGAAAATTGCCTGGAGTCTATGGTGAGTACTCTTCGTTGGTTGAGGTATGATGAAAATAGATGCTACATGGTTGTATCTGCACTGGGCAACTCATTGTAATGATCGATATCCAAATGTCGGTCCACTTCCTGTAATAAAAATAACGAGGCAGAATCACACGTTCTTTAAAGTAAATACTCATAGTACAAATAAGTCACGTATCGATTGGGTACATGAATTTTACGCTACGAGACAGAGTTAAATAAATACACTAATATTAGTACACAAAATGGAATTTTTATCATGTTGGTTGAAATATATGTGTAAAGTTCCCATTGGGAAATTCAATACATAGAAGTTTCTTCTAAGTTGTTGTAGCCTAACGGCGATATAAAAGATTAATTCTTTAACTTTAAGTGCGGTCTCTTATTATGCTTTCTAATACACACTACTACGTACACTTTATTTTAACTTCTTTCAACACTTAGCTAATTTTACATTAGATATAAAATAATCATTTAAACAGAGTTTATGCTACATGATTAATTTGAGGTCTCATTTTACAACATATTTCATGCCTGCATTGTTCACGCACGTCCGTGCTGTTTAAGAAACGCATGTTGCAGCGTCATAACCACACGGTTTTACGTAAACAACCTTACAACGAGGGAACAAGACCCTTAGCAAGGACGAGTGGAGACCTCTATACCCACTCGTTTTCTCATGTCTTCCCTTTTTCTTGGCTTAGACGTTCTCATGGGTTCCGGGTTTAACCTCTGAATTTCAGCCGTTTCCCCGTGTTCTTCTCTTGGTTTTCGCCTTCTTAGTCTCTGGATTTTTCCGTAATTACAAGTCAATAGGGTTCATATGGTCAGGGAAGTCGCGAATACGAAACATACGGCCAATAGTATGTTCCACCAGAAATGGGTCGATTCTTTGAGTTCATTCGTGTTTCTTTCTAGTCTTGTTACTTGTTGAAACAAGGTCTCGAAAGGTTTGGGGTCCAATTTCATGAGGATCTTTCTTGCGTCATGGCTAGCTAGCAATGAATTTTCATGCTTGAATATTACTCCATGTTTTACAATATCTTGTGCCATTGCGTGAACTACGAGGATTATGATGATATTCTTAAGCCTCATCTTATTTTTTGTTTCTAGAATTAATTTATCATTAATTTTACCCGTTTTTTGCAAAATTCGTTTGCTTACTTTTTTGTTATTATTATATTTTTGTTTCAAAGGCACTTTAATTTTCAACTTAGGTTATTTTTTATTATATAATCCTTTTGTGGCATTGGCCAAAGAAAACTGACTTGTAGGCGCAAAACAGAATAAATATTTTAGGATTAGATAGGTTAGGAAAGTAAAGTTAGGACTTCCAAGCTTTATTCTGGTCGTGATATACCTCTATGACTGGTTGAGATATAGCTTTAAAGCGTAGCTAGTAATCGCTATACAATTTAATTTTATATTATATTTCTCGAGTAAGAAACACATGAATAAGCAAGCGTGCAGCACATAATTACACTGGTATCCTATTTTATGTGTAGGCCTAAAATAATTATAATCTGCACTAAGACAAAATATTTCATATATATGGGATTAATTTCTTGTTTTGGATAATATCCATCTTGGTTAGGACATGGGTCGATTTTCTCATAGAAAATCCGAGGGGACCGCCAAAACTCAACAAATTAAACGCTGCCTGGGTTTTGAGTTTCTCCCCAGGCTTCCCACAAAACGTGGTCCAACACTACTAGTCATTCTCAGTCGACCACGAGCTTCCTACTTTGGGCCTTTCTCTCTGATCGCCAATGTTTTGACATCACTCGTATTTTTTTCATTAATATTGACTTGGTTAACTATACTTGTACACTGTTAAATTTATTATGGTGGATCACAAGTTGATTTTTATAAGGGATTTGAAATTTGTCTTTACATTAATTAGGGATATTTCCATCTGTCAGGTTTTTTAACCGTTCTGCCTGACTGTGTCGTTATTTTCTCCTCTGTTTCTTGCGGTTTTTTCTTTTTAGGTTCTGCCTGCGAAATAAGATCAAACTTTTTGTATTGTTTTTTCAAAAATTCTTGCCCTTTTAATTTTGTTTGTTTCGTGTGTGCGGCTGCTGAAGTCGGTCTTGATTTTTCTATTTCTCTAACTACTATATGGTCTGATTCACCGTCAGACTCTTCGGAACTAGTTTCCGACGAATCCAGATTGGAACTTTTAGAGGTGGCACTTTTTGAGGTATCACCTGCCCTTCCTTCGTAAATTTCTACTCCTCTGGAAGTAGAAGGTTTATTCTCTAAGTCCTTGCCTTGAGTTTTCAACTCGGAAGATTTGGAAGATTCTTGAGAGCTTTGGGAGGAATCAATAGTTTTTGCGGGGTTACTTCACTGTTTGAATGCCATGTCTTCAGGGGGATGGGGCATTTTTTGCACTAGGGTTTCCCTCCGTGAAGTCCACTGTTTAGGCTTGACCCTGGACACAGTTATATCATGATATTGTCCTTGCTGGTCATCCTTGGGAGTTTTATTCTCGGACAATGTACTTTGACTCGTTTTTATGGGGAAATTTATTAAATCCATAGCTTCTCGCAGGTTTGTTTTAGTTGAATCTTTGGGGAGAGTTTTCTTTACTGTAATACCGGGGGTTTCTACAGCTCTGTTTAATTCTTCCTGCAATGACAGGGGCCTTACTATTGGTTTTGCAGGGGAAACCATATCGTCTGGAAATCTTTTGGGGGGACAAGGGGATGAAATTCTATCGGGGAAAAATTGGGTTTTTGGAGATATCGTATAATCTAATTCTCCTGCGCTCGCCGATGAATAACTTTTTGGATCTTTTGGTGTTTTTATTTCAGGAAAAAATCCTGGTATTAGGGATTTTTTCTTAGGAATAACTAGATTTTTCATTGCTAAAAATTCTTCAAAGTTTTCCTCATCACTGTCATCTTCAAAATAACCTTGTTTAAAATTAAAGGGTTTTAGCTCCGCCAATCTTGATTTAGGGGGCCCATTTTCTGCATCTGTCGAATCAGTAGAGGAGGGATGTGATACCCATATCTCTGGAAATTTGGCTCTTTTTATTCGGCTAACATGTGCCTTATAACTTCTTCCGCTATTGGGGTTTTCCATTTTAAAAGTATAATCGTTATCATACTTTTTGACTATTCTGTACGGTCCAAAATATTTGTTGGAAAGATTTTTCCTTCCGTTTTTGCTTCGTTAATTAGGTAGACGCAGTCTCCTACTTTGAAATCTATACTCCCCTTGACTTTGGGTTGGTTTCTTAGCTCTTGGTTTATTTTACATTTTTCCAACTCTTGCCTAACTATTTTATAAGTTTTCTTCATCCTATTTATGAATTCTTGTTTGTAATCCTCCGAGTTATTATAATACTGCCGAGATTCAATAATCACGACCGAAAAGTAAATAAAATGGATTATCTTTAGTTGTTTCTGAATAAGCAGTGTTGATTACGTTAGTTAAATAAGGTAAAAATTGATCCCAGTCGCTCCTATTGTCTTTTGTATAAATACTTAATACGTTCGAGAATATTTTATGCCTATTTTTATTTTACCATTAGCTTGTGGGTGGTACGGAGCTGTCACCATTTTCTCTATATTAAGAAAACTCATTAAGTCTTTTTTTTACTTTTGAAACAAAATTGCTTCCGTTGTCGCTCAAAATTTTATTAGGAATGCCAAATTTTAAAAATAATTTTGCTAACGCCTTACTTGTGGCGTAAGCACCTTGGTTTTTCAATGCTTTTACAAAAGTAAATCCTGAAAAGTGATCTATAACCGAAAGAATACATGTATGGCCTCTGCTGGAAACAGGCGAGCCTCCGCTCGTTCCGTATAAGTCACATGAGATAGCATCGAAGGGGTACTTTGCTACCGGGACTCTTCCCATTGGAGGATTAGGATAAGCCTGGGGGATTTTTCTTAAGTTACATGCTTCGCATGTACTTACAAATTCTTTAAGTTTTGTCATTGCCGACGGCACGTAAAAATATTGTTTTAATTTATGGAAAGTTTTCATTACTCCTAAATGTCCACCTATATCTGAATGAAAATAGTCAAATGCAGGTACTATTAAGTTTTGTGGTAATACAGGTATTATTGAGGTTTGGTTTCTATTTGTCTCAGCCGTCATGATTCTACATAGAATTTGTTCATCAAGATCATAGTAAAAATTATCTATTTCTTTTCTAATAGTTTTGAATTTATCCGGTAACGCATAGTCATTCACAAAATAATTAATAAGCGCCGAACACATTTCGTCCTTTTTTTGCTTTCTTTTTATATTTTCTAAAGACAAGGGACAATAGTTAACCTTATTTTCCTTTACTGTGTCTTTGACTTTGTTTTTCTTACATTTATGTTTGGTCGTAGCATTGATAGCGTTAACTTCATTTTCCTCAGCTTCTGACGGAATATTTTCTGGGTATCTACTCAAAAAGTCACAAGCTGCGTTTTGTTTACCTTTTAAATGTTCAAATTCGTAATCTAGGTCTTGGATTTTCATAATCCATCTAGCTAGAATTCCCGTGGGGTTTTTAAATGTGCGCAGGTACTGTAAGCTTTAATGGTCTGATCATAGTATAAATTTTCTACCAATTAAATAGTGTCGAAATTTGTCCAAGTGGTGGATTATAGATAATAATTCTAAGTTTGTGGCGGAATAACTACTTTCATCTTTTGATAAGGTTCTACTCGAATAGCATATAAATTTTTCTATTTTTTTTTATTAGAGAGTTCTTGTAAAGGATCAGGGTTTCCTATGGGAATTATTTGCGAAAGAATAGCCCCAATGACTTTTGAACTAGCATCGGTTGTGACCACAAATTTTCCGTTTTCGAAATCAGGAAGTGATAATATTGGTTCAGAAGTGAGTGCCTTTTTGAGACGGTCTAGGGAAGTTTGAGCTTCCTGGGATCAGGTAACATTTTGGGAGTTCCCTTTACTTAATTCCGTGAGGGGTTTCGCAATTTGGGCGTAATTGCGTACGAATTTTCTAAAGTAGCCAGTAAGACCTAAAATTCCCCTTAATTCTTTCATGGTTCTAGGGGGTTTGAGGTTTTCAACACATTTTATTTTGTCAGGATCTGGGGATATCTCTCCTTGTGTCACTACTACTCCTAAAAATTTAATTTTGGGTTGAAATAAATTTACTTTCTCAGGCCGACATTTTAAATTGCCCTGTCTGAACTTCTCGGAGACCTTAGCCAATGTTGCTAAGTATTGTTCAGTGTTTTCTCCCACGCATATGACATCATCAACAAAATGAATTATATTCTTTAATCCTCTTAACAGGTGTAATAGGGGTCTACATAGCGCGCTTGAACTTGTTTTAAGTCCAAAGGGTACCCTTAAGTATTCATATGAACCAAATTCAGATGTTGAAAATGCAGTTTTATGGACATCCTTTTCGGCTATTTTCACTTGGTGGTAGCCTTGGGTAAGGTCCAAGGAAGTAAAAATTTTGTTTTTGCTTGAAATAAAGTCAAGAATTTCATCTATTTTTGGTAAAGGATATTTATTGCTAACTACTTGTTTGTTGAGGGCTCTATAGTCTACTACAAGTCTAAGGTCACCATTCTTCTTTGGTACAAAGATCACTAATGCACTATACGGACTTATACTTGGGCGTATAATTTAATTTTTTTCTAATTCATGAATTTTGTTTTTTAACCATTCTTTGTGCTTATATGGCACACGATATGGCTGTTTTGCTACGGGATTACCAGTCGTTAAAATTGAGTGTCCATAAAATGGTATCAGTCCGATGTCATCTTCAGATGCGGAAAAAACATCTTTAAAACTCCATAATAATTCGCATAATTTTTTCTTAAGTTCCAAGTCCGTAATATGATCCATATTAAATTTGTTTAAAAATTGCGATTTAGTTAGAGGATATTTGTTTTTTGAAGTTTTAATGCCGTTAACTAGGTTTCTTTTAGAATTTTCCCATCTATTTAAATCATTCTCTGTTAAAACCTGGATTTGAACTAAACACGTCCCCTTTTTATTGTAATTGTATCATTTTCGTGGATATTAGTTACCCAAATAAAACCTTCTCCTCTGTCGTAAGATATAATCTGTTCCTCACATAGCATATTTTCAGGAATTTCGTTTGGTGGTGTCGCAAACCATATTGCGGATTTGCTAACCACTGGTTCAATCATCTGTGATATTTGAATTTTTTGCATCG
This sequence comes from Artemia sinica, assembly GCA_027921565.1. Classification (NCBI taxonomy): domain Eukaryota; kingdom Metazoa; phylum Arthropoda; class Branchiopoda; order Anostraca; family Artemiidae; genus Artemia; species Artemia sinica. Next base: position 66,210,813 of record CM051258.1, read on the forward strand.
TTTTGGGAGCGACTTTTGTTTTCCTTATCGCGAATCCGTAATATTTCTCTTTATTTTCATTGTTTATTAGATTCATACTGGCGCTATGGTGCGCCATTGTGGCATCTTGTGGCGTCACGTTGGGTTTTACCATGTTTTTCCATAATTCCGCTATTTTCTTGATTTCGTTCGACCTGTACTGTCGCATATCTCCTATTTTTATTTTTGAGGATTCAATACCTTTATTATCTAAATTTACTTCATCTCTGCAATGTCTTTCAGAATAATTGGACAAGTTTCTGATTATTCCTTTTACTCCTTGTGAGAAATGAGGTTCAAAAGATTGTGACATTATACCGTCAGAAATTTTGTTTACTGTTGCGTTGTCTTCGTAACCTCTGTTACGATTTCTTAAGGTAGAAATTTTTTCCCCTACCTTAGCTGGGTAGACAAGCCTCTTGTTTGCTACGTCTAATAGTATTCTATTGGCCCTTAAAAAATTTGCACCTATAATTACCTCATACGGGAAGTTATCGCATATTATAAAATTTGTCGTAAAGGTCCTATTGTCCCTTTTTACGTTTAGGCAAATTGAACCTCTTGCATCCAATTTATGCCCTGTTACACTAGTTAAATTGGGATTATTAGGGTTCCTCTGTCGCCTAATATGCAGAGGCAACATATTAAATACGCATGAGCTTATGATATTGACTGTAGCTCCGCTGTCAACTAAGGCCTTAAAGTAAACATTTTCCACACAAAAATCATTAAATATAGGCAACCTATTATTATTATCACTACAAGACGGCACTACCATTGTTTTGGACCTATTAAATATTCCGGGCACCCTCTGGGTCCAATTTATATTTCTGAGGGGCCTGAAACGTTTCCCTGAGGATTTATTTCATGTGTCGATGCCTGTAATAGATATTCAGACATATGAGGTTCCGTAGGCATATCTAATTGATTTACATCTGTCTGCCTTCGCCACATATTATTATGGTAATTTGGATGTCTTGCGTCAGTGCCGCTTGCTAGCGCTGACTGCCAATGCCGTTGGCTTGCAAAATTTTCGTTTCTCGTCGGCAATTTTTCGTTATTTCTATATAGCATTCTCGCATTATATTGGCTTTGTCGATTTTTTGGGTTTTCAAATCGGTAATTAATTTGTCTATTGGGGGGAGGGGTGTAAAAATTTGTTTTGTAAGCGTTGTAAGGTACTGATGGGCGCAAACTTCCCTGGCTGTAGCCTAGCGCACCACCGGCGCTAAAATTTGTTCTTCCGAACAAATGGTTGCCATAATTTTGCGTACTACCGTCAGCAATTCTTGGTATGCGATTGGGGACATAACGGAACTCTCTCGCGATATGTCCAGGTCGATTGCAAATATAGCATCTTATTATTGTAAGGTTATTTTCGTAATTAGGTTTTTTGACAGGCTGAAAACGTACTGTTTTCTGCCTAGCGGGTTCTTGCGTTTTATTTCTTTGTGGCACTGGGGAGTTATCCCTTGAAAAGAAATTGGGAGACGCCTGATCGCCCTTAAAGATTAGGTTCACGTTTGAATCGCCTAGGCTATTTATTTTTGCTTTACTGTGATTTGCGACCATCGTATCAACTTCGATCAATCGCTCTACCTTCTGAACTGCAAGATCCAACGTCTGAATATTTTTGGATATTACCATTCTATGTAGTTTTGGGGGTAGCCCTTGCAAAATGGTATTTAGTATGACTTTTTCATACAGCTCTCCTGAACCTCTTCCATATTTTGCCTCTACTGAAATGCGTATATTATCAAGATATTCTCTTATATTTTGTGAATAATCAAAGCTAACCATTCCGTGTTTTAATTTGTTTATGGAACTGGTTTCGATAAATCTATCTTTAAATGCTTTTAACAATTTGTCCACCGTATTTATTGGAAAGTTGGCGTCATTGCCTATGGTATGTTCAATCTGTTTTAGAAAGGTTAAGGCCTGGCCTTTTAGTCGTAATAGGAGCATGTCGACTAACGCTTCTAGCTCTGTTTTTGTTAGTTGTACAAACTGGCCCAATTGCATTTTAAATTCGTCAATATCTGATTGACCATTGTACTCCGGGATAGATTTTGCTATTTCTTTATTTTTCGCGACTAACTTCTGCACTATTAATAAATCGTTAAGGTCGTCCGCCATTTTTTTTTGAATCAATTCAAAATAAATCTATTTTTTCACTTAACCTCTTTTGGGGGAGGCTATTATCTCCTATGAGATATCTAAATGGTTTCCTTGTAGAAGCTTAGTGGCAATAGGCCTAATCACTTTACGTATATGTTTGTATCTCTCCATTAATTAAATTTAAATTACAAAGTTTCATAGCCTAATTAATTCGCATGATTTTCTCCAATTTCCGACTCGCGCCATTTGTAGCGATGAATGGAAGATATTTGTGGCTATAAAAGAAAATAGTTGCGGTGAAAGAAAAGGACTGGGCTTAATTGTGGTCATAAATATTGGCCACGTCAAATCTAATATCGTACCTTGAAGCTGTGAACTTACACCTTATAAATTCTCCGATAGCGCCGCTTATAGCGCTAAAGATCGTGCCAACAAGGCCTACGCTATCCAAGCTTTGGATTTCGCTAAGACAGTGGTAACAAAAAAGATGCTACGCACAATATTTCTAAGGAAGTTTAAATGATAAGAACCGTGTGAACGTTTGAAGATAGCAATAAATGAAGATTGTTGCGATGAAAGGAAAAGACTGGGCTTAATTGTGGTCATAAATATTGGCCACGTCAAATCTAATATCGTACCTTGAAGCTGTGAACTTACACCTTATAAATTCTCCGATAGCGCCGCTTATAGCGCTAAAGATCGTGCCAACAAGGCCTACTCCACCCCCAATTAATGAGAAAAAATAAAATTTGTAGCCATATAGATGTGACCTCTTCTCCTCGAGCTATCTGGAGATCAGATTCCTTGGGAACGTGCCTTTGGAGACATGCGAACTAATTACCTATTATTAGACTAGATGCAGACACATAAAATGAAATAAACACAGGTAATAAACAATAGATTTATTGAGACTTACATATTTAGGTGAACAGCAGTGAGTCACTTCAAATGACACAACGGTGACTGAGATACAACAATCAAAGAATTGCAAAGCTTGAACGTCGAAATAATTCTGTCTGAATGGTCCTGACTCTCATTTACGAATACTTCAAAAAGCACTTTTACCCCACTACCAAACGTAGTTTTTTTTTGTCTTGTGCTGTGAGAACTGGCTCGCAATTGGCTCGATGGCCCAAGGATGCGAACCCTTCGTCCAATAAATTGTTTGAAATATTTCTGATGATTCAAACGTTCACACGGTTCTTATCATTTAAACTTCCTTAGAAATATTGTGCGTAGCATCTTTTTTATTGCCCACTGTCTTAGCGAAATCCAAAGCTTGGATAGCGCCGTTCTTTGTCTGAGGCTATATGCACTTTTTCTCTTTGCTGAATAAGGACTTTTCTAGATTTAAACTTAATTAGAGGAAGTCAGAATTATCTTTAGAAAGAAGGAACTTTACTTTGGTATTTTAAATATATCACATTTTGCTCACGGTACATATTACCCTTCCCATTATTTAATGACGTCCCGTCATTATGACTTGCTTGCCTTTGGGCTTTTGAAATTTTCGCAATTTATTAACTATTTCTTCTACATAATTATTTCATATTTATGCTATGGCTTAATCAGAAGTGCTAAAAATTTTCTCTATTACTTTTCTTATTTTATTCTACATCCCTATCTAAAATTCATCTACCGGACTAAGATTATTCATGGTTCTAGGCTAGCTACTATACTAAAGATTTTTTTTTCTTTCTACATCTAAAACTGATTACTTTTACATTCCCAACAAGGTTGGGGTTATTTTACCTCCACATAAGATTTTTTTTTGAATTCACTTTTTACAAGGCTTTTTTTTATTTTGCTGTCTATATGGAACACTACTTTCTATCTACGCGACATTAAATGAATAGCTCGACAACGCCACACGTAGCTCTATCTGGACATCTAACACTACATACAAGAACGATTTAAAACACACAATATTTGGTTTACCATGTTCACTGGAAACATTAAAACACTTTCACTGGGGATGTTTGCTACGCAACGTTAATGATAGGATATTGGAGGTAACATATAGTTAACATAAAGTTATTAAGAAATAACCTATGTAAATTCACATCTATTTCATCACCATTCGAGTCCTTAACGTAGTCAATCCTTCTGTTCTAAATTATTGTCCTTCACTCTTTTCGTCTTGGCAAAATTTTTAAAGCACTTACGTTATGGTTTCTTCATGGGACAGTTCAAGCACGATTGTGTTCACACGATAAGCTTTCTCTAATTGTCAACTGGGAAATGATGCTTCCAATTAAAGGTGTGGGAATATGCCATCAGAGTTCATTCTCACCTGCTTTTTGACAGTTCATAGGGTGCCTTATCATTAAGGGGTCGAACACTGGGAGTGCGTTTATTTTCTTCTCAGCATATCATTTTTGGGATATTTTAAGGCACATAGAGAGTTTATTCTCGTCTAAAATTGTTCATTTGTGTCTCTTATAAAATTGTTAGCTCATGGCTTGCGTCTATTAGCCTTTGCGGTGATTCCTTGGTTAATCACGGGGGAATTGAAGTTTGGATTTGGAACAGGTCGACATCAAACTATAGTGACTCCTTCAACATATTGTCTTTAACTTGTGGGAGGGGTATATTGTCACGGAGAGGTTGGTCACTGGGGTTAATTTTGGTTTCCAGGTCCATTTTTCAGAAATTATTTCGTAACATTTATGGGATAACAGAGATACGAACTTTCCACACAGAGGGGATAGGATGGATTCCGAAAGATGGTCGAAAGGGATTTGACGCGTAAGTCTGTGACACATAAATAGTTTTTGGGGTCATCAAATATCATAACTATACGGTCATATGACATATGGGTCCATAATGATTATCAAATGCGATATTTATGCACTTATCTCTTGTACTGATCTATGGGGTTCTCAGAATTTATGTGATTATATAGTTCAATAGTGCACTGGATACTGAGATTCAAATATAATGTTACCTGATACGTAATATGGTTCATGGTCGAGGGAACAACGATCAAAGGTAACTGTTGTTTTCGTAGACGAACCTGGGATGAAAATTGCCTGGAGTCTATGGTGAGTACTCTTCGTTGGTTGAGGTATGATGAAAATAGATGCTACATGGTTGTATCTGCACTGGGCAACTCATTGTAATGATCGATATCCAAATTTCGGTCCACTTCCTGTAAAAAAAATAACGAGGCAGAATCACACGTTCTTTAAAGTAAATACTCATAGTACAAATAAGTCACGTATCGATTGGGTACATGAATTTTACGCTACGAGACAGAGTTAAATAAATACACTAATATTAGTACACAAAATGGAATTTTTATCATGTTGGTTGAAATATATGTGTAAAGTTCCCATTGGGAAATTCAATACATAGAAGTTTCTTCTAAGTTGTTGTAGCCTAACGGCGATATAAAAGATTAATTCTTTAACTTTAAGTGCGGTCTCTTATTATGCTTTCTAATACACACTACTACATACACTTTATTTTAACTTCTTTCAACACTTAGCTAATTTTACATTAGATTTAAAATAATCATTTAAACAGAGTTTATGCTACATGATTAATTTGAGGTCTCATTTTACAACATATTTCATGCCTGCATTGTTCACGCACGTCCGTGCTGTTTAAGAAACGCATGTTGCAGCGTCATAACCACACGGTTTTACGTAAACAACCTTACAATGAGGGAACAAGACATAGCAAGGACGAGTGGAGACCTCTATACCCACTCATTTTCTCATGTCTTCCCTTTTTCTTGGCTTAGACGTTCTCATGGGGTTCCGGGTTTAACCTCTGAATTTCAGCCGTTTCCCCGTGTTCTTCTCTTGGTTTTCGCCTTCTTAGTCTCTGGATTTTTCCGTAATTACACGTCAATAGGGTTCTTATGGTCAGGGAAGTCGCGAATACGAAACATATGGCCAATAGTATGTTCCACCAGAAATTGGTCGATTCTTTGAGTTCATTCGTGTTTCTTTCTAGTCTTGTTTCTTGATGAAACAAGGTCTCGAAGGGTTTGGGGTCCAATTTCATAAAGATCTTCCTTGCGTCATGGCTAGCTAGCAATAAATTTTCATGCTTGAATATTACTCCATGTTTTACAATATCTTGTGCCATTGCGTGAACAACGAGAATTATGATGATATTATTAAGCCTCATCTTATATTTTGTTTCTAGAATTAATTTATCATTAATTTTACCCGTTTTTTGCAAAATTCGTTTGGTTACTTTTTTGTTATTATTATATTTTTTTTCAAAGGCACTTTAATTTTCAACTTAGGTTATTTTTTTATTATATATTCATTTTGTGGCATTGGCCAAAGAAAACTGATTTGTAGGCGCAAAACAGAATAAATATTTTAGGATTAGATAGGGTAGGAAAGTAAAGTTAGGACTTCCGAGCTTTATTCTGGTCGTGATATACCTCTATGACTGGTTGAGATATAGCTTTAAAGCGTAACTAGTAATCGCTATACAATTTAATTTTACATTATATTTCTCGAGTAAGAAGCACATGAATAAGCAAGCGTGCAGCACATAATTACACTGGTATCCTATTTTATGTGTAGGCCTAAAATAATTATAATCTGCACTAAGACAAAATATTTCATATATATGGGATTAATTTCTTGTTTTGGATAATATCCATCTTGGTTAGGACATGGGTCGATTTTCTCATAGAAAATCCGAGGGGACCGCCAAAACTCAACAAATTAAACGCTGCCTGGGTTTTGAGTTTCTCCCCAGGCTTCCCACAAAACGTGGTCCAACACTACTTGTCTTTCTCAGTCGACCACGAGCTTCCTACTTTGGGCCTTTCTCTCTGTTCGCCAATGTTTTGACATCACTCGTATTTTTTTTTTCATTAATATTGACTTGGTTAACTTTACTTGTACACTGTTAAATTTATTATGGTGGATGACAAGTTGATTTTCATAAGGGATTTGAAATTTGTCTTTACATTAATTAGGGATATTTCCATCTGTCAGGTTTTTTAACCGTTCTACCTGACTGTGTCGTTATTTTCTCCTCTGTTTCTTGCGGTTTTTTCTTTTTCAGTTTTTATAGCGAAATAAGATTGAACTTTTTGTATTGTTTTTTTTCAGAAATTCTTGCCCTTTTAATTTCGTTTATTTCGCGTGTGCGGCTGCTGAAGTCGGTCTTGATTCCCCTATTTCTTTAACTACTATATGGTTTGATTCGCTGTCAGACTCTTCGGAACTAGTTTCCAATGATTCTGTATCATAAGTTTTAGAAAATGCACCTTGCATTTTTGAGGTATCACCTCCCCTTCCTTCGTAAATTTCTACTCCTCTGGAAGTAGAAGGTTTATTCCCTAAGTCCTCGTCTTGAGTTTTCAACTCGGGAGATTTGAAAGATTCTTGAGAGCTTTGGGAGGAATCAAGAGTTTTTGCGGGGTTCCTCCACTGTTTGAATGCCATGTCTTCAGGGGATGGGGCATTTTTTGTACTAGGGTTTCCCTCCATGAAGTCCACTGTTTAGGCTTGACCTTGGACACAGTTATATCATGATATTGTCCTTGCTGGTCATCCTTGGGAGTTTTATTCTCGGGCAATGTACTTTGACTCATTTTTATGGGGAAATTTATTAAATCCATAGCTTCTCGCAGGTTTGTTTTAGTTAAATCTTTGGGAGGAGTTTTCTTTACGCCAATACCGGGGTTTTCTACAGCTCTGTTTAATTCTTCCTGCAATGACAGGGGCCTTTCTATTGGTGTTGCAGGGGAAACCATATCGTCTGGAAATCTTTTTGGGGGACAAGGGGTTGAAATTCTATCACGGAAAAATGGGGTTTTTGGAGATATGGTATAATCTAATTCTCCTGAGCTCGCTGATGAATAACTTTTTGGATCTTTTAGTGTTTTTATTTCAGAAAAAAATCCTGGTATTAGGGAATTTTTCTTAGGAATAACTAGATTTTTCACTGCTAAAAATTCTTCAAAGTTTTCCTCACCAGGGTTTTAGCTCCACCAATCTTCATTTAGGGGGCTCATTTTCTGCATCTGACGAATCAGTAGAGGAGGGATGTGATACCCATCTCTCTGGAATTTTGGCTCTTTTTATTCGGCTAACATGCGCCTTGTAAGTTCTTCCACTATCGGGGTTTTCCATTTTAAAAGTATATTCGTTATCGTACTTTTTGACTATTCTGTACGGTCCAGAATATTCGTTGGAAAGTTTTTTGCCTTCCGTTTTTGCTTCGTTCTTTAGGTAGACGCAGTCTCCTACTTTGAAATCTATGTTCCCCTTGACTTTGGGTTGGTTTATTTTACATTTTCCAACTCTTGCCTAACTATTTTATAAGTTTTCCTCTTCCTATTTATGAATTCTTGTTTCTACTCCTCCTAGTTATTATAATACTACCGAGATTCAATAATCTCATCATACGGGACTCTAAGATCACGACCAAAAAGTAAATAAAATGGATTATCTTTAGTTGTTTCTGAATAAGCAGTGTTGATTACGTTAGTTAAATAATGTAAAAATTGATCCCAGTCGCTCCTATTGTCTTTTGTATAAATACTTAATACGTTCGAGAATATTTTATGCCTATTTTCTATTTTACCATTAGCTTGTGGGTGGTACGGAGCTGTCACCATTTTCTCTATATTAAGAAAACTCATTAAGTCTTTTGTTACTTTTGAAACAAAATTGCTTCCGTTGTCACTCAAAATTTTATTAGGAATGCCAAATTTTAAAAATAATTTAGCTAACGCCTTAATTGTGGGGTAAGCACCTTGGTTTTTCAATGCTTTTGCAAAAGTAAATCCTGAAAAGTGATCTATAACCGAAAGAATACAAGTATGGCCTCTGCTGGAAACATTCAAGCCTCCGCTCGTTCCGTATAAGTCAAATGAGATAATATCGAAGGGGTACTTTGCTACCGGGACTCTTCCCATTGGAGGATTAGGATAAGCCTGGGGGATTTTTCTTAAGTTACACGCTTCGCATGTACTTACAAATTCTTTAAGTTTTGTCATTGCCGACGGCACGTAAAAATATTGTTTTAATTTATGGAAAGTTTTCATTACTCCTAAATGTCCACCTATATCTGAATGAAAATAGTCAAATGCAGGTACTATTAAGTTTTGTGGTAATACAGGTATTATTGAGGTTTGGTTTCTATTTGTCTCAGCCGTCACGACTCTACATAGAATTTGTTCATCAAGATCATAGTAAAAATTATCTATCTCTTTTCTGAGAGTTTTGAATTTATCCGGTAACGCATCGTCATTCACAAAATAATTAATAAGCGCTGAACACATTTCGTCCTTTTTTGCTTTCTTTTTATATTTTCTAAAGACAAGGGACAATAGTTAACCTTATTTTCCTTTACTATGTCTTTGACTTTGTTTTTCTTACATTTATGTTTGCTCGTAGCATTGATAGCGTTAACTTCATTTTCCTCAGCTTCTGACGGAATATTTTCTGGGTATCTACTCAAAAAGTAACAAGCTGCGTTTTGTTTACCTTTTAAATGTTCAAATTCGTAATCTAGGTCTTGGATTTTCATAATCCATCTAGCTAGAATTCCCGTGGGGTTTTTAAATGTGCGCAGGTACTGCAAGCTTTTATGGTCTGATCGTAGTATAAATTTTCTACCAATCAAATAGTGTCTAAATTTGTCCAAGTGGTGGATTATAGATAATAATTCTAAGTTTGTGGCGGAATAACTACTTTCGCCTTTTGATAAGGTTCTACTCGAATAGCATATAACTTTTTCTATTTTTTTTTTATTAGAGGGTCCTTGTAAAGGATCAGGGTTTCCTATGGGAATTATTTGCGAAAGAATAGCCCCAATGCCTTTTGAACTAGCATCGGTTGTGACCACAAATTTTCCGTTTTCGAAATCAGGAAGTGATAATATTGGTTCAGAAGTGATCGCCTTTTTGAGACGGTCTAGGGAAGTTTGAGCTTTCTGGGACCAGGTAACATTTTAGGAGTTCCCTTTAGTTAATTCCGTGAGGGGTTTCGCAATTTGGACGTAATTGCGTACAAATTTTCTAAAGTAGCCAGTAAGACCTAAAATTCCCCTTAATTCTTTCATGGTTCTAGGGGGTTTGAGGTTTTCAACACATTATATTTTGTCAGGGTCTGGGGATATCTCTCCTTGTGTCACTACTATTCCTAAAAATTTAATTTTGGGTTGAAATAAATTTACTTTCTCAGGCCGGCATTTTAAATTGCCCTGTCTGAACTTCTCGAAGACCTTAGCCAATGTTGCTAAGTGTTGTTCAGTTTTTTCTCCCACGCATATGACATCATCAACAAAATGAATCATATTCTTTAATCCTCTTAACAGGTGTAATAGGGGTCTACATAGCGCGCTTGAACTTGTTTTAAGTCCAAAAGGTACCCTTAAGTATGTATATGAACCACATTCACATGTTGAAAATACAGTTTTATGGACATCTTTTTCGGCTATTTTCACTCGGTGGTAGCCTTGGGCAAGGTCCAAAGAAGTAAAAATTTTGTTTTTGCTTGAAATAGAGTCAAGAATTTCATCTATTCTTGGCAAAGGAAATTTATCGCTAACTATTTGTTTGTTGAGGGCTCTATAGTCTACTACGAGTCTAAGGTCACCATTCTTCTTTGGTACTAAGATCACTGGTACACTATACGGACTTATACTTGGGCGTATAATTTCATTTTTTTCTAATTCATGAATTTTATTTTTTAACCATTCTTTGTGCTTATATGGCACACGATATGGCTGTTTTGCTACGGAATTACCAGTCGTTAAAATTGAGTGTTCATAAAATGGTATCAGTCCGATGTCATCTTCAGATGTGGAAAACACATCTTTAAAATTCCATAATAATTCGCATAATTTGTTCTTATGTTCCAAGTCCGTAATATGATCCATATTAAATTTGTTTAAAAATTGCGATTTAGTTAAAGGATATTTGTTATTTGAAGTTTTAAGGTTAATCTACTTAAATTCTTAACATTGAAGACACAAACCAGGCGAATTTGAAACACGCCCATTTACAACCCGCTCACTAATAGATTCACCCCTTAGGGTGATTTCTTCCTTGATTGTATTATTAGTTTGTTGACTAAATGCTTGATCGGGAGATAATGCGAGTAAGCTGTATGACTCTAAGTGGCCCTCAAATATTGAACAAGCCCCTGGTATTTTTTTGAGGGGGGGGGGAGCTTTAGTTATTAGCACGATTGTGCACGGCCTCTTTTGAATCCATCACTGTAGCAACAAAAGAACAGGCATTGCACCGATCTATTACCCATGGTCACTAACGTGACTATTGCGTCCTCCCCCCTAGGAGCCAAGATATAGCCCTAAGTTCTATACAAAGTTACTGATATTCTTTTTCAAAATACATTTTTTGCGCTATGAAGCCAAAGATGATGTGAAAGGCGCCAAAAAATCATGCCAGCCAACAAAGGAAGTAACAGTTTTGTATAGAAATTAAATAAAAAAAACAAGTTTTTTCAACTGAAAGTAAGGAGCAGCATTAAAACTTAAAACGAAAAGAAATTATTGCGTATATGATGGGGATTGCTACTCCTTAAAACCTCGCTCTTCACGCTAGTTTTTTAGAACTTTAAAAAAAAGCTTCTTATTGTTCTAATTAAACGAACAGTGTTTCGGGAGTCGTTGTTAAAGAATTGGGACATAATTCAAACTTTAGTGTAAAGAGTGAGGTGTTGAGGAGGAGTAACCCTCCTCATATGCGTAATAATTTCTGTTCGTTTTAAGTTTTAACGTTGCTTATTACATTCAGTTGAAAAAACTTGTTTTTTATTTAATTTCTGATCGTTTTTTAAGTAATGCCAGGAAATCTGGCAACATCTCCACGGATAAATCCCTCTTGCTCACAGATTTATTCTCTAGATAGTTCAATCCTGGTGAAAATTTACCTCGGACAAGTACCCTTAACATCTCCACTCGTAAAATTGAGTCGACAATAAGAAAGCAATAACTAAGAAGAATTTTCGTATAGGAATTCTGGCAAATTCCCCTAGTTTAAAATTTCCCCTGAAAAATTTACCGCATGGAAACTACCCTCCCCATGGAGAATCCCACCAGCAGACCCCCCCCCCTCCCCTGAAAAATGTATGCAAACTTCCCAATAACAAATACTATACGTGAATAGTAGGCAAATTTTGTAACGTAAAGACCTTTCCCCACGGGCTGTGGGGGGCCCAGATATCTCCAAAGGCATAGTTATTTGACCTTTCAACAGTGGCGTCGTTTTGGATTTGCAAGGGGGGAGTTCCCCCCCCCAATAATTTGAAAAAAGCTATTATATAAACTATGCTCCTTGACTTTCTGGATGCGGAACTTGTTTTCCCCCTCAATAAAAATGCTGGAGCTATGCCCCTGCCTTTCAACTATGCTGAAGAAAATGGCTATCTCAAAATTTTGTTTGGACCGTTTTGCGATAAAAGGGGCGTGTAAGGGGACCTAGTTCCCCTCCAATTTGTTTGGTTACTTAAAAAGGGCACTAGAACTTTTAATTTCCGTTTTAATGACCCCTCTCAAGATCTTCTAAGACTAATGAGTCGATACGATCACCCCCGGGTAAGACTAAACTTAATGAAACTTACATATTTAAAATAAGCATAAAAATTCAACTTCTGATATATCTACTGGTATCAAAACTCTGTTTTTTAGAGTTTTGGTTACTATTGAGCCGGGTCGCTCCTTACTTAAAGTTCGTTACCACGAACTGTTTGACTAGGACTATATCGAACCATATTTGGGAGGGGATCTGGGATACGGTATTATCACGGTAGCAGTCATTGCATATGGGAATAGTTTTGAATGCGAATCTATGGGTCCCATGTTTTTGCTAGTATAATGTCTAGTCCAGAAAGCAATAATTCCAGAAAGCAGATGAAAGCAATGATAAATTGTAGGACTAATTTCTAATTTCTAAGTTCTATTATGCACCCCCACCATCATATGTAGATTTAGTCAAATCAGGTTGGTGATTTAACTTTTTTAGTGAGAAGGATGTGTGCATGAATATTTCTCGGGGAAGGCTCTAAAATAAAATACAAAAATATAATAATTTGAATAAGAAAAATGCAGAAATTTCCGGAAAAAAAGGATATCAGGCCTCGGGTCGATTAGGATTTCAGCTTCCAGGTCCCGAGATCACTTGCATCCGTACAGTTTTAGTAAAGAGCCTGGGAATAAAAACTTGACTAAACTTAACTGAATCGTCTTTACGAAAAGAAAAACAATTCTGGAAAGTAAAAAAAAGAAAGACATAAAAAATAAGATTATTACTGTTACACAGATTGAGACTAATTTTTGGCTGTGTCAATTCATGAACCCCAAAATTTGTTCAGTCTCAAATAGTCTGGAAACTTACAGTGTTTGTGAAACAGGGTCAACTAGACCCTAATAAAGACATAACATTTTAGAAGTTTGGTTGTATCAATATTAAGCGCCTAAAACTGCCCAAAAAACCTTTCCCAGTTGCCTTAAACTTACAGGGCATATAGACAGGACCAATGGAGGCCCCCCTTTAATCAGCATATAAAGATAAAGAAAGTATTAATAAAAATCGGTTACATCAAGTGGGGACACGCGAATTTCTAAAAACCTTAAATTCCCTCTTTTTGGCTTGAAACTTACAGGGCATGAGAAAGGGACGAAGGGAGATAAATAAAAACCCCTATGCTTTCTAAAAGCCAGAATATTCAGAAATTCAGTACTTAACTGAAAAAAATTCTTTTAAATGTTTTCATTTTTATAACTTTAAGAAATCAAAATTAATTAAGATTTTAAGGAATAAATATGAGCATATGTATATTAAACTGACAATGCACATTTTTTTCAGTAAATTCATTTGAATTTTTTCAGTAAAGTAAAATTTATATTCTGGCTTTTGGAAAGCATAGGGGTTTAGATCCCTACTCACATTAATTCCTGCTCGTTTTGAGTTTGACTCTGTTATTTATTTTGATTTATGTTTGTTTTTTTCCTAGCTAATTCGTTTGAAAACTACAAAACAATTCTACGTAAATGATAACATGGGAACCTCAATAGAAAAATAAGTCAAGAAACAATAGTTTGAATTTTTTGCGAATTTCGAATTCTTTATTTTATCTAAATACAACAAAACAGAATTTTTTATAAATCACATTGTCATGCATCTATTAAAAAAACAAAAAACTAATAGTTCTGACAAAACAGTACAGGAAACAATTCCTTTGATAAATAGTAGAAAAAGATAAAAGTATATTCAAGGGCTTCTACTAGCTAAGGGTCGAAACGGCCTCAGTGCTAGACTGAAAATAATAATAGTCAATCCGTATAATTATAAATCCTCCTCCTCATCCACCCCATGCAAAAAATATTAGTGAACAGGTATTACACAAAACGACGGATGATATAAAATTTTGACATAATGTTTAAACTTTTATAATTTTATAAATCTATGTTGCATTCCATTAAATTTTGATTAAAAAAAAAAAACAAAAAACAACTGACAAACCCAGCAGTGGAAAACTCTACCAACACTTCGACAATTCACCCTCAATGAAACTCTTTCAATTAATGCGAATACTAGGCTAAGTAACAAAAAAAAACTGTTCCAATAAATTTTTCAACGAAAATCAAAGAGCCATACTATAACCTGAAACGACCCGAAATAAAATTATATAAAAAGTCAAACTTAATATTAACACAAATTGCTATTATACAATAAATGGAACATACAACGAATATCAATTAAAATTAATAATTATATCAAAACTTGGAAAAAACACATTTTCCAAAAAGCTTTTCAGCGAAAAGTAAAGAGCCATAATATATCCTGAAATGACCCGAAATAAATTCGTATAAAAAGTCAAACTTAATATGAACACAAATTCCTATGATCGAATAAATGAAATATAAAACAAATATCAATTAAATGAATAATTAAATCAAAAATAAATATAAGAGAGGCTACTTTGGATGAATAGACGGAACCCATAAGGTCCAAGCATTAAAATGAAAAGTCAGGTCTTATCACAAATAAGACATTGACCGCCTGCCTTTTTCTGCCTTCTACTAGCCAAGGGTCGAAACGGCCTCAGTGCCAGACTGAAAATATAATATTCAATCCGTATAATTAAAAGCCTCCCCATCCTCCCCGTGCAAAAAAATATTAGTAAAAAGGTATTGCACAAAACTACAGATGATCGAACATTTTGACAAAATGTTTAAATTTTTTAATTTTCAAAATGTTTGTTGCATTCAAATATTTTTGGTAAAAAAATGACAATCCAGCAGTGGAAAAATCTACAAGCACTTCGACGATTAACCTTCAATGAAACTCTTTCAATAAATGCGACTAAAAAAACAACACATTTTCCAATAAGCTATTCAACGAAAAGTAGAGAGCCATAATATAACCTGAAATGACCCGAAATAAAGTCATACAAAAAGTCAAACTTAATATGAACATAAATTGATATGATCAAATAAATGAAATATAAAAGAAGGAACCCATAAGGTCCAAGCATTAAAATGAAAAGTCAGGTCTTATCACAAATAAGACCTTGACCGCCTGTCTTCTTAACCCATCAAAAGCCAAAGCGTCCTTTGGGTATGTATTTACCATAACAAATCAACCAAGAATCATTAATCTGATAAGCCTTGAATTTTTATCAAAGATTTTTTTCTTTTCATCAAATTCGACTCAAAACAACAAGGGCGGATCCAGGAGTTTTTTTTTGGGGGGGGGGGTTACTAATTTTTGACTCAGTTTTCGACTAATTTTACTGTTTTTTACCTAGGTTTTACTAATTTTCGACTTATTTCGACTCGGTCAAAAATTTCAGGGGGGGGGGGGGTTCAAACCGGGTACCCCCCCCCTGGATGCGGCCTTGCAAAACCGTATTAAGTAAACTGATAAATGATTTATATGTTCGTCGCCCATTAAATTGTAATAAAAATAAATATAGAAATACAAGCAAAAACTACGGCTCAGGTTCAGAGTCAGACCAAATAATTGGCAAAAATTCTTGAGCTGCTAATTCTTCTTTTCTCTGTTTTTTGTGGTTTGTGTTATTTGGGTTCAAAATCTGCCTCTTACCGCTATTATAGCCCAACGTCTTCATAGCTGTTCAAATAGATATTGGTTCTCTGGGCTCTAGATTCCTGAGAAGGCGCGAATCAAATATTTCTGGTAAAAGACTTTCCTTCCAGAAGCTTAAAAGGCTTGAGAATACTCGGGCCCAATGCTCTCTATTGCGTTCAATTGTAAGGACTTCCCAATCCTTCTCGTTATTATAGACAAGTAGGCAACATTTTTCTTGATTTGAAATTTCAAGCTGTCCTTGAATTGGCTATAATACTTGTGAGTGGCTTTGAGCTTAATATCTAAGCCGATACTCTGCAGAAAGAAGTCTTTGACAAGGCCTTTCGTACGAGCTGCATCAATTATAGTTTTGTTTTCTGGAATATTGTGGACAGTCTTAACCTCTATTGGTGTCCCATCTGGCAAAATCCTGTCTAATGAAGTACCAAGAAACTGGTGTGTTGAGTAAACCAAAAGACCAATATCCTCACCTTTCGTAATTTCCGCGCCAATTTTTTCTTCATATGCTCTTAAAGCAATAGGTTCTAACCGACTACCTTTCAGCATAGTAGTTGAGCGGTAACCACAACCTCCACTTCTAATATCTTTCACAATCGGTGCAGTTTTAGTTGATTGTTTGCGTGTAGCTATTCTGTGAGAGTACGTGCTGGTTATTCTATTACTTCTTTCATATATCCAGTTTTCATTGGAAGATTGGCCTTTGGTTCTCTCGTAAAGTTCCTTCAAAGCGGTGTCACTACTCTTTAGATAGGACTCCTCAAATGTAACCATAGCTATTTTTAGCTCCTCTTCTTTCATATCAGGCCTATTGCAGCTCGGTCCATAGTCAGAGTTACCCAGAGAGAGTTGTTGATTGCATTTTCTTTTGGCCTGGAATCTACCTCCATTATTACTATAATACCGTATCAGATTTCGCTTGGATTTAGCTCGGTGGTTTGCGGTTTTACTACAGAATTTCTTTATTATATTTGTTGGACTGTGATTAAATGTTTTTTTCCATGTATAAGCATGCCACTTTCGACCAAGTGCTTAGGAAAAGCTTGCACCACCAATTCGGGCATGATATGACCCTCGCTTTGACCTACTAATTTGCTTGCCTCCGCAAAACTTGACAGCTACTGACATGTAATTTTCGGCAAGGTTCGTTGTTACATCGGTAAGGAGGAAATTTGCTTTCTTGCACACGTTCTCAACCCCATCTCTCACATCCTGGAGAACCTGTGCTGGCAAGTTGTACCAAGGATCCTCTATAAGGCCATTGGGTAGTTGACATTTTTGGGGGCAAGTATCATTGCACTTTACATGATTTCCAAAGACATGATCGGGGCCTTTCTGGAGCAAACTTTTTAAATTATCGGCTGTACACTCCTCTTCTGCATTTTTTTTATTGCCCCACGAAGGTATTTTGTAAGTCTTTGTATAATCTCTCTTTTTAGAAATTTTGCATGTGCACCTTTCTTCATTTTCACTAGATTATATTGATACGAAGTGTAGTTTTTCGTAACATGGTTTGCACACTCTTCTTTTTCAATTAGAGGACCGTATGAGATGTTCTGTTTCAATTTGTATAAAACACTCGAGTCTCCATCTCCAATAAAACGACGGTACTGCAGTCCATGCATTTCATCGCTCACTCTAAAACCTTCAATGAGAATATCCGTCTCCATACTCTTTGACGGGCCATCATAATTCATAAAACACAAATGTTGTAGAAGAGTTTTTACCTCTTTTTTCGCCCGAAAAAAAACATAGCAATATTTATTTTTTATGCCCACGTACAGCAATTTTTTTTTGTAAGCGTCAATGATTACAGCCACACAACCCTTAGCTGTATAATCATGCCCCTTACTCCGTTTGTTCCACCCACCATCACAAACCACTTTGGTCCAGTATGTATCATCGACATATCGATCTTCGTGAATTGCACGCTGTAGGGATTCTTTTCCATACTCCAGTAAAACATCTGTCAAAGTATCCATCCATACTTTCCCTACAGAAAGTTGAGTTTTCAAAAATAAATTTTGTGACATGCCTTGCACACCTAGTACACCTAAAATCTCACAAAGTGTTGCGTAGCCTCCTCCTGAGCCCATGACACACCAAGTAGCCTTCAAATTGAGGTCTCCATGCACATTTGTGTAACGTTCAATCGATTCTTTCGGATTTTCTTCGGAAAAAGATGTTAAATAATCTTTGATCTTTATCACGGGTGGGTCAGGTTCATTTTTCACTAGTTTTTTCCACTTACAGGCAGTACATTCTGTCACTAGTGTAATTTTTAAGCCAACATTATATACACGAACGATGCGCATATCGGGGCTTTCTTCTCTACATTGAAATTTGTGCAGTAAAAATTCTGCGAGCTCTTGGACGAAAAATGGAAGGTTCACTATGCAGCTGAGATTCGGAATGTTCCCTAAATCAACACCCTCGAGAATTTTTTTCTGTTTCTCAATGAGAGCTGGTCCTGCATCTGATACTGAATGCCTCGTATCATCTGTAGACTCATTAGCAATAGAAGTTTCCCTTGGAAGGAAGGACCTGAAAGACGAAAAGTAAGTTAGTAATCGAAGCAGGCAGTGAGAGAACAAGCAATTTTAAAAGAAATTAATTATGCTATGTTTTGCCGAAAACCATATTTAAAGGAATACCACTCTAGCTAAACTTTTTGGCGCGCAAAATGTATTTAGAATAGTGTAATTATCAATAATCATTTATGTGTAAAAGAGGGAAAGGTGGCTGAAAAATTAACTGAGTTCTTGAGTGAATCTAGTTGGCTCCTGTGGTTTCAAATCAGGGTTGTCAATTGCGTTCTTGTCAAATTTTATTTGTTTATATCAGGGATAACACCATACGTCATTTGTTATTTTTCTGACTGGGATCAGGCACTCTGAAGATGAATTCTGATTAAAAAATTAAAAAAAGTCTCTAACATAACACAGTAGTAAAGTAGAGCACATTTGCAACCACTTCCAAAACAAAACCTATCAGAGGCTAAAATAACAAAAATAACTAGAAGATAACCATTTTCCTCTTGAAAAGAAATGAAAGTATTCATTTTGTTTATCTAGGCCAGCTGATTTGTAAATATAGTTCACTCTTGTCCAGAGGCAGACTGAACCGCTGGTCCTCCTGTCACCTGGTAGGTGAGTCCTCAATAAAAATGGCACTTGACCCTTAGGATAAAAACAAAAAAGATTGAGGAAAAAGTTGAAAAACAAATAATATTAAACTTAACGAGTATTATATATATGGAATAAGCATAAAAATTGACTTTTTATGGGTCTATTGTTATAAAAATTCTGCTTTTTAGAGCTTCGATTACTATTGGGCCGAGTCGCTCTGTTTTTTAGGTCCATTATCCCTCCCCCACTCTCCTCGGTTACTGTTTGCCCTCTTCAACCGTTTCAAGTATGATTATGTTTAGGAGAATGATTGTGTCGTTTTGTAATTTATATACATTGCTACCCATACATTACACATTGCATACTACCCATATAAGCCTAATTTAACCTTGAATCAGGTTTTGGTTAGTTCCTTCCATTACAGGCTGCTCATCGCAAAATGAGTACTCCTTACTCCTATCTTCTCCCCTAAGATTTTTTTTTTAATTTAATTAATGGGTAACCTCATTAGCTTAATCCAATACATTGGCGGTTATAGGTCGGGGCAGGGAGGGGGCAGCGCTTGTATTTTATATTTGTATACTCCTGTGGCATACCTTGCCCCCCCCCTCCTAGATTATGAGGTCTAAGGCCGCTAATGATCAAATACTATACAAAATTCTTAATCTAACCAAAAAAGAATCCTCCCTTTCCAGTTGAAAAATGCTTCCATGAATAATTTCACCATGAAGAATTTTTCTCACGGATATTCCCCCCTCCAATGGAAAAATATTCCAGACAGTTCCAACCCAGGTGAAAATTTCTCCGGAAAATGTCTCCAGAGCACCTCAACATGTAAAACTGAGTTCGCAAGGTAAAAGTAAGACAAATAACACCATTTTTAGTACTTGTCTATTATATAAAACACACTCGAGAAGTGAAGTTTTGTGAATGCTAATGAAATAAAACAAAATTATTATGAAAATATAATAGTTTAGAAACAAATTTGGGCTATATATTTGGACAACAGGGTAGGGGGGGGGTAAAGCATAGCATATATTAAATGCATAACCTAAACAAACCTATTTTAACCTAACCAAACCTATTTAACCTAATGAAAAAAACATGATGAAAATAGAATGCTTTATTAGCGAAATAGTGAAAACTACAACTTGGAAATATGCTCCCAGAGCATATTTAATTTATGCAATAAATTACGTATTTAATACAACGTAATTTATACAATAAATTACGTATAATTTATGTACTTACCGCACATGTTTTATATTAAGCCATCCTTTGTTGATCTTTTTTCTCCTAGTCATTTTCATGCGATTCTTCTGCAGTCAAACTCGAATTAAAAATGTTTCTGACCCGTCTTAGCCTTGGGTATGTTTCCATCCAGGGGGTGTATAGTGGGGTTATGTAGAACAGGAGAAATAAAGTAAAAATTTAATTTGTTTTATAAATAGATATAAAATTAACGACTCGGAATAAAAAGCTGAAAAGCTTGGAATATACTAAATAAAAAAGAGCTACAACTTGAAGTCAATTTCGACTTCGTCGCTTTTAGACAAGCCCTACAAGAGTCTAAATTGTGAAAACGTAAAAACAATCGTGGAGGAATAAATTTAAAAATAATAGAATTTTCAAAAGGGCCAATTAATTTTAAAAAATTTTCTTAATTTATGGTACTTTCAATTTTTTCAAATTGTCCTTTTTTTACGCTCCAGACCTTTTCCAAAAAAAGCTACCAAGTTTCACTTTAGATTTTTTTTTTCTATTTCCTGGGAATTAAATCAGAAAAAACAAAACGGCCAAATTTTAGATCCTTCTTCAAAGATCCCTTGTGGAAAAATTTGTTTTGCTGACATGCCGGGTCAGAGAGCTAGATCTCTTTTCATAGCATAGGAAAATTAGCATTACAATGGATTTTGGGAGTTTAACCTTAATACCGTTAACTAGGTTTCTTTTAGAATTTTCCCATCTATTTAAATCATTCTCCGTTAAAACCTGGATTTGAACTAAACACGTCCCCTTTTTTATTGTAATTCTATCATTTTCGTGGTTATTAGTTACCCAAATAAAACCTTCTCCTCTGTCGTAAGATATAATCTATTCCTCACATAGCATATTTTCAGGAATTTCGTTTGGTGGTGTCGCAAACCATATTGCGGATTTGCTAACCACTTGTTCAATCATCTATGATATTTGAATTTTTTGCATCGTTTTGGGAGGGACTTTTGTTTTCCTTATCGCGAATCCGTAATCTTTCTCTTTACTTTCATTGTTGATTAGATTCATACTGGCGCTAGGCTGCACCATTGCGGCATCTTGTGGCGTCACGTTGGGTTTTACTATGTTTTTCCATAATTCCGCTATTTTCTTCATTTCGTTTGACCTGTACTGTCGCATATCTCCTATTGTTATTTTTGTGGATTCAATACCTTTATTATTTAAATTTACTTCATCTCTGCAATGTCTTTCAGAATAATTGGACAAGTTTCTGATTATTCTTTTCCTCCTTGTGAGACATGACGTTCAAAAGATTGCGACATTATACCGTCAGAAATTTTGTTCACTGTTACGTTGTCTTCGTAACCTCTGTTACGATTTCTTAAGGTAGAAAATTTTCCCCTATCTTAGCTGGGTAGACAAGCCTCTCGTTTGCTACGTCTAATAGTACTCTATTGGACCTTAAAAAATTTGCAACTATAATTGCTTCACACGGGAAGCTATCGCATATTATAAAATTTGTCGTAAAGGTCCTGTTGTCCCTTCTTACGTTTAGGCAAATTGAACCTCTTGCATCCAATTTATGCCCTGTTACACTAGTTAAATTGGGATTATTAGGATTCCTCTGTCGCCTAATATGCAGAGGCAACATATTAAATACGCATGAGCTTATGATATTGACTGTAGCTCCGCTGTCAACTAAGGCCTTAAAGTAAACGTTTTCTACACAAAAATCATTAAATATAGGCAACCTATTATTATTATCACTACAAGACGGCACTACCATTGTTTTGGACCTATTAAATATTCTGGGCACCCTCTGGGTCCAATTTATATTTCTGAAGGGCCTGAAACGTTTCCCTGAGGATTTATTTCATGTGTAGGTGCCTGTAATAGATATTCAGACATATGAGATTCCGTAGGCATATCTAATTGATTTACATATGTCTGCCTTCGCTATATATTATTATGGTAACTTGGGTTTCTTGCGTCAGTGCCGCTTACTGGCGCTGACTGCCAATGCCGTTGGCTTGCAAAATTTTCATGTCCCGTCGGCAAGTTTTCGTGATTTCTATATAGCATTCTCGCATTATATTGGCTTTGTCGATTATTTGGGTTTTCAAATCGGTAATTAATTTGTCTATTGGGGGGAGGAGTAAAAAAATTTGGTTTGTACGTGTTGTAAGGTACTGATTGGCGCAATCTTCCCTGGCTATAGCCTGGAGCAACACCGGCGCTATACTTTGTTCTTCCGAACAAATGGTTGCCAGAATTTTGCGTACTACCGTCAGCAATTCTTGGTATGCGATTGGGGACATAACGGCACTCTCTCGCGATATGTCGAGGTCGATTGCAAATATAGCATCTTATTATTGTAGGGTTATTTCCATAATTAGATTGTTTGACAGGCTGAAAACGTACTATTTTCTGCCTAGCGGGTTCTTGCGTTTCATTTCTTTGTTGCACTGGGGAGTTATCCCTTGAAAAGAAATTGGGAGACGCCTGATCGCCCTTGAAGATTAGGTTCGCGTTTGAATCATCTAGGCTATTTATTTTTGCTTTACTGTGATTTGCGACCATTGTATCAACTTCGATCAATCGCTCTACCTCCTGAACTGCAAGATCCAGCGTCTGAATATTTTTGGATATTACTATTCTATATAGTTTTGGGGGTAGCCCTTGCAAAAAGGTATTTAGTATGACTTTTTCATACAGTTCTCCTGAACCTCTTTCATATTTTGCCTCTACTGAAATGCATATATTATCAAGATATTCTCTTATATTTTGTGAATAATCAAAGCTCACCATTCCGTGTTTTAATTTATTTATAGAACTGGTTTCGATAAATCTATCTTTAAATGCTTTTAACAATTTGTCCACCATATTTATTGGCAAGTTGGCATCATTGCCTATGGTATGTTCAATCTGTTTTAGAAAGGTTAAGGCCTGGCCTTTTAGTCGTAATAGGAGCGTGTCGACTAACGCTTCTAGCTCTGTTTTTGTTAGTTGTACAAACTGGGCCAATTGGATATTGAATTCGTCAAAATCTGATTGACCATTGTACTCCGGGATAGATTTTGCTATTTCTATATTTTTCGCGACTAACTTTTGCACTATTAATAAGTTGTTAAGGTCGTCCGCCATTTTTTTTTTAATCAATTCAAAATAAATTTATTTTTTCACTTAACCTATTTTGGGGGAGGCTATTATCTCCTATGAGATATCTAAATGGTTTCCTTGTAGAAGCTTAGTGGCAATAGGCCTAATCACTTTACTTATATGTCTGTATCTCTCCAATAATTAAATTTAAATTACAAAGTTTTATAGCCTAATTAGTTCGCATGAATTTCTCCAATTTCAGATTCGCGCCATTTGTAGCAGTAAACAAAGATATCCTACCGACCGCGCCATTTGTAGCAATAAATGAAGATTGTTGCGATGAAAGGAAAAGACTGGGCTTAATTGTGGTCATAAATATTGGCCACGTCAAATCTAATATAGTACCTTGAAGCTGTGAACTTACACCTTATAAGTTCTCCGATAGCGCCGCTTATAGCGCTAAAGATCGTGCAAACAAGGCCTACGCCACCCTCTATTAATGAGAGAAAATAAAATGTGTAGCCATATAGATGTGACCTCTTCTCCTCGAGCTATCTAGAGATCAGATTCCTTGGGAACGTGCCTTTGGAGACATGCGAACTAATTACCTATTATTAGACTAGAAGCAGACATATAAAATGAAATTAGCACATGTAAAAAACAATAGATTTATTGAGACTCACATATTTAGGTGAACAGCAGTGAGTCACTTCAAATGACACAACGGTGACTGAGATGCAACAATCAAAGAATTGCAAAGCTTGAACTTCGAAATAATTCTGTCTGAATGGTCCTGACTCTCATCTACGAATACTTCAAAAAGCACTTTTACCCCACTACCAAATGTAGTTTTTTTTTTGTCTTGCGCTGTGAGAACTGGCTCGCAATTGGCTCGAGTGGCCCAAGGATGCGAACCCTTCGTCCAATAAATTGTTTTAAATATTTCTGATGATTCAAACGTTCACACGGTTCTTATCATTTAAGCTTCCTTAGAAATATTGTGCATAGCATCTTTTTTATTTCCCACTGTCTTAGCAAAATCCCAAAGCTTGGATAGCGCCGTTATTTGTCTGAGGCTATCTGCACTTTTTCTCTTTGCTGATTAAGGACTTTTCTAGATTTAAAATTAATTAGAGGAAGTCAGAATTATCTTTAGAAAGAAGGAACTTTACTTTGGTATTTTAAATATATCGCATTTTGCTCACGGTACAAAACTTGTGAACTTTGCTTAGTTTTACATATAATATTGGTTACTGGGAAACATACAGACGTTTTCAGGGGAATTTTTCTGATGGGTGGCTGGGGGAGGGGGTTACGTGGATCCATATTTTGTTTAAAAGCCTATTATTCCTCCGGGACACAACTTACAATCTTTTACCTCAGCTATGGGGGGTTGTGTCAACTCTGAAGGCATTGTTGTATGATCTTTGGACAATTTTGAACAAAATGACTATCTCTAAGTTTCGATCGGACACATTTTGATCACATCCAATCGAATGTGCCTCGTCTTAGTTTTTTACGACCATGCCTTCCATAAATCTCTTATATGCCCCCGGGGTATACTTTAAAAACCTTCCAGGTTTGGAGGGAGCGGGTGTCAACCCCGGAGGCATTTATATATGATCTTTAGACTATTTTGAACAAGATGGCTATCTAAAAATTCTGACCAGATACATTTTGGATAAAAGGGTATGGGGAGAGCTAGTTGCCCTCTAATTTTTTACTTCTTGGGGTGGCGGCTAAACTTACGTTAAATTGTTTGTTTGTTTAGAATATATCCCTCTCTCTCTAATCCCTTTTGACTCTTAAAATGAGAGCTTTTAACTTTCAAACTGTATGCTCCCGAGGCATAACATACTACCCTTGCTTCCGGGCTTGGGAGGATCCTGTCAACTTAGGAGGAATTGTTATGTGATATTTTGACTATTTGAACGAATTGTCTGTCTCAAAATTTCATCATATACATTTATGGAAAGGAAATATATGGGGGGGGCTATCTACGGTCACTTTTGACTCTTAAAAAGGGATCCAGAATTTCAATTTCCAACCAAATGAGCATTTTCCGAATTTCATACAATCACTCATCCATAAAAACCTTATATGCCCTCCGGTCAAAACTTACAAACCTTGCCCCAGGCCTAGAGGGTTGGGTCAACCCATGAATCATTTGTATATGATTTTTGGACCATTTTAAACAAAACGGCTACCTGAAAATGTCCATCGGATACATATAGGGAAAAAGGAGTCTGGCGGGATACTTGCCATCCCATCACTATTGAATCTTAAAAAGTGGACTAGAGCTTTAATTTCCAGTCAATAGAGCCTCCTTCAAAGTTTATACGACCACCCCTTTCCTAAAAACCTTATAGTTAAGCCCCCGGGCTTAACTTAAAATCCTTACCCCTCAGCTTGGGGGTTGTTTCTATTCAGAAGGCATTGTTATATGATTTTTTGACTATTTTCAGCAAAATATCTATTCTAAAATTTGGGTTTAAAGCATTTTGGGAAAAGGGAACGTGGGGGGGGGGGCTTGTTTCCTCCAAAAACTTTCGACTCTTACAAAAGGACACTAGAACTTTTAATTTTCAATTGAATGAGCCCCCTCCAAATTGTTTACGAAAAAAAGGTTATTCATATGAAGCACCTTTGGAAAAAATAAAAAACATGGAGGCTTTATGGCCTATTCTTTAGGCATATAGCGTGGCCTCTGATATATTATTATTATTTTTTCCAGGGGTACCTTATATGGAAGGGGTGATCCTATAAACTCCGGAGGTGGCTTTTTTGATTGGAAATTGAAATTCCTATTTCTCTTAGTAACAGTCAAAAGTGATCGGAGGACAACTAGCCTCGGGGTTTCGACACAACCTTCCAGATCCACGGAGCAAGTTTTGTAAGTCATGCCCTGGTGTATATAAGGTTTTTATGGAAGGACGGTCGTATAAGCTTTGTACCTTTTGAAGCGCCAAAAGGGCATCTAGCCCCCATTCCCTATGCATCCTCTTCTCATCCATCTGATCGAAGTTTTGATATAGTAGTTTTGCTCAAATTAATCCAAAAATCTTAAAATAATACCTCCAAGGTCGATAAAACCCACCAGAGCCCTGGGACAAGGTTTGTAAGTTAGTGAAAAATATCATTTGTTGTTTTTTACTCCAGGGGTGATCATATTGAACCTGTGATCCTGGAAGATCAGAAGAGGGCTCATACGAATGGAACTTAAAAGTTCTAGTGCCCTTTTTAAGTAAACAACAAGATTGGATAGCAGCTAGCCCAACTCCGACGCCCTTTTTTTCCAAAGTTGTTTGATCAAAATTTTTAGATATTCATTTTATTGAGCATAGTTGACAGGTCCAATAGATATGATATTGGGGAAGACATGACCTAACCTTACCCCCACATCCCACGGGGAAAGGGCTGCAAGTCATGAAATTCTTGCGTTGTGTACATATAGTACTCTATTTGTTATTGGGAAGTATACAGACATTTCTGAGGGGGAAGGGGATTTCTTAGGGGAGATTTTAAAGGAAAAATTTGCTGTTGTGGGGGGGATATTGCGTGGTAGTAATTCTCTATGAGTTTCTTATTACCAGGCGAAATTCTCCATGGGAAACTTTCCCATAAGAAGATAGTTTCCACTGGGGGATGTGGAGTATTTACAGGAAAAATGTTCCATATATGGGGTAATTCTAGCATGACTTGAAAAAAAAAAAAAACGATCGGAAATAATGACCGGTTTTTTTTTAAATAAAAGTATGCTAGGGAAAATTTTTCAGATGGAATCGTCCACAAGAAATTTTCTTGGCACAACATGCAGCGAGGATGAAATATTCAAGGGGTAATTTTCTGGGAGGGCTAAGGATTTATGCCAGAAAAAACTTTCCAAAGAGGAATTTTATTGGGGAAGGTGAGATTTTCCATGTAGAGGGAGGCGTATTTCTCGACACTAATTAAAAAACAATTAGAAATTGAATAGAAAACATGTTTTTTCAACTGAAAGTAAGGAGCATTATCAAAACTTAAAAAGAACAGAAATTGTTCCTATGAAAGGGGGCTGCCCTCTCCTCAATGCCCCGCTCCTTACGCTAAAGTTTGACGTGTTGTCCCAATTCTTGAAAAACGACTCCTGAAACACAAAGGTCGTTTAATTAGAATCAGAAGCTTTCTTAAAAATACTAAAAAAAACATTAGCGTAAAGAGCAGGGCATTGAAGAGGGGGTAGCCCCTTTCATAAACCGAATGATTTTTATTCCTTTTAAGTTTTAACGTTACTACTTACTTTCAGTTGAAAAAACTTGTTATCTAATCTTTAGTATCATTGAGACAGTGATGGGTAATTGAATTTTACCTTGGTTTTGCTTGTTGGAGTTCCTATGCTTTTAAGCAGTTTTTTTTAATTTTACTGAGCGAAAGAGTTTTACCAAAAGTATTAATTTAAATAGACCTTATAATATTATCTGCCTTTATCTCAAAATATTAAATTATCATGGGCAGTGCAATAGCGCTGCCTAAGTAAAGAGCGATCTGGCCATAGTGCATTATTTATTTATTTTTATTTTTGGGGGGTTTTCGACCAGGACACTCCGTATCAAAGGAGTTGTCGTAGAAACTTCAAAAGGAGCTCATTCGACTGGTAATTTAAAGGACTAATGCTCTTTTTAATAGTTAATAGTCAAAAGTGATTGTAGGGCATCTAACCCCCCTCCCAAGCGAACCATTTCTCCAAACACATCGAATCAAAATGTTGAGATAGCCAATTCGTGCAACGTAGTTAAAACGTCCAGAAATTATGTATTTGAGATACATAATTTCTACCCTACAGATACCCTACAGGTACCCTACAGATATGTAGGGTACCTCCATAAGAGGCACGGACCAAGGGGGGATCTTTTCCTTGGGGTTCCATAATAGAAACTGGGACACCCTCGCCCGGGGTCATAAAAACAGACGGAGGAGGAAGAAGGCCCCTAAAATGTACACTCAAAAGGGCCCACTGATTTGTCCTCAGGTCCCATGAGTTACAAACCTTCTCCCAGCAATGGGTTAAATTGCATGGTGATGCAGAACACCATCGCGGGACGATCCTCTATAGGAGGACAACTGCGGCAGGTCGTAAGATCCAGATCTATGGACAAAGGCATATGGCTTCCTCGACCCTTTCGGGGTACCTGCAAGACTTGTGACCTTGCGTTCAACTCTATTCCCATTTGGGGAATGGCGCCCCTCGAGGAAATTATAGCCTAGTAAACGACCCAGCATTCGCACGGGATTCTGACTAATGGACAACTCTGCTGGGCTTGGTATATTTTGACCGGCGTCTTCGGGCTGAAAAACCTCTTCCTAGCTAATTTATCTACTATGGGCTGCCTCCCCGTAGTAGCATAATATTTGTAGGCATGAATATATAATGAGTCGGAGGTAATAGGCTTGAGATTGTCTGTGCAGGATTTCGACTCTTGTTGATAGAAGAGCATCGCCAAGTGCTGGAAACCATGTTGTGACCAAGATGGGCTCAGGATTGCACAAAGCCTAAATTCATGGAGGTCCCAGGGACTTCTTGCGGACCGGTTCTAAGCCGGCTTAAGCACTTCGGTGGAGACTTGAGAAGATATGTGATCCCCGTCTTTCACTTGTATCCGGGATCATTTCTTTTCCTGAGGCGGAAATAATTTCAATTATTTAAAGAACATGAAAATTGGAACTTGGAATGTTACGAAGTTAAAAAATGACTATCGTATTGGCATTTTGACTGACGAATTCAGACGATTCGAACTGGATTTATTAGGAGTTTCAGAAACTCATATCCCAGGGGTAGGAAGCATGAAATTAGGTGATATAGAATTTAATACTCAGGCAGGAAGGATGGGGTACATAGACAGGGAGTAGGGCTCATGATGAATAAGGAAGCTGCTAAGTCTTGTTTCGGCTGGGAAGGTATTAATAATAGAATACTAGTTGCTCATTTTATGACTAGAAAGTTCAGGGTATCAGTTATAGTAGTATACGCCCCTGAAGAACCGACTGACGGAAATACTAGTGACTCAGATGAATTTTACTTACAGCTACAGGAGCAAATAGACAGGGTCCCAGGTAGAGATATGATGTTAATACTGGGAGATTTTAACGCCCAGGTCGGTAGAAATAGGGATAGATGGTATCCTAGCCTAGGTAAATCTGGTGTAGGAAAAGAAAACAGTAATGGATACTGACTTTTGCAATTTTGTAGGTATAACAATCTAGTTATAACCAATACGGTGTTTGGTCATAAAATGGCTCATCATTTAACATGGTATTGAACGTGATGGTAAGACAGCAAACCTTATTGATTATGTTATAGTAAATCGAAGACTGGCAGGATCAATACAAGATATTAGGGTATAAAGGAGTGCCGTTATTGATGTTAAAAGTAAATATCGCCATCTACCAGTGTCAAGGGTTAATCTAAAGGTGAAATATCGGAAGGGTAACTACCTCCCGGGAAGTTATGATGTTGGTAGACTCCAGGATGAGAATTTAAGAGAAACTTTCCAGGAACATTTGAATACTAAACTTGAGATTTTAAAGTTTGATAATGTGGAGGATGGTTGGAAACATTTTTGAAAAATAATTTGTGAAGTTGCTAAAGGTGTTTTAGGGAAGAAAGCTTGAACTGCAGCTAAGAATATTAGTGAAAAAGCTTTATGTTTAATCGAAAGGAGAAAGGACTTGTACAAGAATTATTTGAGTGATAGATCATATGAAAACAAAAGGAATGTAAATAAAGTGGAGAAAGCATCAAAATATGAACTAAGGAGATGGGAAGTGGAGGCAATGGATAAAATTGCCGAGGATCTGGAAGATGCAGCTAGACGGCATAATAGTTAAATACTGTACTGGCATGTTAACAATTTGAGAGGGAGTAGTCAATCCAGGCTTGGCCCAGTTAAAGATAGGAATGGGGCCGCAATTAGCGACAAGGAAAAAACTAAAGAGAAATGGGCCGAACATTTTGAGAATTTGCTTAACCGAAATACAGTTGCAGAATAAGATATAGAGGAAAATGAAAAAGTTTGTGATACCTTGGATGTGAAGGAAGATTTGTTTTGTGAGGAGGAATTAGCGACAGTACTAAAAGGATTAAAATTGATAAGGTTCCAGGCGCTGATAGGGTAGTAAATGATTTTTTTAAATATGGTGGCTCTGAGGTTAGACATATGTTACTGAAGACTATGAATATGATTTTTGAAAAAGGGGAAGGACCTAACGATTTTAGGAAAACCTTAATTAAGCCACTTTATAAGAAAGGTAATAAAAGTGAGTGTGGTAATTATCGAGGCATTAGTCTGGTCTCTGTAGGTAGTAAATTACTTAGTAATATGATACTTTTTAGACTGAGAGATGCCGTTGACAAAGTTTTAAGAGAAGAAAAGTGCGGTTTTAGAAAAGGTAGAGGATGTGTAGACCAAGTTTTCACTCTTACTATAATAATTGAGTTTTGCCTAAGTTTTTAAACACCTTTGGTCCTCAGTTTTATAGATTGTGAGCAAGCGTTTGATTATGTTGATAGAAGAGCTTTAGTAAAGGTTTTATCCTTGCACGGTATACCAGACAAATACATTAAAGTGATTGGTGCTATGTACGAGAATAACACTGCTACGGTTAAAGTAGGAAATGAGGTTAGCATTTGTTTTTGTATTAAATCAGGAGTTGAGCAGGGTTGTGTTCTATCCCCCTTTATATGGATTATTTTGATGGACTTTGTCTTAAGGAGCACAGGAAAGGCAATGGGAGACCACCGAATCGAATGAGGAGGAAAAAGTCTCCTGGAATTAGATTATGCTGATGATATAAGCATCCTAGATGAAAGTGTGAGAAAATAAATGAAGTTTTAGAGGTATTGCGAGTACAGGGTGCTAGAATAGGTTTGAAAATTAATGTTAAGAAGACAAAGTCACTAAGGCTAGAATAAGTGAAGATGAAAAGGTGACGTTGGGTAATGAAAAGATTGATGACGTGGGCAGCTTAACTTATCTTGGTAGTATGATTAGTAATGATGGTGGGAGCTATAAAGATATTAAAAGTAGAATAGCCAAGGCTTAGGGTGATTTTTCACAGTTAAGAAAAAGTTTGGAAGAATAGGAAGATAATTCTGCAAACCAAGATTAGAATATTAGAAGCTACAGTGATAAGAGTGGTCAAATATGGCTCTGAAGCATGGACGCTCCGAAAAGCGGATAAAGATTTGCTAGATGTTTTCCAGAGAAATTGCTTAAGGAGTGTTCTGGGTTCCCGGCTGACTGATCGTTTGTCAAACAATAGGCTATACGAAAAATATGGTTCAATACCGCTCTCTAGGGCTACAATGAAAGAAAGGGTGAGGTGGCTAGGGCACGTTGTGCGGATGAAGCATGAAAAATCGCCGAAGATTGTTCTTTTCGCCCAACCGTCTAGTGCTATTGGAAAGCAGGTCGTCCTCGTCTGGGGTGGGAGGACGTCATAAAGAAAGATTTAAAGGAAACGGGAACCTCGTGGGTGGGTGTAAAAAGGGAGGCTTTGAATATATTGGGGTGGAGGAAAGCGTGCGTAGCTGTATTGGCCTCAGGCGGCATGGTGCTGCGGTGAGTTCCTAGTAGTAGTTAGTAGGAGTAGTAGATATGACAGCCTTATGAGGGAAATGATAGAATAAAGCCTTTTGAAAAGTATTGCTTAGTAATGGGGTATGAATAAAGTCAAAATTAATATTGTTTAGCATTGGGATTTGCATAAAGTCGAAAAATAAAGTCGTATTTAATTTAAGCGATGATACAACAGCCCTAAGGGGGAAATGATAGACTAAAGCCTTTTGAGAAGCATTGCTTAGTATTGGGGATATACATAAAGTTGAAGAATAAAGCCTTTTGAAAAGTATTGCTTTGTAATGGGGTATGAATAAAGTCAAAATTAATAAGGTTGGATATATTTTAAGCAATGATGAAATAGCCCTTTGAGGGAAATAATGGAATAAAGTCTATTTATGAGTATTGTTTAGCATTGGGATTTGCATAAAGTCGAAAAATAAAGTCGTATTTGGTTTAAGCAATGATACAACAGCCCTAAGGGGGAAATGATAGACTAAAGCCTTTTGAGAAGTATTGCTTAGTATTAGGGATATACATAAAGTCGAAATTAATAAAGTCGTATATATTTTAAGCGATGATATGACAACCCTAAGAAGAAAATGATACCGTAAAGGCTTTTGAAAAGGATTGCTTAGTATTAGACTATGCATAAAGTTGAAATTAATATAGTCGTATATATTTTAAGCAACGATACGACAGCCCTATTAGGGAAATGATCGAATGAATCCTTTAGAAAAATATGGTTCAGTATTAAGGTATGCATTAAGTCGAAATTAATAAAGTCGTATTTGTTTTAAGCGACGATATGACAACCATATGAGGAAAATGATGGAATAAAGTTTTCTGAAAAGTATTGCTTAGTATTGGGGATATGCATAAAGTCGAAGCTAATAAAGTCATATATATTTTAAGTGATGATACGACAACCCTATGAGGGAAATGATACAATAACACCATTTGAAAAATATTACTTAGTGCTAGGGTATACATGAAGTCGAAATTAAGGAAGACGTATATATTATTGTTTAGTAATCCCCCATGAGGGAAATGATACAATAAAGCATTTTGAAGGTTATTTTTAAGTATTGGGAATAGATAAAGTCCAAATTATTGAAATTACATATATTTTAAGCGACGATAAAACAACACTATGAGAGAAATGACAGAATGAAGCCTTTTCAAAAGCATTGCTTATTATTTGTGATATGCATAAAGTCGAAATTAATAAAGTCGTATATGTTTTAAGCATTGATGTGACATCCCTATGGGAGAAATCATACAATAAAGCCCCTTGAACAGTATTTGTAGTATTGGGGAATACATAAAGTTGAAATTAGTAAAGTCGTATATGTTTTAAGCGATAATACAACAGCCCTATGAGGGAAATTTTAGAATAAAGCCTTTGAAAAATATTGTTTTGTATTAGGGTATGCATAATGTCGAAATTAATACAGTCGTATATGTTGTAAGCGATAATATGACAACCGTATGAGGGAAAAGTATTGCATATTATTGGGGTATGCATAAAATCGAAACTGGTAAAAGTCGTATATATTATTGTTTAGTACTCCCTATGACGGAAATGATACACTGAAACCTTTTGAAAAGTATTGCTTAGTGTTGGGGTATGCTTAAAGTCGGAACTAGTAAAGTCATATATATTTTACGCGAAGATACGACAACCCTATGAGGAAAATGATAGAATAAAATTTTTGAAAAGAATTACTTTTGTATCGGGGTATGCATAAAGTCAAAATTAATAAAGTGATATATATTATTGGTGAGTATTCCCCATGAGGGAAAAGATGTAAAGTCGAAATTAATAAAGGCGTATGTATTTTAAGCAATAATACAACAGCCCTATGAGGGAAATGATAGAATAATGCCTTTTGAAAAGTATTGCTTTATATTCGGGATATGCATAAAGTCGGAATTAATAAAGTCATATATTTTTTAAGTGATGATATGACAACCCTATGAGGTAATTGATACAATAAAAGCTTTTAGGAAGCATTATTTAATATTGAGATTTGCATAAAGTTCAAATTCATAAAGTCATCTATGTTATTTTTCAATAGTCCCCTATGATGGAAATGAAACAATATAGCCTTTTTAGGAGTATTGTTTAGTATTGGGGTATACTTAAAGTCGAGGTCGTATGTATTTCAAGCTATATTCAAACAGTCCTATGAGGGAAATGATAGAATAAAGCCTTTCGAAAAATATTGCTTAGAATTGATGATATGCATAAAGTAGAAATTAATAAAGTCATATATATCGTAAGCGATGATGCGACAACCCTATGAGGAAAATGATACAATAAAGCCCTTTGAAGAGTATTTTTAGTATTGGGGTATGCATTAAGTCGAAATTAATAAAGTCTCATATATTTTAAGCGATAATAAAACAGCCACAAGAGGAATAATGATAGAATAAAACCTTTCGAAAAGTATTGCTTTGTATTTAGTTATACAAAAAGCCTTATATATTTTAAGCAATACTACATCAGCCCCAAGAGGAATATGATGAAATAAAGCCTTTTGAAAAGTACTGTTTTGTATTTAGGTATAAATAAAGTGAGAGACAAAAACACCTACAAACAAATATAGTCAGAAATATAAAGACTTAGATTCAGATACACAAACAGACAAAGAGAGAGACGGGCCAATTAAACCTCCGCTAAGACCTACAGGCAGAGAGAGAGAGAGAGAGAGAGAGAGAGAGAGAGAGAGAGAGAGAGAGAGAGAGAGAGAGAGAGAGAGAGAGAGAGAGAGAGAGAGAGAGAGAAAGAGAGAGAGAGAGATATTCAAAGACGCAAACATACAAAGAGATATGAAAATACCCGCGCAGACACACAGAGACATGGGGTATGCCTTAATTCAGAAGTAGTACAGTCACATATATTTTACGCGAAGAAACGACAACCCTATGAGGAAAATGATAGGATAAAATTTTTGAAAAGAATTACTGTGTATTGGGGCATGCATAAAGTCAAAATTAATAAAGTCGAATATATTATTGTTTAGTATTCCCTATGAGGGAAGAGATGTAAAGTCGAAATTAATAAAGGCGTATATATTTTAAGCGATGATACAACAGACCAATGAGGGAAATGATAGAATACTGCCTTTTGAAAAATATTGCTTTATATTCGGGATATGATAAAGTCGGAAATAATAAAGTCATATAGATTTTTGGTGATTATACGACAACCCTATGAGGGAATTGATACAATAAAACCTTTTAAAAAGCATTGCTTAGTATTGAGATATGCATAAAGTTGAAATTCATAAAGTCGTCTATGTTATTTTTTAGTAATCCCCTATGATGGAAACGAAACAATAAAGCCTTTTGAAGAGTATTGTTTAGTATTGGGGTATACATAAAGTCGAAAATATTGAGGTCGTATTTATTTCAAGCGATATTAAAACATCCCCATGAGGGAAATGATAGAATAAAGCCTTTCGAAAAATATTACTTAGTATTGATCATATGCATAGAGTAGAAATTAATAAAGCCATATATATTTTAAGCGATGATGCGACAGCCCTATGAGGGAAATGATACAATAAAACCTTTGAAGAGTAATTTTCAGTATCGGGGTATGCATTAAGTCGAAATTAGTAAACTCTTATATATTTTAAGCGATAATACATCCGCCCCAAGAGGAAAAGGATAGAATAAAGCCTTTTGAAAAGTACTGTTTTGTATTTAGGTATAAATAAAGTGAGAGACAAAAACACCTACAAACAAATATAGTCAGAAATATAAAGACTTAGATTCAGATACACAAACATACAAAGAGAGAGACGGGCCAATTAAACCTCCGCTAAGACCTACAGGCAGAGAGAGAGAGAGAGAGAGAGAGAGAGAGAGAGAGAGAGAGAGAGAGAGATAGAAATAGAGAGAGAGAGAGAGAGAGATAGAGAGAGAGAGAGAGAAAGAGAGAGAGAGAGAGATATTCAAAGACGCAAACATACAAAGAGATATGAAAATACCCGCGCAGACACACAGAGACATGGGGTATGCCTAAATTCAGAAGAAGTACAGTCACATATATTTTACGCGAAGAAACGACAACCCTATGAGGAAAATGATAGGATAAAATTTTTGAAAAGAATTACTGAGTATTGGGGCATGCATAAAGTCAAAATTAATAAAGTCGAATATATTATTGTTTAGTATTCCCTATGAGGGAAGAGATGTAAAGTCGAAATTAATAAAGGCGTATATATTTTAAGCGATGATACAACAGACCAATGAGGGAAATGATAGAATACTGCCTTTTGAAAAATATTGCTTTATATTCGGGATATGATAAAGTCGGAAATAATAAAGTCATATAGATTTTTGGTGATTATACGACAACCCTATGAGGGAATTGATACAATAAAACCTTTTAAAAAGCATTGCTTAGTATTGAGATATGCATAAAGTTGAAATTCATAAAGTCGTCTATGTTATTTTTTAGTAATCCCCTATGATGGAAACGAAACAATAAAGCCTTTTGAAGAGTATTGTTTAGTATTGGGGTATACATAAAGTCGAAAATATTGAGGTCGTATTTATTTCAAGCGATATTAAAACATCCCCATGAGGGAAATGATAGAATAAAGCCTTTCGAAAAATATTACTTAGTATTGATCATATGCATAGAGTAGAAATTAATAAAGCCATATATATTTTAAGCGATGATGCGACAGCCCTATGAGGGAAATGATACAATAAAACCTTTGAAGAGTAATATTCAGTATCGGGGTATGCATTAAGTCGAAATTAGTAAACTCTTATATATTTTAAGCGATAATACATCCGCCCCAAGAGGAAAAGGATAGAATAAAGCCTTTTGAAAAGTATTGTTTTGTATTTAGTTTTACAAAAAGTCTTATATATTTAAGCGATAATATAACAGCCCCAAGACGAATTTGATAGAAAAAAGCCTTTTGAAAAGTATTGTTTCATATTTAGGTATACATAAAGTCGAAATCAATGATGTCTTATATATTTTAAGCAATAATATGACAACCATATGAGGGAAATAATAGAATAATGCTGTTTGAAAAGTTTTTCTTAGTTTTGAGATATACATAAAGTTGAAATTAATAAGGTCATATATATTTCAAGCATTGATACGGCAACCTTATGAGAGAAATAACACAATAAAACCCTTTGAAGAGTATTACATAGTATTTGGGTATGCATAAGGTCGAAATTAATAAAGTCGAATATATTATTGTTTAGTGTTCCCTATGACGGAAATGATGCAATAAAGCTTCTGAAGAGTGTTTTTAGTACTGGTGTATGCATAAATTCGAAATTAACAAAGTCATATATATTTTAAGCGATGACACAATAGCCCTTTGAGGTAAATGATAGAAAAAAGTCAGTTGAAAAGTTTGCTTAGTATTGGGAATATGCATAAAGTCAAAATTAATAAAGTCATATATGTTTTAAGCGATGATGCGTCAGCCCTAAGAGGGAAATTATACAGTAAAGTCACAAGTATTGCTTAGTATTGGGGTATGCATAAAGGTGAAATTAATAAAGGCACATATAGGTCGTATATATTTTAAAGAAATGATGCGACAATTCTTTGAGGGAAATGATACAATAAAGTCCTTTGAAGAGTATTCTTTAGTATTGGGGTATGCATAAAGTCGCAATTAATAAAGTCGTATTTATTTTAAGCGATGATAAAATAGCCCTATGAGGGAAATGATAGAATAAAGCCATTTGAAAAGTATTGCTTATTATTGGGGTTATGCATAAGTCGAAATTAAATTAAGTTAAAACCAAATATATTTTAAGTGGAGATACGACAACCCTAGGTGGGGCTAGTGTCTTAGGTGCTTTGTGAGCATCAAAATCTAGTAAAACCCCTTCTATCTACAATAAACTGACGGAATTGATAAATTTCGAGTGTATTAGTTGCTGACAGAGTACCAACATAAGAAAACACAGATACATATATACAAACAGACAATGACAGACGTGGAGAAGCAAACACTCACCCAGACTCATATGCAAAGAGAAAGAGCGAGAGAGAGGCAAACAGCTGCCAAGACACATAGTGCCATTGAGAGAGACAAAATATACAAACACACAGATTCAGACACACAAAAATACAAAGAAGACCAAAGATATGCAAACACCCGCTCAGACACACAGGCACAAAAGTGAGAGAGACAAGCAAATAGCTACTCAGACACATATGCAGAAAGAAAGAGAGAGAGAAAGAGAGAGAGAGAGAGAGAGAGAGAGAGAGAGAGAGAGAGAGAGAGAGAGAGAGAGAGAGAGAGAGAGATAGAGAGAGAGAGAGAGAGAGAAAGCATCTACAAACACAAAGTCAAACACATAAAGACAAATAGGGAGACAAGCAAACATCTACTCAGACGCATAGGCACAAAGAGAGAGAGAGAGAGGGATCCAAACACATACAAACACGCAGCGTCAGACGTACAAACACACAGAGACAAGCAAGCACCCGATCAGACACACAGCCATAGAGAGTGAGAGAGACAAACAGACATACGAAAAACGCCGATTCAGAAATACAAAGACAGACAAGGGGCAAGCCAACACCCGCCCAGACACATAGGCAAGGAGAGAGAGAGAGACAAGCAAACAGCCGCTCAGACAAAAACACATACAAACACACAGATTTAAACACATAAACATAAAAAGACAGGCACAGAGACATTTAAACTCCCGCTCAGACACAAAGGCTCAACTTTGAGAGAGCCAAGCATGCAGCCGCTCAGACACACAGGCACAGAGAGAGAGAGACCAAAACAGGTACAATCACACAGAGTCAGACAAACAAACACACTAAGACAGACAGAGGGACTAGCAAACATCCGCTCAGACAAACAGGCATAGTGAGAGAGGAAGAGAGAGAGAGAGAGAGAGAGAGAGAGAGAGAGAGAGAGAGAGAGAGACAAAAACTCCTACAAACAAATAAAGTCAAAAATATAAAGAAGTAGATTCAGATACCCAAACAAACAAAAACAGAGAGGGGCCAGTTAAACCTCCGCTCAGAAACACCGGCACGAGAGAAACAAAAGCAACATACAAACAGACATATTCAAACACACAAACATACAAAGAGACATGCAAACACCCGTGCAGACACACAGAGACATCAGTGAGAGTGACAAGCAGGCAGCCACTCAGACACACAGTTAGAGAGACAGACTTAGCGTGCACTTAGCGTGCACGTATGCATGTTTTCTTTACCAACATTTTTTAGCTTCTAAGCAGTTTCCCATTGATTTCCTGAAATTTATATCTGATATATGAATCGAACGTTAGACCCATGATTTCCTAAGATAAAAGAACAAAACGCTTCTCGACTGAGCCAAAAATTCATTGACATTATAATGTCCTTAGAAATACATTCAAAGAAAAACAAAGCATTGTTTCTTGTAAGAAGAATTTGTGATCTCTTAGGATGAATTTTCGTTTTCTAAGAATTAATTTGTTTTGTTTTGTAAGAAATATTTTTTGCTT
The DNA here is from genome assembly GCA_027921565.1 of Artemia sinica. Classification (NCBI taxonomy): domain Eukaryota; kingdom Metazoa; phylum Arthropoda; class Branchiopoda; order Anostraca; family Artemiidae; genus Artemia; species Artemia sinica. Next base: position 66,250,562 of record CM051258.1, read on the forward strand.
TGTAACATGTATTTTGCATTTTGTAAGAAAAGATTGTGATTGTGTGGGATGTATTCTAATTTTTTAAGAATTATTTTTGTTTCGTAAGAAGTATTTTTAATTTGGTATTATGAATTTGTGATTTCTTAGGATGTATTTTGTTTTGTAAGATTTACATTTTTTGCTTTGTAAGAAGTATTTTCTTGTAAGAACTATTTTATACTTTCTAAGAACAATCTCTGATTTTTTAGGATGTATTTTGTTTTGTAAGAATTATTCTTTGTTTCGTATTAAGTATTTTGTATTTTTTTTGTGTTTTTGCTTTGGTTGACCAACCTCCCGGAAATTTGCATACATCGGCTTAGAATATATTTTTAAGATGATAATTTCATTAATTTCTTGTTGGCTCAGTCGAGTAACGTGTTCGTTCTTTTACCATAGGAAATCATGGGTCTCACCTTCGATTCATACCTCAGACATAAATTTCATAAAATCAATGGAAAACTACTTAGAAGCTAAAAAACATATTGTTAGAAAAGAAAACACGTCACCGTCTATAACTAGAGTTAACAACAACGCCATCTATGACTTTTACTATAAAGTCGGCAGCACTGAAGGAATCGCCGTTAAACCTTCTTCATTATCTTAATCCACTAAGGATTGGCTCATAACCATTACATTTAAATATGATTCCTGGCCATTGGTAGGTATTATCAATTATCAATACTCAACAATCGACTCCATACCATTAGAGTGCGAAAAGATCTTCGCCAATTGTATATTAGAATCCATAACAAAACTACGTTTATTAGATATTTTGTCACTTCAAATTCACTTCAAATATTGAGCGAAATACTTGACAAACAAAGCAGTAAGTCTTCTATTAATGAACACGTGATGGGTGCTCTGTTTCTGACCGCTTATATCCAAAGGCACATTTCACTGAAAAATGAAGGCAAATCCTTATCGTCACTGAAGTATGATAAGACCAGGTTGGCTCTCTGAAATTGCATAGAATAATTTGGACGGTCCTTCTCTTACAAACCCTACTGGCTGTCATAGGAATGTTGGGCACCGCTTGTATGGTAGGCACTTTTACTGAGCCCAAACGAAGCTAACTCAAAATCAGTTAACATAATGTAACCTAAGTGAAAAATTACTTTTGATTCCATTAATAGCTTTAGTGAAAAAAAGAAATATGGTAGCACATGTCGGTAGTAGGGATTTGAGCAAAGTATTTGATGTCATAAACACACAAAACAAGCATCGTCTTATTGCACCCTTACAAGAATATTCACTTCACAGAATTGTTAATTGGGTTCTTGACTGCATATGATTGTAAATTGTCGATGATACTAGGAACATTCGCCAATGCTTTTCTTTTCTTAGGATTGTCATTAATTCCCATGGAGATATTAATAAACTATCTAAAAATTTGATTTACTATTGTATCCTAAAGTTAATGGAGACATAACAAAGTAATGCATAAAAATAGATTGTTGAAATAATGGTACGTAGAATATCATCATAAAAATTAATGCTTTGAGTTTATTCCATAAAATACTTCATTATGTTTTTTCTTGACATGTCACTTATTACATTTTTTTATCGTACCTGAGTTTTAACATGGATTCAGTTACAACCATCGTACATTTCGTCATTGGAGCTATTGAGCTTATTGACTGTATCTGTTGGTATCTTTTGGGCCATCGACAATAGTATTTATGTTTGTAGGTGCTTTGTTTTTCATTAATTCATCTTTATTGCTCCGTTGTTAGGCTTTCTTACAATGCCATTTTTATTTTGCTTTCGATTTCACTGTGTATTTCACTGTCTATTACCAAATCATTTTCACATAGTTTGCAGTTTTGGCACATGCATTATTACACTAGTGCAGGAGTATGCCTTTCTTACCCCCTTTGCTTTCATTGGAATGTTAATACATGATATGCATTATTACACTAGTGCAAAAGTATGCCTTTCAATTGAATGCTAATGTCGGAAAGATGACGACAGGATCTCTCAATGGGTAGCGTGTTACCAGAACCATGGGCAAGAAGTTGGCCCTTGTCGTCAATTATTGGTTTCAGATCTGCATTATCTTTGAGCGCAAGCTTCTCTGGAAACGTTACTCTAGAAACGTTGCATATCAGCCACCAACACAGTTGAGTTTTTTCGATACCCCAAAGGAACCTAATCTCACACTGTCATAATAATGCAAGCATACCAATTCAATATGATGTCCATTAATATTTGTCTCATAGGTCAAATATTTTTCCTTATCAACATTCAACACAACAATAGCTTTATCATGTGCGCATGCTTTCTTGGAACATTTCATCTTCGTTTTTTTTTCAATATGATGCAAGTGTTTATCTTTCCATTATACAAAAATACTGATATATAGTAAACTAGGTAGTGTCATGACCAACCATAGAGAACCAGTGGGGCGACCGCATAAGAAACAATCCAAAAACTATGTTCACCAAAGACTACATGCCATTTTTAAGATATGAAAAAAGCTTAAAAAAATCAGCGTAAAAAACAATATTTAGTATAAAAAAAAAGACTTGCCTCAAGGGCTAAGTATGTTAGTCATCCGACAGCAGTGTTTATGCGTATTTTAGCTATGGTCACGGTCTTTACCGTCCCCTGAAGACCCAGATGAAAAATATTCCGTGAAATGGATTCCTTAGTTCAAAAATGGCTAGTAGGGAGGGGTGTTGTATAATACTAACGATTATATATGATATATAAACACATAACATTCCGTAAACGCTCCTTTCTTTGCTTGATATTGTTCTTTAACATCCCCTAAATGTCCAGGTTCAAAATATTCCACGGATTGAATTTAACAGCTCAAGAACTGCTAATGGGGATGGGTGTTTTCAAAACTAAAGATGACATACATACAATTCGGTAACTAAAGGGGATTGTAAATGTCTATTGATAAACCAAAACCGTATAAAAACAATTTTTAGAGCTCGAAACATGTTTAATTAACCGTCAAAAGAATATGCCTGTCAAGTATACATTTTAAATCACCTTGGTATGCATATTCTCGGGATGATGCCAAAAAAGGAGCCTGGAAAAGATCACTCATGAGACTTACCATATATCCAATTGAGAAATCGATTGCGCAAATAACTTGTTACAATATAGTGAGACTTAACATCAGTTGGCCAACGTCCCGGAAACAATACATTGATTCCCTTATTTCTAAGGACATAATATTTTCAAGGAATTGTTGGCTAAGTGGAATAATGTGTCATTCCTTTTTTCTTAGAAAATCATGGGTCTCACATTCGATTCATATATCAGACATAAATTTCATAAAATCAATGGAAAACTGCTTAGAAGCTAAAAAATGTTTCGTTGGTGAAGAAAACATGTCACCATTTATAACTATAGTGAACAATAACGATGTCTATCATTTTGGTTATGTAGTCGGCAGCATTGGGCGAATCGCTGTCAAACCTTCGTCATGATCTTAAACCACTAAGGAAGAAAAGAGTAGCGCTCTCTTCATCTACCGATAGCATAGGGTCATTACAGGAGGCATAGCCCAAAAATAACTTGCAAAAATGAAAGAAAATTAGAGATTAATTTTCTACCCCTCTCCCTCTAAACATTTTCCAAATGTACCAAAAGGCTTAAGATTATATTTTTAATTTACATTTTTGCTTGAATAAATGAATCCCAAACGTATTTTGCTTTCGCTTATAAAGTTTATAGAGGACAATTTTTAACTCTTGTTTTTCTTTTTTTGTGTCTGTGTTTGTGTGTGTGTTAGCCTGTGACTAGAATTCCGGAAGAGATTTTTTCCAAGTCACGGTTTTTCCAAATGCTTTGTAACTTTAATTCCTGTTTCATTAATTCATTATAAGGAAATGGAGGGAGGTTCTTCCCCCACAAATATTTTGATGGATAAGAGGCAGGTCATGAGATTTGCCTGTTTTGGCACTACGAATTATTAAAAAAAAAGTACCATAATTTGGTATGAATTCGATTTTGAAATTGACGAGAAATCTCCATTGGGCTAATAGTTAAATAAACAATTCAATCAAATATGCATTATTATTTATTTTTGTTGTTAGCTTTACTTCCTGTTTCTTATCTTACCATGTCCTCAAATCTTGAGCATTAAAGATTATATAGCACAAAGGGAGATTTTTTTTTTATCAGTAAGCTTTTTTACTATCTCTTTTTCGTTACGTTTCCCGTCTTGAATTCTTTTGTTTAGTTTTCTTATTTCTCAACTTCATCAGGCTCTTCTCCTAAGACTCGAAAATGTCCACCCTACTGTTGAATTCTTTATTCTAAAGTTAGTTAGGCAATTCTGGATGCTAAAAATATAAAGTGAATAGAAATAAAGTGACACTTCGCAGACGTTACCAGTTCATTAAATTGTTTTCGATAGGCATTTTCTATGCATAAATAATTCCCGTTATCTGCGGAAATGGGAACATAATGTATGAGCTACAATAATAGGGGAAGCATCGGTAAAAGCTGGGAGGTCTTTGGCTTTTCGCCTATTATCATTAAGAAAACAGAAGAGATTTAACAGTATAGGGGAATATTAAAAATCAAATCAGGAACAAGTTCAAACTCGGGTCAGCAGATGGCCATTGCTCTCCCCACCCCCTAGAATTTTCTACCTCTCCTTCTAGATTTTGGAAATATACTTTTTTTTAGCATTTTTTATTGGAAACATGTTTTTCGGTTCTTTTCTGAAATAGAATCGATTAAACATAAAATTACCTCATAATAGATTTTGAAAACTAAATACCACCTACATTTTTCTGAATTGACATACTTGAGTTTTGGTCGCCTATTATCCTCCATCTGAAAAATAGGGCCTAGGCATTTTAATCTTTCATTCATTACTGCCATGGAAAGCGGGATCTAACCCCATTATTGTAGAACTTAGGGTCTGATGTACGATTAGTCAAATGAGTACCCTTAGACAGTTACTCAGAGATACAACCTTCAAAGATGTATCTCGGGATCTTTCAAAGATGTTTGAAAGCATTCATCTTTCAAAGTCATACTTGACTTTGATAACGGTAATGACCACTGTCATTACCGTTAGTGCTCATGTTGTAATATTGGTTCGTGCATTATTTCCTTTTCTTCCTACCTTTTATTAGCTGCATAAGAATCTCCCTTTACTTTAGTTATTGTACGTTTACATTTTCACCACATCTTTAAAAATAATAATTCATTCCGGTATTCTGATTTTAGTTTGTGGAGTCATTTGCAACTTTGTCAGTTGCAAATTAAAAATCACCCTATACTTTGACTATTCAACTTTAAGTCTTAACTGCATCCATAACTTTACTAATGATTAAATAAAAAACAAGTTTTTCTAACTGAAAGTAAGAAGCAACATTAAAACTAAAAAACAAAAAAAAAATATTAAAATTATGAGGGAGTTTGCCGCCTGGTCAAAAATTCGTTATTCACGCTAAAATTTAGTGTTTTCAAACAGTTCGTGGTAACGAACTATAAGTAAGAAGCGACCCGGCTCAATGGTAACCGAAATTCTAAAAAATGGAATTTTGACACCAATAGATACATCAAAAGAATCACATTTTAATACTGATTTCAAATATAAAAGTTTCATTAAGTATAGTCTTACCCATCAAAAGTGGCGACCCTGAGAAAAAGGGGGAAACATCCCCTAAAAGTAATAGAATCTTAACGGAAATTACACCATCAGATTCAGCGTATCGGAAAACCCTACTGTAGAGGTTTCCTATCAGAGGTTTCCTATAGTTTTACCTATCAAAAGTTACGTGCCTTAGAAAACTTGGCTAATTTTAGAAAAAAGGGGGAAAGACCCCCTAAAAATTATAGAACATTAATGAAAATCACACCATCAAATTCAGCGTCTAAGAGAACCCTACTGTAGAGGTTTCAAGCACCTATCTACAAAAATGTAGAATTTTGAATTTTTTGCCAGAAGAAAGATCACGGATGCGTGTTTATTTGTTTTTTTCCCAGGGGTGATCGTATCGACCCAGTGGTCCTAGAATATCTTGGGAGGGCTCATTGGAACGGAAGTTAAAAGTTCTAGTGCCCTTTTTAAGTGACCAAAAAAATGGAGGGCAAATAGGCCCCCTCTCACGCTCATTTTTTCCCTAAAGTCACCCGATCAAAATTTTGAGATAGCCATTTTGTTCAGCATGGTTGAAAATATGATAAATATGTCTTTTAGGATGACTTTATTCCCCGAAGTCCCCGGGGGAGGGCTGAAATTTATGAACTTTATCCAATGTTAACATATAGTATTGGTTATTGGGAAGTATACAGACGTTTCAGGGGGATTGTTTCTGGTAGGTGGGGGTGGGGGGTTTTGTCGGGGGCTATAGTGGAGGATCTTTCCATGAAGGAAGTTTTCATGGGGGAAGGGACTATGCTATGAAGGAGGCGCCGGATTTCCCATCATTATTAAAGAAAAAGATAAGAAATTAAATAAAAAAAACAAGTTTTTCAACTGAAAGTAAGGAGCAACATCCAAACTTAAAACGAACAGAAAATATTACGCATATGATTGGGTTAACCCCCTAGTCAATACCTCGCTCTTTAAGCCAAAGATTTTTTAGTACTTTCATAAGAGCTATTTATTCTAATTAACGGCCTTTGTGATTAAGGGGTCATTTTTAAAGAATTGGGACAAAATTTGAACTTAAGCTTAAAGAGCAAGGTATTGACTAGGGGTGAACCCCCTAACATACGTATTAAAAACTATGAATATAGAAGTTCGTTACGTAAGTCAATTCGTAAGTTACGTATATTTATTACTAATAAAAATGTTCGTAGATAAAATTAAACAAGTTTCGAGAAATTTAACCAAATAAAAGTAAAATTTATATGCAATTTCTTTAATTATTCGTGTACGGTGAGCCAAAAACAAAACTTGCATTAACTAAAAAACGTTCAAAACTTAAATAAAAAAAAACAAGTTCTTTTAGCTGAAAGTAAGGAACGACGTTAAAACTTAAAAGAAACAGAAATTATCCCGTATACGAAAGGGGCTGTCCCCTCCTCAACGCCTTGCTCTTTACGCTAAAGCTCGACTTTCTCACAACTCTACTACTTAAAACTTTTTTTAAGCAATAAAAAACTTTAGTGTAAAGAGCGAGGCGTTGAGGAGGGGACAGCCCCTTTCATATACGGGATAATTTTTGTTCGTTTTAAGTTTTAACGTCGTTCCTTACTTTCAGTTAAAAATACTTATGTCTTTATTTAATTCTAAAAAAGCTTCTTATTATTCTACTTAAACCTCCTTTGTGTTTCAGGAGTCGTTCTTACAGAATAGGGACGAAAAGTCACAGTTAAGCGCAATGGAAAAAGCTTTGAGGAGGAGATAGCCCCCCTCAAATACATAATAAATTAAATTCGTTTATATGTTTTGGTGTTGTTCCTTACTTTCGGCTGTAAAAACTTGTTATTTTTTAAATCTAATTTCTTATTCGTTTCTAAATAATGCCGGTAGATCTGGCCCTCCCCCATGAAAATCCCCCCTCACGGAAAACTCCTTAACGGAAATTTTCCTTCCACGTAAGAAACACCCCCTCCCTTAAAATATTCTCTGGACAGTTCTGTCCTCGCTTAAAATCGCCCTCCTTGTAAAATTTCTTGCGTACGATTCAGCCTGAAAAATTCTCTTTAGCATACTTTAATTTGAAAAAGACTTTAATTTTTGATTGTTTTTAATTTCATACCGGTAATTCCCTTCACCGTGGATAAGTTATCCAGCAAATACCTGTCCCTGAAGTGTCCCAAATACCTGAAGCACTGATGTGTCTTCTTTTCCTCCTCTGCTTGTCAGGCAGTGGAACACCATATGGTGGAGATTAATGGCTCTTTTAAATGGTAATTTTTATGTCACTATGTTTAGTATGGGTGTATACAGAAGAAGTAGCCCCATATAACATTGCTTTAAGCGGGCCCACAGGGCATTACTTTAAGCGGGCCAATGTACTATTGGAAACATCAAGTCTGTCTAGAATCTGGTATTACGTTATCACTTCCAGTGCAATAAGGAAAATTCTTGGAAACATTAATATCTTAGTTTCGTTTGTCAAGTATGTTGTATAATAATAGAAGTGATTTTGAAGTGAAATTATGTCAGTTTAGATGTGGATTCTAATAAACAATTGGATGAGATATTTTTGTGCTCTAATGGTATCGAGCCGATTATTAATTATTGACTGTTGATAGTTGATTATGACTACAGCGGGGCATGTATCATTATTATAACGTAATTGATTAAACAAAACTTTCCGAAAAATAAGTGACGCAGTACTTTTTAGACTTCTACAGTGAGAGAATGAAGTGATACCCAAACTCTTGTTTATTGTATATTCAATTTACGTTTCACTCGTTTTAAGATTTATTTATTCATTTACATCAATATCTATTGTATGTTTGTTTGCATTGATTGTTTTTTTAATTTCTGTTCGTTTTAAGTTTCATATACTTCAATAGCAAAATATTTTTTTTTCGTTTTAAGCGTGATTTTCATATTCAATCTAAGCATTAATCGCTTTAAGATCTATTTATTCATTTATATTATTACTTGTTGTATGTTTTTGCTATGACTGTTTATTTGAGATCTGTTCGTTTTGGGTTTCATTTATTCTTTAATAGTAATTTCTGGTCGTTTTGAGTTTGATTTATAAAAGGTATTTGTATCTGCTGAGCTTAAGTGTAAAATGGCCTTTACTTTTCTTTGAAAAACTTATTTTTCGGAAATTTTCTTTTAATTAATTTTTTTTCGTTTTTGGTTGCAAAAAGTTTCAAGTTTTTTAATTTCCTTATTTCAAAATCAAACTTTAAAAAAAATTCAAATGTTCATCAAAATATCAAAACTGGTTTGAAAGAAACAATATTAAAGTGAAAAAATGGGTTTGTGTCAACCTCGGAGTTTTTATTATCTGATGTTTGAAATATTTTTAACAAAATGGCTATCTCAAAATTTCTATCGGATGGATCTGGGGAAAAGGACGTGAGGAGGGGGGCTAATTAGCCTTCGGTCTCTTTTGACACTTTAAAAGTTGACTAGAACTTTCTATTTTCAAGCAAATGAACCCTCTATGAAGTTTAAACAAGCATCCCTTCTGTAAGAACCATATATATATCCCCAGAGTATAACTTACAACACCCGTCTCTGAGCCCTGAGGGGTTGCGTCGACCCCAGAGTTTTAATATCTGATGGTTGAACTATTTTTAACAAAATGGTCACCTTAAATTTTCATCGGATGGGTTTGTCAATCCGATACAACCAAAGGCGAGGAGGGCGGGAGGGGCTAGTTGTCCTCTGATCTTTTTCATTCTGAGAAAATGAACTAGAAATTTTAATTTCCATTCAAATGAACCCTCTCTGAAGTTTATACTAGCATCCCTTTCCTAAGAACCACATATGGCCCCAGGACATAGCTTACAAGGCCTGCTGCCCGGGTCCTGGGGGGATGTGTCGACACCGGAGCTTTTGTACTATTGAACAATTGAACTTCGAACTATTTCGAAAAAATGGCTCTCTCAGAGTTCTTATCGGATGGGTTTGAGGAAAATAGGGCATGGAGAGGGGGTTATTTCCCTCCGATCTCTTTTGACTCTTAAAAAGTGAACGAGAACTTTTAGTTTCCAATCATATTAGCCCTCTCCGAGCTTTATACGAGCATGCCTTCCATAAGAGCCATATATGCCCCCAGAGCAATACTTACAACGCCTACCCCAGGCCCAGGGGAAGTTGTGTCGACACAAGTGTTTTTGTTATCTGACCTTTGATCTATTTTTAACGAAATGGCCATACGTAAAGGAGATTTTATTATATGATCTTTGAACTATTTTTAACAAAATGGCTACCACAAATTTTTTATCAGATGTATTTGGGTAAAAAGGGCTTTGGGGAGCTAGTTGCCCTCCGATCACTTTTGACACTTAAAAAGGGCACTAGAACTCTTAATTTCCAATCGAATGAGCCCCCTTTGAAGTTTATAAGACGACCCCTTCCATATGAAGTTCCACTGGGAAAAAAAATGGAGTGTGGGAAAGGCTAACTGCCCTCCAATCACTTTGGAGTCTACGAGCATCCCTTCAATAGCGACCATATATGCCCCCAGGGCATGACTTACAACGCCTACTCCCGGGCCCTGTGGGTCTCTGTCGACACCGGAGTTTTTTTTATCTGAACTCTGAACTATTTTTAACAAAATATCTATCTCCAAATTTTTATCTGATGAATTTAGGGCGTGGAGGGGGGGGGGGGGGGGGGGGTAGTAACCCTCCGATCTCTTTTGAATCTTGAGAAGTGAACCAGAAATTTCAATTTCCAATCAAATGAGTCCTCCGAAGTTTATACGAGCATCCCTTTCATAAGAACTATATATGCCCCTAGAGCATTACTCATAATGCCTGCCTCCGAGCCCTGGGGGGCTGCGTCGACATAGGAATTTTTCCTATCTGAGCTTTGAACTATTTTAAATGAAATGGCTATTATAAAATTTTATCGGATGGGCTTGGGGAAAAAGGTGTGTGGGGGGGTCTTTTGGTGTCTTTTGACTCGTAAACATTGAACTACAATTTTCAATTTCCAATCAAATGAGCCCTCTCTGAAGTTTATACGAGCATACCTTTCATAAGAACCATACACGCCCCCAGGACATCACTTACAACGCCTATCCCCCAGACCCTGGGGGGAGTTTTTTTTATCTAATTTTTGAACAGTTTCCAAACTCCACTGGCTGTCCCAAAATTTTTAGCGGATGGATTTGGGGAAAGAGGGCTTGAGGGAGGCTAGTTGCCCTTAACTCTCTTGGCTCTTCAAAATTAAACTAGAACTTTCAATTTCCAATCAAATGAGCTCTCTACGAAGTTTATACGAGCATCCCTTTCATAAGAACCATAAATTCACCCAGGGCATAACTTACAACACTTGCCCTCGGGCCCTGGGGGGCTGTGTCGACCCCGGAGTTTTCGGTATAGGGTCTTTGAACTATTTTTAGAAAAAAGCTATCGCAAAGTTCTCATTGGATGGGTTTGAGGAAAAATAGGGCGTGGAGGAGGGGCCTAGGTGCCCTCCAATCTCTTTGGTCTCTTAAAAAGTGAACTAGAACTTTCAATTTCTAGTCAAATGAGCCCTCTTTGAATTTATCTTTTGCTTTTAGGAGTTTGCTGTTTGGAGCTGTGATGGATGAATATATTTTTATAGAAATATCTTTTTAATGTGAAACACCTCTTGTTTTCTGAGAGGATTATCTATTGAAAAAAACCGGTTTTTTGTTATATTGACTGTCAGGCTGTGCGATTGAACTATTTGTACTATTTCATTTGGATTGGATTCTTTCATTTGGATAATTAGAAGGCGTTTATTGGAAAGTGGGGTGACTTAAAAAAGCCCCCCTTGCGGGTAAGTCTTTGTTTTATGACTTTACTTTGAGATTACGTTACTCTTGGACCTACAATGGCTGAAAGCGAAAAAATTTTTTTGAATCCGCTACTGAATTGTGTTACGAGAGCACTTACAGACGGAATAAAATTGGACTGTATCGTAAAAGCTTGTGTTTCTTTCTATACACATGAAGATTTCATAAAGGCAAAGCAAGTCCTTCATACTGAGTTGAATATATCGAATCCTCTTGTGACCTACTCTAAAGATGAAAACAATATCATTGAAATGTGAAAACTTCTAGTAGCAGCTGCGAAAAATAATGTCAGCATGCCAAAATTTGTCATCTTTAACCCCTGCTCGGTTCCGGGCATCGGAAATGCGATGAATGTAACAGTTGCTGCGAAAGTAAATGAACTCTCTCGGAAGCTTGATGTTTGTTTAGCTACCCAGTCTGCTCAAGCCGTCCGTATTTTCACAAGCAGTCGTAGTGCACCTGAAACGTCCAAGCCCAAAGATCCTTCCTATTCTGTTGTCTTGAAAAATCCCTCCAAGGAACTCAATGGCCCAAATGACCGGAAAGCTTTCATAGACAGTTTCTGTAAAAATACAAATGACATTAGCGAACTTCGTAAATTTACAAACGAATGGAAATCTTGTGGTCATGTTGAAAGCTGCAGCAGCAAAAATCGTTGAGAAAGCGAAATTTTCCAAGCCTGTTCTCAAAATTGCTGTTCGAGAACCCCTGCACATAGCTGTGCTTCGAAATGTCCCTGAGGATATAAACTGTGAAGGACTAAAAAATATTATCCCGAATAGTACGAAGACTGAACAATGCTGAAAATTCCCTTCTTTCAAAGTGTATTTTGACACTACCAGTGAGCTCCAACAATTTCTGACTGTTTCGGTGATTATCGGCTACGAGCGTCTACCTGCGGATCTGTTTAAGTTCTTGCCAAGACGATGCTATAACTTTCACAAAATCGGTCACCTCGCTTCCAAGTGTACGGCAGAACCTTTATGCTCTAGATGTGCCTCAAATGAACATCGTTCTACGCGACATGAACCACGCAGACAGCCGACATTCTGCGTTGAATGCAAAATCGACAGTCACACGTGTTACAATGTAAAATGTCCCTCAAACAGTAATCCACAAACGAAATGACATCTGAAGCTTCTGCAGTTAAATTTTTATCGTGGAACATTAATGACTCGTTCGCAAATAAAATTCCGATCTTAGATGTTGTATTTGAGCAAAATGAAGTTGTCTGTTTACAAGAACATTTCGTCACAAGCCGCAGTAAAGGTATTCTTAGTTTTAATAGTTCAGTATCGGTTTATTCAGTTTCAGCGAAGTAGCTAAGTGGAAAAGGGTGACCCTCCGGTGGTATTGCCACTTTCGTTCGTTTGACTCTAAGATCTAGTGTATTTGAAGTCAATGATAAGTTTCTAGCGATTCGTATTGAGAGCTGTGTTTTTATTAATGTATATTTGCCTACAAATTAGAATGATGAGCGTTTGGAGGGTGCTTTTACTTATTCTAGTAATAAACTCGGCCAGTGCATTAACCGTATTAGACCCTTAAGCCTTCAATGCATATTAGTTGGTAACTTCAACTGCGATTTGAATGAACCGCACTTATCTAGGTCTTTACGTTCTACGTTATTGCATAGTATTTTTGGAGACCAGTTTGATCTCAAGCGCAAAGATTTAAATTTTACACACGTACACAACTCAATGTCTACATCAGATCTCGATCCCGTCGTTGCGTCCACAAATCTCAGGATTTCGCCTGTCAAGATTGTGCTTGATTTTCAGCTATCTGATCACTTACCAATACAGTTCTCAGCTGAGATTCCTTGCCACAGCTCAGATACACAAACGCAAACAACTTCGATAACACCTCATAGGTCTCGCCGTGATAGGCGTAAAATTAACCCTGTTTTATTTGAAGAAGAAGCCGCCAGAGTCCTTAGTAAGATCCGTGTCCCTTTCCATCTTCTCTCTAGATTAACTGCTCTTTCAAAGGAAGAAACACAACTAGCAGTCGGTATTTATTGCGCAGAAATTGGCAGTGCCCTTTGCTGTGAAGAAAAAGCTGCCGCCCCTCTAAGTAGGCCCCGTCATCCTACCCTTCCTGGCTGGTGTGAAAATCCAGATTTAGTGGATACCCATTCTAAGCCTAAGTTTTTGCTTCAGCTTTGGATTTCTTGTCGACAACCCTGTTCGGGGGTAGTCGATTCAATCTGCCTGCTCACAAAAAGAAAATTCGCAAAGGAGCTAAAAGCTCACAGAAAAAAGATGATTTGTATCGAATCTAAAGGGACTAAAATCAATCCTTCTCTCCTTTGGCGTTTTCTGTCCTCTAAAAGCGATGAGTCTTTGTCCGCATCTACTATGCCTGATTCTGAATGGTACGCGTACTATGGGTAAGACTTTTTGCCTCCTGACCCAGCCCTCAACGAAAGACATGAAGCTGAGTTAGACGACTTCTTAGATAGTTTTCCTCAGGGTGATTATGTTGTTACAGAGGGAGCTGTATGCAAGGCATCTCTCGCCTAAAACCTAAACAATCTTTCGGGATTGATGAGATCAGCGCACTCCATCTAAAAAGTGGTGGGCCCGCTCTCATTAGTCACGTAACTCTCCTGATGCAGATTATCCTCATTCAGGGTATTGTCCCAACGACTTTCTCAGTTGGAGATCTTACACCAGTTCCTAAAAAAAGAAAAATTACCATGCAATTCTCCTCTTTCCGTCCAATCACTATTGCTACTTCTCTTTGCAAGTTATTTGAACTTTTATTCGTAGGTGAGTTTGAGAAACTGTGTTGCAGTCCACCAAGACCATTCGGTTTCCAGCGCGGTATTGGTTGTGCTGAAGCACTCCATGTCGCTGCATATGCACTCCTGGATGTACACAAATCAGGAGAAAGCCTAGCGATCGGTGGCTTAGACCTACAGAGAGCATTTGACTCATTGATTCATGCGCTTATGTTGCTAAACTCAGCTAAAAGAGGAGTGAACTCAAATATCATTCGGGCTTTCAGTGATCTTTACTCTCGCCTTCGCGTGCGACACAAGCTCCCTCCTCATAAAGACATTCCGCCAGCCCCACGGTCAGCTTTAATACCAGTCCGTAAAGGTGCCCGTCAGGAGGAAGTTTTATCCCCCAATTTCTTCAAGAACTACATGATTGAGCCTCAAGACAGCTTTCCTTCATCATGCATTCTCAGTTCCATTGACATCTCCCTAGTATGCTATGCTGATGACACGCTGAATCTCAGCCGGACGCTTAACCGCCTTTCAGAAATATTCTTATGTCTGCAGTCCAATTACGAGAAAGTCTGTCTGAGATTTAACTCCCAAAAGTCGGAAGTCTTACTTTACAATTGGAAGAATGACCCTCCTACTAATGTCACACTAGGTGATTGCTCAGTAAAACCAGTTGATAAAATAGTATATCTGGGGCTGCCAAAAGGTACCTCATTACAGCTTACCTGCCCTCCTGATCTCACATCTTGAACGGCGAATTTCCAGCTCCTATGTTTTGATCGTTAAATCCACTCTGAGACTCCACTACTGGCAAGTATTTACAACGCTACCGCTCTGCCACATATATTATATGTGATCCCTTTCTGGAAATTATTGGCAAACCGTGAAAAGTCTAAAATCCGCTCTTTATTTTTCCGTTTTGCCAAGTACCTACTAAAATTGCCACCTTGGACGAATAACAGTTTTTTGATTCGGCGCTACAACCTACCGGACCCAAATCTACCTGTTGAGACAATTATTAGCCGGCAAAAAACAAAACCAGCAATTCTAAAGCACGAGTGGCCAAGTTTGCTTGTTGGATTTTCCCTCTTCTTTCCCTTATTTTTCTTTTTTTCTTTTTTTTTGTCCTTTCAGAAGTTGTTGTCCCTGTTGCTATTTTCAAAGAAGTCGTTGTTTCTGTTGCAATTTTTGAGTATGTTATCTTTCTGTTTCCTTTTTTCGTACTATATTGTATACTATTGAAGAGGTTGTTACTTTTTTGTTTTTTTTAGTATATTTTCTTTTTGTTTCCTCTTTTCGCATTTTTTTATACTCTGTCATTGTGCACTTATTGTATACGACGGGTTTTCAATATATTATTATTATTATTATTATTATCATGATTTTACCAACTCGTTTGAGTCTGATGCAATTAATTTAGAACATCTGGACTATAGAATAAGCGGATGAATCTGGAGGAGATGAGGAGGAAAATATTTAATGAAATAAATTCAATTAGAATGGAGACAAAGCTAAGTTTTAGATTGGTCAAGTAAGAAACTAGCAGAAGAAAGGGCACCCTTACCGCCCCATGAAAGCTTAAAATTACATCGATGGTCTTGGAAAAGGAAGCACGCTATGCAAGAAAGAGATCACGACAAGAAAAATAAAAGATCAAGAAAATCATGGTCCCACTACAGGAAGTCAAAACGAGTCAAAACAAATTCAAACTCAAAACGACCAGAAATTACTATCAAAGAATAAATGAAACCCAAAACGAATAGAAATTAAATAAACAATCATAAAAAAAAACATACACAACAAGTAATAATATAAATTAATAAATAGATCTTAAAGCGATTAATGCTTAAATTGAATATGTAAATCAAGCTTGAAACAAACAAAAATATTTTGCTATTGAAGTATAAATGAAAGCCAAAATGAACAGACATTAAATAAACAGTCAATGCTAACAAACATACAATATATACTAATATAAATAAATAAATAAATCTTAAAACGAATGAAACTTAAATTGTACATGCAAATCAAGCCTGAAACAAACAAAAATCACTACAAACAAGAGTTTGGGTATGTCAATTTGCAACCTCAAACGCCTGTCTCCGGGCCTTGGGGGGTTGTGTCGACCCTGGAGTTTTAATATCCGCTTTTTGAACTGTTTTTAACAAAATGGTCATCTCGAAACTTTTATCGGATGGGTTTTGGGAAAAAAAGGCATGGAATGGGGAGGGTCTAGTTGCCCTCAGATCTCTTTTGACTCTAAAAAGTGAACTAGAACTTTCCGTTTCCAATAAAATAAGCCCTCGTTGAAGTTTATACGCTCGTCGCTTCTATAAGAACCATATTTGCCCACAGGACAAACTTACATTGCCTGTTCCCGGGCCCTGGGGGGCTTTGTTAACACCGAATTTTTGTAATCTGACCTTTCAACTATTTTTAACAAAATGGTCATCTCAAAATTTGTATTGGATGGGTTTGGGGAAATAGAAGTGGAGGGGAGGGGTTAGTTGCCCTCCAATCACTTTATATACTTAAAAAATGAACCACAATTTTTAATTTCGAATCAATTAAGCCCTCTCTGAAGTTTATACGAGCATCCCTTCCATAACAACCATATATGCCCCCTGGGCATAACTTAAAACGCTTGCCTCTGGCCCTTGGGGGGCTGTGTCGACAACGAAGTTTTTTTTTATCTGATGTTTGAACTCTTTTCTTAAGAAATGGTTTTCTGAAAATTTTTCTTGGATGGGTTTGGTAAAAAAAAAAAGTGTGGGGAGGCAATTTGCCCTTGGATGTCTTTTGACTCTTAAAAAGTGAACTACTACTTTCAATTTCCAATGAAATGAGCACTTTCTGAAGTTTATAGGAACATCCCTTCCATAAGAATCATATGTGCCCCAGGGGATAACTAACAACTACTGCCCTCGGTCCCTGGGGGGGGGGGGGGGTCGACACAAGAGTCTTTGTTATCTGACCTTTTAACTATTTTTGAAAAAATAGATGTCTTAAAATTTTAAGACAGGGGGGGGGGCTATTTGCCCCCCCCCCCCTCGTCAGATTTTCCCTTTCCAAACAGAACTCTCCCCAAGAAATTTTACTTTCCAAATAAATTAGCCCTCTCTGAAGTAAATACAAGCATCCATTCAATAAGAGCCATATATGCCCAGGCCATATTCTAAAACGCCTGCCCCTGCGGTGTTGTGTTGACACACTAAATTTTGTTATGTGACCCTTGAACTATTTCTAAAAAAATGGCTATCTAAAATTTGTATCTAATAAATTTGGTGGGGAAAAGGGGTTGTGGGGTGGGGGCTAGCTGCCCTCCGATCACTTTGAATTCTTAAAAAGTGAAATAGAACTTTCAATTGTCAACCAAATTAGCCCTCTCCAAAGTTTATACGAGCATTCCTTCCATAAGAACTATATATGCCCCAAGGGAATAACTTACAACGCATCTCCCCGGGCCCTGGGGGCTATATCAACATCGGAGTTATTGTTATCTGACTTGAACTATTTTTAACAAAATGTCTATCTCAAAATTTTTAGTTTATGCATTTAGGGAAAAAATCCCGGGGAGAGAGTAGCTGCCATCCGATTACTTTTGACTCTTAAAACATGAACTAGAAGTTCCCAATTTTCAATCAAACGAGCCCTCACTGAAGTTTATACGAGCATCCCTTCCATAAAAACCTTGTATGCCCCAAGGGCTTAACTTAAAAAACCTGCCTCCAGAACCTAGGGGGTTGTGTCGACATCGGAGTTTTGTTATCTGACCTTTGAACTAATTTCAAAAATATAGCTATCCTAAAATTTTTATCTGATGTATTTGGGGAAATAAGGGTATGGGGGGAGGGCTATTTGCCCTCCAATCCCTTTTGACTCTGAAAAAGTGAACTAGAACCTTTAAGTTCAAATCAAATGAACCCTCTCTGAAGTTTATTCGAAAATCCCTTCTTTGAGAACCATATTTGCCCCAAGCACATAACTTACAACGCCTGCCTCCGGGCCCTAGGGGGCTGTGTCAACCCCGAAGTTTTTTTATATGACCTTTGAGCTATTTTTAACGAAATGGCTACCTCAAAATTATTATCGGACGTAATTTGGGAAAAAGGGCTTGGGGGCTAGATTCCCTCCAATCACTTTTGACTCTTAATAAGTGAACTAAAACTTTCAATTTCCAACCAAAAGAGCCCTCTCTGAAGTTTATTCGAGGATCCCTTCCATAAGAACCTTATATGCTCCAAGGGCATAACTTACAACGCCTGCCCCTAGGCCCTTGGTGGTGGTGTCGACATCAGAGTTTTGTTATCTGACCTTTGAACTACTTTTAACAAAATGTATGTCTAAAAGTTTTTATGTGATAAATTCGGGAAAAAAGGGCTTGGGGGGGGGGGGGGGGGGGTTCACTCTAACCTCTTTTGGCTCTGAAAAATAAACTAAAACTTTAAATTTCCGTTCAAATGAGCCCTTTCTGAAATTTATACGAGCATTCCTTGTATAAGAACTATATTTACCCCCAGGGCCTAACTTACAGCGCCCGCCCTCTGGCCCAATAGGGTTGGGTCGACCTCGAAGTTTTTGTTATATGACCTTTGAACTAATTTTAACAAAATGTCTATCTCAAACTATTTATGTGATGCATTTGGGGAAACAGCGCTTGGGGGGGGGGTTAGTTGCCCTCTGATCTCTTTTGACTCTGAAAAAATGAACTAGAAATGTTAATTTCTAATCAAATGAGCCCTTTTTGAAGTTTATACGAGAATCCCTTCTGTAAGAACCATACTTGCCCCCCGGGCATAACTTACACCGTCTGCCCCCTGGCCCTGGGGGGTTGTGTCGACCTCGAATTTTTTCTTATATGATGTTTAAACTATTTTTAACAAAATGGCTACCTAAAATTTTTTATCTTATGTATTTGGGGGGAAAAGGCGTTGGGGGTAGCTTCCCTCCAACCACTTTTGACTCTTAAAAAGTGAACTAGAACTTTCAATTTCTAATCAAATGTGCCCTCTCCGAAGTTTATACGAGTATCCGTTCCATAACAACCTTATATACCCCCAGGGAATAACTTACAAGGCCTGCCCCCGAGCCCTGTGTGGTTGTGTCGACATCGGAGTTTTGTTCTCTGACCTTTGAACTAATTTTAACAAAATGTCTGTCTAAAAATTTTATCTGATACATTTGATTAAAAAAGGGCTTGGAGCGTAAGGGAGCTAGTTGCCCTCCCATCTCTTTTGAATCTGAAAAAGTGAACTAGAACTTTTAATTTCCAATCAAATGAGCCCTCTCTGAAGTTTTTACGAACATCCCTTCTGTAAGAACCGTATTTGATTCCAGGGAATAGCTTAAAACACCTGCCCCCGGGCCTTGGGGAGTTGTTTCGACCCCGGAGTTTTGTTATATGATCTTTGAACTATTTTAAAAAAATGCCTACCTCAAAATTTTTATCGGATGAAGCTGGGGAAAAAGGGCGTGGAGGGGCTGGTTGCGCTCCAATTACTTTTGACTCTGAAAAGGGGCACTACAATTCTCGATTTTCAATCAAATGAGCCCTCTTTGAAGTTTATACGACGATCCCTTCTATATGAAGTGCCTTTGGGGAAAAAATAATAAATAATAATAAAACATAGGAGCCTTATGTGCTTTACTATAGGTAACGCTATTGCGATGCCTCTGATAACGGAAACAAAGTTTAAATTGATCCGTGCTATGTAGGAGAACAAAATTGCTGCAAATATGGTAGGAAGTGAGGCTAGTAGCTGGTTTGCTGTCAAGTCAGCCGTTTAGCAAGGTTATGTCGTATCCCTGTTCATGCGGGTTATTTTAATGGACTTGACCTTAAGAACCACAGCAAATTCTTTAAGAGAGCTTGGAATCAAACTTGAGGTTAAAACTCTCCCAGACTTAGGTAGTGCAAATGATTTGAGTGTTAACAGAAAAAAATGTTAGAAAAATTTATGAATATTTGGAGATTTTGAGGTTTCAGGGTGCAGAAATGGATCTGAAAAATTAGTGTTAAGAAGACTCTCATACTATGAAAAAATGAAGGCGGAGCAAAGATGTTGCATAACGAAAAAATTGATTAAGTGAATAGCTTCAATTACCTAGGTAGTGACTTACTTGACTTATGTCCCATTCGTCCTTGAAGGTCGTTTTGGGGCCTCTTCTAAAAACCAGTTCATTAATATGCCTTCTGTAGGTGCTTCTGTTGTCGGCCAGGCGGAGGAGTTGTGTCAGGTTGTAGGGTGAGAAGTTTTCTTTCCAGCTCTTCGGAGGGCAACCTCTGGGGCGAGAACCGTGTATTCGTCCATCGAAGGCTATCTTCGGGAGACGAGTGCTAGCCATGCGTTGGGTATGTCCAAGCCATTTGAGTTGTTGTAGTTTTATTTTGTCCAGTATTGTAAATTTGACTTTCAGATTATGGAGAAGCTTGGAGTTGGAGATTCTGTCGTGGTAGGTGATACCAGCGATGTGTCGTAGGGATTTGGTTTCAAAGGCAGCTAGGCGACACTGATCGTCTGTTTTAATTGTCCTGGATTCACAGGCATAGATGCCAATCGGAATAATGAGGGAGTAGAAGAGTCTCGTTTTAAGAATTGTTGTTAAGTTCTTATTCCTCTGGATGGGCATCAGAGCTTTAAAGCTGGAGTTCGCAAGTGTCAGGCGGCTCTTGATGTCCTTGAGTTGGTTATTATTAGAAGTAAGTAAGCTCCCAAGGTAGGTGAAGTCTTCCACCCACTCAATGGTTTCTCCACCAAACTGACGGCTGAAATTTAACTGTGAACCGCGCTTGCGTGAGCAGCGCATGGCTTTAGTTTTTGAGGTGTTTGATGGTCATCCCGAAGAGGTTGGTAGACGAGTGAACGCTGTTAGCCTGGGATTGTAGATCTTGAAGGGACCCGGATTTTAGGTCTATGTCATCGGCATATGCTAGTTTGTCTAGCACCACTACACTTAGGAAGAGATTGAATAGCTCCAGTGATAGTAGGCAACCTTGAAGCACTCCGGTAGAGTTTTGAAGCTCTTGGTAAGTCCTTCTCTAATCATGACGCGGCTTCTGAACTTCTTATACGGGTCTTTGATCAGTGAGATCAGGTTGGATGGGATGCCAAAGTGAAGAAGGAAGTGCCATAGACCTTCTCCACATATCAGATCCAAAGCTTGTTTAAAGTATATGAAAAGGTGATAGATGCTGCGGCCAAGTTCGCTATACTTTTCCATGATCTGCCGAACAGTGAATATCCGATCAATTTTCGATCTATTAGGTTGGAAGCCGGCTTGGTATTCCGGAATTACCATTGAGGAAATGGCTCGTATACGCCCGAGTATGACTCTTCTGAGGTTTTTGCGGCGTGGCTGATAAGACTTATTGGGCGGTAGTTGTCACAGGCAGCTTTAGAGCCTTTCTTATGCAGGGGCACTATCTTGGCTTCGCACCAGGGTGAGGAGAAGTGACATTTTTCCCAAGCAGCTGAGGCAATTTTGTGGTAAAGGTCAAGGAGTGGTTCGCAGTTTACTTTCAGTAGTTCGGGCTGGATTCCATCTGGGCCGGCAGCTTTGTTTCTTCTCAGGTCTCTTATAGCTGCATCTATTTCAGGGCAAAGAGGGGGAGGACCTGGGTCTGTAGAGGTTACGGGGAAGCTGTCGAGAATTGTTGGGTCTGGGTGGATGGCCAAATTCAGTTTATTTTTAAAATGGTTTTTCCAGCGAGAGCGGATTCCGTCTGTGGATAGTATTTGGTTTCCATGTTCGTCGAGAAAGGAACACGCTTTGATGTCCTTCTTATTGGCCAATTCCCGCACTCTTCTATATATGAAGTGGGGGTCTCCTTTCTTGAGGGCCGATTCACATTGATTGCACTTTTCTTTAATAAAAGTGCGATGAGCACGTCTGATGGTTTTCTCTACAGCTTGTTTGGGTTGCTTGTATCGGTCCCTACTTTCTTTATCTTGCTTGTTCGTGAGTTGGCGCTTTTCGTCGCAGAGGTAGATGATCTCGTCTGTTATCTAAGGTATCTCATTGGTTTTTTGGGTACCCAGTTTGGAATAAGCAAAATCACATATGATATTTGTGCTGCTAGTCACCAGGTTGTCGATATCTTCCTTAGACAGGATAGGTGGAGAGCTTGACATGAGCTCCGAAATTTCTTCGAATAGAATGGTGATATAAGTCATATGTGTGTTCTCGTCTTTCAG
Source organism: Artemia sinica (assembly GCA_027921565.1). Taxonomy (NCBI): domain Eukaryota; kingdom Metazoa; phylum Arthropoda; class Branchiopoda; order Anostraca; family Artemiidae; genus Artemia; species Artemia sinica. Next base: position 66,272,908 of record CM051258.1, read on the forward strand.
TAAATCTACTCGAAATTTGGGGGTTTTCTTAGACAACTTTGATGCTCTTTTAAGTCTTGTTTTGAACGTAGACATGACAAGCGAGTGGTTGCTGTCAAAAACGCCACCAGCTAGCGTGACCGCGTTTAGGACGGACGTTTTCCAACCGGTGAGGTCCAGGATGTCTTACGGCAAGGTCTGTGCTTGAATAGTGTGTGTGTAATGACCAAATCGGTGTCTCTGCATAATTCGATAAGGCGTTCTCCTCTTCTGTTTATTTTTCCTTGTCCAAATTTGCCCTGTCCTGTGTGGTTGTTTCCAACGATGGTGTCGAAGTCACAAATGATAAAGATTATATCCTTTTTAGGGACAGAATCAACTAGACTTTGAAGCTGGAGATAGAAGTTTTAAGACTCTTCGTCGTCTCTGCAGGAATCTGGAGCGTATACTTGGATAATTGTGAGGCTGGTGGGTGAACCTTCCAGGTGGATCATGATGATCCGTTCCGTAAGGGGGGTTACAGAGATTAAGGATTTTCTGGCTTTATTAGACAGTAGGAAACCTACACCTTGTCGATGTTTGCCATCATTACGTCCCGAAAGTAGAAGGGTGAAATCTTCACGGTTCTCTTCACCAGTGACTGGAAGATGGGTTTTGGCTAGACCAATAACATCCCAACTGTACTGTTTTATCTCTCTTAGGAGTAGGTCTATTTTTCCTTGTTTAGCGACGTTTCTAGTGTTGAGGGTACCTATTGACATAGTTATTTTTGGAGAAACAATAGCCTCCAGGGTCGGAGTTGTCAACGTAGATATATACTACCTAGGTAGTATTATTACTAAATTCAGTGGTGGAGCTAGGGGAATTGGGTAACGTGGACCCCTCAAAAATTCCAATGTGTCAGTGTGCAGAGCTGACACCTTGGAGTTTAGCTTATCTTTTTAATTTAATTTAGCTTATGTGTCAACATTTGTCGGTTCACTGAACGATTCTGTTGGCACATTTTTTGCATCCTCCGCGCAACACCGACACCTTGGAGTTTATCTTACGTTTTTAATTTAATTTAGCTTTTGTGTCAACATTTGTTGGTCCACTGAACGATTCTGTTGGCACATATCCTCCGCGCAAAACCGACACCTTGGAGTTTATCTTACGTTTTTAACTTAATTTAGCTTATATGTCAACATTTGTCGGCCCACTGAACGATTCTGTTGGCACATTTTTTGCATCCTCCGCGCAACACCGACACCTTGGAGTTTATCTTACGTTGTTTATTTAATTTGGCTTATGTGTCAACTTTTGTTGGTCCAATGAACGATTCTGTTGGCACTTATTTGTATCCTCCGCGCAAAACCGACACCTTGGAGTTTATCTTACGTTTTTAGTTTAATTTAGCTTATGTCTCAACATTTGTCGGCCCACTGAAGGATTTTGTCGGCATATTTTTTTGAATCCCCCCCCCCGAACTCAAAACCTAAGCTGCAGCCTTTGCTAAAGTGTCCCAAAGGCATTTACCAAAAATATATCCCTAAAAACATTTACCAGGAGGGATATTTGAAACATAAGAAATTAATTATGGGGTCTTCATTTATACACTTTTCAAGAAGAGTTCTACAAAAAAAAAGATTATTGGGTTGCTCTCCTTTGACATCGGCAGAGAGGCCAGGGGAGGGGTTCCCCTGGGTATCAAGAAGGCATTAAACAATGTATATTAATAGGAAGACAAGAAATGTTCTCATTTAAGTTTTGGTGAAAACAAAGCCCTCCCCGAATACACATTCTTCTTGTGCCGGTAAGGATATGAGTGCAGTTCTTTTACATTACACAGAAAAGGTGACTGCAATAGCATCTTTGTTTCAGGTGCAGTTGAACAATATTCCTGAAATCAACGGGGCTTAGACATTAGTTCCTGCTATGTCTCAGTTTCTGCATTAGTTTCTAAGATAATCGACAGCAAGAATTAAAACTACTCAAAGACAAAAGTGAAGAACAAGGAAATATGCTGCTAAAGGATATGCCACAGCGAGAACAAGGAAATAGGCGGCTAAAAGTTAAACTCTGTGAGAATTACAAGTAATCGCGAGAAAGCGAGAATCAGAACTTGTCAAAAATGGAGTGAAAAACAAAGAATTGTAGTGTTAGAAGACAACCAACAGGAAAAATCAGAATGAGCCAAAAATGAAAGTGAAGAAGAAAGAAATATTACATTAGAAGAACAGCGCCATCACAATCTTTGACGCTAACAAAATAGGGCGCAAAACCCAGTACAAATCTACAAAGGTGTCATAAACAAAGCAACTGTCTATTACAAGTTATTGGGAACCTTCATTGTCCTATGTGATCACTGGGGAGTCCTTCATTTTTCCGAGGAAAGAGTAGCAAACAGAGCTGACTCATTTGGAGGTCACTACTTACAACGATAATTAATATATACAAACTTAACACTTGCCGAGTGCCGAAGCCCGGCTTCGAAATCGGCTACGTATTTTTTGTTTCTGAACTGAGATATTGACATTTCTGACCACTAAAATGATCTAAAAAGGTCAGAACTTTAAGGAAAAATTTGTATTTTTCGCATGAGGTTGTATCAAAATTATGGGGACGCCATGACATCATGAAGAGGCTTACATTGTCTGCAGTTACAAGATAAGTGTAAATGAAAATCAATATAGACAAGTCTTTTACGTAATCATGCCGGGGCCTGGCATTAAAATCGGCTACATAGTTTTTTTTTTCTTCTTAAGACTGGCAAATTGGCATTTCTGGCCTCAAAAACGATCTAAATAGGTTTCATTTTTACGAAAGAATTCGTATGTTTATTTGAAAGATTACTGAGACAAAAGACATTTGAACCTAAAGTTGCAATATTTTAGGCCTTGGGGAACTCCTTTTCCAGCCACAGAAACCACTGACCCTCCTCACCAATAGCCAAAGCACAACAGTAAACTAATGCATATGATTTTTTAACGCCCCAAAACATGCTTTCGTGAATTGCTCCAATTCACGAAAGCGTAGGTTTTGATTTTTTTTTTTTTTTTTTTTTTTTTACTTTATAATGAAAGACACACAAAACATAGAACAAAATTCAGCGATCATTTCTTAAACAGGGGCTAGCTCCAAGAGGGAGGGGAGGGCCCTCTCCCCCCAAGTGAGGCCATTGTTTAAGTAACTTTTATCCTTTCACTGGGTTTACACTTTCACCACAGCTAGGTTGTATTTTCGTGGCCTGAGATTAGAGCCGTTCATTTATTGAATACCTCATGTCCATTATGAATGTGTTTAAGCTCTTCTTTCATCTATTTTGACCTTCAATGTCGCTCTTTACACTTATTTGAACAATGTTAGTTTTAATTTAATACTCATAAAATGATGTCCTTTTTTTCTTTTGTGTTCTTTGTTTCATATTGTCCCTATCTTTAAAGATTTACGTTATTTAAATATCTTTTAAAAATAAACTTGATTTGTCTTCGCTTTCAAACCAAAGTGAAAAACATCTTTTCTAATGATCTATTTAATGGTTTCTGTCAAACTAATTAATTAGTGAATTCTTTATATCAAGCTCTTGGCACAAAGGCTCTCCCATTTATTACAACTTTCGAGATACAGAGAATTGTCTGTCTAAAAATATTAGCACCATTATCCGAATTTTGTATACCAATGAAAAAGTTTCTCAACTCGTTTCAGCCATCATCTGTTGACTCTTTTGCAAGAAATCTATAAAATGACACGGATTAACTCAAATAGCTCACTATTATCAAAACACAAGACGTTACACGCATAGCAAAAAATTGAATTCAAGAGAAAAAAATCTCTTGGATGTAAAATTTAGATATTTAATCCAGCTATTGCGTTAAGGTGACTCCAAGCAGTACAATTAATTGTGTGAGGGTCCATGAGCACCGGGGTGTTGATTTTCACACAGCCCCAAATATATATTTTTATTAAACTCTCTATAGATTCTAATTTGAAATTCTAGTGCTAAATTTTCGTTGCTGTTTTCATTCCCTAAGCATAATCCAGCTCAATTTGAGTATCCGGATAGTTTGCAACGGGATGTAGGATGTATAACACAGAAAGATGTCACGGAAAATACTTTTTTTGTATTATTTACCAAACAAAGGCATTGCGTTTGCTTAGAAATTCCAGATATTTGTTCCTCAAACAGGGAGGGGGGATCCAGCTCCATTTGTCTCCCAGGTTTTATGCTGCAAAGAAAACTATGTCGCTGATTATTATTCATGACTTCAAGTTTGGTGTAGAATGCACAAGTTTCGAAAACAAAATGGTGGATGTCTTTCAGGGCCGGGGGGATATAACCCCCAGAGCCAAGGGCTAAGGGCTGTAAGTTATGCACGGGGCCATATAATATTTTTTGGGGAAATCTGACTGTATAAAATTTGGAGGAGGTTCGTTTGATTGGAAACTGGAAGCTCTATGTTTTAAAGAGTTAAAGGGATCGGAGGGGAAATAGCTTCCCCATACCCTCTTTTCACCAAATGCATCTGATCTAATTTTTGGGATAGCCATTTTGATCAAAATAGTCCAAAGATCACATAACAATGCCTTCGGGGTCGACACAATTCCCAGAACCCAGGGCAAGGGATGTAAGTTATGCCTCAGGGTCATATCAGGGTTTTATGGAAGTGTTGGTCGTATAAACTTTGGTGAAAGCTTATATGATTAGAAATTGAAAGTTCTAGTTCCATTTTAAGAGTCAGAAGTAATCGAAGAGCAACTAGTCTCCCCCCCCCTTCACGCCCTCTTGTCCCCAAATGCATCGGATGAAAACTTTGAGATAGTCATTTTGTACAAAATAGTCCAAACGTAAAACAACTATGGTTTCAGGTTTAACCCTCCCCCCTCCAGCCTTCGGGGAAAGGGCTATAAATTTTCCTAATTATCCATCGTTAACATCCAAAGTTTTAATTGAATGCGTATTCGTATAGACTTTGGAAGAGGCTCGTTCGATAGGAAATCGAAATTTATTTTATCCTTTTTAAGAGTCGAAAGTGATCAGAGTGTAACAAGTCCCCACCCTTCAAGTGCTTTTTTTACAAAATGCATCCATTAGAATCTCGAAATAGCCATTTTGTTCAAAATAGTCCAAAATTTAAGTAACTATAACTTGGGGGTTCAACAATACCCCATAGCCCCCAGGGCAGGGTTTGTAATTTACGGATGTTGCCTACTGTTAACACATAAAGTTTTTAGGGAAAGGGTGGTAGTGTTAACTTGGGAGGGGGTTCATTCGATTGGAAGTTAAAACTTCTAGCTCTTAGTAAAAATTGATCAAATGGCAACCAGCACCCCACCCCCTTTTCCCCAAAGGCATACGGTCAAAATTTTGAAATAGTTATTTTGTTTAGAATAGTCTAACGAACAAATAACTTTGCTTCTATGGTTGAGCCCCCCTCCCAGTCCCCTGGAAATAGCTGTGAGCTATGCAAGCTTCCTCTTGTTATTTCGATACTTTGTTAACTTCGATACTTAGATTTACTCGTTTTAAGATTTATTTGTTCATTTGTATTAGTACATGTTGTAAGTTCGTTCGCTATGATTGTTTATTTAATTTCTGTTCGTTTTGGGTTTCATTTTTTACTTTGTAGTTATTTCTGGTGGTTTTGAGTTTGAACTATTGTATATTTTTTTTTCTGCTGATCTTTTGTTTAATATGGCCTTTAATTTTGTTTAAAAAACGTCTTTCTCGGAAAGTTTTTTTTTAATTAATATAAAATAAAAAAGCAAGGAAACGTCCCAACCATGATGTAGAAAAGTAACTAATGACTCTGGCCCCTTATGCGTTCCTCTTATCAGTTTAATTAAAACTTTCATATGTTAATTCAGAGAAAAAAGCAATCACTTGCAAGTAATATGACAAAGTATAATGGAATCCTGCTAATAAGGGGCGTAGAGTTCTATAGGGCAGGGGGCACTGCCGTATAGACCCCAAATCCCCCCTCTCAAGCTGAAATTCAGTTTTCTCAAAATCTTGTCAAAACTAAGACGAGCCTGCATAATTCAAGCATCTACCGAAATTAGTCAGTGTTTTTAATTGATCTTTGCCTTCATGGTAATATATGGCTCACTTTTCAGCTTCCACTGTCATTTTCACTTGATTTGGGAAAAATGGCTCCAACTTCACCCCCCCCCCCCCTACCTGGAACTTTGACGAAGTTACGCCACTGTTGCTAATCGACTGTTTCCCCTTTCTGACTCTCTAACCTTCTAATTATGTGTCTACTGATTTATAGTATTGATGGAGTAAAGGTTCATAATTAATTGTTAGCCAAGTAGTGGTATATACTTGTGTGTAGTGGTATATAGGTTGTGCCTTATACTTGTTTTCCTAGTATTTTTCATGTTTGGTTTATTGAAGTAAAATAAATTTGAAAAGGTAAAATTAGGTCAAATACCATTGTGTTTCAATCAGCTTGTTCTGAGATTTATTAGGATTTTAAAATGGAAAGCAAAGATGAGACTGCAATTTATTAATGCCTCAAAGACCGATAAATTTATGGTTTTGGTTTCTCAAAGGTATTATTTCACACTAGCGATTATTCATGACCTTGCTTTTCAGCAAAAATCTACATATAAACCGTACATCTTTTATCAGGTGCCATTTAAATTTCAAGATGTCAGAAATCTTTCAAATTATTATTCATATTTGTTAACATAAAATTTCTTGTATAATTGTTTTTTGTTTATTTCCATCGAATCCTTTTAAGCATCAGATGCTATTAAAATGTCATATTTTATTCTCGTTCCTTCATTTTTGCTTGCATTAAATTTCTGTATTGTTAATTTAATTTATTTCTTTCGCTTGAGCAAATCCTTTCTTTTGGAGGCATTATTCAAACTTAGCACTATACAGTATACAGACAAATAGAGGTATAAAAACAAAATTTTCTGCCATTAGCAGGCGGAAAATTTTGACGGAAAACAACCGAGCAGTCTAAATTATTAGTATAATATAATTTGAGTAAACTGCGAGTCTATCAAATAAAATACTAACTGTCAAGTACCAATACTGCATAGATAACATATAAAAATTAGAATTTAGGAGGTGTTCCAAATCTTGAAAATAAAAAAAAGAAGTCTTATGTTCTTTTGACGTTTTATGGAACGCCAAATAAAATGCTGAATGAGAAGATTTGAATTTTCGTAATTTATTGAAAATGAACCTTCCCAATCTGTTATTTTCCATTTTTATGTTGATTTGAGCTGTAAACTGCTAAGAAAACTGCTAAAACATGCCTTGAGTATTTGATAAACTGAATATAGTGTGAGGACCGGCATCAAACAGTTCGTGGTAACGAACTGTAAGTAAGGAGCGACCTGGCTCAATAGTAACCGAAACTCTTAAAAGCGGAATTTTGATGCCAATAGATACATCGAAAGAATCAAATTTTCATGCTGATTTCAAATATATAAGTTTTATCGAGTTTAATCTTACCCATCATAAGTTACGCACCTGAGAAAATTTTCCTTATTTCAAAATCACACCCTCAGATTCAGCATATGAGAGAACCCTACAGTAGAGGTTTCAAGCTCCGATCTCAAAAATGTGAAATTTTGTTTTTGTGGCCAGAAGGAAGATCACGCATGCGTGTTTATTTGTTGTTGTTTTTTGTTTTTTTTTTGCCCAGGGGTGATCATATCGACCCAATGGTCCTAGAATATCGCGGGAGGGCTCATTCGAACGGAAATAGTTTTTCCCCAAAGTCACACGATCAAAAGTTTGAGATAGCCATTTTGTTCAGCACGGTCGAACAATATAATAATTATGTTTTTGAGGATGATTAATCCCCCACAGTCCCCGGGGAAAGGGCTGCAAGTTATGAACTTTGCCCAGCGTTTACATATAGTATTTGTTATTGGGGAGTATACAGACGTTTTCAGGGGGGATTATTTCTGGTAGTGGGTGGGGGGGTAGGCGGTTATGTGGGAGTATCTTTCCATGGAGGAAGTTTCCATTGGGAAAGGGACATTGCTATGAAGGGGGCACCGGATTTCTCAGCATTAAAAAAAACTATCAGAAATTAAATGAAAACGAGTTTTTCAACTGAAAGTAAGGAGTAATATCAACACTTAAATCGGACAGAAATTATTAAATATATGATTAGGTTCGTTCCCTAGTCAATACCTGGCTCTTTACGCTAAAGCTTTTTTTAGTATTTTCATAAGAGCTATTTATTCTAATTAACGGCCTTTGTAATTAAGGGGTCATTGTTAAGGAATTGGAACAAAATTTGAACTTTAGCGTAAAGAGCGAGGTATTGACTAAGGAGTGAACCCCCTAATATACGTAATAAAAATACACTAATATAGAAGTTCGTTCCGTAAGCTAATTCGTAAGTTACGTATATTTATTACTAATGAAAACGTTCATAAATAAAACTGAACAACTTTCGAGAAAGTCATTAAAAAAAAAAAAAAAAACAATAATAATAAGATGCAAATTTTTTTTAATTATTCATGTACGGTGAGCCAAAATCAAAACCTGCACTAATTCAAAAACGTTCAGAAATTAAAAAAAAGAAAACAAGTTTTTCTTAACTGAACGTAAGGAGCAACATTAAAACTTAAAACGAACAGCAATTATATCGTATATGAAAGGGGCTGTCCCCCCCTCAATGTCTCGCTCTTTACGCTAAGGTTTCACTCTTTCTCACAACTCTATTTTTTTAAATTATTAAAACATTTAGCGTAAAGAGTGAGGCATTGAGGAGGGGACAGCCACTTTCATATACGGAATAATTTCTGTTCGCTTTCAGTTTTAATGTCGCTCCTTACTTTCAGTTAAAAAACTGTTTTTTTTTAATTTAATATGAATAAAAGACTTACAAAATATTGTTAAACTCTCAAGCACTTAATGGGTTAAAGTTGGCAGAGTGAAACCAGTGTAGATCCAATGGTGAAATTAAACATGATGAAATAACAACTCTGTAAGTATGAGAATATAGAGGCAATCCTAACATAAGGTGTGCCAATCATAATTAAAGGCAAGCATTTTAACACGACAGATAGAACCCCTTTTATATGTGTTTAATCTACGAATAACTTATGGATTTGATGGCCAACTTTTTATAAATAAATGCAAATTTCTGTGAAACATATTTAACAACCTCAATTTTCGGATTATAAACCCCCTTCAGGGGAAATTTGAAGGGGAAGGGAGGGGTTCAACAAGCTTAAGATTAAAATAAAAATCTGTGCACAAGGTCACATTTTATGTGGATTGAATTGCAAAAAAAAGAAAATTTCACCTAAAAACATTTTCATAGAGTATTTATGAGCACCTTTATCAATATTACTATCTGTATAAACACTTTTTTATGTCAAGTGTTAATACCAATTTTTAAGGCCCACTTGGTTCTTCTGCATTTGATTTCCATTTTTTTTTCTTTCTTTTTTTTTCACAAGGCATCCCAGCCTTGACAATTTTACGTAAAGAGAGAATCTTACGTGAAACTGTCAGGAGAAAGTTTTCAGCATGCAAGGAATTTTCCAGGGGAATTTTCCGCTGGGTGAGGGAGATTTTCCGCGGTGGAGAGCAATTTTTCGGGATAAAACGCTTAAAATTAATTTTCCGCTGGGGGAATTTTCCGGAGGGAAAGCACATAGCACCAAATTATCCAGGGGGGCTTTTCAGCGAGGATTGAATTGTCCGGGGTATTTTGTGGATATTTTACCTGGGGGGACTTCCATGGAGGAGTATCTTTCTGGAGGAATTTTTAACTGGAGGGGAGAGGCGAATATTAAGGATTACTTTAAAAACGATCAAAAGTTGAATAAAAATATAACTTTTTTTCAACTGAAAGCATGGAGCAACATTAAAACTTAAACCGAACAGAAATTATTTTGTATATGAGGGGCTGCCTCCTCCTCAATACCTCACTCTTCACACTAATGTTTGACTTTTTGTCCAAATTCCTTTAGAACGGCTCCTGAAACAGAAGGTTCGTTTAATTATAATTAATTAAAAAAAAGAATATCCGCAAAATAAGTTTTTCAAAGAACAGTGAAGAACTAAATTAAACCTAAAATAAGCAAAAATAAAATAGAATAATCTACCAAACGTAAAATTACCACACATAAACATCAATAAAAAATGAAACCCAAAACGAAGAGAAATTACAATAAATGAAAATTTCAAACTTAAAACCAGCAGAAATTAACAAAAGAAGGGCTCACAACCCCTATGCGTTCTCCTGGCTAGTACATAATTTACCTTTTAATGAATTTTTTTTTTTAGTTTTCACTTTTTTAAATTTAATAAATAAAAAATATATAGATTTTAAGGAATAGATATGAACATATGTATATTAGACTTACAATATACATTCATTTGTATTTTTTTCAGTACAAAATATGTACTTTGACGCAAATATTGTCTTTTTGGTTTGTTTAACATCCCCCACAACAAGCCTTGTAAGTTTTAATTTCATACACAAAACAATTCCCAAACTTTTCTGATATGCCCGTTCGAAAACCTGCATACGGATGGCGTGTTGTGAATAGGTTTACCATCCATCTAAAAATTCCCTAAGAATTTCACCTTCATACCCTTAGGCATAGTGATAATAGTAGTCACAGTAGTAGTATTAGTACTCGATTTAATGCTCGACTTAAAGTAGTATTTAATATCAGTATTAGTACGCGACATAGTCTTTTATTGTTTTCAATTATAGTAATTTCAACTAACCCCTAGTCTGTCGACGAGAAAACAACACAAAAAATAGGCAAACTAACAAAACGAACAAAGTGTTTGTAAAGCCTAGAACTATAGCCTAGGTGCATTTGGTTAGAATCAACGTTGAAAAGTACGTCGACTGCCACGTTTTTTTTTTTTTTATTTTTTTTTTTTTTTAGATAGATAGATAGATTTATTTTCCAATATATCAGTAAAGTAATTACATAACAATCTACAAATCCCCACAAAGGCTCCATGGCCTGTAGGAGGGGGATTATGAAAAGATCAAATAAACATTAAACATTTAAACGCTTAAGATTTAAACAATTTAGACATAACATTAATATTTAAACATATAAACATAAGTTTATATAGTGTTACTTAAATTTTCAATCATAGATTTTTATTGTGATCAATCATAGGCAGCGCTATTGCGCTGCCTATGATTGATCATCTTCCTTATCAAATCACGAAAGTTCCCAATTTAACATACGTAGTCATTCCTGAGTTACACCTTTTTGACAACCCGTATACACATAACATGTTTTAATTTAGTTCAGCATTCCCTGAAAGGATCGCCTGAAAGCCCTTTGTGTTTTGGGAAAGTCGAAGTCAAATATGTATACCTTTCTCAATAACATATACTATATGTAAACATTGAACAAATTGCCTTAATTAGAGCTTTTTTTTACAAAGAAATGTGGGGGAGGGGGAAGGGGTTGACATACCCAAACGTATAATTACTGAACCATTTAACAATGCTAAAAAAATAGATGTCTCGAAATTTGGTTTGGAAGTTTGTTCTGGGAAATGGTGGCTGTGGGGGGCAGATTGCCCTCAAATCACTATCTACTCTTAAAAAGGGCACTATAAATTCCAAATTCAAATCAAATGAGCCCAAAATGAAATTTATACGACCACCCATTCTAAAAAACCTTATATGCCCAAGAGCATAACCTACAATATATGCCCCAGGACTCTGGGGGGGGGGGGGGCGTCAACCCCAAAAGTCTTGTTATATGATCTTTAGACTATTTTTTGAACAAATGACTTTCTCAAATTTCTATTTGATGCATTTTGTGAACATACGACGTGTTGAGGTAGCTGCTCTCTGATCACTTTGACTCTTAAAAAGGGTACTAGAACTTCTGATTACCAATCCTATGAGCCCACTCCGAAGTTTTAATGACCACCCTTTCTATAGAAACTTTATATGCCCCCAGGATATAGCTTACAACCCTTGCCTTGATAGTTGTGAGGAGATTGTCATCCTCAAAGACATAATTTCCAGACCTTTCAACTACGTTGAACAAAATGATTATCTCAAAATTTTGATTCGATGTGTTTTGGGAAAGGATATGCGTAGGGAGGGGGTTGAGCTGGTTGACTTCCAATCACTTTCAACTACCAAAAAGGGCACTAGCCCTTTCGATTCCAGTAAAATTAGCCCTTTTCGAAGTTTCTATGACAACTGTTCCATATGTAGTGCCCTGGTCTAAAGAACCAAAAATAATAATAATACATTGTGCCAACATCGTTCTTTACATAGTTAGCGCTATTGCGCTGCCTATGATAAGAAGCTCTTTAAGGCACTTTTTATAGGTGAATAGTACAGGATTGATGTTTGGGCAGCCCACTCATTTATGGAAATAGTTTCTATTTGTTTTAAGTTTCAATGCTGCTCCTGAAAAACTCACAGTTGATAAAACCTTGTTTATTTTATTTAATATACACAAGCATCCATGATCACCTTCAATGGAAAAAAAAAGTTTCATATATTTTTAGATGGGTACTTGTAATCATAGGCAGCGCAATGACGCTGCCTAAGTTAAGAAAAATGTTGGCGCAATGTATTATTTATTTATTTATTTTTCTCAGTTTTAGACCAGGGCACTTCGTATCGAAGGAGTTGTCATAAAAGCTTGGAAAAGGGCAAAATTGATTGGACATTGGAAGTGCTTGTGCTCATTTTAATAGTCGAAAGGGACTGGAAGGCAACTAACACCCCTTTCACACCCGCCATTTCACCAAACACATCCAATCAAAGTTTTGAGGTAGCTATTTTATTCAACGTAGTTGAAAGATCTGTAAATTTTGGCTTTGAGGAGGACACTCCTAAAAATCCTCAGGGCAAGGGTTGTACTTTATGCCCGTGGGGCATATGAGGTGTATATTGAAAGCGTTGTCGTAGAAACTACAAAAAGGCTCATTCAACTGGAAATTCATAGGGCTAGTGCCCTTTTTAATAGTTGAAAGTGATTGGAGGGCAACAAACCCTCCTCTCACGCCCACCTTTTCCCAAACAATATCCAATAAAAATTTTTAGATAGCAATTTTGTTCAAACTAGTTGAAAGTTCTGGAAATTAGGTCATTTAGGATGAAAAGACCCCACAGCCCTCAGGGTGAGGGACGTAAGTTATGCCCTGGTGGCATATAAGGTTTTTTATAGAATGCTTTGTCGTAAAAACTTCAGAAATGGCTCATTCAATTGGAAATTTAAATGGCTAGTGCCCTTTTTTAATAGTTGAAAGTGATTGGAGGGCAACTAACCCCCCTCTCACAACTACCGTTTCCCCAAACGCTTGCAATCAAATTTTGAGATATCCATTTTGTTCCACGCAGTTGAAAGTTTTGAAATTAGGTCTTTGAGGATGATAACCACCTGAGAGCCCTCAGGGCAAGGGTTGTAATTCCCTGGGGACATATAAGGTTTTTATAGCAAAGATTTTCGTAGGAAAACTTCAAAAAGGGCTCATTTGATTGGAAATTGAAAGGGAAACTGACCCCACTCTCACGCCTACCCTTTCCCCAAACACATCCAATCAAAATTTTGAGATATCCATTTTTTCAACGTAGCTGAGAGTTAAAGAAATTAGGTCTTAAAGGATGACAACCTTGTACAGCCCTCAGGGTAAAGGTTTTAAATTATGTTTGGGGGCATATACGATTTTTACAGAAAGTGGTGGTGTAGAAACTTAAAAAGGGATCATTCGATTGGAACTTGAAAGAGCTAGTGCTCCTTCTAATAGTCGAAAGTGATTGAAGGGCAACAAGCCCCCCTCTCACGCCCACCATTTCCCCAAATACATCCAATCAAGATTTTGAGATAACCATTTTGTTCAACGTAGTTTAAAGTTCTGGAAGTTAGGTATTTGAGTATGACAACCCCCTAAAAAACCCTCAGGGCAATAGTTATAAGTTATGCCCTAGGGCCATATAAGGTTTTTATAGAAAGTTTTGTCGCAGAGTTGTGTTGGCCTCAGGTGGCTTGGTGCTGCGGTGAGTTGTTATTAGTAGTAGTAGTAGTTGTCGCAAAAACTTCAAAAGGGGCTCATTCGATTGGAAATCGAAAGGCCTAGTGCCCTTTTTAATAGTCGAAAGTATTGGAGGGAAACTAACCCCCTCTCACACCCACCATTTTCCCGAATACATTCAATCAAAATTTTGAGACAGTATTTTTGTTTAACGTAGTTCAAAGGTCCAGAAATTATGTCTTTGAGGATGAAAAACCCCCCACAGCCCCAAGGGCAAAGGTTGTAAGTTATGCCCTAGGGGGGCATATATTGTTTTTATAGAAAGCGTTGTCGTAAAAGGTTCAAAAAGGGGTCATTGGAATGGAAATTGAGAGGGCTATTTTCCTTTTTAATAGTCGAAAGTAATAGGAGGGAGAATCACCCCCGCCACATGCCCATCATTTCTCCAAAGATTTCCGATCAACATTTTGATAAGACAATTTTCTTCAAAGTAGTTGAAAGGTCTAGAAACTATGTCTTTGAGGATGACAACCCTCCCCCAATAGCCCTTAGGACAAGCTTCCTAAGTTATGCCCTTGGTGCATATAAGGGTTTTATAGAAAGTTTTATCATAGAAGCTTCAAGAATGGCATTCGATTAGAAATTCAGAGGACTAGTGCCTTTTTTATTAGTTGGAAATGATCAGAGGGCAAATATCCCCCCCCCATGCCCATCATTTCCCGAAACACTTACAATCCAAATTTTGTGACAGCAATTGTGTTCAGCGTATCAGAAAGGTCTGGAAATTATGTTTTTGAGGGTAAAAAAATCCTCCCAGCCCTTAGGGCAAGGGTTGTAAGTTATGCCCTTGGGATATATAAGGTTTTTATAGAAAGCACGGTCATATAAACTTCGGAGAGGGATCATTGGATTGGTAATCAGACGCTCTAGTGCTCTTTATAAGAGTAAAAGCGTTTGTAGGGCAGTTAACCCCTCCCCCACACAATTCGTATTGTTCCGAAATGCATTTAATAGAAATTTAGAGATATCAATTCTATTCAAAATAGTCTAAATATCATATAACAAGGCTCTTGGGATTCAAACCAACCCCAGAGATTAGGGGCAAGGATTTTAAGTTATGTCCAGGGAGTATTTAAGGTTTTATGGAAGGGATGGTTGTTTCACTTTAGAAGAGGCTCAGTCTTTCTCCCAGAAAAAGACTGTGTCAATATAAACAAACAGAAATTTATTAAAAAAAAACTTTTCCACAAAATAAGTTTTTCGAAAAAAACAGTTAAGAACTCCATTAAACCAAAAATGAACAAAAATAGAATCAAATTATCTACCACAAATCAATATCAACCGACAGCTAAATCTTTACAACCTGACTTAATCTGAATAAAAAAAGATTCAAAGATTTCTACATAATTTCTGATCAAACCACTTCAGACATTGTATGCAAGACGATGAGCAATATAAAGGGCAAGGCTACCTCTCGCCATCTGTTTCATGTACAGCCTCTCCATCCTGTATCCTGGAATATCTAAAAGCATATACTTATTTGAATCCAGGAAAGTTTCATATAATCCAATAAGGAGTTCCACCACTAAAGATCCGTCTCAGCTCATCAAAAGACGAACAAAGTCCCTGAATGTTAAGATGAAGTACAGAGAAAATACCATCTCGTTTAGAGGAGGCAATACCATTTAAATGCGAAACGTAATTACTTTTATTAGCCGAATTAGGATCATTATTCTTCAGATTTCTACTTCAAACTGAATTATAATTGAATTATAATTTCAATATCTAAGGATTACTTTCTTTGATAAATCTAAAACTATTAAGGGTTTTAGGAATTAATTACATATTAAACAATCAATCCACATTCATTTGTTCTTTTCAGAAATCTTGTTTATGAGGGTGTTTTTTTATTTTTTGTTATTTTATGAGACACAAAAAAAAACATAGCTCGAGGCGAAGATTGTTTCATCAAAGTACAAATTGTGTTCTGGTCTTTAGAAGGCACAGGGGCGTCATCCCTACTTCTCTTTATGATAGTTTTGGCTTGTTTTGAGTTTGACTTACTTATCTATTGTAATTTCTGTTTGTTTTGAGTTTCATTTATTTATTGATAACGAACTGAAGCAGGAGAAAGGAAAAATTATTTGTGAAAGCTTTACAAGTCTTCATCATCTATAGCTCATATTCAACGGTTCAAGGCCTATAGGAGTATATTTAATTCTCTGTGCCGGAAGGCTAAGTCTCAGTATTATCATAGGAAATTTTCTGAATGTGGAAAGGATGTTAGGAAGACATGGAATTTAATTAATTCGGTTCTTAGACCTACTCCTCCCCTGCTTTCATTTCGAACAACGCTGATAGTCGATGGTAAAACCGTCCAAGGAGATGAAGATGTTCAGCTAGACCTTACCTCTTATTTTTCTAATATAGGAAAGACAACTGCTTTCTCTGCAGCTTCTCGTTGCGATTTCAAAGCCTATCCTAGGCCTTCATGTTTAAATTCAATGGTCTTAAACTCTGTTTTTGAGTTTGAGGTAGCTCGTATTGTGAACACTTTAAAAGGATCATCATCTTCAGGGCCAGACAGAATTCCCACAAGGTTTATCCGTGCCATTCTGCCAGCTATTCTGTCACCATGGGCTAAGCTTGTCAATCTGTCTTTCAAGATAGGATTGTTCCCTGAATCTATCAAGCGAGCTAAGGTTGTAGTGCTGTATAAAGGTGGTTCTTGGAGTGATCCTGGCAATTATAGGCCAATACCTCTCCTATCTGTTTTCAGCAAAATTTTTGAGAAGGCTATGCTATCCAGGCTTCTAAGTTTTCTGGATGCAAAACAATTTTTGCATTATTTCTAGTTTGGATCCCAAGTGAATAACTCTAAAGATTATACTTGTGCAGCTCTCTTGAATTTCTTTCATTCGACAATAGACTCTGGTTACATCATGGCAGTTTAATTTTTTGGATGTTCGTAAAGCTTTTGATTCCTTGACTCATCGGATTCTTCTTTTGAAGAGTCCAATCGGACTCCATTTAGTTTTGCCTGAAACTTTTAACAGTTACAATCCTGAGCTATTTTTTTTTGTTTGGTTCAATACTAGTAGTACTAGTGTCAATAACAGTGGGGGGAGGATCTAGAGCAAAAGCTTGGGGGGGAGCAATATGACAAGGGCACCGATGGGCAAATTCTTGGGGGTGAAGCAGTGTGACAAGGGCACCAATAGTTCACCAAATAGACAAATTTATTTAAAGAAAAAAGTGTGAAAAAAGGAAATAAGCAAGGAATGAGAGCACCAGAAAAAATCTTGGGAGGTATGGGTCCCCCGCCCCCTTGATCAGCCAGTGATAGTAGTAGCAGTAACTGTAGAACTAGCAATTGAAGTTGCAGCAGCAAATGAGCAGTAGTAGTGGTAGCTGTAGTAGTAGTAGAAGTCGTAGTAGTAGTAGTAGTAGTATTAGTAGTAGTAGCAGAAGTAGTATTAATAGTAGTAGTAGTGGAAGTAGCAGTAGTAGGAGTAGTAGTAGTAGTAATAGTAATAGTAGTATAAGTAATAGCGGTAGTAGTTACAGCAATAGTAGTAGTTGCAGTAGTATTAGCAGTAGTAATAGCAGTAGTACTAGTAGCAAAACTTTCAACTACGTTGAATAAAATCTAAAAATTTTGATCGCATGTGTTTGGGGAAAAGTTGGGCGTGAAAGGGGGGTTAGTTGCCCTAAAATCACTTTTGACTATTAAACAGGGCACTAGCCCTTTGAATTTCCAACCGAATGAGCCCTTTTTCTAGTTTTTACACCAAAGATTTCAATAAAAACCTTATATGCCCCCAGGGAATGACTTATAACCCTTGCCCTGAAGATTTTGGGGGGAGTGTCCTGCTCAAAGGTTTAATTTCCTGAACTTTGAACGTCGTGGGACAAAATGGCTGTCTCAAAATTTTTATTGGATGTGTTTGGGGAAATGGTGGCATGGAAGGGGTGTTAGTTGCCTTCCAATCACTTTCGACTATTAAAAAGGGCACTAGTGAGTTCAATTTCCAATCGAATGAGCCGTTTTTGAAGTTTCTACGACAACGCGTTCTATAAAAACCTTATATGCCCCCAGAGCATAACTTACAACCCTTGCCCTGAGGGCTGTGGGGGGGGGGGGTTCATCCTTAAATACCTAATTTCCAGAAAACTACGTTGAATAAAATGGCTATCACAAAATTTTCATTGGATGTGTTTGGGGAAAAGGTGGGCGTGAGAGGGGGGTTAGTTGTCCTCCAATCACTTTTGACTATTTAAAAGGGAACTAGCCCTTTGAATTTCCAATCGAATGAGCTTTTTTTGAAGTTTCTACGAGAAATCCTTCTATAAAACCTTATATGCCCCCAGGACATAACTTACAACCCTTGCCCAGAGGGCTATGGGTGAGTGTCCTCCTGAAAAACGTAATTTTTATCTGGAAATCAACTACGCTGAACAAAATGGCTATTTAAAAATTTTGATTTTGATTGAATCTTTTTCGAGAAATGGTGGGTCTGGAAGGGTTGCTAGTCGCCTTCCAATCACTTTCGACTATTAAATAGGGCACAAGCTACTCCAATTTCAAATTGAATGATCCCTTTTCAGAGTTTCTACGACAACGTTTTCGATATGAAGTGCCCTGCTCTAAAGGAAAAAAAAATTAATATATTGTGCCAAAATCGTTCTTATATTCCCCCAGGGCATAACTAAAAACCCTTGCCCTGAGGGTTGTGGGAGAGTGTCCTACTCAAAAATATATTTTCTATCTGAAAATCAACTACGCTGAACAAAATGGCTATCTCAAAATATTGATTGGATGTGTTTGGGGGAATGATGGGCGTGGGGGGGGCTTGTTGTCCTCCAATCACTTTCTACTATTAAAAGGAGCACTAGCCACTCCAATTTTCAATTTGAATGAGCCCTTTTCGAAGTTTCTACGACAACCCCTTCGATACGAAATGCCCTGGTATTGAAAAAAAAATAAAATAATAATACATTGTGCCAACATCGTTCTTTACTTAGGCAGCGCTATTGCGCTGCCTATGACTGAAACTTCTCCTACACGTTCCCTAAAAGATTCAACTTAATGCTATTAGTGTCGTTAGTTACAGTAACCGTAGAAGCAGCATTAAAAGAACACACAAGTGTCTTCTGGCTAGCTCAAAATCCACAACCTATGAAGGTATGAAGGTGAAATTTTCAGAGAATATTTCTGTTGTACGCATGACACCCTCCCATGCTTATGCAGGTTCTCAAAAGGACATATCAGCAATATCTTAGGAACAGTTTCGTGTGTGAAATTAAAACTTAAAACGCTTGTTGTGGGGGATGTTGGACTAACCAAAAGACAATGTTTGCATCATAATACTAATACTTCTACTCCTACAACTTCTGCTACTATTACTATTACTACTATTACTGTACTCCTCCTGCTACTACTATATTTACTGGTGCTACTACTACAACTAATAAACCTAAGGGTATTAAGGCGACGATTTTGGGCAATATTGTAACTGTATTGAAATAAATTGAAACACACTATGCCCATATAGATTATCAAAAGAACGTATCAGCAATGCTTCAGGTTGATGGTATTATTTTAAAAATTTCATCATGTGTTGAAGGAAATATTGAAAAAAGGTGCTATTTTCGCACTGATATTAATTCTACTACTGCTACTACAACTATTGCAACTCATTATTACTGAACCTTTTAACAATGCTGAAAAAATTGATGTCTCAAAACTTTGTTTGGATGTTCTTTATGGGAAATAATGGCTGTGGGGGGGATATTTCTGTCAAATCACTATGAAAGGGCATAACTTAAACGCCCCAGTGCTCTGGGGGGTTTTGCCAACCCTGGAAGCATTTTTATATGTTCTTAAGACTATTTTTAACAAAATTGCCATTGTAAAATTTCAATCAAATGCATTTGGTGAAACGAGGGGTAGTTAAAAGGGTGGGGGTGGTGCTATTTGATCTGCATCACTATTGACTCTTAAAAGGGAACCATAACATCCAATTCCAACCAAATGAGCCAGCTCTAAAGCTTATACAACCATACCTTCCATATGAACCTTATATACTCCAGGGGAAGAATTTACAACCCTCACCCCCCGGGCACTGCTGGTTTGTATCAACCGTCTTGTTATATGTTATTTGGACTATTTTGAATAAAAGGACTGTCTCAAAATATCTATTGGATACATCTACGTAAAACACGACGTGTTTGTGTGTGTGTGGGGGAGGGGGGGGTGGTTGGTAGATGCGCTTTGATCACTTTGACGCTTAAAAAGGGCACTAGAACTTATGATTACCAATCCCATGACTCCCCTCCAAAGCATGTACGGCCACCCTTTTTATAAGAACCTTACATGCCCCAAGGGCATAACTTACAACGCTTTCCCCGAGAGCTGCATGGGGGGGGGGGTGTATTCCTCACGGACATAATTGCCTAAGTATTCCACTATGATGAATAAAATTATTATCTCAAAATTTTGTTGGAGGTGTTAAGGTAACTTCTGATCGTGGGGGGGGGGCTGTTTGATGGTAAATCACTTTTAATCTCAAAAAGGCACTATAACTTGCAATTTCTAACCAAATAAACCCCATCTGATGCTTATACGACCGTCCATTCAATAGAAACCTTACATGCCCTCACAAAATAACTTACAACCCTATTCCAAGGGCACTGGGGGGTTGTGTCGTCACTAGAGATATTATTATATTTGTTTTGCATTATATTGATAAAATTGGTATCTCATAGTTTCAAGCAGATGCGTTTGGTGAAAAGAAGGGTTGTCGGAAAGGGGGAGGTTCTAAATGCCCTCCATCACTTTTGACTCTTAAAAAACTAGTCCAATTTTCAACCAAATGAGCCTCTTCTGAAGTTAAACAACCATCCCTTCCATAAAAACCTTAAATACCCCGGGCATAACTTACAACCCTTGTGTCTAATCTCTGGGGTTTGTTTCAACTCCAAAATCCTTTTTATTTGAAATTTAGACTATTTTTAATAGAATGGCTATCACAAAATTTCTATTATAGGCATTTCGGGAAAATACGACGTGTGTGTGTGTGTGAGGGGGGGGGGGGGGGGGTAGGGGTTAACTTCCCTCCGAACACTTTGGCTCCTAAAAAGAGCACTAGAGAACACTCATTATCAATCCAATGAGTCCCCTCTTAAGTCTATATGACCACACTTTCTATAAAAACCTTATATGCCCCCAGGGCATAACCTATAACCCTTGCCCTGAGGGCTATGGGGATTTGTTATCCACAAAGACATAATTTCCAGACTTTTCAAATACGTTGAATAAAATGGCTATCTTAAAATTTTGATTGGAAGTGTTTGTGGAAATTTTGGCCATTGGGGGGTCATTTGCCCTCTGATTACTTTTGACTAACAAAACAGGCATTAGTCCTCTCAATTACCAATCGAATGTGCCATTTTTGAAGCGTTTACGACGAAAATTTCTATAGAAACCTAATATTCCCTAGAGGTATAACTTACTACCCTTGTCCTGAGGGGTATAGGGGGGGGCTTGTCATCCTCAAAGACACAATTTCCAATCCTTTCAGCTACGTTGGTTAAAACGTTGGTCATATTAAAATGGTGATCGGAAATTTTCGGGAAAATGATGGGCATGAGGAAGGGAGTGAATATCCCTTTGATTACTTTCGACTATTAAATAAGGCAATAGCCCTCTCAAATTCCAATCGACTGAGCCCTTCTTGAATGAAGTTTTTACGACAACGCTTTCTATAAAAACCTTATATAACCCCAAAGCATAACTTACAACCTTGGGGGAGTAATTCTGTTGAATGGAGGGGGGTTGCCCCCCTCCTCTTAAAACCTTTGCTCCGGGGGATATGGCTGGTTTCTCATCGTCAGACTTAATTTCCGGACCTTTCAAATACGTTGAATAAAATGTCACTCAAAATTTTTATTGGAAGCGTTTGGGGAAATGGTGGACGTGTAAGGGGGGGGGGGTAGTTACCCTCGAATCACTTTCGAATATTGAAAAGGACACTATCCCTTTCAATTTCCAGTCGAATGAGTCCTTTTTGAAGTTGCTACGACAACACTTTTTATAAAACCTTATATGCCACCATGTTATAACCTAAAAACTTTTTTCTTAGGGTTGGGGGGGGGGGTTCATCCTCAAAGAAATAATATCCGGACCTTTCAACTATGTTGAACAGAATGCCTATCTCAAAATATTTATTGGATGTGTTTGGGGTAATGATGGGCGTCTGACGGGGGTTAGTTGCCCTCCAATCACTTTCGACTACTAAAATGGCACTAGCCCTTTCAATTTCTAATGAAAGAGCCCTTTTTGAAGTTTCTACTTCAAAAAGGGCTCAACGCTTTCTATAAAAACCTTATATGCCTCCAGGGCCTAACTTACAAACCTTGTTCTGAAAGGGGAAGTCATCCTCAAAGACCTAATTTCCAGAAATTTAGACTACGTTGAACAATATGGCTATCTTAAAATTTTGATTTGATGTGTTTGGGAAAAGGTGGGCGCGGAAGGGGTGTTAGTTGCCCTCCAATCACTTTCGGCTCTTAAAAAAGAGCACAAGCCTTTCCAATTTCCAAACAAATGACAGAAGTTTCTACGACAAATTTTTCGATACGAAATGCCCTGGTCTAAAAGAAACCAAAAAAAATAATAAATAATACATTGTGGTCACTTCGTTCTTTACTTAGGCAGCATTATTGCGCTACCTATGATAACGATGATATGTATGATATGATATAATATGTGTTAACAACGGGCGAATTACAAGACTGGCAGCTTTTGCTCCAAAAGCTGTGCGGGTCTTGTCGTTCCCAAAGGCATAGTTATGAGACTATTCGACTATGCTGAAGAAAATAACTCTCAAAATTTTATCTCATGTCTTTAGGGGAATAAGCGGCTAGATGGATGCTTACCCTCCAAGCACTTTTTACTTTTAAAGAGAGCACTAGAACTACTAATTGCTAATCGAATGAGCCCCGTACGAAGTTCCTATAACAAATCCTCCCATTTAAAGTGCCTTGATGAAAAACGGAAATGAATAATTGATAAAGCCCACTTCACTTATTACTTAGGCAGCGCTATTGCGCTGCCGATGATAAGTCGTCTTACGAGTGCTGTTACTAATTTTAAGAAGAAATCTATTTACTAATGTCTTCCTTAATTTGTTTACAGGAGTTTTAATATTTCACCGTTAGAATTTGCAACAGTGTTATAGAATAGTGTTTTGCATTCCATGTGGATTTCACCTCCATTTGGAAGGGACACTGGGCTTCTTCCTAATTGTTGCTCCTTTTAGAGTCCATTAAGGGGGTATACGTTCCCCTGTTTATAATTCTAGTTTTCTCTGGTTCTGTTCTCTCATAATAAGGCCATTATGTATTCTGAAAACTCGTTGTCAGATTAGTTTTCCCGAAAACCCAGGACCATCACATGATGCAGATCGGGTATTCTTTAAAGAAAGTATACTACTAAAAAAATCTCATTAGTCCAGAATAAGTCATTACAGCTGCCCTTGAAATATTATCCCAAACAAACAGTATCTAAAAAAGTTGTGTGGCAGCACTTTCCTGTGCTGCGATATCTTTCGCCTAATGTTTCATATAAAAAACAATTATTTGTGTCAACATAAATAGAAATATAACGACAAAAACAGCAATCTGCTATGGCAAAATTTCCTTTATCAAACACTTTTACACCTTTAAAGACTCGATAATCGAAATTTGACCAATTTCATAATATTTGCCGTTTTTATGTTTTTAACCTTTTTAAAATATAGGAAGTGGAATTAATGGCAATATTATTCTACAGAACCTTTCACAGACTACTGCGACTACTATTACTAACAACTCACTGAAGCACAATGCCACCTGAGGCAAACAAAGCAGCGTACGCTTTTCTTCACTCCCAATATATTCGAAACCTCCCTCTTTACACCCTCCCAATAGCACTGTAAAAAAAAAAAAAAAAAAAAAAAAAAAAAAAAAAAATAGATTTCCAACAAGAAGTTTTGCTCGAATTCAAACAAGTAAAAAGAATCCAATTTTCCTTGTTGGAATTGTGACTTGCTTATTGAATTCAAAAAAGTAAAAAAAAAAATCCAGTTTTTCTGTTGAAATTGAGACTTGCTTATTGAATTCCAACAATTTATTGAAATTATTAAGATTTATACACTTTTCAGTAGAAAAAAAATAATTTTTAACGCAAATAGGTTATATTAATCAAAATAATTTGGACTTTAACAGTAGGTTGAAATTTCTTGAATATCATATTGTATTTGACTATGGTACCATTTAAATTGAACTTGTGTAAATGCTCCTATGAACTTGTATAAGTTTATGTACAAACATTTTATTTTTAGCTTATAATTAATATATCGGAGCAATGGAACAATATCTTATGACTTTTTAAATCACTTATGGCTTATGGAATAGTTACAGTGTATTAATAGAAGAGAAATAATATTTTTTGGCCTTTTCTATATAAACACAAGACCGGACATACTTTACGCGATCATACTTTACGGGATTATTTATGTAAAATGACTACTTGGGTTTCACAGGAAACTGACGATTCCATTAAACCTCGTGATGAGGGGAAAAGTCTGCCTCTGAGCAGGAGAAGGATCTGTTCGGGCTTATATCTGAAGCTAGTAATTGAGGACCATTCCTGGCAGCTGTTAGAGCATCCAACTAGTTTATTGTTCAGCAAGATTGTAGGCCTAATAAATTGAACAACGATAGTGATGGAAATCCAATTAAAGGAAAGGAAATCCAACAAGGATCTTTAAATCCAACATGTTGGATTTAATTGAAAATTCAATTCGGGTATGGGAATCCAACATTTTTGTTTCTTAACAGATTTGATATTCAGTAATGATAATGGAATTCCAAAATGATCTCTAATATTCAATTTAAGCTGTTTAAATTCTAATTTTGCTGTTGAGCATTACAAGCAACTTTTGTTGAATCTCAATCAACTTTTGTTGATTCTCCGACAATCATGTTTTTTTACAGTAAGGTTCCTTTTTATAGTAGGCCCTAAATTTTTCCTTACGACAACCTTCTAACCCCTTTAGGGACGACCAGCTTTTCGTTTGACTCTATATGGTTAGCTGACAAAGACAATCTTTGGCAATCTGTCTTTTTTCATCTGCAAAATATGTCCTAGCCATTTCAACCTTTCTCTCACTCTGTAAAAAAAAATATTTGTGATTCAACAAAAATTTTTTGTAATGTTTATCAACAGCAAAATTGGAATTTCAACAGCTTAAATTTAGTATTAGAGACCATTTAGGAATTCCATTATCATTATTGAATATCCAATCTGTTGAGAAACAAAAATGTTGGATTCCTATACCCGAACTGGATTTTCAAACACAACATGTTGGATTTTAAGATCCTTATTGGATTTCCATCTTTTTTGTTGGATTTCCTGTCCTTTAATTGGATTTCCATTACTATCGTTGTTCAATTTATTAAACCTACAATGTTGTCAAACAATAAACAAGTTGGATGTTCTAACAGCTACCAGGAATGGTCATCAATAACAAGTTTCAGATATAAGCCCGAGCAGGTCCTTCTCCTGCTCAAAGGCAGACTTTTCCACTCATCATAATCTTTAGTGGAATCGTTGGTCTCCAGCAAAACCCAAGTAATCATACTACAGAAAGAATCCCGTAAAGTATGATATTAACATTTAATAAGCCCGAACTTGTTTCAATGTAGGAAAGGCCAAAAAAGATTGTTTCTCTTTTATTAATACACTGTAACTATTCCATCATATTGGTGATTAAGAAACTCATATGATATTCTTCCATTGCTCCAAAATACGAATTATAAGCTAAAAAGGTTGGTATATAAATTTATGCATGTTCATAAGAACATTGCACATAAATTCACTTTAATGGCAACAGAGTCAAATTAAAAATGATATTCTAAAAATTTCAGTGCCCTATTTTAACCTATTTGCGTCGAAAATTACAATTTTTCTTCTGAAAAGTGCATAAATCTTAATAATTTCAATAATTTTTTGGAATTCAGTAAGCAAGTCACAATTTCAAAAGAAAAATTGGATTTTTTTACTTATTTGAATGCAATAAACAAGTCATAATTCTAACAGGAAAATTGGATTTTTTGTGACTTGTTTGAATTCAAGCAAAACATTTTGTTGAAAAACCATTTTTTTTTGTTTTTAACAGTGCATTATAGCCATAGAAAGCGGGATTGAATCCACATTTTTCGTACAGGTTACTGTTAGAAATACGTTCTGTCAGACAGGTATCCAAAGCAATCTATAGGCAATTTCTGTGAAAAAAAAATCTAATAGATCTTCCTACTCTGTCTATCAGGGTGTCCGTGCTTCAGAATTATACATGACCACTGACGTCACTGTAGCTTTCAATATTCTAATCATGGTTTGGAGACTTATCTTCCTATATTTCTAAACTTTTTCAACCCTTGGACTAGGGATACAAAACTACACCAATTTCATCTTATTAATGTTTGAAAGTTGAAACAGCATTTTGTTCTCAGCCAACACCGTCTTCGATTTCTAATTGACTTTTGATTTGAAAGCCATCTTGTAGCATCTTTTAATGGCATTATCCACCACGCAAACCATACCTTATAGGCTTTCAATTCTGTAAAAAAAACTATTTTTTTAAGCAACAAATTAGCTTTCTTAGACACTCTTCTGACGGAACTTTATAAATTCAGCAAAAGCATTTGAAATTAAAAGAAATTTAGCTTCTTTCCTTTCGTATAATCGTATGTTTATGCATCATTTATCTGCTTTCTACTTTAAGTCAATACAAAGCATTTTATTTGACACATTAGGAGAGCTGTCGACTTTCCAATCCATAAAAAAGCTTTTATCCGTAACCAATTAGCTTTCACAGCCATTCTTCTCCTGAAGAATTTCAAGCGGTAAAGTATGCCAACCCACAATTTAAATAATGTATAGTAGCTTGAAATAATACTTTCAAAGATAAATGGATATTTATTTACTTCCTATTCAAACGAAATCCTGGAAATACAAAAAAAAATGAGACTAAATCCTTTCAGTTTTGCCTATAACAACTTAATCTGGGTAAACGTGACAGTTTTTATTAAGTAAGGAACAATGTATCTACAACATATTTTTT
Source organism: Artemia sinica (assembly GCA_027921565.1). NCBI lineage: Eukaryota > Metazoa > Arthropoda > Branchiopoda > Anostraca > Artemiidae > Artemia > Artemia sinica. The sequence continues at coordinate 66,300,004 of CM051258.1, forward strand.
TTTCGGCCACTTCGTATTGAAGAGATGGTCATTGAAACTTAGGAGAGGACAAGTTTGGTTGAAAAGTCTAGTTTCTAGTGCCCTTTCTATGGGCCAATAATAATTGGTAATTTGCCGCTTAGTTAGGCAATAGTTTGTCACTGAACCCGTTGGAGAGAAAACATTCGATAGAAAGTTCTAACTTCTAGAGCCCTTACTAAGCATCAGGAGGAGTCAGAGGGCAAATATGCACCCGAAGTCTCTCCCAACCCCCACAACATCCAGAATGGCAAAACCATTACTTTGCTGCAGTACCATGTAATTTATTATATATAAAGGGTACTAGAGCATTTTTTTTCGGTCAAAAGATTCTTTTTCCGACATTCTACGATCAATGGCTAAATACAAAAAACCACAGGATAGAAATGAAACCAAAAATTCTGATGGAAGTTTAAATCTATTGACTTGGGATTACTAGACTTTGCAATTTGACAATGAAAATTTTATTCATCTTCGAAGGATCGCCTTCAAATGCAAGGGTACTCCCTCCTTTTTTTCTCTCATAATATTAATTGTCTTCTGTAATAACTTGGGTACTAGTATGATGTAGCCCGGACCTAATATTCTTCATCTGAGTAGAACATGTTGCTCTTATGCTTAATCCTAACGAAATATACTTAAGTCTGATAAAAATATAATACTTTAGAAACAAATTTGTGCTACATATTTGCATATTAGGGGGGGGGGGATAAACTATAGCGGGTCTGCATGCCTAATGTGTTAGGTACAATTATTCTGCATATTATACAGTAAGAATTGCTTTCTAATTCCATATAAAATTATACAATAAGGTCATATACTTTCTAACTTCACACTAACCACATACTCCCTCCCCCCTAATGTACAAAAAATAGCCCAAATTATATAGTTCCAATCTATTCTGTCACTTCTTTTTGTCATGTCTCAGGCTAAGCTGAAAGAAACTGACAAAAAAAAAACGGTTTTACAATGCGTCAATGGATGAAAAACTTGAGTGTTCGGCGCTACATCATACAAGTACCATAACTTGCAATAGGTCATATATCATAATCAGAATTCTTTATCAGTGACAGTTAAGAGTACATTTTAGGTAAATTATGCTCATTGTAACAAAATAAATAGGTAAAAATGGGAAAGAAAACACGGGACTACCCCTCATTAATTACTGACGTATATTGAAGGCACAAATGAATTTGAGAAGCGTTTTGTGTGTAAGGTAGGCAATTTCAGTATATCTTTGGTTTTTGATCTTAGATCAAAACCAAATTTTTTCGTCATAAAAGGTGGTAATATGTTTCTATATTTATCATTGGAGAGAAGAAACTGGCCAAGTTTACAGACCAAACTAAAAAAATGCCCGTGAGGCGACAGTAGTTGTCGGGCAGATAATCCCGATTCATAACATATACATGCATCTCACAGAATTACGTACTTTGACAGCTCCTTTCTTTATTGACTCAAGTTGTTCACTTAAGTAAACTGTGCTATTGACTTGAGGGCTTTTTCATACAGGACAATAACAATATAAAATTTGTCTGATATGTGTAAGGTCAATGGATGACCTTACATTTTTAGTTTCGATGCTGAAAAACAAAATCAACACTTTCAAACAAGGGAACATATCCCACAATTTGCCCTTTAAAGGTTGTCTCGATATGTGCATTAGATGAACAGTCACTGCTAATCGCATTAGCAAGAATTAAAGGCCAAATATGAACAAGGGTAAAGTAAAGGAGGCAGGGCCGTGTCCAGAGGGGGAGGGGTTTACCCGGTTTGAACACTCCCCCCCCCCCCCGAAATGTTTGTCGAACTCAAAAACGGATATAATAAAATTTTGTATGCGTTTTTTGAGGTTTTTTCTGTAAACCTTCCCCCCCCCTACATTTTGGGTAAAATCACCTCCGAGAAAAAATCCTGGGTACGCCCTTGAAAGGAGGCCACACAAAATAATTCTACAGAGAATTAAAGCAGAGCATTTTGGTTTTCCTTTTATCGATTTGAAGACTGTAAATAGTGTATTCGTCATTGAAGCTGTTAATCATTACGCTTTTCAATCTTCTTCTTCTTCGTCTTGTTTTTCTTCTTTGGCGAAGTGACTGGGAGTTTTCATTGACATATTTTACGAGAATTTAAAAGTCGTCTACCTACTTGAATGTCTCTTCAAACCCGGAAACGATGAAGTTTCATAATAATATTAAATAAAAAAACAAGTTTTTTAAACTGAAAGTAAGGAGCGACATTAAAACTTAAAATGAACAGAAATTATTCCGTATATGAAAGGGGCTGTTCCCTCCTCAGCGCCTCGCTCTTTACGCTAAAGTTTTTTATTGTTTAAAAAAATTAAGTTGTGAGACAGAGTCAAACTTTAGCGTAAGGAGCGAGGCGTTGAGGAGGGGACAGTCCCTTTTATATACGGAATAATTTCTGTTCGTCTTAAGTTTTAATGTCGCACCTTGCTTTCAGTTTAAAAACTTGTTTTTTTATTTAATTTCTGATCGTTTTTTAGTTAATGCAGCTTTTATTTTGGCTCACCGTCATTGAATAAGTAAACAAAATTTGTATAAAAATTTTACTTTTCTTTTGCTAAAGGGCTGTCTCTAAATTTGGTTCTGACGTAATTTACAAATTAACTTACGTAATGAACTTCTATATTCGTATATTTTTCTTCTGGCAAAAAATACAAAGTTGCAGATTTTTGCAGATATGAGCTTGAAACCTATCTAATAGGGTTTTTTGATGCGCTGAATCTGACGGTATGATTTTTATTAAAATTCATTCACTTGTAGGGGATTTTCTCCCCCCCCCCCTCTTAAAAAATCAGCTATATTTCTTCAGGCTCGTAGCCTTTGAAGAGTAATACTAAACTTAATAAAATTTATACATTTAGAATCAGTATTATAAGCCCATTCTTTTGATACATTTATTGACATAAAAATTCCGTTTTTAAAAGTTTCGATTACTATTGAGCCGTATCGCTTGTTTTTTTTATTGTTTTTTTTTTTATTACGTATATGTTATTACGTATATGAGGGGGCTCTCCCCTTAGTCAATACCACGCTCTTTACGTTAAAAGTTAAAAAAAATTTAATTCACAACCCTTGAATCACAAAGGCCGTTTAATTAGAATACATAGCTCTTTTGAAAGCACTAAAAAAACAGTAGCGTAAAGAGCGAGGTATTGACTTGGGGGAGAACCCCCTCATATACGTAATAATTTCTGTTCGTTTTAAGTTCTAATGTTGCTTCTTACTTTCAGTTGAAAAAACTTGTTTTTTTAAATTTAATTTCTGATCGTTTTTTAAATAATGCTTGGAAATCCGGTGCCCCCTTCATAGAAATGTCCTTTACCCCAAAGAAACATCCTCCACGGAAAGATTCTCCCGAGTAACCCCTTCCTCCAGCCCCCCCCCCACCAGAAAAAAATCCTTCCTGAAAATATCTGTATATTTCACAATAACCAATAGAATATGTAAGCAATGGGCAAAGTTCATAGCTTACAGCCCTTCCCCTGGGAATTGTGGGGGACTAAGTCATCCTAAAAGACATATTTATTAGATTTTTGGCTATGCTGAACAAAATGGCTATATCAAAATTTTAATTGGGTGACTTTGAGAAAAAAATGAGCGGGGGCCTAGTTGCCCTCCATTTTTTGGGTCACTTTAAAAGGGCACTAGAACTTTAAATTTTCGTTCCAATGAGCCCTCCTACGATATTCTAGGACCACTGGGTCAATACGATTACCCCTGGGGAAAAGAAAAAAAAAACAAAAAAACAAAAACGCATCCGTGATCTTTCTTCTGGCAAAAGATGGGAAAATTCCACATTTTTTTAGATAGGAGCTTGAAACCTCTACAGTAGGGATCTCTAATACGCTGAATATGATGGTGTGATTTTCATTAAGGTTCTATATTTTTTAGGGGGTCTTTCCCCCTTTTTTCAAAAAACAGCCAAATTTTCTCAGGCGCTTAACTTTTGATGGGTAAAATTAAACTTGATGAAACTTAAATTTTTGAAATCAGAATTAAAATCTGATTCTTTTGATGTATCTATTGGTATCAAAATTCCGTTTTTTAGAGTTTCGGTTACCATTGAGCCGGGTCGCTCTTTACTTACAGTTCGTTACCACGAACTGTTTGAAAACAGCAAAGATGCAAGTTTGGTGCCCTGAACGGCACTACATTTAATGCAATAGACACACCGGTATCACTTTTGATTACTATTTTAATTACTTGCTTCATAATTAAATACTAGAACGAGAGTATGCGTGCGCCCATAGTGCGTAAATTAGTTGCTGGTTTCTTTGGCGTATGTCTTTGTTTTATCAAACTTATTTTATTTAGAATTCAGTTTCTTTTGACAAAGTCTGTTCTTTACTTTCTGATAAAAAGTCTCCCATAACACTTATTACCAGTTTGTAATTGCAATTATAATAATTTCATTCATGCTGAACAGAGAAATTGTGTGGTGTAAAGGGAACTCACTTCAACCGACCTATTAAATAGTTTGTGGTAACGAACTCTGAGTAAGGAGCGACTCGGCTTAAGAGTAACTGACGCTTAAAAAACAGAATTTTGATATCAACGAATATATAAAAGAAATCGAATTATTATTTTGATTCCAAATGAATAATATTCATTATGTTTAGTGTTACCCATTAAAGGCTATGAGCCTGAGGCAATTTGCCGGATTTTCGAAAAAGGGGAAAACACCCCCTAAAAGCCAAAGAATCTTAATAAAAACCCCACAATTACATTTAACGTATCAGAGAACTTCACTTTGTAGGTTCGAAACTCCTAGCTGCAAAAATTTGGAATTTTATATTTTTTTTTACTAGACGAAAAATCACGAACCAATGGTCCAAGTGATCGCATCGAACCAATGGTTCTAGAATTTTGGAAAGAGAGCTCATTTTAATGGAAATAAAAAGCTCTAATGCTCTTTTTAAGTGACCAAAAGGACAGGAGGGCACCTAGCTTCCTTCAGACGCCCCTTTTCCCCCATATCGTCCAATCAAAGTTCTGAGATAGCCATTTTGTTTAGCATAGTTGGAAAATCCAATAGCTATGTCTTTGGAGATAATATGACCCCCACTCCCCATCCCCTGGGGAAAGGTCTCTAAGTTATAAAAGTTTTCCATTAAACGTATAATTGTTGGGGAGTATGCCTACATGCTCTTTTTTTATTTTCTGATTAGGGGATTTTTAACAGGGGATTCTTTTCCATGGGGAGGGGAGTTTCTTGGGGTTGTACTTTTTAGGTAAAATTTTGCGCTGGGGGAATTTTCCAAAATTCCTATACGGATTTCTTTTGTCTTCATTTCTTTTTGTCGATTCAATTTTACGCCGTTAAGGGTAATTTTCCGGGGTAAATTTTCACCGGAATTGAATTGCCTAGAGGATTTTTCCATGAGTGGGGGAGGGAGATTTTTGCGAAGAGCCGGATTTCATGGCTTTATTTAAAAACGATCAGAAATTGAATTGAGAAAATAAATTTTTCAACTGAATGCAAGGAGCAATATTAAAACTTAAAGCGAACAGAAATTATTACGTATATGAACGGGTTTATCCCCTTATTAATACCTTGCTCTTTGAGCTAAAGTTTGAATTTTGTCCCAATTCCTTAAGAACAACTACTGAAACAATTCATTAATTAACCTGATCGTTTAATTAGAACAGTAAGGAGCTTTCTTAAAAGTGCTAAAAAACTTCAGCGTGAACCGCGAGGCTTTGGGGAGGAGGCAGCCCGCTCTTATGTGTAATATTTTCTGTCTATTTTAGATTTCAATGTTGTTCTCTAATTTCAGTTGCAAAACTTGTTTCTAATTTTGATAGCAAGTACGATCCAATGTGATAAAAAGAAAAACTTAAGAACCGAGAAAATTAGGCTTTGGCAGTCACTCTCATATATACTGTCGTACCTGATCGTTTTAAGTCTAACAGTCGGTCTTCTTTACTCTTATTAAAAAAATAAAAATAAAAATCGTTTAACCCAGGAAAAAAGATTCACTTTTACAAGATTCGAAATGTTCAAACATTTCCAACAATAAATTTTCCGTGAGAGTTTTCCTGAGATTTTCTTCATTTTTAAGAAATTAGAAATTACAATGCTGAAATTAATTAACAGTTTCATTGCATAGCTAATAAATGGTGACTTGCTTGCACATTAAATTCTCGCACAAAGTAATTTATCTTTCCATAAATCATCTCAAGTCATAAGGTTTAAGCCCTGAAATTTCACATGTCCTCATGTTGGATCTTTCAAATTGAAAATGAGGTATTTAAATAAATCGAAACTTTATTTACATATATACAATATCAACTAGTCTTTGAACAGTAAACCTTCAAAAGTAAAATTCATTTTCGTTGTCATAATTAAAAAAATCGGCAAATAGTAGCGGGAAGGAAAATTAACGGTTTAAAAATATGTCACTTTTGTCAACTTAATTGTGTGGCAAATTTTGTAAACCGCAGTATTGTCGTCATTTCTCATTTCTAGCTAATTTCTTTGAGAGAATTTTCCGTCAACAAAAACCATTCTATTCACATATAAATTTTGATCTTTATTTATCCATAAAATTGACTAAGGACTCATTCGCCTAAACGCTCTTTACAGTTTCCCAACTTCTGGAAAGTCAAGCAAAAAATGCTCTTAGAAATTATTGCTATAAAAGAGGTAGATATAAAATGCTAAAATGGTATCAATATGTTGTCAGCATCAGTTCTTTTATAAATATTATCAGTAATTTCTGTACCCAGACAAATAGCCGCTATCTATAGTCTTTGAATAAGCAAAATCCAACTGAAAGTGGTAACCAGCATTAAAACTCAAAACAAGTTAAGATTATCTTTATTTCGAAAGGGGTAGCCGCCACTCTTAACCTCAGCTTTTTCAAAGTTTAATTAGCACTTAAATTAAAATATTTTATGGTACAATAAATATAATCAGTTGACGACTTCTATTGTTTTTCTTACTGATTGCCTTTCAAAACACCTGAACTGCCTTTTTTTAGTGTAAATGTGAAATAAAAGGCTTTCTATTTAAAGGCATGGTAAGTTTGAAGAAAAATCTCTTTAAGGATTAAGGAGGAAGTTCAACTATAGCGCAAAAGCATGGAGCCGAGGGTGCTGGAGGATTTTCTCATTTACATAATAAGAATATTCATTTTTATTTTAATGTCTATATTTACTTTCATTTGAATGCGGTTGTGTTTTTTTTTGTTTTTTTTATTTTAGTTCCTATCGTTTTAACGTTACGTTCAGTGTTATTCCAAATCTGTGAAGTGTACCCCCCCCAAACCACCCACTCTTCCAACAAAAAATTCATATAACAAACCTTACAGGATGGAACCTTATTAAATTTAAACTGAAAATAAAACAGAAATATGCCGATAAACCGAATAAAAGAAGGCGATTTTTCAATCAGACCAATGCTCTTTACGCTAGAGCTGTACTTGCTATTCCATCGTTTTGATATGGAAAAACTAACTCCGCTTAAAAATTACCAGTTTCGCATAACCCAAAAGAGGCACTATTCCCTAGCACTCAGTCGCACCAGCATTCAGGGGCAAGGTGGCATTTGACTGCCCCCTTTTTGCCCCTTAGATTTTGGAAAAATATCTTTTCGGGGGTATTATCATTGAAAAATGTTCTTTTTAGTATTTTTGTTGAAAAAATAAAAAGACATAATTCCCCCCCCCGTATTTTGGGGAAGGACCTCTTGCCCCCCTCTACATTTTCGTTAATAAATGCCAAACTTGTCACCCAGGTTATACGCTCTGTCCAAATTTATTCCTCGAAATCAAAAGAGGTTTTAATCCTCCCTCAATATTGACATGCCGCCACACCCTGACACAAATGGAAATACAATGACCTTTTGAAACACGCTTATTTTGGCACCCCTTCAACAATTAATTCTACAATTACAGTTAGGAGAAAGCAACAGTGACTAGGGTCACCATAAATGAATCTAAACCTTTTTCTGCCCATGTACAAAAATCTATACATATGAGGGTATAGGGATATTTTTTTTTTTTTACATGGGTGTCCCCTTCTCCCTGAATCAAAAAGTAGTACAAAAGAGCGGTGTTTTTTTGGAATGTTGTTAACTTGTTATATAATCTGACATCATGTTATGTGATATTAGATTATGTTTTGTGATTCTTTCTTTCTATTTTTGATATAATTCAAGCAGTCTTAACAATAGTTATATTAGGGTTTCTGACTCAATTATGGTTGTTAAGGGAAGAAATAGAATCAAGAGGCTACTTTCCAAAAAATCAACAGAATAGAGAACGAATAGATAAAATTGCAAACAAACAGATTTGAGCTCAATTTCTTATTTTCGGTTTTAGTTTGTGTGTTTGTATGTATTTTTGCCCAAACTAACCAGCTAGATTGCTGGAATTCAGAAATAGTTACTTGGAAAACTTACATTTTCCTTGTGGTATGATTTTGATGGTAACTTCTATGAGTGATTTCTATGTAAAAAGTACCTGAGCGCAAAAGTTAAGGAAGTCAAGCTTTGCAACAAAAAGAAATCAAACAGTTTGTGGTAACGAACTATAAGTAAGGAGCAACCCGGCTCAATAGTAACCGAAAGTCTAAAAAACGGAATTTTGATACCAATAGACACATCAAAAGAATTGGCGTATTATGCTGATTTCAAATATATAAGTTTCATCAAGTTTATTCTTACCAATCAAAAGTTACGCGTTTGAGAAAATTTGCCTTATTTTCAAAAAAGGGGGAAACATCCCCTAGAAATAGTAGAACTTTAATGAAAATACACCATAAGATTCAGGGTATCAGAAAACCTACTATAGAAGTTTCAAGTTCCTATCTGCAAAAATGTGGAATTTTGTATTTTTTGCCAGAAGAAAGATCACGGATGCATGTTTTTTTTCCATGGGTGATTGTTTTGACCCAGTGGTCATAGAAAATCGAGGAAGGGCTCACTCGAACGGAAATTAAAAGTTCTAGTGCCCTTTTGAAGTGACCAAAATAATGGAGGGCAACTAGGCCCCCTCCCACGCTCATTCTTTCACAAAGTTATCCGATCAAAATTTTGAGATAGCCATTTTGTTCAGCATGGTAGAAAAAAATACAATAACTATGTCTTTCAGGATGACTTAATCTCCCACAGTTCCCGGGGGAAGGTCTGCTAGTTTTTTTTTTTTTTTTTTTTTTTTTTTGAACTTTGCACAATGTTTACATATAGTATTGGTTATTGAGAAGTGAACAGAAGTTTTTAGGGGGGATTTTTTCTTGTATTTGGGGGGGGGGGCTTAGGTGTTACGTGGGAGGATCTTTCCATGGAGAAAGTTTCCATGAGGAAAGGAAATTGCTAAGAAGGGGGCGCTGGATTTCCCAGCATTAATAAAAAAACGATCAGAAATTAAATAAAAAAAACAACAATTTTTTCAACTGAAAGTAAGGAGCAACATCAAAACTTAAAACAATCAGGAATTATTACGTGTATGATTGGGTTCACCGCCTAGTAATTCACTCGCTATTTACGCTAAAGTTTTTTTTTGTACTTTCATCAGAGCTATTTATTCCAATTAACAGTCTTTGTGATTAATCGGTCATTCTTAAAGAATCGGAACAGAATTTGAACTTCAGCGTAAAGAGCAAGGTATTGATTGGAGGGGGCGTAATTCCTGATATACATAATACAAATATACGAATATAGAAGTTCGTCACGTAAGTTTATTCGTAAATTAAGTCAAAACAAAATTTCGAGAAAGCCATTCAGCCAAAAAAGAAGTAAAATTAATATGCAAATTTCAATTTAATTATTCATATACGGCCAAAATCAAAGCTAAATTAATCAAAAAACAATCAGAAATTAAATAAGAAAACAAGTTTTTTAACCGAAAGTAAGGAGTGATGTTAAAACTTAAAACGAACAGATAATTATTCCATATATGAAAGGGGCTTTCCCGTCCACAACGCCTCGCTCTTTAAGCTAAAGTTTGACTCTGTTTCACAACTTTATTTTTTAAAACAATAAAAATCTTTAACGTAAAGAGCGTTTGCCATATATGACGTATAGGACTTCCAACGTATATGAGGGTGGTTTCCCCCTCCTCAACCTTGCCCACTCTTCAAGCTATAGTTCTTGGCTTATTCTTCTAATTAAACAACCCATGTGTTTTGGGAATCGTTTTTAAAGAATTGGGACAAAATTTAAACTTTAGCGCAAAGAGCGAGATGTTGAAGAGGGGGACCCCACCCCCCCCTCATATACGTTATAATTTCTGTTCGTTTTAATTTTAATTTTGCCCCTTACTTTAAGTTGAGAAACCTTTTTTTTCTGATCGTTTCTTAAATAACGCCAGGATACCTGGCTCCACCTCCACGGAAAAATCCCCCTCCCCATAGAGATATCTTCTGGACAAATCAACCATGGCGAAAATTTACCGCGGACCATTACCCTTAACATCTCGACTTGTAAAATTGAATCGGTAAAGGAAAGCAAGACATGTAAAGAATTTTCGTATATCAATTCTGGCAAATTCACCCAGCGTAAAATTTCTTTTGGAAATTTTACCTCTTGGAAACTATCCTTACCATTGAAAATTCTCCCAGCAGAAAATTCATCCTCCCCACCGGAAAATTGTATGCATACTTCCAAATAACAAATAAAAAACAGGACGATTTTTATGACTGAAAAACCTTTCACGAGGGGCTGTAGGGGGTCAATTTATCTCCAAAGACATAATTATTGGGCCTTTATACGATGCTGAAAAAAAAGCTATCTCAAAATTTTGATCGGACGATTTTGGGAAAAAGTGACGTGAGAGGGGACCTAGTTGCCCTCCAATTTTTTGTCACTTAAAAATGGCACAAGAACTTTTAATTTCTATTAAGATGATCTCTATACCGACGTTCTAGGTCCACTGGGTCAATACGGTCACCCTTGGAAAAAAAAACAAATTAACATGTATCCGTGATTATATTCTGGTAAAAATTACAAAATTCTATGTTTTTGCAGATATGAGCTTGGAACATCTACAGTAGGGTTTTTTGATACCCTGAATCTGACGGTATAATTTTCATCAGAATTATCTGAACTCAAGGGGGTCTTCCCCCCTATTTCCGAAAATCCAACAAATTTTTTCGGGCTCGTAGCTTTTGATGGGTAAGACTAAATTTAATGAAACTTAATTAAAATAATATATTTGGAATCAGCATAAAAAGCCAATTCTTTTGATATTTCTATTGGTATCAAAATTCCGTTTTTTAGAGTTTTGGTTACTAATGAGCCAGGTCGCAGTAAGTAATTTACAGTTCATTGCCATGAACTGTTCGATTACCCATCAAAATCCAAACAGAGATCATTGGTATGCTGATTGTTTTTTCTGCATTGCCAAAAGTATTATTCATAAGACTTTACAGTTTCATAAAATGTAATTAAACAAGTAGAGAAGGTTATTCAACTAAATTAAGGAGCAAGTTTAAAACTTAAAACAAATATAAATTACTATGTATATAAGGGGGACTGTCCCCTTTTCGACACCTTGCTCATTAAAAAAAAAGATTTTAGTGCTTTGAAAAATATTTTTTTTCCAGTTGCAAATTTTCTTGAAAAATTCGGAAAAAAGACAAACTTCACAGTAAAGAGTAAGGAACTAAGGAGGAGACAGCCCCCTTTATACAAAGAACAATCTGTTCAAATAGGATTCAAATCTGTTCCTTGCTTTCAGTTGAAAAGCTCTTTTTTATTTAATTTCTGATGGTTTTCCAAACCACACCCAGGCCTAGCCAAGATGTGATTTGAAGTACCGGTTCCTTAATTCCCTGGTCAATTGCTTTTAAGATGTGTATACTAATAATTGTACGTTGATTAGTACCGTTCTACGTTTAAGTTTGAAATTTCAATTTTGAATATACTTAAAAACTTGGAGACAAATAGCAATTTTGGTGAAAATCCCTTGTTAATATTACTACTAAAGAAATGTGGTTGGAGGAAAAGGAGGATTATTGTTTGTAAGGATGGCAATTCTGTGATATTTTGATCTTCTACAGAACTGAAGCCATCACAACCTCTACAATTGGATTTTCTTACTGATAAATACATAACATATATATTTTTTTAAATATATTGAAGTACTTCATACAAATGAAAAACAAAAATATTACCATTGAAAATGGCTGAAAACTAAGTTCCTAGCAGTATTTGTCACCCTAAAGAAATTTCATAACGGGGCTGATGATGACCTGCCTTGCCTTTTCCACCTCTGTACTGGTAGATATGGGAATATAACACATTAGCTGTATAGAGAAATATTTTTATTAATTCCTACGCCCCCTTCCTCTCTCAACATTTATCTAAAGCCTCAAGGAGTAGGCAGTTTGTCCATTAAAATGCATTTTTGTAGGAATTTACGATACCCCCATCTAAACAATAACTCACAACCACGTCACAATCTATGTGGCATGTGCGAGTGAATGAGACCTGATCACTGGAGTTATATGCAAAGGCTAAGGAGTAGTGGGGAAAGAATTATATTTTAAGGCGGGGCTTCAAAAGAAGCAGCTAAAGTTTATTATTTGTGTTAGGTCAGATGGTTTACCACTAGGTGAGAGAGGAAGGTGAGAAGGAAGTACTTCGAAGGGGTTAGGCAAGCTTCTTGTCCTTACTTTTGTCCCATGTGCGGGAACGAGGAAGATTTGGTTCATTTTTTGAGGAAGTGTAGTGAATTAATGGATTTGAGAAAAGAATTGTTTAGGGTTGAGGTTTGGGACAGAGATGAGATAATAAATTAATTAGCAAGGAAAGATATGGGAGGCACAAAGAGACTCGGAAGGTTCCTGACGGTGGGTATAGAACATAGAGAAATGTTTCTTGAAGATTAGGAATGAAGGTGATAGCCGACTAGTCTAGATTATACTTTTGTGCCAGTTTAAGTTTGTATGAGAGTTTCTTTGTTTTTGTGACCATGGCCCTTTGGGCTTTTGTCTCAATAGATTCTATTCTATTCTATAGCTGATACACAATTACAAATCACCAAACGTAGCATAAATTCATTACAAATAAAGCGAACCAACTTGGTTGAATCCAGTACTACCACGTGTGGGATTACTTCTTTTGCAACTGGGAAGCCTAAAATATAGTTATTGATACTTTTAAATCAATTAGCTTCTAAGGATTTTAAATTGATTGCAAATTGGTCCTCTTCGGGGTAATGTCGTAGTTTGGTGGCTTAAACCACCTAAAGTGTCACCCAACAACACTGCTGTTTTGGCGTCTGCCCCCTCCCCTGGAAAATTTTCTGCCTGCGCCCTTGCTAGTTGCCTTCCAATATTTTGTTCACTAAAAAGGGCACTAAACTTTTAATTTTCGTTTGAAAAGTATTCTCTCGATATTCTCGCACCACTAGGTCGATATGATAACCCCTGAAAAAATATAAACACGCTTCTATGATCTTTCTCCTGGCAAAAATACAAAATTCTTTATTTTGCAGATAGGAGCTTGTAATTTCTACAGTAGAGTTCTCTGATACGCTGAATCTGATGATGTAAATTCTATGACTTTTAAGGGGTGTTTCCCCCTTTTTACGAAAATCAGGAAAATTCTCATGCTTTTAGTCTTAAAATGGTAAAACTAAACTTAATAAATCTTATATATTTGAATTCACCATGATAACCCAATTCCTTTAATATACCTTATTGGTACCAGAATTCAAATACCTTTTGTTTTTCTCCTTAAATATCATGACTTTAGCTTGCTCCTTGTATTTGGACAGAATTTCGAAACAGGTTTTGATAACGGTTGTATTATAGAACTTGGGATGAGTGAATAGTGGGAATTTAATCCAAAGAAAGGGATTGGAAATCTGCATAATTTCTGCCCTTCTTTAGGGCTGGAACCCTTCTGACCAACATCGAATTTCTTTATAAGAATCTTGTTGTGTTTTATTTTGTTTCAAGTGCTTGTTTGTTTAAATAAATGTATTTTAAGCTCATTTACTAAAAAGAAAAGACTATGATTAATTCTGTAAAAATAAAAACAAGACGTCAAGAATCATTACAATAAGGTTTTCTTTCGAAGAGAATCTCAGAATAAAACTTTAACCTGATCAAAACTAAAAAAAAAGAATATTTCGCACTATGAATCAATAAAGACCATTTTTCAAACATTTTTTGCTCTCGAAAAGCTCTTTTTACTTCCCCAAAGTCAATGTTTGTATTCTACTTGAGCTCTCTGCCTGTTATCCCTCAAATTTCAGCTGTGTTCTTCAAGGTGGAAATTTATACACCTAGCCACACCTAATATATTGCAGATACGCCCTTTTGGTAACCTGGATACCAACAGTGTCTTTTGATTTAGTTCAACAGCTCCTTCGACATTAATTGGAAGTTTCTGGAAGTTTCTTAGAAGTTATGAATACACCATTTTGACAACCTCGACGAACATAGTTTTTTTGGATTTAGTTTTTTTTGGATCTAGTTCACCGTAGTCCTAAACACTCTCTGAAAGTTGTAACTTAATAAACTTTGTCGTTTCGGTGACATTTTAGATACGCCATTTTGACACCTTTGATGTAAAGAGTGTCTTTTAATTTTGTTAAAAATCTTCCTCAACTTGCCCTGAAATGTCTGACTTAGTAACCTTAGCTGTTGAAAATTTTGACTAGTATCTTTGAAAATTTCTCAAAATTCTCTCGAAATTCCAAATTCTCTTAACCACACTCGATATAGTGCAGATCAAATCTGGCGATCACTCTGCCGATACATCCTTTGATTGATAGATACATATTTATTTGCAAAGACTATAACAAACTTTAGTGGGACGAATTCACATTTCTTAGTCAATAAAAAAACACAATAAAAAAATAATACAATACCAACATATAGCTACCATTGTAACGAAACACAACAGGTAACAGTCAGTAAATACAAAATGCAAAAGTCATAAATATAGGTTATAATTATAAAATATTTTATAGGTCATAATATAAAAAGATAAAAAGAATAACAAATAAAATAACCAACCTTTCAAAAATTAAAAAAATAAGAGGAAGGCGTTCTAAGCTATGACCTAAAGGCATGTAAGTAGGGAGGCCATAATGAATATTGGACGAACACATATGCTGCCATCTATAATTGAGTCTAACGCTGACGGGACATAATTTATTCAAGGATTATTGATCAAGTCTAACGGATCATTGACTCCATTTTCAAGGTCGATTTATTTGTTGCTTCTAGGTGTAATGACTCCGGGGCAAAGTTTGCACATGCGCATTGAATTCTAAAGGGAACAATGTATTGGTCGACTCGAGGGGCACTGGATTTCTGAGAACTTGATTACATAATCGACTAGGACAAGAGGGGAAGTAGATTTCTGGGAAATTGATTACATAATCGGCGGTGAATGTATTGATCGAGTCTAACGGGAGCAGGAACACGTGTCTCTTTCTAAGCCAATCAGGGAGTCGGGAATATTAGCGGGACAGGATTGCAGAGATTGTAAGGAAAGGATTTTTGCTATAGTTTTTATTAGTGTGTGAATAGAATTCAAGGAGTGAGAACAGTTTGACTTTACTCATTAGGATATATTTGTGCTGATGATGAGTGGAATGTTTACCCTATTAGAAGTTGATAGTGGAGTTGGTAGCAATGATACAAGAGCACCAAACATTGTGGTGGAAATCACGAGAGGATCACGGCTTTATCTGGAATGGGATGAAGTATATGTAAGATATGTAATATCCTTGAGCAAATTTAAAATGGAGGATCAATTATGCTTCGCTGCAAAAGTTGATATAGCGCATGTGAATAGACTTCAATGTGCTTTAAGTGCATTAGTGAAGCATATCGAAGACAATAAGCTGTATCTCTAATTGCACATATGTAGTATTATTGTTGTAATTATACAATAAAATTGTTTCAAAATCGAAAATGTTCCCTTTCTTTTTGTTAGAATGTCAGGATAACGAATCATGGTCAGTCTAGATTCAGCAGTCAGAGTGATAGGATTGACAAATGAATAAATTTGAGAAAGAGAGAATTATATCAAATCTTGTGTTTATGAAAAAACGTTTGATTTTGGATGATGATTTTCTCGAGTTATCTCTTCAACGAAGGATATTCTCTCAGGGAACACTTGACAATATAATGAAAACTTATCATCCCCCATTGGACTATTGTATGAAACTTTGTCGATGTGACTCAAATGCTTATACTCAATTTATTGATATATTAATTGGAACAAAGCAGAATAATACCGTGGATATACTTTTGAAAACATTGCCATAGATTCAATGTAGATGGCTCCCCCCATTCGAAAGAGGTGACGTCACTGAGTTACTCCTCTCACCTTACCTCCCCCCTGAATTTATCGAACGAGGATCAGTTTCGTTTTAGCTGTGAGAGATTTGACATCGGAATACTTACCCCGGTATGATTGGAAAGAATCCCAAACGTGATTTTAGTTTATTTCTACGAGATTGGTATCGTCGTGGATTTAAATTATTCTGGGAGGAAGAATCAGGTCTACGATTCAACTGTTGGGGTAACAAGACAATTTGGTTTCTACGTCATCGTTGTGACGACACTGCCTATTATGACTATAAACCAAGTGATTTTTATTTGGCAGTTACCGAATGTGATTCACCATTTGAAAACACTTTATGTGATATTGCTTCAAATAGACAGATTGAAACTCGTGAATTTCATAATATGAATGCAAATAGTATCATTGATATACAAAGAGATATAACAAGAGTGAAGTTACATTATAGTGTAGAAAATTTGACCCTGACTTTGCAGCAAATCAAGATCAATATACAGTGAATCCAAATGATTTACCGGCATTAGTGGTTCACGACAGTTGCCTATACACCGAAGAAGAAGAAATCTAAAGTGATGAATAAAGACATTGTTGTATATACATTTTTCATTTATTAATAAACAAATTCACATACATTTTTAAAGCACTTTACTCGTAGGGCACTAAGATCAATATTATACAGGTCTGAGAGGATTTTTTCCACTAGAAGGTCGTTCAGACGTGGAGTGTCTACATAAATGTTGAGAAACTGCTTGTAAGTATAGCCACGACATCGGAACACAAAGATAGTAGTGCATGAAAGCCACAGCTTTAAGTCGTCAGATCCTGCACTCTCTTCCGATTTTGAATAATAGTTTTCCCACTGCTCTCAATATAGTTGCTGATGTGGGGAGTATAGAATGTATAGGGTAGGCCAAGAGGATAAAAAAATATCAATCGTCTTCATTATTTGAAAGATGCACAACCAATGACCCGACTGCACAGTCGACGGACTACTATTAACAATAATTAGGGTATTGTTGCCACTTTGAATTTTTCCAAGAAAGCCCGAGGGCAGACAATAGGATCTGTATTTGGACATGTAGGCATCCATATTAAATACATTGATTATTTGACTGGTGTTCATGGTGCCAAGTCAAGTAGAACACTGCCTTCGGGACTGATTTCCCAATAGGTTTCATATTGATTTAGCGAGATTAGTGCAATACTCTCAGCTAACGGGTCGGCAAATGTACACTCCAAACGCACACTCCCCGTACGTACTATACTCATATCCTGCGTGCCAGGCAAATCCAATACAATGTCACCTTGTGTTTTAGCAAACATTTCTTCGGTTATAGCATTTTCAAATATTTGTGAATCATGATCTAGGGTTTGCATGGTTAACTCATACAATGTTCTATAGGTTTTATCAAAGGATAGATTGTAGAGTGGGATGCCGTTTACTTTGCAGACAAGAGATGAAAGCCCAAACATTTCAAGTTTATGTGGATATCCAGTCCACGATCCTATTGCACTAGCGCTTTTTACAAATGCCAAGGCCAGTTTTGACGGAATTTCGCCATTGGTAAGGGATGAGTCGGTGAAGGTGCGTGACCCTGTGATAATATGACGTTGATTGGTGATTGTATGAGGAACAAGTAGTTTAATATTATTTCCAATGGCTCTCAGTTTTTCCACTGCCAATGCAACAGAACTCATGACCTGTTGTTTGCGTACATGTAGTATTGCCGAGGTGAGAGAGAGAGTTACATCAGGATTAGCAGCAAGTTCTTTTCTCAATATGAAATTAGATGGTGCAAGCGTCAATTTTATATCCACTTTAATATTGGGTGGTAGCCATTGGGATATAATAAATAATTCATGATTTATTTTTTCAACTAGATGTAATTCACTAGTTGTAGCATTTTTAAGTGCATCTGAACCATCAGTATTAGTAATATATTCATATCCATTAGAGGTGCCTCTCAATTCCTTGTATGAATTGGTTGTCATCAGCATGAATTGCATATAGCTTGTATAATTTGAGAGATTGTTGCTTGTGCTCACCAGTATGCCATTGATGTAGACACTGATTTGACGAAATAAATTATGCAATATAAAATTTTTATAGGATATTCCATCGGCAAGAATTGGCAATGTATTATCGTATTTCCGGACTTTCATTTGTAAATCTATAAATGTCGAAGACATGTCCATAAAGTAGTCTTCATTGGAATAAATTTGAAAATGGATATTATTGGAGAGGGGTTGTTGTGGATAAAATTTTTCATAGTATCCATGTTTTACACTCACATAAACATTTTCTGCATTGAATAGATTCAGTGAGGAGGTGATTGAAGATTGAGAATACTTATGCGGTGAATATGACATCTTAGGAAAAGAAATCTAGTTTTGATCTAACAATTCTCTTCCTGGGGCTTCTTCTTCTACTGTTTACTGTACGTGTCGGCTTATTCCTTCTTTCCTTTGACAGGGGTGATGTCTTTCGTTTCTTACCTAAGTAGAGACTGACGAGTGATGCATTGTTTCTCGACCTTTTTAAACCTTTTCCATTTTGTTTTAGTCTCTCGCCAAGGGTTCGCACAATGGACCTAAGATTTTCCGAAGCACTTTTTTTAAAATCCTTGCCAGAGCCCCAATCATATAGTGTAGAGGATGCAAAATCTGTCGCAGCCGGTACAATATATTTTCTAGCCAGAGGTAGTGCAGAGCGAAACAGCTTAGCAAACCATCTGCCAAGACCGTAGCCAGACATTGACGAGCGACTTTTGTAATAGTCCATTCCATTGCCCTGTTGTCTTGGGCCAAGAGTATTAACATAGCAGTCAATATCAGGACAAATGAATACCACTTTTCTATTAGACAACTTGTTGTTGAACGAAGGGACGAAAATGGCATGTAATCACAGCCAAACCTTTTGATATTGCTAGAGGATCATCTAATTCAGTTCTTAGTGTTAACTGACAGAGTTCCAAATGGGAAGTGTTTACGGGGATATACTGAAGATGCTTTATATTGTAGTGGTGAATATGTTCTTGATTGGTTTTTCGTTCAAGAACTCGTAGGAGGGGAACATTGCTATTGCCAACCCGGGATGTTTCCACAAATGAAGCATAGAGAAATATACAAGTGTCCGTGGAGAAGGCAGGCGGGTAGTCAGCAAAAATGAAATTAGTGTTTCCGGCAATTTAACAGTTGATTATATTGAGCTTAAAGCGAAGAACATCCTTTAGATTATCATTGAGAATAACCTTTTCACTGGCAATAGGTGAACTAATGTAGATCTTGCCCTCCTCCTTTGAATAGTTGAACTGAAAAGCTCCTTTTTTACGAGCGGAAATTCTTTTATTAATAGAACGGCATAAATCATTCATACAGGTGAGTTCTTCATAAGGTAATTCAATATATGGATAATTCATCCAATTGATCTTTTGAATTTTTTCTTGATCACTTGAGGGTGGCGGCCAATCATAGGGTCTAATTTTTATTTCATATTTACGATCTTTTCTCAGGACATCATATGTATTTTTGAGAATACAGTACAAGAGCCACTTCATACTTTCCATCGTCGAATTTGATGGTGGGGGAGAGTTTTGTCCAAAATCACTTGTTCTATTCAAATCATTGTAAAGAGGATCAGAAACATTGGACATGAAAGTCACATAGAAATCATTTGGCATTGTTAATATCTTCAGCAATGAACCAAGAATCAAAATCAGAGTTGTATCCTAGCCAGCGAACAAGCAACTATCTCTTGCCCCTACGAATACGACTCTTTAATATCTTTTCAATTTGATAAAATTCACTAGTGTTTCTAACTTTTTGCAGTTTATATTCATAAAAACCGCCGAGAATCTCATCATCTTTGGTGTCTCGCAGCCGATATGTCATGGGTGTAGTCTCTAGGTTTTTGGACACTTTAAATAGTTCAGTGCTCCATAAATAGTTCCCCTTTTCAAAAATATTGGTGGTTCTATTAATTCGAACAGTATCACCAACATTGAATTTCTTCTTTTTCTTCTTCTCATTGCCATTGGAATATTGCTTTAGAAAAGCATCAAATGTATTTTCACTGCAATGAACTTCCCGAGGGCTTGAGTTGGACAATGATCGATGAGGTCGTTGGTTATATATTTGCATGATTTTATCTAAATCGTGAATAAAAGCAGCAGTATTTTTCAGTGTACAATATCTTGAAATTAATAGAAGAATCGTTCTTATCAATCGTTCAGCCAATGCAGCCTTTATCGGACTGTGACTATGATAAAGTGTTGTATTATATTTCAATAGAACCTTTTGCACATGAGGATTAACAAATTCGCTATCGCGATCTGATTGAATTTTTCTATAGCAATCCTGTTCAAGAATACTTTCTAAAGCATGAGCAACTTCAACACCTCTCTTTGATTGCAATGGAATGCCATAGGCATAGCGACTAAAGACACTGATTGCCACTAGAATATATTTGTAGGGTGTATTGTGACGTCGTTGAATCGTGTCTAAAGTTAAAAGATCAGTTTTTATTATATGCAGAGGGAAAAAGGCTTTAGCTTGTCAATATTGTTTGCCACGAAGCCTGCGATTCCGATGCAGTGTGTAACTCGGTTCATTTTCTAGATACTCTATTGCTTTTTTAATGTGCTGCCATCTATGTTAGAGGCAACTTTAGAAAGCGTTGTGGGGGAACTTAGACTTCCCGCTTCACCAATATTTTCATAGACATGCTTCAGAACTTCAACCATTTTGAACGCAAACACGTAGTGTAATGTCCAATCCCCTTTTGCACACTGGAGGGTGAATCAATCCGTCTTCGCTTTTGACTAGCAGCCACAGGTGTTAAAAAAACACTGCTGGTATTGCTAGTATTTTCCAATATCGAATCTTTTTCATTTTTAAATGGTGTTGGTGTTGTTGGAGGACTATATTCTCTTAGTTTCTTTAGAATTTGCTTATTGCCAATAAGACTTTTGGGGAAGTTTGATGCATTTAGAAAGGTGTATAGATTATTGTCAAATGATAAAATTCCTTTACGATTCGTCACCACATCACAAATTAAATGAACTAGATTATAACTTTTCCCCTGAATTATAATTCGTTTCCCTGCGCTGTCAGCTTGAACTTGATCACCACCAGTTTCCAACATGAGATATGATAATACTCTTTTACTCTGTTCTCGATAGGTCACTGGCAATAGGTTTCCAATTGTTGACACTATAGAATTCAATTCCTTCTCCTTTGATTGCACTGCTGAATCTTGAGGAGATGTTTCCCGTTTAGAGGGATCTGTGATGACGGCGGGTCTCTCATGATAAGGTCTATGTTTGTCCACACGTTGCAATGCATCTAGAAGTAAAACTAGCTTCTTGTGATCGGTAATATTCTCATTATTAATGAATTTGCTTAGATTGTCTTCAAAATGTTCATAGGGCGAGAGGACAAGTTCAAATGGTGTCTATTTATAGGGTTTAGCCATTCTCTAGAGAAAACTGTTTACAAGTCCTGCAATTATTGGCAGTAAAAGTTTAAAAAAGCTAACGCCCGCTTGAAGGAGACATTTTCTTTTAAAAATTTTTCCCTTGTTTTTGCAAGCCAAGGCGCGTACAGTAAAACGATGTTGCTTTGTCTGTTGTCTAACACCTTCTGGCAAGTGTACATTGCCCTCAGTTAAATTTAAACAAAGTTCAGTTATTAGATTAATGAAATCATTGTCAACACCATGTTTGAGTATAGCCTTCCCGAGTGGGGGTTTTGAAGTGCCTAAAACGGAAAATAAATGCCGTTGTTCGTGTAGTTTCTTCAGTGTCATAATGGTCACTTATAGCTTTTTCTACTGTTCACGGGAATATATACAGTAATTTCTTTGTCGAAAATATCTGTGACTACACGTAGATCCTCGGGTGTGCTCTGATTAAGATCTAGAAAAATGTAGCCGCAGGGCTTATTTGTCGCCTGAGTGTACGCTGAGAGCAGAGATTTTGGAGCGCCGGGGTATATTTGCTTATTGAGAGTAATTAGCGAGCTAGAATCACGAACAACTCGGTAGATAATATAGATGGTGCAATTCAAAGCAAGGGTTCTCATACATTTGCTCTGATGAAAGAGGTTGTGTAGAAATAGGGTTATGGAAATGTGTTCATGATAAGAGCGAACGGTAAACAGCTGTAGCATTTCCTGTGAGAACTGTTCAATGGATTCAGCCAAATCATCAATAATCAGCTATGAGTTTGGTTCAATACAATTGAAAAAATCAAGTCCCCGTATGAATTGCATTGGTATAGATGTGGCAATAGCTTTTATTTTATCGTAGGACTCCTGCCAAATACTATAGCAATAATAAATTTTCTTTGGTTTTTCCAAAAACATTTTATTACAATTTTCAATTATTTTAGCTAGAAGTGTCGTTTTCCCAGACATTGATGGACCACACAGAAACGACCTGAATGGTGTTTTAAATTGATACATACTGCTGTTGACAACAGTCAGACTACAACTAATTGTAAACCATACTTGTCTAATGAATAAGTAGTAATTACCTTATATCTATCTAGTACAAGAACAACAAAAACAATATTTCATTCATTTTTTCGACATAAAAACACTTTTCTGTTCAATAAGAACAACATTTATTGAACAAAAAAACTTGTTCAACAAGAAAAAACTCTATTTTTTCAACATGAACAACATTTATTAACATAAAAACACTTTTCTGTTCAAGAAGAAGAATAACATTTTTTTCACTTTTTTCTTCAACAAGAACAATATTTATTATCAAAACACTTTTTGTTCAACAAGAAAAACGACACTATATGTACAACAATAACACTTATTGTCATAAAAAACACTTTTTGTCCAGCAACACTATTTGTGCACACACACTTTTGTACATTAGCACTATTTGTGGAACACATAAAACAACCTAAAATAGTACAGCTGAACACTATGAATTTATACACCCCCCCCGGGAGCCGCTGGCCGAAGGCCACCCTCGGCGGGACCCCCTGACCCCCTTCCGGGAGCCCCGGGCCGAAGTCCAGCTGTGGGCAGGACCCCCACCCCCCGGGGTCGAAACAGTATACAATAGTCGCCGTCACTGCTGCAGGTTAGGTTAGGTTAGAGCATTTAAGTTAATTCATGAAAGGTTAGGTTTGGATTAGGGTTGGGTTAATTTATCAGATTAGGTTTGAGTTAGGTTAATTTATCCAGACCAAGTTGATTGTGATAGTCTACAAATTCATCCCGGTCTGAAATACGGTAGTGGCCGTGGGGGAGTACATTTACACCATTCTGGAGCACAAAGACTTTGTCGGATATACATGACATTGCATTCTTTTCAACTCTAACAGTATAATTTTTATACTGTAGAGAGATAATTGCAAGCATTTGTGCTCTCGGCACTAGGCTACTCTCTACACAGTCTCTATAGACCCTCATGTTGAAATTGTTCTTTACAAAATGTGTAGGCACCCCTTTACACGCCTGCTTTACATCCCTGTTATGAGTTTCAACGCAATAAACTTTAGGACCCGGGAACACCCCATTGGATATCAAATCACTCCCCATCTCTGATTTTAACATGAGTAGTTGATTGGGGGCCTGAAGTTTCACCAACTCGGGGTAGAGGGACGGATTCCAGTTAGTGAAATCCATCCGCGAGCTGATGTGTTCCCCATTTTCTAAATCTCCCAATAAATCCCCTGTTTTTATTTTTAACAGCAGATAATCTGTATCCCCATAGTAAACTTGAACCTCCCCCTCTCTTGGCCACTATACCTTGCACACATTGTAAAAAAATAACAAAATGAGCTTTTTGAAAATTTCAAGTACTGAACTACCTCCTGCTATATTCTTGTTCAGTACCACATTTCTCTTTTTCCTGTGTAAAAGAACCATGCTTGTCTCTATGCTCGTGAACGATGTAAAATTAGGGTCTTTAATAATACGTGCACACTCTTGAGGGTCAGTCACGACGACGCAACGAGATCTGTTCCGTACGCTTTCACACATTTTTCCAAACGCTGAATTTAGAATGAGCTTGTACATTTCCTTCTCTACTTTAGTGTTTGCCCGAGAGCGTCTATAAAAAAAGGTTGCGATAAACGTCTTTAAGTAGGGTTTTTGATTGTATTGCAGTACCCTATGTATTTTGGTGATCTTGAAACCATTGTTCACCATCCAGTGCAAAAGCACATGGTGAACAACGATATTCTCTTTAGGGTCCAGATCTGCAATCAGTTTCTGCTTGGAGGGGGTCCAGTGTATCCCCATATCTTCAACCAATGATCGATTGTATGGACTCAGTGAGTCCGTGGTCACTGGTCGATTGACACAGGGGAAAACAAAATCTCTGACTGAATCATAAAGCGCCAATGGAATGTGTCTGTCAATTTCAAAGAACCATCCTTGTGGCCCATCGTCCTTGACGATGTTAATGTTGGGGAACTCAAAAGGATTCTCAAGCCATTTATACTTCCCACGCGGTAAAGAGTAGTGAGACATTGCCGAGGGATATAACGAGTTCATGTCCAAGAAAACTGCATTTGACTTTACACTAGTGTCTTGCCCGCTTGGATCTGTTGTCAAAACGCGATCTCCATGAAAAACATACCCACCCCTCATTGACCTTTCTACAAAAAGGTGTTGATCTACATCAGTTATCAAGCCTATTTCCTCCCTACTAATTTTTAAAATCAAGTCCATCACCAAATGTGGTGTGGAAAAATAATATCCTATATCTAGTCTAAACTCTGAATAGATTTGATCTGTGTTTTACAGACAATATCTAACAGAGTTAAAATGTCACTGGCCAAGTACAGTCTACAATAATCCCACCCATTTTTACAAGTACCCTTAGCCCAGACCTTCTTGGAAAATTCATATTCCTCGGCTGTGCATTCACTGTTGGTGAGTGAATTATAGACAGCTTCAATTGGAGGTGGTTTCGCCTCGCTTAAGCTAGCGCCAGAACAGTAATAGTCGTATGCATGTACACCTTTACAGGTCAATAGGTCATACATTTTACTGTCTGGAAAGTGCTGTTTAAGTAAAGGAAAACTATCAAAATTTTCACTTCTCTGCACTTGAATCAATGGACTCAATGCCTTGGGGAAAAAACTGAAAGAATCTAAAAACCTGATTTTATTCAGGCACGTATGCCAATTATTCACTACCTGCCATTTCAACTTGAGAAGCACTAGCTTCTCTGCTGATTTGGGGATGATGTTATAGGTAAATGAATTGTTTATCCATGGACTATCTACTCCCCTTCCCTCCCTGTGCATACGTGCCAAAGCCGGTAAAATAAACTTTAAATCACAATTTGCGTTGTGAATAAAAACTGGAATAAAAAACTGTTGGCCTACATTCACATTGCATGATTGATGTGCTACCCCTCTAAAATTACTGCCCCCTGATGATATTTCCTGCCACAAGTGATTGTGGTCTCTGACTTTCCCCTTCCCCCCTCTTTTTCCCCTAGTCCCTTTCCCCTTATCCCCCTCTTCAAACTCCCCCTTGCAAACCCAGCATATTTTTTTTATTTTTAATCGCGATACGATCCTCTGCAAACAATAACATTGGGTAATGTATATTTCTCAAACGAGAAATAGCGTCATTTGCAGTGTCAATTAGTTTGGTCAGTGCCTTGACCCTGCACTCACCCTCATCCAACGTTTCGACTATTTCTAACAACTGCATAATGTTAGAACTGTCTCTTTGTGCGTGGGCGTAGGAAACTGCAATGGCTCGATGTTCTTTGATTCGATTCGGAAATCGAGGATCGTTCACTTCCACTAGCTTCGCCTTACAATCCAAAGAGATTTTATTGCTCTGGAGGAGGGTATTTTGGAAATTTTTAAAGCGTAAAATGGCCCTATCCCCTGAAACTGTTTCCACTGACTGGTAGCCATGCCGTCTACAATGTTTCATATGATCCCGTAGTTTTAAATCACTACGAAGTCAAGACAGGCATGTTGGACATTAGAAACATACCCCTATTTTCTTACCCTCCCCCAGAACTCTACTGATGTCTGTAATTGGGATGAAATGGCCAATTGCATTGGGGTCACTAGGTGGTGTGTACAACAACCAAACCCAGTGCTTCACCAATTCAATCGACGGGCTCTTTACTGGGAACACCACCCCCTTCTTTTTAGAACGATTCCCATCCTCAAATTCAGTTTCATATTGAACCACAGTAACGCCGATGTTTAAATGGGCATTGGCCCTTTCAAAAATATCAATGGACCTGAGTGTTACTGGGTATTTTCCCTCTAAACAAGTGAAATCTATAGTGGGAAAATCGGACCCCTCCTTCCCATGTACATTTCAATATTCTAAATTTTTCTTTGTGGCTTCACGTAATAGAGGTCGGAAAGCTGATACGAGGAAAGCGTAAATAAAACATTTTTGACCTGTTTCAAAACAGATTCTTTCAACGCCCATGCAACCCTCTAAATCTGGATTATATTTTAAAACTATTGACCTCTCAGACACCTCACCTACCCCACCTCTCAAAATAAAATCTTTTTTAAATTTACAAATATTAACACTTAAATTTTCAACAAAAGGAACCACAGACCCACTACCATTTTCGCTATAATATTCGAAATGCGTAATAATGTGGCCCATTCAATCCGAAAAAACACCCTCAAAATTTTCTAAATGTGGATAGACCACCTGCATCTCAGTATGTACATAATGATGATAAATCTCGCTTTTACCCTCATTTAAATTAAACACCTTTAAAACTCATTAAATAAAACACATTTAAATTGAAATCTTAATTGAATCCCTACCCCCCCCCCACAACTGAATCTGGTTCTCTAACAGTGCACGAATTCTATCTACACATTCATGGACAATTTCTATAGGGTCAAATACAAAATTATCTCCCATAAGCGAATTAAAAGGGTCCCCAAAAGTTGCAGTGTAAACGACTATCGTATTTAAAATTGAATTTGACAGTTGGAATTCAGGAAATGTTATAAATAGGGTATTGTCACCCTCCTCCTTCTCCCCCTATTGTATATTATCACCCCCTCTCCCCATATTGTTCAATAATAGAGTTTTTCGAAGCCATGGGAAAACTATTATTCAAAATCGGAAGAGAGTGCAGGGTCTGACGACTAAAAGCTGTGGCTTTTATGCACTCCTATATTTTGTGTTCCAATGTCGTGGCTATACTTACAAGCATTTTCTCAACATTTATGTAGACAATCCACGTCTGAACGACTTTCTAGTGGAAAATATCCTCTCAGACCTGTATAATATTGATTTTAGTGCCCTACGAGTAGAGTGCTTAAAAAATGTATGTGAATTTGTTTATTAATAAATGAAAAACGTATATACAACAATGTCTTTATTCTTCACTGTAGATTTCTTCTCCTTCGGTGTATAGGCACCTGTCGTGAACCACTAATGCTGGTAAATCATTTGGATTCACTTTATATTGATCTTGATTGGCTACAAAGTCAGGGTTAAATTTTCTACAGTATAATGTAACTTCACTCTTGTCATATCTCTTTGTATAGTCAATGATACTATTTGTATTCATATTATGAAATTAACGAGTTTCAATCTGTCTATTTGAAGCAATATCACATACAGTGTTTTCAAATGGTGAATCACATTCGGTAACTGCCAAATAAAAATCACTTGGTTTATAGTCATAATAGGCAGTGTCGTCACAACGATGACGTAGAAACCAGATTGTCTTGTTAACCCAACATTTGAATCGTAGACCTGATTCTTCCTCCCAGAATAATTTAAATCCACAACGATACCAATCTCGTAGAAATAAACTAAAATCACGTTTGGGATTCTTTCCAATTATACCGGGTCAAGTATTCTCCCACTGGTCAAATTTGTCATAGTGACAATTAGAGCACAGATGTCCTCTAGGGTGAGAGTCACAAATCTCGTCTAGACATGAATTACATCCTTTAATTTGTATTGCATAGCCTCTATGTAATTTACAAGGACTACATAATTTGCACTTTTCATTATAGTCATCAATAATTGTACAATTCTCACATGATATCCAACTGCCAAGAGTGTGCATGCATAGTGGACATGTATAGAACATTTTTGGTTTCCGATGTCAACTCTCTCACAGCTAAAACGAAACTGATCCTCGTTCGCTAAATTCAGGGGGGAGGTAAGGTGAGAGGAGTAACTCTGTGACATCACCTCTTTCGAATGGGGGAAGCCATCTACATTGAATCTATGGCAATGTTTTCAAAAGTATATCCACGATATTATTCTGCTTTGTTCCAATTAATATATCAATAAATTGAGTATAAGCATTTGAGTCACATCGACAAAGTTTCATACAATAGTCCAATGGGGGAGAATCAGTTTTCATTATATTGTCAAGTGTTCCCTGAGAAAATATCCTTCGTTGAAGAGATAACTCGAGAAAATCATCATCCAAAATCAAATGTTTTTCCATAAACACAAGATTCAATCTAATTCTCTCTTTCTTAAATTTATTGATTTTTCAATCCTATCACTCTGACTGCTGACTCTAGACTGACCATGATTCGTTAGCCTAACATTCTAACAAAAAGAAAGGGAATATTTTCGATTTCGAAACAATTTTATTGTATAATTACAACAATAATACTACACATGTACAATTAGCGATACAGCTTATTGTCTTCGATATGCTTCACTAATGCACTTAAGGCACATCGAAGTCTATTCACATGCGCTATATCATATAATTGATCCTCCAAATTAAATTTGCTCAAGGATATTACATATCTTGCATATACTTCATCCCATTCCAGACAAAGCCATGATCCTCTCGTGATTTCCACCGCAATGTTTGGTGCTCTTGTATCATTGCTACCAACTCCACTATCAAATTATAATAGGCTAAACATTCCACTCATCACCAGCACAAATATATCCTAATGAGCAAAGTCAAACTGTTCTCACTCCTTGAATTCTATTCACACACTAATAAAAACTATAGCAAAAATACTTCCCTTATATTCTCTGCAATCCTGTCCCGCTAATATTTCCGACTCCCTGATTGGCTTAGAAAGAGACACGTGATCCTGTTCCCGTTAGACTCGATCAATACATTCACCGCCGATTATGTAATCAATTTCCCAGAAATCTACTTCCCCTCTTGTCCTAGTCGATTATTTAATCAAGTTCTCAGAAATACAGTTCCCCTCGAGTCGACCAATACATTGTTCCCGTTAGAATTCAATGCGCATGTGCAAAATTCGCCCGGGAGTCATTACACCTAGAAACAACAAATAAATCGACCTTGAAAATGGAGTCAATGACCCGTTAGGCTCGATCAATAATCTTTGAATAAATTACGTGCCGTCAGCGTTAGACACAATTATAGATGGCAACACAAGTGTTCGTCCCATATTTGTTATGGCCTCCCTACTCATGTATGGTTCTTATGAAAGGGATGCTCGTATAAACTTCAAAGAGAGCTCATTTGATTGCAAATTGAAAGTTCTTGTTCAATTCGTAAGGGTCAAGAGATTTAAGAGCAACTAGCTTCCCCCCGTGCCCTTTTTTCCCCCAACCAATCCAATAGAAATATTGAGATAGCCAGTTGTTTGAAAATTGTTCAATAATTAGATAAGAAAAACTCCAGTGTCAACACAACCCCTCAGAGCCAGGGGGATAGGCGTTGTAAGTTTTGTTCTGGGCAAGTATGTTGTTCTTATGACACAAAGGCTAGTATAAATCTCAGAGAGGGTTCATTTGACAGGAAATTGAAAGTTCTAGTTCACTTTTTAAGAGTCAAAAGAGATCGCAGGGCAACTAGCCCCCCCCACACACCCCTTTTTTCTCCATGCCCATCCGATAAAATTTTTAAAATAGCCATTTCATTAAAAATAGTTCCAAGGTCAGATTTGAAAAACTCCTGTGATGACTCAACCCCAAAGGGCCCGGAGGCTGGTGTTGTAAGTAAAGCTCTAGGGTTATATATAGGTCTTATGGAAGGGATTTTCGTATAAACTTCGGAGAGGGCTCATTTGATTGGAAATCGGAAATTGTTGTTCATTTTTTAAGAGTCAAAAGAGATCGGAGGGCAACTAGCCCCCCCCCTCCTCCATGCCCTAAGTGCATCAGATAAAAATTTTGAGAAAGCCTTTTTTTTAAATAGCTCAAAGTTCAGATAATAAAACTCCGGTGTCTACACAGACCCCCAGGGCCCGGGAGTAGGTGTTGTAAGTTATGCCCTGGGGGCATATATGGTTTTGATGGAAGGGATGCTGGTATAAACTTCAGAGAGGGCTCAGTTGACTGGAAATTGAAAGTTGTAATTGAATTTTTATGAGTCAAAAGTGGTCAGAGGTTAGCTAGCCTCCCCCCAGAACTCCATTAATTTTATTTTCAGAGGCACTTCATATAGAAGGGGTCGTCATATAAACTTCAAAGGGGGATCATTCGATTGGAGAACGATGGTTCTAGTGTCCTTCTTAAGAGTCAAAAGTGATGGGAGGGCAACTAGCCCCCCATGCCCATTTCCCCCAAAAACATCTGATATCAAATTTAAGGTAGCCATTTTGTGAAAAATAGTTCAAAAATATAATGTAAAAAAACTCATTTACGTATGGCCATTTCGTTAAAAATAGTTCAAAGGTCAAATAAGAAAAACTCATGTGTCGATGAAACCCACCATGGCCCAGGACAATGCGTTGTAAGTATTGCTCTGGGGGCATATATGGTTCTTACGGAAGGTATGCTCGTATAAACTTCGAAGAGGGCTCCTTTTATTAGAAATTGAAAGTTCTAGTTCACTTTTAAAGAGTCAAAAGATATCGGAGAACAAGTAGCCCCCCTCCCTCCATGCCCTTTTTTCCTCAAACCCATCTGATAAGAACTTTGAAATAACCATTTTTTTAATAATAGTTCAAAGATCATATTATGAAGACTCCGGGGTCGACACAACTCCCAGGGCCTGGAGGAAAGCGTTTTAAGTAATTCTCTGGTGCCATATGTAGTTCTTATGAAAGGGATGCTCGTATAAAATTCAGAGAGCTCTTATTCTCTTATGATTGGAAATCAAAAGTTCTCGTTCATTTTTTGAGAGTCAAAAGAGATTGGAGGGCAGCTAGCCCGCCCTCTAACCACCCTATTTTCCTCAAACCCATCCGATAAGTACTATTAGCGAGCAATTTTTTCAAAATGGTTCAAAGATAATATAACAAAAACTCCGGGGTCGACACAATCCTTTAGGGGCCGGTGTAGGCGTTGTAAGTTGTACTTGGGGGGTATATATAGCTGGTGTGGAAGGGATGCTTGTTTAAACGCCAGAGAGGGCTAATTTGATTGGAAATTGAAAGTTGCAGTTCAGATTTTAAGAGTCAAAACAGATCATAGGGCAAATATCCCCCCCCCATGCCTCTTTTCCCCCAAATAAATCCGATAAAAATTTGAGACAGATATTTAGTTAAAAATAGTTCAAAGGTCAGATAAAAAAACTCCGGTTTCGATACAGCTTCAGAGAGGGCTGATTTGAATGCAAATTGAAAGTTCTAGTTCAATTTTTAAGAGTCAAAAGAGATCTATCCCCCATGCCGTTTTTCCCCAAACCCATCCGATACAAGCGTTGAGACGGCCATTTTTTTAACAGTTCAAAGGTCCGATAAAAGAGACTTCTGTGTCGACCAAACCCCCAGGGCCCGGGGGCAGGCTATGTAAGCTATGTCCTGGGGCCGTATATGGTGTTTATGAAAGGGATGCTCGTATAAACTTCCGAGAGAGCTCATTTGAATGGAAATTAAAAGTTTTAGTCCATTTCCTTGAAAAAAAAGATCGGAGGACAAATAGCCTCTTCCGCCCTCCATGCCTTTGGGTTCATTGGATGGATAAATCCATCCGATAAAAAATTAAGGTAACCATTTTGTTAAAAAATAGTCCAAACATCAAATATTAAAACTCAGGGGTCAACACAGCCCTCCAGGGCCCAGAGACAGGCCTTGTAAGTTATACTCTCGGTGTATATATGGTTCCTATAGAAGGAATGTTCGTATAAACTTCAGAGAGGGCTAATTTGATTGAAACTAGAAAGTTCTAGTTCACTTGTAAAGAGTCAAAAGAGATTGAAGAGCAATTAGCCCTCCCCCACGCCCTTTTTTCCAAAACCCATCCAATAAAAATTTTGAGATTGCCATTTTGTTAAAAATGGTTCAAACATCAGACAATAAAAACTCTGAGGTTGAAACAAACCCATATTTTCACTTTGATATTGTTACTTTGACACCAGTTTTGATACTTTGATGAGCATAAGATTTTTTTAAATAAAAGTTTGATTTTGAAATAAGGAATTTTTAAAAATTAGAAACTTTTTGCAATCAAAAACGAACAAAAATTAATTAAAAAAAAAAATTTCAAAAAATAAGTTTAACAAAATTGCGTCACCTGGTAGCCAAAAGAGGGATGCGCTGTTATACCTTCTTCTTGCACCATTAAACCACTGGAAGAAGGGAGTTTTCCGTATGGGTGTTGCAAAAAGTTGTAAGGCCTCACCTTTTACCTCTCAAAGTATGATGAAATCCCCTGTTTTAGTCTAAGACAAAAGGTTCTCCTCCCGTCTTTTTATATAATTAATTAGAAAAACTTTTTCAAGTTTTTTAAAGAAAACTAAAGAGAAATAAGTTTTTCAAAGAAAACTAAAGGTCGTTTTAAATTTAAGCTCAGCAGATACAAATACCAGTTAAAATTCAAACTCAAAACTACCAGAAATTACTATTAAAGAAAAAATGAAACCCAAACCGAAAAGAAATTAAACAAATAATCAAAAAAAAACATAAAACAAGTAATAATATAAATGAAAAAACAGATCTTAAAGCGAGTATTTCTTAGATTGAATATGAAAATCAAGCTTAAAACTAAAAAATATTTTGCTATTGAAGTATAAATGAAACTTAAAACTAACAGAAATTAAACAAACAATGCAAACAAACATACAATAGATATTAATGTAAATGGATAAATAAATCTTAAAATGAATTAAACTTAAATTGAATATGCAAATCAAGCTTGAAGCGAACAAAAATCACTACAAACAAGAGTTGGGATATCGCCTCCTTCTCTCACTGTAAGACCATTATTTCAAAAATTTATATCACTGTAAGTCTTTTTTTATTTTCAATGCTGTAAGAACTGTACAAGAGAATATTTCCAATAAAATTTGTTTTCGGTTAACCGCCAATGACGCAATAGGCTTTTGGTTTTTATTTATAGTTCAGGAAGAGGGCAGTATCCAAACTCTTGTTTGTAGTGAAACTATGTTCGCCTGTAACACCTTTAGAAAAAACTAATAAATGAAACTTAATATTTGATATATAATGGTAGTAATTGCTGAAAGCTCATCAGTTCAAAATTTTACTATAATTTTAATGTTTATTTTCAAAAGTAAGCACAAAAGAAAATATTTATAGTAAAATTTGTTTTCAGAAAAGCGCCAATGACGCAGTAGGTTTTCGAATTTTAAAGTGAGAGAAGGTGGCGATACCCAAACTCTTGTTTGTAGCGATTTTTGTTTGTTTCAAGCTTGATTTGAACATTCAATTTAGGGTTCACTCGTTTTAAGATTTATTTGTTCATTTAGATTAATATCTATTATATTAAGTTTCTGTTCGTTTTAAGTTTCAATTATACTTCAATAGCAAAATATCTTTTTTCGTTCTAAGCTTGATTTTCATATTCAATCTAAGCATTACTCGCTTTAAGATCTATTTATTCATTTATATTATTACTTGTTGTATGTTTTTTGCTATGATTTTTTATTTAATTTCTGTTCGTTTTAAGTTTCATATATACTACACTAGCAAGACATTTTTTCGT
The DNA here is from genome assembly GCA_027921565.1 of Artemia sinica. Taxonomy (NCBI): domain Eukaryota; kingdom Metazoa; phylum Arthropoda; class Branchiopoda; order Anostraca; family Artemiidae; genus Artemia; species Artemia sinica. The sequence goes on from CM051258.1 coordinate 66,334,150, forward strand.
TTTAAGCTTTATTTTCGTATTCAATCTAAGCATTAATCGCTTTAACATTTGTTTATTCATTTATATTATTACTTGTTGTTTGTTTTCTGCTATGATTGTTATATAATTTTTGGTCGTTTTCAGTTTGAATTTTAACTGGTGTTTGTATCTGCTGAGCTTAAGTTTAAAATGCCATCACTTATTTTTAAAAAACTTATTTTTCAGAAAGTTTTTTTAAATAATTATATTAAAAAGACGGGGGAAAAACCTTTTGTCTTAGACTAAGCCAGGGGATTTCATCATACCCGGGGAGGTTAGTGGTGTGGCTTTACTACTTTCTGCAACTCCCATATGGACTACTGCTTTCTTCCAATGGTTTAACGGTGCAAGTAGAAGGTTTCACAGCGCATCGTACTTTTGGTGACCAGGTGCCAAATTTTGTTAGCAGGTAAGAGTCCTGGCTGTTTCAATATAATTACTTCGAATGTGGTCGGGATAATAAACAAGTTCAAATAATATGGGATTCTAAATGGAGTCCCTCGCACTTGTGCATTGCAGTCAGCTGGCTGGATTCCGAGAACATCCTGTTTCTAGGCAAAATTCACAGATGTTTCCCCCATACATATCTTGACGGCTTTCCTGGAATCCAGAAGTTTTTTTTCTTACGATATTTTTCTATTAAGAACTTTAGACGGCCATTTTGTAGGAAAATCTTGTCTAAACATGTTTCCAGGAGGTAGAAGCCATGTTGTTTTTTCTATGTTGGAATCTAGACGACTTTCCTGGAATCCAGAGTTTTTATTTCCACCTATTGTTTTCCATATGCAGGAGTCTAGGCAGTTTTCTGGGAGTGCAGGTGTTTCCTTCGAGTATAGAAGGTCCCTGTGTGCTCTAGGAATTGTATAAATACTCAATTAAATGACGAAACAGGATCAGTCTTATATAACCTTTTAAAGACAACACAACCATCTATAAAAATAATGGATAATTCACCTTCATACCAAGAAGTAAGTTTACTTTCTCTAGTATTTCCTATACCCCTCCCCCTTCCCAAACCCCTCCAAGAATACACCACTTTGTTTATACTCATTTTAAAACTTATAGTACCCTCTTCTTACCGTGTAAAAACCCAACCCTTCACCCCCCCCCCCGCCCCATTCGATAATAATCAATCCTTTCAAAAAGAATTATTTGTTTACTAAAAAATAGTGCTTTTCTGCAATCTTCTATCCCTCGTGCATTGAATCTGAGGAATCCAAAATCAAATGTCTCGCAACCCATCTTGTCTAAAATTGGCATCTGTTGTGAATATGCTCCATGTAGAAACGGAAGCCATGTAAACAATTAATCTCGCACGGAAGGGACTGCCTTGCTGTCATTTAATATACCTTACGGGGGGTGATCGATTTTTCAATCAGCCTTGTTGTTAGTTCTTGCTAATTCTACTGTTTCAGGTTTTCTTGAACAAAAATATTCTAGGATGCTATTTTCTCGATTATTCTCTGCAAAATTGACACATAAAGATTTTAAGGGAGTGAATCATTTTTTATATGATTAGGTTTATTTTAGGGCTGGAAATGATGTGTAAGGAGGGGGCTCTAACAGGAGCAGGCGGCATATAATCAAAAAATTTATTCTTCTTTAACTGTAGTTTAGCTAGAGGGTCTATATACTTGTACCTGAGAAGGTATTTTGAGCTCGAGATTTTATCCAAGCCCTAGACGAATAATGCTAGTTTTTTTTTTAATATCTGTGTATAAAGCAGGCAATGCTGAACATGTCTATAACTCGATTGCTATTGCCCAATATTTGATAAGCTGAGTTCTAGTCCCCTTAGCTTTGATGTTATGTCATCAGTCCTGGGTTATGGGGAATATATTCGGCACCTAGACGATACCTTAAGTGACTTTTATAGTAAAACTATTGCTTGCAATCACAGTTTATAGACAGTAAGCTTATCGCAGATAATTTCTGGTCTTCGGTCTCGGTGCGAACAAAAAGCTCCTCCCACTTGTTTCTGCCTTAGCGGATTAGTCTGTTATCGTCAATCACTGAGAAATGGTTACCAAGTGCATTATTCGTAATAGCGGGTTTCCACTTGTTTCGTGTCCAAGAGAAATCTGACTTGTCTACCCGCGAAAAGATCTGAAAACGCCTATGTTTCTATCTGCAAAAACGTTCTCCGGAGCACTCGCACCCCTGTCCGGGTTTTTATAATGGGAGAGATAGAGAATGATCATACTGCTAATTCTATAAACTGTGCTTGCAATAAATAAAGTTTTTCGCAGTTATATTTATAAAAAAAAAATTCTAGTTTTTCTTTCCAGGAACAGGGGGACAGACTTATATATTTACTCTTTAAATGAATAACAGCCTTTTTTAAAAGCTTAAAATATATAAAGTAAAGCAAGAGACGGATGGATTGTGACAATGATAAAGAAGGGGGTGGGTGTCTTTTAAACACACTTGTATGAAATATTTATAACTATATTATAGTAAAAATCGATCTATGTTATTCACCTCTCCAATTTCTTCAGCCTTACTATGTTTAAGAAATTTCCTCTTAGAGCAAAAAAGTTTCGCATCAAATCTTGAAGTCGGGTGCATTTTTCCCATGTGTATAAGGTTTTCCCAGTCTATTAAGGTGGGTAGAGTTATTCCATGAAAAATTAAATTTTGTTTTATTTTCTAAGGATTTCCAGCCTTCCCTCTTCACAACAAGAGGGCTAGGGGCAATGATACTTCTCCCTTGCAGCGGTTAGAGATACCTGGCCCATCCAGGTTCGCACCTTCTGCCGCTTTAAGCATTACTTGCCGTTTTAAGCCTGCACAAGCTCACAACCTTAGAGGTGCCGCACTGCCTGCCCAAGCTCCCAGCCATCGAGCTGCCAGGCTGCCTGCCTAAGCTCCAAGACCTCGAGCTACTACATTGTCTGGTTAACTTGCTGTCCCACTTGCACAAACCCGCTCCGTCGCTGGCTCGCCTACACAAGCCCAGGATGTGCAAGGTCCTAACGTCACGATTCATTATTCGCTGCCAGGCCCATCCAGGGCCTATGCCTAAGTGCCACCAGAATTTAAAGATATAAGCATTTTTTCAACCTAATAAAACCATCTTTTTGCTAATTTTAACTTAATAATGATGTCGTTTTTATTCTCTGCCTACTAAAGGCATTTTTTTCCTTATTTTTCTGAACTAATAACATTTCGATACTTTTTTCGCTACTTTTTGCTTGTAGAAGACATTGAAAAGTTTTCCAGCCTTTTCGATAATTTTTATTCACTATTCACTGTTCTATTCACCAGAATATTTAAAGGTGCAAGTTATATGCCGCCTTCCCCCGTAGTTTTAAAAGACCCAACCCCCTTGGCAATAACTACAATAAGCATATTTTTTCAACTTGTCAAGCTCTGAAGGGAATTTTCAACCTAATAAAGCCTTCTTTTCACAAATTTTTCAACTTAATAATGATGTTTCTTATTCTCTGCCTACTAAAGGTATTTTTTCCTCATTTTTCGAGAAGAATAATGTTATCTTTTCGCTAATTTTTTGCTTGTAGAAGACATTAAAAGTTTTCTAGGGATTTTGATGATTTTTATCACTAATTTGAATTCATTAGAATATTAAATGTCCCAGTTGTATGCCCCCCTTCCCTTAGTTTTAAAAGACTCAGTCCCCTCAGAAATAACTACAATAAGGTTGTTTTCCTCGCCATTTTTCAGGATTTGAAGGGAAGTTTCAACCTAATAAATCTAATTTTTTACCTGTCAGAGACATTAGAAAGTTTTCCTGTCTTTTCGCTTTTCTAGTCTATTGTCAGAGAGTCTTTTCAGGTCTTGAAGGACTTTTTATTCTCAAGTTTTGTCTCTATCACTCCTTTAAGTACCTACTTTTGACTTTTCAGGTTCCATATTCCATTTCCCCTAGTTTTAAAAGACTCTGACCCTCAGAGATATCTAAATATAATGTCATTTTTCCATCTTTTGTGTGCCTACTCGCTAGTTTTCGGAGGGAGTTATCTGTCTCCCTGCTCCTGTTAGCTCCATTCATACCTAAAATTTATGTTTTCCTTTTTCTAGGCTGAGATCGAAAGGCTCATGGCTCAGTCCATTGGGAGTGGACCCACACCCTCAGAGGCCTCCTCCGATGAATTAATGGCGTTGGCCGATGTCTTTATTGCCAAATGGCCAGAGGCCAATCCCATTCGGTAAGTTTTCCATTTATATTTTTAAACACCTCCAAAGCCGCTTATCAGTAGTGGGGCAAAGAGGGTTAAAGTACCGAAGGTACCCCTTAATGCCAAATAATACAATGATGCATTCCAACGAGTAGTATGGTATTTATGAGTTCAAGGGCTCATGGTACCCTTCTATGCCCCATAATCCAATGATGCATTCTAACGAGTGGTATGGTATTTTTGATTTCGAGAGGTCATGATAGCCTTCTATGACTCATAATACAATGAAGCATTCCGGTGAGTAGTGTGGGTTCCATGAATTCAAGGACTCATGGTACCCTGTCATAGTATAGTGATGCTTTCCGGTGAGTAGTATTACTTTTATACTCAATCCCTCTGTTTAATAGGGCATTTTGTTCCTGTCAGCTAATATGCTCTTATTATTCTTCTAGGTTCACACACCACCTATACCTGGCACTTAAAACCTCTAAAGGGATATACAGTCACTTATGAACATGCAGGAGGTCCTGGAGATTAGTGATTACCGGGATTTGAGCCCGGAGACTTGTGAACACTAGGGGGGTTTAAGTGCGGAGGTTAATCCTGCTAGTGTAGCTCCCTATGAGTATAGTTTAGACAACTTTGTGAGGGGCCTCGGCCCTGATATAGAATATAAATGGGTCGAAGACTTGCCAAATAGTGAGGTCAAGACAGCGCCCGCCATTGAATGTTATTTATGGTAGCAAAGTGGTGCTGGCTCACCCCCTGTACTGCCTAACTTGTTTTTAGCTGATACCGCTTTGCGTAATATTCACATGTATAGGGCTGAGTTGGGGGACCCGTTCAATTTCCTAGCAAGTGATAATATCCATACAGACCTCATTGACGCAGCAATCTCTTCTTTAAGCAAGACTCGGGATCTCTTCTAAAACCATATGTGGGAGGCGAGTGAACGGGACATTATAAAAGCAATCACCACACTTAAAATCATTTCTAAATACAAGTTCGGGTGAGTTGTGCGAGAATCACATACAGACAAGAATGCAGACGCTTCGCCAATGCTTGCATAATCTTGAGGGTCCATTTTTGGATTGGGCGGGTGAAATTTTTAATAGGATGGAGGGGTAAAGCTAAAATGGGAGTGGGTCGGTAGATTTATTTAAAGAAAAATTATAGGTTGATATTAATAAATTTAAAATGTAATTTTTTTATGAGGCAGGATAGGGGAAGGGGGGTTCAAGGTAAAAAGCAAATTTAAAGGGTACCATGGTGTGCAACACTTTCATTTCGACAACGGCTTAGATTGTTTCAAATAGTCCATCCTTAAGGCGGAGCATAAAACTCCCATCAATGAAGCTAGTAAGACGAATTTGGATTTTTTAACCGTTTATAGAGGTGGGGGTGGGGAGGTTGGATTTCCTAAAGTATATTTTAGTTGTACTAAAGGGGCACTATCCTATTACACTCAAGGGGATTGACATTTTCAAAAGGGCAAATGAACTTTTAAATATTGGGGTTACAGTTTTTACAATTTGACGAAGAATATGAAGAAGGGGAGCTTAGTGATAAAAACGGGTTCGTAAGGGCACCGTCCATGTAATCAGTCAAACACTGGGTATGGCTTCTTTACAAACCTTCCAAAGATCCTGAGTCCATTGGATATTTTATTCCAATTCTACATATTAGCAGGGTTTCAAGTGGGGGTAAAAGAGAAAAGGGGACCTGCTATTGCTTGCCAATATGTCTTTCTAGATATCATAGTGAATTAAAATAAAAAATAATTTGAAACACTGTGAGCGTCATGCAAACCAGTCCGTAGAAATGGTTTCAGGGATCAATGCCACCTTGCGGTTCAAAAATTGTCAGAACAAGCCGTTGCAGAGCAACAAGGTGTCACTGGACATTGAGGCTGAACTCACGGATGTATACGATCCGTCAAATTCGAATCGTGTTAACGAACATGAAGCCATTGTGATCTCCTTTGCGCATGCGCGAAGAGATTCAAGTAATACAATGCAATTGATAGATTTTGTTGAGACGTTGGGAGAGGAGGATTGTGTTGGAACAGCAATGGTTGCTCTTATGAAAATAGCAAATAAGGCAATTTAATGGCTGCGCCATACACATTTTCCAATGAATTTATGAACAGAAGACGAAATGGCTATTAAAATCTAGACATTTGTTGGGTTTGTAAAAGGAAAATTAATGAGAGTGATGCGAAAGCCCGCGATCATGACCATTAATGGCAAGAAATTCCATAAAGGAGAAGTAACTTTTGAGGGGTTGCGCATAATTCGTGTAATTTAAATGTCAGACAACAATACGTTATACCGGTTTACGTGCACAATTCCAACTAAGATTTGGCATTCGTATTACCAGAGTTGGCACGATTGCAGAAGGGTGAAGTTTTAGATGGCACATGCGTAGATGGTTCTTTTTCTTATAATATCATACTGAAATTATCTGAAACGTTGCTGGTCTTTAAGTGGCAAGCAATTGATAATGGTAAAGTGTAATTGAATAAAATCTGTTTCCTAGATTCCTATAGTTCCTTCCCCAAATCTCTAAGGCAATTGATTCAAGTACATAAAAGCGATAATGATAATAGTTGCCCCCTCCTCAAACAGTACTTTCCAGATGAGGAATTGTATGGTTTATTAACGTGTAAGGGCATATATCTGTAAGAGTACAACATTTCCACCTCGAAGCTAAGTGAGGAAAAATCACCGCCCATCGCACAGTTTTACAATTCATTTCGCGATCGTTAATTCACCACTGCTGATTAGGAATTTGCCAAGAGGGTTTGGGGCAAGGAAGGGTATAGAAATGGGTGGGATTATTGTAAAATGTACCTTACAAGTGATGTTTTTACGTTATTGGATATTGTCTGCAAAAACTCGGACAAAATTCACGAACAATTTGGGTTGGATTAAGGTTATTATTTTTCCACTCCTCATCTGGTGATGGATTTAATTCGAAAAATTAGTGAAACGGAAATAGGTCTGACCACCGATGTGGATCACCACCTGTTTATAGAGATATCCATCAGGGAGGGTATGTTTTCCAGTGGGATCGTATCCTTGAAACTTACCCGACTGGACAACGCACCGGTGAAAAGTCGAACGCCGTTTTCTCTGATATGAATTCCCTTTACCCGTCGGCAGTGTCTCACTTTTATTTGCCTTGTGGGAATTGAAAAATGGCTTGACGATTCTTCTACTCCAGATTTCCCCAACATTCACACTGTTAAGGAGAATGGACCACAAGGATGGTTTTTCGAAATTGACCGTAAAAGATCTATAGAACTTTATGACTCAGCAAAGGACTTTGTTTTACCTTGCACTAATAGACCAGTGCCTAGGGACTCTTTGAATCCCTACATTTTATCTTTGACAGAAAATATGGGTATGCATTGGAAACCTTGAAAACAAAAGCTTATTGCCAACCTTGAGCCGAAACTGAATATTGTTGTACACCATGGTCTTTTGCGGTGGATGCTGGCCGACGGTTTCGATGTCAAAAAGAGTCATGGTGACCTCCAGTTCAACCAGAAACCTTGTATGAAGACGATTGTTGACACCTGTGTCAACAAACGCTCTAAATCAAAAACAAAGGTCGAAAAAGAAATCTTTAAACTCATTTTAAATTCGGCCTTTGGTAAAACGTGTGAGGGTGTGCGCAAGAGGAGTGGTTTTGACGTTGTAACCGACCCAAAAGAATTTGCAGGAATCGTTGCATATCCAAACTTAGCATCATTCTCGATCATAGACTCTAATATGGTCCTTTTACATTGAAAAAAAGAGAAATTTAGTTTTAAATAAAAAAAATTGCCACTGGCAGTGCCATTTTAAAAATTTCGAACAAACTCATGTTGTCATTCTTTTACAATGTGTGTAAGCGCTATTGGCCGGGGATGCTAAAAGTTCAGGTGTATTATGGAGACACCGATTCCCTCCTGTTGAAAGTTGGAACAGACAATTTGTTACATGATTTGGAAAATGGAGAGTAAATTAGCTCCCAGATGGATTACACCAACTGGGATGAGTCCATCTATCCGGAGCTGGTGTAATACCAGGCCCCAAATCAATTGTTTAAATTAAAATCCGAGACGGAGATTGACATGGCATCCCATTATGTCTTTTTCGGTCTGAAGGTGTATTGTGTGGAAACGCACATTGAGACTACCAGAAAAGTCTGCAAGGGCGTGCCCTCATACTGTGTAAAGGAAATTTCACCATGAGTGTTTATAGGAACTGTATAGAAAATAATTTAGTTCCAAAAGCGAGTGTCATGACCATTCGCTCTTTAAAGTTTAAGAACTATACAGTTCGGGTTGAGAGAAATGCCATGTCCATCATATCGAACAAAGTCTATGTACCCGCGGGTGGTGTGAAGGTATTACCACATGAACACTACACGAATCAGATCGAGTTGCATGCGTAAATTATAGAAAGAACCTTGGTCTGGAAAAAGTTCCCATCTGGAAAGAGTCTGTGGGAGGAGGACGGCGGTTTTTTCCGTTGCCTGATCGGCACCGCCCTTTTTATCTAGTCATTTATATTTGAGCATATTTATAATTATATATATTTTTTTATTATTTTTACTTTGTTGCTCAAAGTGGTAATTTTTATGTGTTTATTAAGAGATTTTTTCTTGTTGTCGCGTGCACCTTCCGGCCACCACAGTGTCTGCCGCGGCACCCTAAGTAAGCTGGTCATATTGCTCGTCCACCGCGTCTTCTGGAGGAGCGTCTGGCCCCTCGAGTGGCAGGTTCAAGTGCCTCATATCTTCATGTTCAATTTTAAGTATATTCAAGTTTTTATTTCTTTTGTTTCTTTTTCGCACTGCCATTGTATATATCTATATTTTATTTGTTAATAAAATAAACCATGTATTTTATTTCCTTTGAGTATGTATTCAACAGATTGAGGTTAGGTTTGGTTACTTGCATTTTGACATTGGAAGAGTATATATCAATTTAAAACGCTATTAATATCTTTTCTTTGCGGACCGTTTATGTCTGGCAATACAAAACTATTAACGAAAATAATTCAACGCCGTGATAAATGTTTTTAGAGAGCCCGAAAATTATCTATTACTGCTACAGTATGTGGCAAGAATCTTATCAAAAAATAAAAAAGATTGATGCAACCATAAAATTCATACAAGGACTTGACGTGTTTACTAGTATGCCCCAAACTTGTGGTTGATTATTGACGAAATAGCTGAATCTATTAAAGAATGGTCCCAGGAAATGTAACAATTATTCACGGTCCAATTTCATCAGGAAAAATATCTATAACTGTCGTGCTCCATAATTTTTTTCACCAGAGTAAATGTCTGAGAATAATTGCTTTGAATTTTACTTACTAGATCTTCTATGGAGTTGTTCGTGATTGAAGTTCTCTTATAACTGTAAAAAAACAAATCTACCCTGGCGAACCCAAATTTTTACTTTCGGCCTACAGTCAAGTTACTAATAAAGCTTATGGTTACATTCTATTGGATGTGAATAAAAAAAAACACACCCGAAGAGTTGCGTAAAGTCACTGATATTTTCGATACAAAAATTACTGTATATCTACCCGTAAATAGTAAAAACGGTCATTAGTTACTATTATGACGTAGAAGAAGCTAAATGAACATCGACATTTTTTCCGTGTTAGCCAATTCAAAACCGCAACTTAGGAAAACGATACTCAAATATGGCGTTGACAAGGAATTTATTAATCTCTTGTCGGAACTCTGTTTAAATTTAACGGATGGTAGTGTTCAACTCTCAGATGGTGTTAGACAACAGACAATGTAACATCGATCACTTTTAAGTGCTCTAGCTTGCAAAAAGAAATCAAATTGTAAAAGAAAATGTCTTGTTAAAGCACTTTGAAAACACCGACAAAAGAAGATTTATTAAAAAGTATTGTAGACTTGTTGCCTCCATCCTATCATAGGCAGCTAGATAGCGCTGCCTAAGTAAAGAAAGATGTGAGCACAATGTATTATTTATTTTTTCTTCTCTATATCCGGGCACTTCGTATCGAAGGACCTGTCGTATAAACTTCGAAAAGGGCTCAATCGATTTGAAACTGGACTGGCTAGTGCCCTATTTGATAGTAGAAAGTGATTGAGGGCATCTAGCCCCCCCCTCACGTCCATCATTCCCCAAAACACATCCAATCAAAATTTGAGATAGCCATTTTGTTCAGCGTATTTGATTTCCAGATTGAAAATATGTTTTTGAGGAGGATACCCCCCCACAACCCTCGGGGCAAGGGTTTTAAGTTATGCCTAAGGGCATATAAGAACGATGTTGGCACAATGTATCATTTATTATTTTTTTCCTTTAGAGCAGGGCACTTCGTACCGAAGAAGTTGTCGTAGAAACTTCGAAAAGGGCTCATTCAATATCGAATTGGAGTGGCTTGTCCCCATCTTAATAGTGAAAAGTTATTGGAGGGGAACTAGCCCCCTCCCTCCCAAGCCGATCATCCTTCCAAACACATCCAATCAAAATTTTGAAATAGCCATTTTGTTCAGCGTAGTTGATTTCCAGATAGAAAATATGTATTTGAGGAGGATACTCCCCAACAATCCCCGGGGCAAGGGTTTTAAGTTATGCCCTGGGGGCAAATAAGATTTTTATAGAAGGTGTTGTCGTAGAAACTTCAAAAAAGACTCATTCGATTGCAAATTCAAAGGGCTAGTGCGTTTTTAATAGTCGAAAGTGATTGGAGGGCAAGTAGCCCCTCCCCCACGCCCATCATTCCCCAAAACACATCCAATAAAAATTTTGAGATAGCCATTCTGTTCAGCATAGTTGATTTCCAGATAGAAAGTATGTTTTTGAGGAGGACACTCCCCCAAAACTCTCGGGACAAGGGTTTTATATTATGCTTTGAGGGCATATAAGAACGATTTTGGCACAATGTATCATTTATTATTTTTTTTTCTTTAGAGCAGAGCACTTTGTATCGAAGAAGTTGTCTTAGAAACTTTGAAAAGGGCTCATTCAATGGGAAATTGGAGCGGCTTGTGCCCTTTTTAATAGTCGAAAATGATTGGAAGGAAACTAACACCCCTTCCACGAGCACCATTTCCCGAAACACATCCACCAAAATTTTGAGATAGCCATTTCATTCAGCGTAGTTGATTTCCAAATAGAAATTATATTTTTGAGGAGGACACTCCCCCGCAGCCTTCAGGGCAAGGGTTGTAAGTTATGCACTGGGGGCACATAAGGTTTTTACAGAAAACTTTGTTGTAGAAACTTCAAAAAAGGCTCATTCGATTGGAAATTCAAAGAGCTAGTGCCCTTTTTAATAGTCGAAAGTGATTGGAGGGCAACTAGCAAACCCCCCCCCCCAACACCCTCGATTCCCCCAAACTAATCAAATCAAATAGTGAGCTAGCCATGTCCCTCAGCGTAGTTGATTTCCAGATAAAAATTATTTTTCTGAGGAGCACACTCCCCCAAAGTCTTCAGGGCAAGGGTTGTAAGTTATGCCCTGGGCGCATATAAGGTTTTTATAGAAGGCGTTGTCGCAGAAACTTTAAAAAAGGCTCATTCGATTGGAATTTTAAAGGGCTAGTTCCCATTTTGATTGTCGAAAGTGATTGGAAGGCAATTAACCCCCCTCTGACGCCCACTTTTTCCGAAAAAACATCCAATCAAAATTTTGAGATAGCCATTTTCTTCAACGTATTAAGTTCTGTAAATTAGGTCTTTGAGGATGGCAACCCCCACCCAGGCCTCAGGACAAGGGTTGTAAGTTACGCCCTGGGGGCATATAAAGCTTTTACAGAACGCGTTGTCGTAAAAATTTAAAAAAGGCTCATTCCATTAGAAATTGAAACGGCTAGTGCCCTTTTTAACAGTCGAAAGTAATTGGAAGGCAACTAACACCCCTTCCAAGCCCACCATTTCTCCAAACACATCCAATCAAAATTTTGAGATAGCCATTTTGTTCCACGAAGTTAAATCACAGGAAACTATACCTTTGAGCAGGACACTCTCATCACAGTCTTCAGGGCAAGGGTTACAAGTTATGCCCTGGGCTAATATAAGTTATTATTGAAATCTTTGTCAAAGAAACTTGAAAAAGGGGTCATTTTATTAGAAATTCAAAGGTCTAGTGCCCTTTTTAATAGTCGAAAGTGATTTGAGGACAACTAGCCCCCCTCTCTTGGCCACCTTTTCCCCAAACACTTAAAATCAAAATTTTTTGATAGCCATTTGTTCAGGGTTGTCGATTTCCAGACACAAATTATTTTTTGGAGGAGGATACTCCCCCACAGCCCTCAGGGCAAGGGTTTTAAGTTATGCCCTGGGGGCATATGAGGCTTTTATAGAACGAGTCGTCATAGACACTTCAGAAAGGGCTCATTCGATTGGAAATTGAAATGGCTAGTGCCATTTTTAATGATCAAAAGTGATTGGAAGGCAACTAACACTCCTTCCATGCCCCCAACTTTGCCAAGCATATCCAATCAAAATTTTTAGATAGCCATTTTGTTCCACGCAATTTAAAGTTCAGGAAATCATACCTTTGAGCAGCACAGTCAACCCAGAGTTTTCAGGGCAAGGGTTATAAGTTATGCCCTGGGGGCATATAAGGCTCGTATTGTAATTTTTGTCGTAGAAACTTGAAAAAGGGCTCATTCGATAGGAAATTCAAAGGGTTAGTTCCCTTCTTAATAGTCGAAAGTGATTTGAGGGCAAGAAACCACCCTGTCACGCTCACCTTTTCCCCAACTACATCCAATCAAAATTTTTAGATAGCCATTTTATTCAACGCAGTTGAAAGTTTTGGAAATTAGGTCTTTAAGGATGACAACCCATCCCCCCCAAAACCCTCAGGGCAAGGGTTGTAAGTTACGTCCTGGGAGCATGAAAGGTTTTTATAGAAGGCAATGTTGTAAAAACATCAAAAACGGCTCATTCAATTAAAAATTGAAAGGGATAGTACCCTTTTAATAGTCAAAATTGATGAAGGCCAACTAACCCCCCTCTCAGGCCCACCATTTCCCCAAAGACATCCAATCAAAATATTTTTAGATATCCATTTTGTTCAACGTAGTCGAAAGATCTGGAATTAGATCTTTTAGGATGATAACACCATCAGAGCCGTCAGTTCAAGGCTTGTAACTTATGCCCTGGGGGCATATAAGATTTATATAGAAAGTTGTTGTAGAAATTTCAAAAGGGGCTCATTTGATTAGAAATTGGAATTGCCCTTTTTAATTGTCTAAAGCTAGTGGAGAGTAATTAACCCCCCTCTCACACCCACCTTTTGCCCAAACACGTACAATCAAATTGAGAGATAGCCATTTTGTTCAACGTAGTTGAAAGTTCTTGAAATTATGTAGTTTAGGATGAGAAACCCCCCAGAGTCCCCAGGGCAAAGGTTGTAAGTTATTCCATCGTTTTAGTTTTCGATGTGGACCTCATCGAAAGGACTAGGGCCATTTTGATAGTTGAAAATGATTGTAGAGTGACTACCGCCCCTCTCACGCCCACCATTTCCCCAAACACATCCAATCAAAATTTTAAGATAACCATTTTGTTTAACGTAGTTGAAAGTTGTGGAAATTCGGTCTTAGAGGATGACAACCTCCCTAGCAGACCTTAGGTTAAGTGTTGTAATTTATGTCCTGGGGGCATATAAGGTGTTTATAGAAAGCGTTTTCGTTTCCAAAAGGGCTCATTCGATTGGAAATCGAAAGGTCTAGTGCCCTTTTTAATAGTCGAAAGTTATTGGAAGGCTTGACATTTTTATAGTAAAGATCGATGTGGGTATGATGTATTATTTTTTGTAGTTGTTATTTTTTTAGACCAGGGCACTTCATATCGAAGGAGTTGTCGTGGGAACTTCGAAAAGGGCTTATTCGATTGTAGATAGAAAGGGCTGATGCCATTTTAATAATCGAAAGTGATTGGAGGGCCACTTTCCCCTTCCACTCCCACCCTCCCACGCCCACCCTCCCATTTGCCTACCCTCCCATTTGCCCATTATGTTTAAAAAATAAATGTTGCCTTAAGACTAAATCAAAATGCCCTGTAATAATGCTAATTCCCATAAGGCATCTCAGCACTATCCCAAGAACCACTGAGGGTATTATGTTCAAACTTTCGGGGCCACTTCCGCTCTTAAATTTTAACCAAATCAAAATAGCTTAAGTGTATCCAAGCTATCAAAGAAAGAAAACAAATTTTTTTCGAATGGTATCAATTTTTCCATTTCAGGTCAACTAGAGGAGGTATGAAGCTTAATTAAACAGTAATATTTGTGTCCAGATTTTTAAAGGGGTGTATGTTGTTAAAAATTGCTGAAAATTTTTCTCCAGCATACAAATAGCAGGCCAAGCTATAAAGCCTTAAAAAACGAAAAGATTTAAAGTATTATTTTTTTCCGCGAAAAGACCATGTCACTATAAAACGAACAGAAATTAATTAAAAAAACTTTTTCCACAAAATCAAATTGTCAAAGAAAAGTAAAGAACTCCATTAAAAAAAAATTTACAAAAATAAAATAAAACAATCTACCAAGCGTGAAACTACCACAAATCAGCATCGATAAATAAATGAAAACCAAAAAAAAACAGAAATTACAATAAGTAACCGAGTCAAACTTAAAACGAGCAGAAATTAACATTAGTTGGACGCAAAACCCTTATGCCTTCCCAAGGCCAGAACAAAATTTGTACTTTACTGAAAAAAATACAAAGTTTTTACTTTTATAACTTTAATAAATCGAATGATATTAACATTTTGATTACTAAATATCAGTATATTTTTATTAAACTGACAATGCACATTCATTTGTATTTTTTCAGTAAAGTGCAAATTTTGTTCTGGCCTTGGGAAAGCATAGGGGTTTTCCGCCCAACTTATGTTAACTTCTGCTCGTTTTGAGTTTGACTCGGTTATTTATTGTAATTTCTGTTCGTTTTGGGTTTCATTTATTATCGATGGTGATTTGTAATAGTTTCACGCTTGGTAGATTGTTTGATTTTGTTTTTGCTATTTTTTTGTTTAATGCGGTTCTTTACTTTTCGTTGAAAAACTTAGTTTTTGGAAAAAGTTTTTTAATTAATCGTAAGTAAAAGACTTTTGGCGTATCTCACTGAAAAAGAATGAATTGATAAGAAAAACAATGGAGTTTTAATCCAGGGCAAGAGTTACAATTTAACTAATTTGTTATTGGATCTGATTGCAAATCGTAAAAGAGGCTATTCCATTGATAGTCATCTTCATAATTTTTAAGGTCATCAAACTTTCCCAAAAGTTTTATTACCAATAAGAAAATTCTAAAGAAATTAAATGAATATAGTCCATCAACAACATCATTAAAGATAGAAGATGATGATTTTAAATCTTTCTTGGAAAATACTCGTACACCTAAAAGAAAGATTCATTCGATGACAACGCCTGTGGTAGCTAGACAAAAGCGAAGATGTATTTACTTATTCGGTAGTACGCCAAAGGGTAGTGGACGGTTCACACCACGTTTACGTTCAAAATGAATCAAGTTTTTAAAGGGTTTTATGAAAATATTGGTGAACCAGAATGTTTAAGTTCTCCCACTACACTTTCTCAGGTTACCAGAAGTAAAAAGAAGATAGCAAAAGAGAATTTACAAAAGGAACCGAGTTATACTCTTCATCGAAATCATAGGACAAGAGGGCTTGTCTGTCGAAAAACTAAAGCTTTTCGCCCTCTGAATATACTACAAGCACATCTTTTGATTTTAGACACGATTCAAAGACGTCATATTAAACTCTACAAGTATATTTTACTTGCAATAAGTGTTTTTATGCATATGCAGTTCCATTGCAGTCAAAGAGAAGCAATGAAGTTGCTTAAGCCCTTAAATCCGTCTTTGAACAATATTTATATAAAAAATTCAGACAGACCGTGGAAGTGAATTTGCAAATCCACATGTAAAAAGCGTTTTATTGAAATTTAATACAATACTCTATCACATTCATAGTCCTATAAAGGTAGCATTGGCTGATCGTTCTATACGATCGTTCCAATTTGACTTTTAATTTCAAGGTATTATACATTGAGAAATACAGCAGCATTTATTCAAGATTTAGATAAAATCATGTTGTTTTATAATCAACGCCTTCATCGATCCTTGTCCAATGCTAGATCTCTTGAAGTTCATCATAGTGGCAGTACATATTTCATTAAACAATATTCTAATGAAAAGGCGGGAAAGAAAAAATTTAATGTTGTTGCTACTGTTTGAATCAATGGTACAAGAAATAGTTTTGAAAAGGGAAATTACTTGTGGAGCCCTGAACTTTTTAAAGTGTCAAAAGTCTTGGACCCTATACCTATAATATGTCGACTTCGTGATATGATAGATGAAGAGATTCTCAGTGGCTCTTATGACTACAAATTTCGAAAGGTTGGAAATGGTGAAATCTATCAAATTGAAAAAGTATTAAAGACTCGTACTCGCAAGGGTAAGCGACAGTTGCTTGTTTGCTGGTTAGGATGCAACTCGGATTTTTATTCGTGGATACCCATTGAAGACGTTCATAATGTCTGAAGGTTTTTATGTTATATTCATGTCCACTGTTTCCAATCCTCTTTATCACGATTTAAATAAAACGAACGATTTTTGGACAAAACTCTCCCCTGCCATTAATTTGAGGGGAGGTGTGAAATTGCTCTTGAAGATTTTATTCTTAAAATACATATGATATCCTAAGAAAGGATAGTACATATGATATAAAAATTAGACCAATTGATCGGGCAATCGTTAACGATGAACATGTAATTGAAAAGAACAACTCATATGAATATCCCTTTGTCACATTATCATATAAGGAGTTTGGGACTATGAACGACTTGTGTCGTGATATCAAAAAAAAATTTCATATCGTAAAAATGGCGCCTTTCAGTTCAACTTTTCAAGGGAATAGTGTAAAATCTACATTAGTTCACCTATTGACAATGAAAAGGTTGTTATCAACGACAATCTAAGAGAAGTTCTTGGTTTTAAACATAATATAATCAATGGTAAATGTGCAGAAAGTACTAGTGGCCTGAATCGCTTAATTTTCGCAGAGTATCCACCTGCCTTCTCCTCGGACAGTTGTATATTTCTTTACACATCCTTTATCGAGAAATCAAGTGTTGATAATACCAATGTATCCTTCCTACGCGTTCTTGAACGAAAAATCTCTAATGACCACATTCATCACTACGATATAAAGCACCTTCAAGTACTTCAATAAAACACTTCGTACTTAGAGCTATGTCAATTAACATTAAGAGGTGAACTGGATGATCCTCTAGCAATAATAAAAGGATTGGCTGTAATTAAATGTCATATTCATAGTTCAATAAAACTCAGTTTGTATATTGATTGTCATGTTGCTACTCTTGGACCACGACAGTTGAGCCGTGGAATGGATCATTACAGGGGTCGTTCGTCAATTTCCGAGAACGATCTTAGCAATTAGTTTGCTAAGCTGTTTTGCTTTCCACTACCCTTGGCTAAAAATATATTGCACCGGTTGCATCAGATTTTGAGTCCTCTACATTACGGCTCTGGAGAGGATATTCAAGAAAGTGTTTTGCAAAATCTCAGGTCAAGCGCACGATCCCTTGGTGAGCGATTGAGACACCGCATAAAATGTTTAAAAAGGTTGCGAAAAACCTCATCACTCATCAGTCTCAACTCAGCCCGGATTCGTAAACCATCAAAGAAGAAGTAAATAAAAAGATCCAAAAAGAATTTTTTTTTTCTAGAAAATGGCATATCGACCACATAAAGATTCTCACCCTACATTCACCTCATCTCTAAATCCTTTCAATGCAGAAAATGTAAATGTTATTGTAAAACATGGATATTATGAACAATTTTACCCGCAACAACCACTCTATGAAAACGTTTATTTTCAATATTATTCCAATGAAGACTACTTCATAGATTTGACTTCGACATTTGTAGATTTGAAAGTCATTGTTAAAACTATAACAAGGAAAAACCAAGTGATGCCAAGTGGTTGTCCTAAGAAAATTGTGTACTACACAATTTGTTTCGACAAATAAGAGTCTACTGAAATGGAACAATGGTGACCACGAGCAATAATCTTTCAAATTATGCAAGTTATATACACTTCACGTTGATGACTCCAATGTCTTATAAGCTGTTGAGCGGAAAAGCACTTGGTTATGAATATAAAACAGATACTGACGTCACTAATATTCTTAGAGATGCGACAAATAAAGATTTATATTTAGTTGAGAAACTAAATCATGAGATATTTAATATACCTCAATGGCTGCTTCCCAATTTAAAGATTGATATAAAATTACAACTTGCACTGTCCAATTATATTATGCAAAAAAGTACTGAGCGCCGCATCCGATGTAACAGTGTCCCTCACTTCGTCAATACTCCATGTACGAAAACAATAAGTTATGAGTTCTGTTGCTTTGGCAATTGAAAAATTAAGAGATGCTGGAAATAATATCAAATTGCTTATGTCTCATACAATCACGAATCAACGCCATATTGCTACAAGTACGCGTACCTATACCGGTTCATCATTTATCAATGACGAAACTCCTTCGAAATTGGTTTTGGCTTTTGTAAGAAGTGCTATCGCTGTTGCGTCATTGACAGATTCCCTGCATAAATTTGAACTGTTTGGGCTTTCGTCGCTTGTCTCTAAAGTAAATGGAATTCCTCTCTACAGTTTATCCTTTGATAAATGCTACAGGACCCTATATGAGTTGACAGTGCAATCCTAGATCGAGATTCTCAATTATTTGAAAATGGTATAAGTGAAGAAATATTTGCAAAACTCACGGTATCATTGTATTGGATTTGTCCGGTACACAAGATATGAGTGTTGTCCGAACGGGTAATGTACGTTTAGAGAGCACTTTTTCCCAATCATTGGAGGAAAGTATTTTATTAATCTCACTAAATCAACCTGAAAAGCTATTAGGGAATTACCCCTGATGGCAGTGTTTTATTAGACAGTGTTGTATTAGGTTTTATTAGTGTTTTATTATGAACACGAATCAAATAATCAGTGTATTCAACATGGACCCTTACATGTCCAAATATAAATCCTATTGCATACCATCAGATTTCCTGAAGCATATCCAACATGTTGACAATACCATTATTATTGTTAATAGCAGTCCATCAACAGTAAAAATGGGGTATTGGTTATGTGTCTTTCAAATAAGAAGCAATATAGAATTTTTCTATCTGCTTGGCTTACCGTATACATTCTACACACCTCACATTACAAATTTTATTGAGCAGAGCAGAAAATCTATTATGCAAAATCGGGAACGGTTACAAGAACTATCAAGGAAAAGCTGTGGTTTTCATGCCCTCTTATATTTTATTTTTCAAAGTTGCGGACATTGTTACAAGGAATTCCTCAAGATTTATGGCAATAATCCTAGATTGAACGACTTTCTAGTTGAAAATAGTCTTTTCTATCTCTAAAATATAAATTTCAATGCCCTAAAATTGAAATGCTTTAAAAATCTATGTAAATTTGTTTATTCATAAAATTTGCATATAAACAAAACACTGTGTCCTTTTAGATTTCTTCTTCTACGTATAGATAATCATCATAAGCGATAAGTGGAAGCAGCTTATCAGGATTGAGCTTGTATTCATCTTAAAATGCAAAGTCAGGGTCACATTTTGTGCAATATAGTGTAACTTCATTTTTATTAAATTTCTTTGTAAAGTCAATTATACCACTCTGATTCATATTATAAAATTCACGTCTTTCAATTTGCTTATTTGAAGCAGTGTCACATACAAAATTCTCAAATGAAGAATCACTTTCTGTAACAGCCAAATAAAAGTATGTAGGTTTATAATCAAAGTAGCCGGTTTCTTTAAAGCGATGTTGCAAAAACCAGACTCTTTTATTATTCCAGCATTTGAAGCGTAGACCAGGTTTTTCTTTCCAAAACAATTTACGTTTAGGGTTTTTCGCAATCATGCTAGGGTAAGTATTTTCCCATTGATTACATTCATCATAGTGACGATTAGAGCAGAAGAATCCTCTATTGTGAGAGCCACAAATCACCTCAAGACATGAATAGCAGTCTTTAATTTGTACTGCATATCCTTTATGCAATTTACACGGATTTCATAATTTACACTTTTCAGTATAGTCATCAGCAAAAGTAAAATTCCCACAAGATGACCAGCTGCCCGAAAATAAAAGCATAATGGGCATGTTTAAAACATTTTCTATGTTGACAGTCTTACTTCCAAAAATAAACCTATTGAGGATAATCAATGTTCTGTGATATAATTTTTAACTTAACGGGTCACTAGAGAAATGGGAGGAGCAACTCAAACGTTCAACTGAAGCTGTTTCGCTCTGCACTACCCTTGGCTGAAAAATATATTGCACCGGTTGCAACGGATTTTGCGTCCTCTACAATACGGCTCTGGGAAGGATATTCAAGAAAGTGTTTTGCAAAATCTCAGGTCGAGCGTGCAATCCCTTTGTGAGCGATTGAAACACTGCGGAAAAGGTTTAAAAAGTTTTCGAAAGACCTCATCACTCATCAGTCTCAACTTAGCCCAGAAGCGTAAACCATCAAATAAGAAGAAAACAAAAAGATCCAAAGAGGATTTTGTTTTTAGAAAAAGGCATATCTACCACATAAAAATGCTCACCCTACAGTCACCTCATCTATACATCTTTCCAATGCATAAAATGTAGATGTCAGTGTAAAACATAGATATTATGAACAATTTTACCCGCAACAACCGCTCTATGAAAATGACCATTTCCCAATTTACTCCAATGAATACTACTTCATAGAATTGACTTAGAGATTTGTAAATTTAAATGTCATTTTTAAAGCTATAAAAACCAAAAACCAAGTGCTGCCAAGTGGTTTTCATACGAAAAATATGTGCTACACAGTTTTCTTTCGGAAAATAAGTGTCTACATAAGTGGAACATTGGTGAGCACGATCAATAATCTTTCAAAATATGCACGTTATATACACTTCATGTTGATGACTCCAATGTCTTATAAGCTGATGAGGGGACAAGCACTTGGTTATGAATATAAATCAGATACTGACGTCACTAATATTCTTAGAGATGCGACAAATAAAGATTTATATTTAGTAGAGAAACTAAATCATGAGATATTTAATATACCTCAATGGCTGCTTCCCAATGTAAAGATTGATATAAAACTACAACTTGCACCGTCCAATTATATTATGCGAAACGTACTGGGCACTGCATCCAATCTAACAGTGTCTCTCACGTTGGCAATACTCCATGTACAAAAATAACAAGTTGTGAGTTCTGTTGCTTTGGCAACTGAAAAATTAAGAGCTGCTGGAAATACTATCAAATAGCTCGTGTCTCAGACAATCAAGAATCAACGCCATATTGCTACAGGTATGCGAACCTATACCGGTTCATTATTTATCAATGGCGAAATTCCTTCGAAATTGGCATTCGCTTTTGTAAGAAGTGCTAGAGCTGTTGGGTCATGGACAGATTCCCTGCATATATTTAAACTGTTTCGGCTTTCATCGCTTGTGTGTTAAATAAATGGAATTCCTCTCTACAATTTATCCTTTGACAAATCCTACAGGACCCTATATGAATTGAAAGTGCAATCCCTAGATCGAGATTCTCAGTTATTCGAAAATGGTATAAGTGAAGAAATGTTTGTGAAAACTCACGGTATCATTGTATTGGGTTTGTCTGGTACTCAAGAAATGAGTGTTGTCCGAACGGGTAATATACGTTCAGAGTGTACTTTTTCCGAGCCATTGGAGGAAAGTATTTCATTAATCTCACTAAATCACTCTGAAACTCTATTAGGGAATTACCCCAGATGGCAGTGTTTTATTAGACTAGGCACCATTAACCCGAGTCAAATAATCAGTGTATTCAACATGGACCCCTACATGTCCAAATGTAAATCCTATTGCATACCTTCAGATTTCCTGAAGCATATCCAACATGTTGACAATACCATTATTATTGTTAATAACAGTCCATCAACAGTAAAAATGGGGCATTGGTTATGTATCTTTCAAACAAGAAGGAATATAGAATGTTTTGATTAGCTTTGCTTACCGTATATATTCTACACACCTCATATTACAAATTTTCTTGAGCAGAGCGGAAAATCCATTATTCAAAATCGGGAACGGCAATAAGATCTATCAACAAAAAGCTGTGGTTCTCATGCCCTATTATATTTTATTTTTCGAAGTCACGGGCATTTTTACATGAAATTCCTTAAGATTTATGGCGATAATCCTCAATTGAACGACTTTCTAGTTGAAAATACTCTTTCCTAACTTTATATTGTGTCCTTTTAGATTTCGTCTTCTATGTATAGATAACCATCAGAAAACAATAAATGGAAGCAGATTATCAGGATTCAGCTTGTATTTATCTTGAAATGAGATTTATCTTGAAAGTCAGGGTCACATTTTGTGCAATATAATGTAACTATTTTTTATTAAATCTCTTTTTAAAGTCAAAAATACTACTCTGATTCATTTTATAAAATCACTTGTTTCAATTTTCTTATTTGAAGCAGCGTCACATACAAAATTCTCAAATGAAGAATCACTTTTTTAACAGTCAAATAAAAGTATGTAGGTTTATAATCAAAGTAGCCTGTATCTTCACAGCGATGTCGCAAAAACCAGAATTTTCTATTATTCCAGCAATTAAAGCGTAGACCAGGTTCTTCTTCCCAAAACCATTTAAACCCACGACGGTGACAGTCTCTTAAAATTAAACTGTACACACGTTTAGGGTTTTTCGAAATCATACCAGGGTAAGTATTTTCCTCTTTAATCAAATTTATCATAGGGACAATTGGAGCATAAGAATCCTCTATTTTAAGAGTCATAAATCTCCTCAAGACATGATCTGTAGTCTTTAATTTGTACTGCATATCCTTTATACAATTTACACGGATTGCATAGTTTACACTTTTCATTATAGTCATCAGCAAAAGTACAATTCTCACAAGATTACCAGCAGGCCGAAGTATAAAAGCATAATGGGCATGTCTAAAACATTTTTCGATGTTGACTGTCTCACTTCCAAAAAGAAACTGATTGGGAAAAATCAATGTTCTGTGCTATAAGTTTTAATTTAACGGGTCACTAGAGAAATGGGAGGAGCAATTTAAACTCTGTGTATTCTTCAAATAGATGTGCAATATCATTTTTTTTTGTCTCAATCAATATATCTACAAATTGAGTAAATGCTTTGGAACCACGACACATAAGTCTCAGGCAATAGTCCAACGATGGAGACTCATTTCTCATTATATTCTAAATCATCCTATTAGTAAAGATTCACTTCTGCACATATAATCTTTGAAAGTTATCATATAAAATTAACCACTTCCCCAAAGTAGCAAGATTAGTTAAAATTTTCTGTCCGTCCACTTTATTCATTTTAATCCTGACACTCCTTTCTCACCACCAAAAGGAAACTGACTCCCAGTCAATAAAAATGGCTTCTAGGATATCGCATACTTGTTTAGACAAAATTTTTCGATAAAATGGCCGTCTAAGGTTTTTAATAGAAAAACATCGTGGGGGAAATAAAAACACCTGGATTCCAAGAAAGCCGTCTAAACATGTATACTTACTTTTTTGTGCTTGTTGCAGAACCAGAAGCAGACGCCTCACCCGGCATGTAGAACACTACGTATGATTGACTCCCATTTGTTGCGATCTTGTGCCAGCTTTTCAGCAAACCAGAGCCAGCAGCTCTCCCACTTTCTGCCAAACTTTCTAAATCCGCCAATGGGGTTGAGGTCTTTTTGGCAGTTTTCCACCAATCCTGAAATTGACCGCCAGGTCGCCTGCGCCAATCTGACAACGGGGCAGCTAGAAGCACTTGCCTTATGATGCAGTCATTGGACCTTCTAAGGACATGGCCAAGCCAACGCAGTGTTCTCTGTTTGACAATCATGGCAGTGGGTTCAATGTTACAGCGGTGGTTGCGCACATCAACATTTGAGATTCGGTTGGAGTATCGTATCCTCAGGATTTTTCGTAGACAGCGGTGGTCAAAGACTTCCAAATCATGGAGATGAAGCACCTTCAGTGGCCAAGTTTTGACTGCATAGAAGAGAATAGATCTAACAGCCGCTTTATAAACAGAAATTTTGTCTTCATGCTGATCTCCCGCGGGATCCACAAATGGCGGTGAAGTTGCGAGAGATGGCTTGGGCTTTGATGATTCTGTTCTGTACGTCAAGGTCACAGCCTCCACGAGGGTCTATTATTGAGCCAAGATAGGTGAAGCTGTCGACTTTTTCCAATTCTTGTCCGTAAAGCACATGCTGATAATCCGACCGTATGTATAGGTCCATGACTTTAGTTTTGGCCGTGTTAATTTTCATACCCAGTAGCTGAGAGAAATGTGCTATTTCATTTAACGTTGCTTGCGCAGTTGCTGGATCAGCATCAAGAGCGTCGATGTCATCTGCGTAGTACAGTTCAGACACGTTAATGCCCGATCCCATAACAACACCATCAAAACTCGAGAGTGCACTCTCTAGAATCTAGTCTATACAATAGTTAAACAAAACAGGGGAAAATATGCACCCCTGTTTTACACCACTTTCAACATTGAAGGGCTCAGTTTCTTCACCCAGCACTCTTACTGTCAATTTGCAATGCTCGTAGTAGGCTTTCAACAGCTCTATGAATTCAATCGACATACTATCTTCCAACATGATTTACCAAAGGTTTTTGCGGGTTACAAAGTCGAAAGCAGCCACAAAATCAAGGAACATGTTAAATATGGAGGGTTTGTAGAGTTTGCACTATTGGAGAATAAGGTGAAGAGTGAATACCTGGTCAGTGCACCCTCTCCCTCTTCGAAATCCACATTGATTTTCACGTGTCTGCTCATCCCTTGCTTCCTCGAACCGGTTAAGAAAAACCATCGCAAATACTTTGGTAGCCATATCCATAAGTTATATCCCTCGGCAGTTGCCGCTTTCGCGTTTATCCCCCTTTTTAAATACTCGGCTTATTACTGACACCTTCTAATCAGACGGGAAGGTCTTCATCTCCCATTTCAGACTGAAGAGGGCTTCTAGTTGCTCCGTTATAACGGAGTAACTATGTATATACATGTACATATATATGCATGCATATATATGTATAGAACATGTATATACATGTCTATACATGTCTAGACATTTACAGGGAGAAAACATCTGAGAATTTTGCCTAGAAACAGGGCGTACTAGAAATCTTGCCAGCTGACCCTGCTGCACAGGTGCGAGTGACTCAATTAGGATTCCATTTTATTTTAACTTGTGTATTATCCCGGCCACATCCCAAGTAATTATATTGAAACACCCAGGACGCTTGCCTAGAAACAAAATTGTGGCACCTGGTCACCAAAAGAGAGATGCGCTGTTAAGCCTTCTTCTTGCACCGTCAAACCACTGGAAGAAAGGAGTAGTCCGTATGGGTATTAGAGAAAGTAGTAAGGCCTCACAACTGGTGTTAGAAGTGGAAATGAGTTTCGGCTAAAGGCTATTTTGAGCAAAGAACACAATTTCTCCCCCTTTTTTCCGAGAGGGTTATCGGAAGGGCGAAGCTTAATGAACTGGGAGTAATTATTTATTTTAAGGAATTCAGTGTTTTGTTCCTGAACCTCTCTTGCAGTTATGACGTTAATGTTCTGAATTTCAGTGATACCCTCGAGTTCAGTTCTTTTTTGAAATTTAAGCTCTCAGCATTGGTAAGTATTAACTTAGGAAACTTGGATCGATTAGCATACCGAAATATTTTTTGGCGTCTGGGGCTGGGGATTAAGGAATGGTTTTTCAGCACTATTTTTATGTTTGGGGCTAGGGACTTCGATTCTTGAGGCTGGTGACATGAGACTTTGATATGGAGAAATAGGGACTCCTGGGTGGGTTTGAGTTAAGAGAGTTTGTGAAAAGGGGGCCACATACTTGAAACCTGGGTCCAAGGCCGTACCAAGGATTTTTTTTTCGGAGGGGGTTTTACTAAAAAAAAGTATATTTACAAGGTTTTAACAGAAGAAAATCTAATTTAGAACTGATAGATTACAGAAAAAACATAAATATGAGGACAAAATTTCGACCTGAGAAACTGTTGTGAAATAGGATGTATAAATCATTTTTAATTTTTGCGATTTGCTAGGTTCACCTTAAATCTTGATGATAAAGCTCTGGGGTCTATATCTGATAAAGACATATAGTGGGAAATTAGAAGTTTCAAAGGCGGTATATTTGTATAAATGCTAATAGTGAGTCGCTATTTGGTGTTTTTTTTATATTAGTTAACTTTTTGTATGATTTATTCGATTGAATCTTGAATCTACGCTCTACATCGTAAAAAATCACTAGATTTAGGAAAAAACCATTAGTTTTAGAAAAAAAATCATTGTAAATCACTAGCCAGAAGAAAATCACTAGGCAAAATAAAAAAAAATCACTAGAAATAGTGATAAATCACTAGGGCGTGGCAACCCTGTTGAAGGCTCAACGAGTGCATATTGTGTCTTTCAATTGAGTTTACCATGAACTCCGATTTTCTCCTGAAAGCTTTAATTTGAAAGCTATTATCGATATGCCCTTTTGACAACCTGAATCGACATTTTTTGAAATGATTAGTTCAACATGCCCTGAAAGTTCCAATTTAATACTATAAGCCCTTTCAGATATGTTGCAGACAAACCCTGAAGAAAAATATGCCGTCCTTGTCCAGGAGGCTAAAGACATTCACGTCATCCCCAGATACATAGTTATTGAACGTTTAAAAAATTTTGAACAAAATTGCTACATCAAAAGTTTAAGTGGATATCTTCAAGATTTAAGGAGGAGGAAGCCGGCAGAAAAAATGGGACTTGGTTATGGGGCTAGCTGCCCTCTAATCTCTTTTAAAACTTAAGAAAGGCACTGGAACTTGCAACTTTTAACCGAATTTTTCTCCTCTGAAGTTTCTACCACCATTTGTGTCATTCAAAGTGGTCTGGTGAAAAAAATACATTGAACCCGAATTCCTTATCATTTAGGCTGCACTATGGAGCTCTTTAAGATTCTGGCTTTTGTGGCATCTAGCCTTCCATGTCTCTTAGATGCGGGTTCACTGTAAACCGCTCTTAGTTGTATTTTTTATTACCATAAATAATTTTTAATTTGTTTGTGTATAATGTTTTACTTTGCATCCTCCTAAGTTCCTGTTTAAAGAAGTATTATTTTTCCATTTATGCTTAATTTTAACTAGTGCTAACAACTCACCGCAGTACCATACCGCCTGAGGCCAACACAGCTAGGCACGCTCCTCCTTTATTTTAATCTATTCAAAGTTTCCCTCTTTATACTCTCTTAGGAAGTTCCCATTTCCTTAAATATTTCTTTATTACATCCTCCCACCCCAGACGAGGATTACCTGCTTTCCGTTTAGCCCTAGACAGTTGGCCGAAAAGGACAATCTTCGGAAACTGTCATCTTTCGTCCGCAGAACGCGCCCTAGCCATCTCAACCTTTCTTTCATTATAGCCCAAGAAAGCGGGATTGAACTACATTTTTCGTACAACGTACTATTTGAAATACGGTCAGTCAGCCGGGTACCCAAAACAATCGATAGGCAATTTCTCTGGAAAACATCTAGTAAATCTTCATCCACTTCTCGGAGCGCCGATGCATCAGAGCCATATTTGGCCACTGTCATCACCGTACCTTCCAATATTCTAATCTTGGTTTGCAAACTTAGCTTCAATTCTTCCAAACTTTTTTTTAACTGTGAAAAAAACACCCTAAGCCTTGACCAATCTACTTTTAACATCTTCACTGCTCCCACCGTCTTTACTAATAATACTACCAAGGTAAGTGAAGCTGCTTACCTGATCAATCTTTTCGTTACCCAATGTCACCTTTTCATCTTCACTTTCTCCTAACCTTAGTGACTTAGTCCTTTCTAACATTAATTTTTAAACCTTTTCTAGCACCTTGAACTCGTAAAACCTCCAAAAGTTTATTCATTTTGCTCATACTTTCTTCTAGGATGCTTACAACATCAGGATAATCTAATTCAGGAGACTTTTTCCTCCCCATTTGATTCTGTGGTGTCTCATTGCCTTTTCTGCGCTCCTTAAGACAAAGTCCACTAAAATGATCCATATAAATGGGGATAGAACACAAACCCACTTAACTCCTGATTTAATACAAAACCAGATGCTAACCTCATTTCCTACCTTGAGTGACTAGGGCTTTGGAAAATACAATGGCTCAGAGCTAAATCCAAAGAAACAAAAAAACTAGTAGATTGTTGTCTTTTTTTATGCCATTCTTATGCTTATGCTTCAGAACATATTTTTAATTTTCCAGACCATTTTATTTTGTTTGAGAATGTTTCTTTGATTTCTAGGGATCGCGGTTTAAAGCAAAATTTTCGTGAAACGCTTGAAATAAAGAAAATATTATTCAAGAATATTGCTTTGAATCGGGATACAGGTGAATATGGGCTGAACTCTATCTATGATAATTTATTAAAATCTGACAGAGTAAAGTTCAATTCACCGAATGTAGTTGACCTTTGTCCAAATGTTATATCATTGAACGCTAATGAACCGAATCCAAGAAGGTCAAAGAGGCTAGCTTCCGCCTTTGCTTTGAAAAGAATTAGAGACTTAAACAATATGTAGTTTTTTTTTATTTTTTCTATATAAACTTTTGTTTTAAACTGTTTTAGTTTAGTTTTACTACTGATGGTCCCTGTATATGTGACCGAAATGTCTGGTATTTTTTGTGAAATTTATTATACACTGTCTATTAAAAAGGATTTTATCCCTATTTTGGACTTTTATTTTATTCTTATGCTGTTGCAGACATTCTTCAAGTTTTGAAGGTATTCACTGATACAGTAATTGCCCCAGTCACATGGTTTTTTGTATATCATTGAAAGTTTCAAGCTGCTAATTACTGTCATTGAAAGATATTATTTCAGTGGAAGACTTCGATACCTACTGAGACGGAAGTAGATCTGGGTGCACTTCCACCCAAACAAACTTCAAAATTATTACAGTTTTCCTAGTACTGTTTTTCGTTTGTAGCAATCTTTTCGGAGTTCGACATCAAAGTTTATTAGGAGAAAAAAATTTGATTATCATTATTAAAATAGAATTGAAATCTTAATAAAAATTTCGAAAACTGATTATGAAAAATTAGTTTTTAGAATACGATAAAGGCTCGCCACCAGGTTGGCGTTAAAATTGAATCAGAACGTCACTGATTACATCACATTTGTTTCTAAAAGACTAGCAGAAGCTAATCGTTTGAAATACGCATAGAAGGTAAAACCTCCTTTATAATATATTCAAACGCACTTATTAATCCAGTGGGTCAGAAATGACATGTTCTAGAGTTTGAATGTCAATTTCTTTCTTTTCAGCATTAGCGAAATGCTAACTTCCATTAAAGTAAGAATTGCAGGCTGAAGACACTTATGCAAAAGTTTATTTAGAAAATTACCCGACTCTTTACAATGCTTTTTGACTAATTTTGTCATTTGTATTTTTTAACAAACATAAACTGGAAGTCTACAAGAACTAAGTTGTTAAACTCGTTATCAAGAATGGTCTGCTTGCTTTTTTTTGCCCTTTTTTCTCTTAGATTCCTTTGTCCATTTAGTAATTCCTCGCCACTAATGAAATAAAAGACGGCGTCAAGATGTGTGGAAGTGGAATACTTATTCTATTTACTTTTGAGCTGTCTAGTCATTGTTCGTTAATCTGTAAAGAAAAAAGAGAATAGGATTTTCGTCCACAAATTGGTGGCCACTATAAGCTTAAACTTTAACATTAACCTTATAATTAAATATAGTAGTTGCAAGAAATTAGAAAAAGTATAATTTATTTTCCGTGTCAGAAATGTGTAAACATTTTAACCTAAGGAAAAAAGAACTACTAAGATCATTGGTGTTCGAAGCAAAGGCCCAGTCTTCTGTTGTGTAATCCAGCATCACAGTGCTTTTCCAAACAGTTCGTGGTAACAAACTGTAAGTAGGGAGCGACCCGGCTCAATAGCAACCGAAACTCTAAAAAACGGAATTTCGACACCAATAGATACATCGAAAGAATTAGATTTTTATGCTGATTTCAAATATATAAGTTTCATCAAGTTCAGTCTTACCCATCAAAAAATATGCACCTGAGAAAATTTGACAGATTTACGAAAAAAGGAGGAAAAAACCCCCTAAAAGTCATAATACCCTTAATGATATCACACCATCAAATTCATTGTATCAGAGAACCTTACTGTAGCTGTTTCAAAGTCCTATCTGTGAAAATGTGGAATTTTGTGTTTTTTGCCAGAAGAAAGATCACGGTTGCGTGTTTATTTGTTTTCTTTTGTTGTTTTTTTTTTCTCACAAGGGTGATAGTATCGATCCAGTGGTCCTAGAATATCGCAAGAGGGCTCATTCGAACAGAAAATAAAAATTCTAGTGCCGTTTTTAAGTGACGAAAAAATGGAGGGCAACTAGGCCCCCTCCCACGCTCATTTGTTTCCCAAGGTCACCCGATCAAAATTTCGAGATATCCATTTAGTTCAGCATGGTCGAAGAATATAATAACTATGTCTTTGAGAATGACTTAATCCATCACAGTTCCCGGGGGAAGGGCTGCAAGTTATTAACTTTACCCAATGTTTACATATAGTATCGGCCATTGGGAAGTATTAAGACGTTTTCAGAGGGGATTTTTTTTCTGGTAGTGAGTGTGGGGTTGGGGGTTACGTGGGAGGATCTTTCCATGGAGGAAGTTTTCAGGGGGAGGAACATTGCAATGAAGGGGGCACCGGATTTCTCAGCATTATTTAAAAAACGATCAGTAATTAAATAAAAAAAAAAAGTTTTTCAAGTGAAAGTAAGGAGCAATATCAAAACTTAAAACGAATAGAAATTACTATGTATATAATTGGGTTCGCCCCCTAGTCAGTACCTCCCTCTTTATACTAATTTTTTTTTGTACTTTCTTTTTTAGTTTTTTAGGACTTTGTGATTAAGGGGTTATTTTTAAAGAATTGAAACAAAATTCAAACTTTAGCGTAAAGAGCGAGGTGTTGACCAGGGAGGTAACCCCCTAATATACATATTAAAAATATATGAATATAAATGTTTGTTACGTAAGTTAATTCGTAAGTTACGTATAATTATTGCTAATAAAACGTTCCTAAACAAAATCAAACAACTTTCGAGAAAGCCATTTAACCAGTAAAAGTGAAATTAATATGCAAATTTTGTTTTGACTATTCATATACGGTTAGCCAAAATCAAAACCTGTATTAATTCAAAAACGGATAGAAAGTAAACAAAAAAACAAGCTTCTTTAACTGAAAGTAAGGAGCGACATTAAAATTTAAAACGAACAGAAATTATTCCGTATATGAAAGGGGCTGTCCCCTCCTCAATGTGTCGCACTATGCGCTAAAGTTTGACTCTTTCTCACAACTCTATTTTTAAAAACAATAAAAAACTTTAGCGTAAAGAGCGAGGGTTTGAAGAGAGGAGAGCCTCTTTCATATACGGAATAATTTCGGTTTGTTTTAAGTATTAATGTCGCTCCTTACTTCAAGTTAAAAAAAACTCGTTTTTTTTTAATTTAATACTTTTCTGAATCGATTTTTCTAAAAGCACAAGATAGTTATGATTATAGTTGATATGATAAGTTTAGTTCAGTTTTATTGGCTCACTTTAATAGGATTTGCTGTGGAATTTGTGTTTATTTCTCCGTAAATTGCTCTCTTTTCGTCTTTAAAACACATTGAGTTTCTAAATTAGGAATGCCATTGAGTCAACTGATGCTGATATTAGGTCAACTGATGATTAGTCAACTGATGATGTTGTAAATGAAGCTTAGGGTTTGAGCGTTTGAAACTTTTGACTAATCAGGGTTTTAGTTTTTGCCCCGCCATGACTAGATTTTCCTAGTATTGAGATTTATATAGCACTAATTTGAGCCAATCAGAATTTTCCATAGAGTTATTGAGCCAATCAGAAAATCCTATGAAACATCTTTCTGGCTCAAATTAGTGCTAGCTAAATCTCAATATTAGTAAAATTTTACTAGGGATGGCCTTTAGTTTTTCGTCACTGTCGATGTTTTCGACTTTTCCTTTTACAACAATATATTACATGTGTTTTTCAAGAAATATTGAAAATTTGAATTGTATAAAATTTGCCATAGATGGATCACTTCGAAACACACATATTAAATATCAGGATGAATGCTCGTGTGTCGGTGCCCCGCACCCCAAACCTTCCAAAACGAACGATTTAAAATTATATTCAAACGACTATCTCAAGGTATTTTAAATAGTTCATCCCGTACTAGAACGAAGATTTGGACTGCATTACCAAAACAAACCTAAAATTCAGTAAGTATCTCTTGAAACAGAAAGCCTAGAACTATTCAGCAGAATTTCCAAAGTTACTAAGCCTAATGTAGTCTCAGAAGCTTAAGCTAAATATTAAATAAGAAAAGCAATTTTTTCAACTGAAGAAGCAACATTAAAACTTTGAACGAAAAGAAATTATTACGTTTTTGAGGGGGTTCTCCCCATCGTCAATACCTCGCTGTTTAAGCTAAAGTTCGAATTTTCTTCCAGTTCTAAAAATCTTTCCAAATTACTACAAAATCTTTAGCGTAAAGAGCGCCCCCTCACACGTTTTAATAATTTCTGTTCGGTTTAAGTCTTATTGTTGCTCCTTACTTTCAGTTAAAATAAATTGTTTTTTATTTAATTTCTGAAGGTTTTGAATTAATGCAGGCTTTGGTTTTGGCTCACCGTACATAAATAATTAAAACGAAATTTGCAGATTAATTTGACTTTTTTTGGCTAAATGGCTTTCACCGAAGTTGTTTAATTTTGTTTATGGACGTTTTTATTTGTCAAAAATATACATAACTTACGAATTAACTTACGTTACGAACTTCTATATTAGCATGTTTTTATTACGTATATTAGGAGGTTCGCCCCCTAGTCAATAGCTCGCTCGTTACGTTAAAGTTCGATTTTTTTTTTCAATTCTTTAAGAATGACCCATTAATCACAAAGACCGTTAATTGGAATAAATAGCTCTTATGAAAGTACTAAAAAAACTTCGGCTTACAGACCGAAGTATTAACTAGGGGCGAGCCCAATCATATACGTTATAGTTTCTGTTCGTTTTAAGTTTTGATGTTGAAAAGTTTTCAGTTGAAAAGTTTTTCAGTTGAAAACTTGTTTTTTTTATTTAATTTCTGATTTTTTTTAAATAATGCTTGGAAATCTGGCACCCCTTCATGGAAATGTCGCTCTCCTATGAAAAATCCCTCCATGTAAGAATCCTTCCATGTATCTCCTCCCCCCCACCAGAAAAAATCCCCCTGGAAACGTCTGTATACTTCCCAATAACCAATACTATATGTAAGCAATGGGCAAAGTTCATAACTTTCAGCCCTTCCCACAGGGACTGTGAGGGATTAAGTCAGCATCAAAGACAAAGCTATTAGATTTTTCAACTATACTGAACAAAATTGCTGTCTCAAAATTTTGAAAGGGTGAATTTGGGAAATGACCGTGGGAGGGGGCAAAATTGCCCTCCAATTTTTTGAGTGAATCAAAAAGAGCACTAGAACTCATAATTTCGTTTCGAATGTGCCCTCTCGCGATATTCTAGGACCGCTGGGTCGCTACAATCACCCCTGGAAAAAAGTAAACACGCATCCATGATCTTTCTTCTGGTAAAAAATACAAAATTCCACATGTTTGCAGATATGAGCTTGAAACCTCTATGACTTTTGGGGAGTGTTTCCAGCTTTTTTTTGAATATGGCAAATTAATCAGGTAGATTCTGATAGGTACGAGTAAACTTGAAGAAATTTATATATTAAAAATCTGCATAAAATTCCAATTCTTTTGATGTATCTATTGCTATCAAAATTCCGTTTTTTAGAGTTTCGGTTACTGAGCCGGATCACTCCTTACTTACTGTTCGTTACCACGGACTGTTTGATGGAGTATAAATTTACTCCGTTGATCAGAAGTGCTTTCAATCAGAAGTGCTAATCCATAAACGTATACAGCGGAGAGTGATGATTTTCTTAATGAATAGACATAAGAGCGATTTTTCAATTTTTATGGTTTTTTTAATGAAAATAACGAATGATGGGTATTTTCAAAATCTAGGAAACGATTTCCTCCTCCCTATTGCCGCCCCTGATCAGAATCCCGACCTTTTAGTCATTGTCCACCAGAAAGAATTGTCTGTCATTCACTTAAACTGCAAAAGTATTTTATTTCTTAAAGAATACTCAAGATAAATTCTGCTGGATGAAAAGGAATGAACTGCTCGATGAACTGAATTTGGTAATTTTGCTTTTTGTACATTAATTATCCAGCATTTTTGAACATGGATTTTTTTAAAAGTATAAATTAGAATCAATTTTTTCGCGATTATACAAGAAAGGTATATTATATACCTTTCTCTCGCGATTATACTAGACTCCTTAGGAGCATAAGCGGTCAAGGAGCCTTACACCCAATCCACCACCACGTAAGATCCCAAAATAGCGCTGTGCTCCCTATATATTCATTCACTTCCTATCAATTTGTCTTTTTGTTCTCACTCCCCAAAACACCTCTTAAACCAATTCTTATTTGCATACCAGCCCTTCTTGTTCGTTTTTCTCTCTTCTTCTATTTCACTAATCCTTCTCTCAGGTTTACTGACACAATTAACAGAGCAAATTAGAATGGCGTTTTTACAAAGGCTGAATCAGCCTGCCTATTCTCATCATCAATAACTCTCTGAGAATGTCAAAGCAGTAGATCCAATTATCTGGTTAATGACGGCAGGAAGAAGTTTTAGATACTTAACTTCGAAAATATTCACAAGAAATCAATCAGAACCGGATGCTGATTTTCCTTTGGATAACGATTTTCCCCCTTTTTTATTCTTTTAAAAGAAATTGCACAAAATATCATTTTCATGATTTACACTATTCTAGCTTTTTTCTCCCTAACTTCTCTAATAAACTGAGAAATATCCAAAGTCAAACTATTCGACTATGCTAGATTTCCTAGCCAAGGAAATAATACAAAACTTCCAAGGGAATGTTTATAAATTCCTTTGTCTCAAGTGAAGAGTTTATGCTTAGTGCATCTTGAAGAATATTTAGAAAGTGAAATTGCCAGACGAGGTTAATATAAAGGACCTTATAGGGCTATACGTATAAAAATTATGTAGAAGTTCGTATTTATCCACATTCAGTGATTAAATACTACTCCCTATTTAACCACCTCTCCGAAATGGCTTGAAATACGATTATCTGGCTATGCCTATAGTTAATATAACAGTGCTTCAGTACTTTTTAATTAACTAATTACAAAATTTTGACAAAAGAAAGTTTAAAAAAAATTGTTAAAAAAAAAAGTTAAAAAAGAAATTGGTTTGCAGTAGAGCAAAGGTGAGCCAAAATAAAATATAGTTTTAAAAGCGTAAAAAAACCAAAAACACCAACAATAAATGAAAAAACCCAAAACAATAAGAAATTACAATAAATAACTGATTCAAAAACAAAACGAGCAGAAATTATAGTTATTAGGACTGACGCTTCCGAATCCTCCCCACAGCCCTCTAAAGACCAGAACATAATTTGCACTTTACTGGAAACAGTCCTTATTTTAAACTGAGTTTTTATTTCTAATAAAATCACCAAATACAGCTAAGATAACTGCAAAAGAAACAACAAATTAATGCGGATTGACAGTTTAATGTATAAACTGATATTCATTCCTGAAAGTCTTATTAATTTTGGATTTATTAAAGTTAAAAAAACATCTAATATGTATTATGTTTTCTGTAAAGTATTCTTGTCTGTAGAAGAACATGAGAGTGTCAGCCTTACTCATCTTAGTAGCCTTAGTATTAGTCGAAATATTGTACTAGTAGTTCGATTAGTAGTAGTAGTAGCAGTAGCGAACTACTAAGTAGTGGTTGGAGTAGCAGTAGTAGCGGTGGTAGTGTTAGTAGTAGCGCGTGCATATTGCCTTTAGGTCAACTGATATTCCCCTTAAGCATCCTCGTAGTATGAATTGATTTAGTTCAACTTTCCTCTCAACATTTTTTCAAATCCTCACCTCCATACTGCTACTACTACTACTAACAACTCACCGCAGCATCAAGCCACCTGAGGCCAGCACAGCTACGCAGGCTCCTCCTTCATCCAAATCTATTCAAAGCCTCCCTTTTTACAACCGCCCACGAAGTTCCCATTTCCTTTAAATCTTTCTTTATGACGTCCTCCCACCCCAGACGAGGCCGACCGGCTTTCCGTTTAGCCCTAGACGGTTGGCCGAAAAGGACAATCTTCAGCAATCTGTCATCCTTCATCCGAACAACGTGCCCTAGCCACCTCCACCTTTCTTTCATTGTATTGAGCCACATTTTTCGTATAGCCTATTGTTTGAAATACGGTCAGTCAGCCGGGTACCAGAACAATCCTTAAGCAATTCCTCTGGAAAAAATCTAGCAAACCTTCATCTGCTTTTCGGAGCACCCATGCTTCAGAGCCATATTTGACCACTGTCATCACTGTAGCTTCTAATATTCTAATCTTGGTTTGCAGACTTATCTTCCTATTCTTCCGAATTTTTTTACTGTGAAAAAACACCCTGAGCCTTGGCTATTCTACTTTTAACATCTTCACTGCTCACACCGTCTTTACTAATAATACTACCAAGGTAAGTGAAGCTGCCCACCTGATCAATCTTTTCATTACCCATCGTCACCTTTTCATCTTCACTTATTCCTAGCCTTAGTGATTTAAGTAGAATGGCCATAATATCTCCCACGCGACACCCCTGCTGCCACCTACAACTTTTTTGCACCCCATATATGGGCATAGAGTCATTAGGGAGAATGATTGCGTAATCGGTCAATGACCTCTTTTTCCAAGGTCGATTTATTTGATGTTTCTATGTGTAATAACTCCGGAGCGAAGGTTGCACATGCGCATTGAATTCTAACGGGAACAATGTTATTGATCTAGGACTCGAGGGGGAAGTGAATTTCCGAGAACTTGATTGCGTAATCGATCATGAATGTTATGATCCAGAAATAGTATTTGTTGTTGTTGCTCTAGGCAATGCTATGAGTTTCCCGGAAACAGTTAGATCACGTGTTTCCCTCTCAGCCAATCAGCGAGTCGGATACATCCCCCTTCTCAGCCAATCAGAGACCTGCTTACATATGATTTTCCCCATTACATAACAATTCGCCCTTGAGATTTCGTACATAACGGGCATGCAATGTGATTCAATTATCAGAAAGTAAAGTAACCTGACAATGGATAGAACAATTAACATAATTAATGAGCTTGAGGCCTTGGCAACTGCAATTTACCATGTAAGTACATTTTTTATTTTCAAACGAATTTTCCATGGACATCCTCCAGTATACTCAATGCAAAACGTAAATATATTCCTTTACCCCCAAACCCCCCCCCCAAACCATTGTTTTACAATCAAATTCTCGCAAAAAGAAATACCATTTCGATAAATTCCTTCCTTCTATATTTCCAGCTAAATCCCCCCCCCACCATTGTTTTACAATCAAATTCTCGCAAAAAGAAATAATTATCCTTCCTTCTATATTTCCAGCTAAAGCGATCACTGACTTCTGTCAATTTTTAATGAAAATGCCGCTCTGTTTTGACACAAGACTCCAATGTGAGGCCTATAATTAGCTATCACCCTTTCCGGCTTACAAACGCGGTCAACGGAACTATTCTTCCGTCAAATTAAAACGATTTTAGGCAATAATTAAGCTAGGCCTATGCAACCTGTATAGAAGTAGAGAAACAAGTTATTTTCGAATTAGGGTCTAACAATATCCCCCCCCCCCTCCCCCATTGTCTTACAACCCCAAATTCTCGCAAAAAGAAATACCATTTTGATAAATTCCTTCCCTCTATATTTCCAGCTAAATCCCCCCCCCCACCACTCTAATACAAACATCACTTTGCAATGAAAACGAAAATATATTCTTTTACCATCGAAAGCTAACCACCGCAAAAAGAAATACATTTTCTCAAATTTATTCTTTCTCTGTGACACCCGTTGCTATTAATCCGCTAACTTGACAATACATTTCCGCAAGCATATAATTACTTTGTCACCCTTTTTCTGGTGTGTTCACGCTATCGGTCTAGCCAAATGGGTTTGTTTTGGCTGTCAAATTAAAACAGATTTTAAGCAAAAAGAGATTGCTGTATATTAAGCTTGTAGATTCGTAACCTGTATGGAAGTAGAGAAACAGATTCTAAACAAAATAATCGCTAACAATATATTTAGAACATTATGTGAAAGGGGGGGGGCAATACATTGCTTCTAACAGCTTCGTTGTAAGTAAATTATGTAAAGGGGGGGGGTGCAATGCCTTCAATTCTACCGCCATCAGTGTAAAATGAAAACAAACAGTGCAGGGCTAGAAAAGTCTTTGGGAGTTGCATGTAGCTAATATTATGTATAAATTGAATAGCATTTTAACCTATGTTTGCAAAATATAGGCCTACAGGTCGATGGGTTAACGATCTAATTTAAAGCCTATAGACCGGAAAATTTAATATTTTTCTAAATGGTAAAAATAGAAACAATGATTCCTATCCTATGGCTATAGACTACTGATTGTCTAATAAAAACGTTTGATTTCTAAGCCTAATATATTTCTCGCGAAATTTTTACTTTTTGCTTTACTGAAAAAAGATAAAATGCTTTTCTAAACAAAATTATATGGATGAGGGTACTAACTTTCTTTCTGTAAAAAAAGGGGCAAATTATTTTGATACTAATTTTTTCTCTTCTTTTTAAGGCAAATTATGAAGAATGCGTGCCCCCTCCTTCCAAGAAAGCCAGAGAGGGTGAGGCAGCCCCATCAGTGCCAGCCCCAATGTAGCCTGACAGAAAACTTAAGAGAGAGTGGGCGGATAACTACAATGCCGAAGCTACGCAAGATCGTGAAATAGCCGGCCCAGCCGCGCAAGAACATAGCGCTGCCGCCCCGCCCGCCCTCCAACATGCACTACCTGGTCCTTCAGGCACCCAAGCCCAGACGGATTATGCAAATGTAAGCATTTTTTCCTACCTATCTATTTCTTCCAATTTTTAGTCCTTTTCAATCCCAATATAAACATATCTCAGCGGGATATTAACCCCTCACCCCCCAACCATTGTTTTAAATTTATCTCCCTCGGAGATATCTAAATGTAATTTTTTGCAAAGAAACCACTCTTTTCTAATCTTAGCTATTTTCTATGCATTCACCCCTATCTCTTCGCCGCTATCTCATAAGCGAATATTTTTCATGGGTAATTTCTAGTCAATTAATGCTCACCAGTTGAAACTCAAAATCTCCTATTTTTCACAATTGAATATCACAAAGTTTTAAGAGAAGGAACTGAGAGATTATTCCCATTTATCTATTTGTCACATATGGATCCCGTAGTTTGCGCAAGGATATTTTTAAAATAGCCTTCAATCTTACAAACCCTTGCCAATATTTTAGTGATGGGGAAACATTGTTGACAATATACTGAGTTAACGGCTTACAGCATTTAATTGTACTGTTTCCTCGTCTGAAGTTCAGTCTTGCAAATCGGAACACTCGCGCGGTGGCTTACAATAATTGTGAGCTAATGAGGAGTTCACTGAACCTGTATGGAATTAGAAATATTTCAACTTTTGAAGGGGCATTATGTAGATGGGACTGGGAAGAGCTGTGGGAGGCGTTGCATGAAGTGCTACGGACTCAAGAAGCGCCACGGGTCAGGGAAGCGCTGCAGGATGCGCTGTGGGCCAGAGAAGCGCCACAGGGATGCGCCACGAGTCAGGGAAGCGCCGCAGGATGCGCTGTTGGCCAGAGAAGCACCACAGGGATGCGCTGTGGCTCCGAAAAGCGCCGAAAAAAAAATAAATAAATAAATAAAATTAGTAGGGATGATTTGAACACTTTGAAAATAAGCTATTTTTTTGAACAAAATCAAATTGCAGCCTTCCATGTAAAGCGGCATTTTAGAATGTATTTATCTTATATTAAGTTGGATTTTCTTTCAGTTGAATTAACCAAATGCTACTATGCTCATACTGCTACTACTACTACTACTAAGCACTGACTTTAAATAATAATTCAAATTTTAACAGTAGGGATGATTTGAACACTTTGAAAATAAGCTATTTTTTCATTTATAGATTGGATTGGTCCCCTACTCTCCGTCCAGTGAAGAAGAGGAAGAACCAATTCTAACACCGCCAGTGGAGATTCAAGACAATGACTGGCACAGTATCATTGAAGTACCTGATAATATTGATGAGTTTTTTGCTGATTTTTTTAAAGTAGATAGTAGCACAGTTGAGCTGGTAGACTTGAGCCCGAATACTTTACAAATTTTAAATGATTTTACAGGGAACCCTCCTCCCACTGATTACTCACTTCAAACAACTGAAGTGGAACAGAGTCCGAATATTGTAGAACAACTGGGGGGAGGGGGTACATCTTTCCCCGATTTTCAATTATCCAACACATTATTAAATAATATAGTTGTTTTCACTGCAACGTTTGGGGATCCATTTAATTCGCTTATGGGGGGAAATTTTGTTTTTGATCCTGTAGAGACTGTGCATGCCTATGTAGAAAAAATTCGTGCACTACTGGAGAAACAAATTCAATTGTGGGGGGGTAGGGATTCAATTAAGGTTTCCATTGTTTTAAAGGTTTTTTATTTGAATGAGGGGAAAAGTGAGGTTTACTATCATTTTATACATTCCGAGATGCGCATAATTTATCCAAATTTAGAAAATTTTGAGGGAGTTTTTAGTGAGTGGGTAGGACAAATTATAGCGCATCTCGAGAACTATAACGAAAATGGGAGTGGGTCTGTAGTTTTATTTACTGAAAATTTAAGCGTTAATATTTGTAAATTTAAGAAAGATTTTATTTTAAGATAGGGTGATAGGGATACAGTTTTAAAATATAATCCAGATCTAGTAGGTTGTCGTGGTGTCCAGAAGATCTGTTTTGAAACAGATCAAAAGTGTTTCAGATATGCTTTCCTCATATCAGCCTTTCAGCCTCTAGCAGATGACGCTACCAAGAAGAATTTAGATCACTGGGCTGTACATGGGAAGGATGGGTCCGATTTCCCAGTTGTAGATTTCTCATGCTTAGAAGGAAAATACCCAGTAACGCTAAAATCTATTGACATTTTTGAAAGGGCTAATGCCCATTTAAATATTGGTGTTACTGTGGTACAATACGAAACAGAATTTGAAGATGGGACTCGTTCTAAAAAGAAGGGGGTGGTTTTCCCCGTAAGGGGCCCGTCAGTTGATTTGGTTAAACACTGGGTTTGGTTATTATGCACGCCACCTAGTCAACCGAACGCAATCGGTCATTTTAACCCTATCACTGACATTAGTAGAGTTCTGGGGGAGGGTAAAAAGGGGCGAGGGGTATGTTTCTACTGTCCAACATGCCTATCTAGATTCCGTAGTGATATGAAACTACGGGATCATATGAAGCATTGTAGACAGCATGGATATCAGACAGTGGAAACGGTTTCAGGGGATAGGTCCATTCTACGCTTCAAAAATTTCCAGAACACCCTTCTCCAATGCAACAAAATATCTTTAGACTGTGAAGCTAAGCTGGTGGAGGTGAACGACCCCCAATTTCCAAACCGAGTCAAAGAACGCCAGGCTATTGCAGTGTCCTACGCCCACGCGCAAAGAGACAATTCTAACACCATGCGGTTGTTAGAAATAGTAGAAACATTGGATGAGGGGCCCGAGTGCATGGTCAAGGCACTGACTAAACTGATTGGTACGGCTAATGGTGCTATTTCTCGTTTGAGAAATACGCATTATCCAATGGTGTTGTCCGCAGAGGATCGTCTCGCGATTAAAAATCAAAAAATATGTTGGGTATGTAAGGGAGAGTTTGCAGAGGAGGGGGATAAGGGGACTAAAGGGAAAAGAGGGGGGAGGGGGAAAGTCAGAGATCATGACCATTTGTGGCAGGAAATATCCTCGGGGGGTAGTAATTTTAGGGGGGTTGCGCATCAATCGTGTAATTTAAATGTTAGCCAGCAGTTTTTTATCCCTGTTTTTATTCATAATTCCAATTATGATTTAAAATTTATTTTACCGGCACTGGCACGTATGCATAGGGAGGGAGGGGGAGTAGATTGTCCATGGGTGAATAGTTCATTTACCTACAACATTATTCCCAAATCGGCCGAGAAGTTGTTGCTTCTCGAACTGAAATGGCAGGCAGTGGATAATGAGCGTACGTGCTGGAATAAAATCAGGTTTTTAGATTATTTTAGTTTTTTTCCCAAGGCATTGAGTCAATTGATTCAAGTGCAGAAAAGCGACAATTTTGATAGCTTTCCCTTGCTTAAACAGCACTTTCCAGACAGTGAAATGTATGACCTGTTGACCTGCAAAGGTATATACGCATACGACTATTACTGTTCTGGCGCTCGCTTAAGCGAGGAGAAATTACCTCCAATTGAAGCTTTTCACAATTCACTGACCAACAGTGAATGCACAGCCGAGGATTATGAGTTTGCCAAGAAGGTGTGGTCCAAGGGGGATTGTAAAAATGGGTGGGATTATTGTAGACTGTACTTGGCCAGTGACGTTCTAACTCTGTTGGATATAGTCTGTAAGAATACAGACCAGATCTATTCAGAGTTCGGGTTAGATATAGGATATTATTTTTTACACCCCATTTAGTAATGGATTTAATTTTAAAAATTAGCAGGGAGGAAATAGGCCTAATCACCGATGTAGATCAGCACCTTTTTGTAGAGCGTTCAATGAGGGGAGGGTATGTTTTTCACGGGGACCGCGTCTTATCAACCGATCCGAGCGGACAAAGCACCGGTGTAAAGTCAAATGCAGTGTTCTTGGACATGAACTCATTGTACCCCTCGGCAATGTCCCACTACTCTTTGCCGTGTGGGAACTATCAATGGCTTGAGAATCCTTGTGAGTTCCCTGACATTACCACCGTCGAGGACAATGGGCCACAAGGATGGTTCTTTGAAGTTGACGGTCACATTCCGCTGGCGCTTCACGACTCAGTCAAAGATTTTGTCTTTCCCTGTATCAATCGACCCGTGAGCAGGGAATCTCTGAGCCCCTACAATCGTTCATTGGTTGAGGATATGGGGATGCATTGGACTCCCTCTAAACAGAAACTGATTGCTGATTTGGACCCTAAAGAGAATATCGTTGTTCACCATGTGCTTTTGCACTGGATGGTGAGCAATGGTTTGAAGATCACCAAAATACATAGGGTCCTGCAGTTCAATCAGCGACCATACTTGAAAACGTTTATCGACACCTTTGTCAATAAACGTTCTAGGGCAAATTCAAAGGTGGAGAAGGAATTGTACAAGCTCATCCTAAATTCAGCGTTTGGCAAAATGTGTGAAAGCGTACGTAATAGATCTCGCTGTGACGTCGTGACTGACCCTCTAGAGTGTGCACGAATTATTGCCGACCCCAATTTTACATCATTCACGAGCATAGAGACTGGCATGGTTCTTCTACACA
This sequence comes from Artemia sinica, assembly GCA_027921565.1. NCBI lineage: Eukaryota > Metazoa > Arthropoda > Branchiopoda > Anostraca > Artemiidae > Artemia > Artemia sinica. Next base: position 66,377,983 of record CM051258.1, read on the forward strand.
GGCGAAAGCGAAATGTAGTACTGAACAAGAATATAGCAGGCGGCAGTTCAGTACTAGAAATTTCAAAGAAGCTCATGTTGTCGTTCTTTTACAATGTGTGCAAGGTGCAATGGCCACGGGAGGGGGAGGTTCAAATTTACTATGGGGATACAGATTCTCTGCTGTTAAAGGTAAATGGGACTGAAGATTTATTGGGTGATTTGCAAAATGGGGTGCACATCAGCTCGCGGATGGATTTCACCAACCGGAATCCATCTCTCTACCCCGAGCTGGTGAAACGTCAAGCCCCCAACCAACTATTAATGTTAAAATCAGAGACGGGGAGTGATTTGATATCCAGGGGGGTGTTCCCGGGCCCCAAAGTCTATTGCGTGGAAACACATAGTGGGGATGAAAAGAAGGCGTGTAAAGGGGTGCCTACACACTTTGTAAAGAGCAATTTCAACATGAGCGTGTACAGAGACTGTGTAGAAAGTAGCCTAGTGCCAAGAGCACAAGTGCTTGCAATTCGCTCTCTACAGTATAGAAATTATACTGTGAGAGTAGAAAAAAATGCAATGTCGTGTATATCCGACAAGGTCTATGTGCTCGAGAATGGTGTGACTGTCCTACCCCACGGCCACTACCGTATTTCAGACCGAGTTGAATGCGTAGACTATCGCAATCAACTTGGTCTGGATAAACTAACCTAACCAACTAACCACCACGAACCTGTTCAAAAATTAACTAACCCAATCTCACTACCTTAACCACCACCACTAACCCAACCTCAACTAACCCATAGCAGTGACGACAACTATTGTTTTTCCATCGCGGTTCCCGGGGGGGGGGACCCTTCCCGCGGCCACCCAGGGGGGGTGGGGGGGGGGGTGGGGGGGGGGGGTCCCGCCCGCGGCCGGCCGGCCTTCGGCCCCACGGCCCTGGGGGGGGGGGCCCTACCTTTAAATTCACCGTAATCAAGTTCAACTGTGCTAGTTCATGTTCCAAGTGTTTTCTGTTTTTTTTTTCAAGTGTTGTTTTCAAGTGTTTTTTTTTTGTACAAAAAGTGTTGTATAGAAAAGTGTTGTACAAAGATGTTGTACAGAAAAGTATTAATGTACAAAAGTGTTGTATAGAAAAGTGTTTAAAGACTATAAGTGTTTATTTATAAAGTGTTATCATTGCCGAGTTCATGATGAACAAAAAGAGTTTTCATGTTGACCAAGTGTCATGTTGAACAAGTGTTATCATATTGCTGTAATAAATGTTGCCATGAAATATTGTTTTTGTTGTTCTTGAATAGATAGATCTATAGGGAAAATTACTACTTATTCATTGAGCACATATGATTTACAGTTAGTTGTAGTCCGACTGTTGTCAACAGCATGTATCAATTTAAAACACCCTTCAGATCGTTTCTGTGTGGTCCCTCAATGTCGGGGAAAACAACACTTTTAGCTAAAATAATTCAAAATTGCGATAAAATGTTTTTGGAAAAGCCGAAAAAAATCTACTATTGCTATAGTATTTGGCAAGAGTCCTATGATAAAATAAAAGCTATTGCCACAACCATACCAATACAATTTATACGGGGACTTGATGTTTTCAATAGTATTGAATCGAACTCGTGGCTGATTATTGATGATTTGGCTGAATCCATTGAACAGTTCTCACATGAAATGCTACAACTGTTCACCGTTCGCTCCCATCATGAACACATTTCCGTTACTCTGGTTCTACACAATCTGTTTCATCAAAGCAAATGTATGCGAACCCTTGCTTTGAATTGCACCGTCTATATTATCTATCGAGTTGTTCGTGATTCTAGCTCACTCATAACTCTCAATAAGCAGATATACCCCGGCGCCCCTAAATTTCTGTTGTCAGCGTACACTCAGGCGACTAGCAAGCCCTACGGTTACATTTTGCTGGATCTTAATCAGAGCACGCCCGAGGATCTACGTGTAGTCACCGACATTTTCAACAATGAAATTACAGTATATCTTCCGGTGAACAGTAGAAAAGGCTATTAGTCGCCATTATGACACTGAAGAAACTACACGAACAACGGCATTTATTTTCCGTTTTAAGCACTTCAAAACCTCCGCTTAGGAAGGCTATACTCAAACATGGGGTTGACAATGATTTCATTAATCTAATATCTGAACTTTGTTTAAATTTAACTGAGGGCAATGTTCAACTGCCAGAAGGTGTTAGACAACAGACAAAGCAACATCGTTCCACTGTACGCGCCTTGGCTTGTAAAAACAAGGGAAAAAAATTTAAAAGAAAACGGCTCCTTCAAGCAGGCGGTAGCTTTTTCACACTTTTACTGCCAATAATTGCAGGACTTGTAAACAATTTTCTCTAGTGAGAATGCCAAAACCCTATAAATTGACACCATTTGAACTTGTCCTCTCGCCCGTCGAACATTTTGAAGACAATCTAAGCAAATTCATTAACGATGAGAATATTGCCGATGACAAAAAACTGCTTTTACTTCAAGATGCATTGCGACGTATGGACAAACATTAACCTAATCGTGAGAGACCCGTCGCCGATCTCTCTAAACAAGAAACATCTCAAGATTCTGCACAATCAAAGGAGAAGGAATTGAATTCGATTGTATTGAAAATTGGAAACCTATTGCCACTCACCTATCGAGAACAGAGTAAAAGAGTATTATCTTATCTCGTGTTGGAATCTGGCGATCAAGTTCAAGTCGACAGCGCAGGGAAACGAATTATAATTCAGGGAAAAAGTTATAATCTAGTTGATTTAATTCGTGATATGGTGACGAATCGTAAAGGACTTTTATCCTTTGACGATAATCTATACACCTTTCTGTGTGTATCAAACTTTCCCAAAAGTCTTATTGGCAATAAGCAAATTCTGAAGAAACTAAGAGAATATAGTCATCCAACAACACCATTTAAAAAAGAAGAAGAAGATTCAATATTTGAAGATAGTAGCACTACTGATTTTACAACACCTGTGGCTGCTAGTCAAAAGCGAAGACGAATTGATTCACCCTCCAGTGTGCAAAAGGGGAGTGGACATTACACTACGTGTTTACGTTCAAAATGGATGAAGTTCTGAAAGGTGTCTATGAAAATATTGGTGAAGCGGGAAGTTTAAGTTCTCCCAAAACGCTTTCCAAAGTCTCCGGCACCACCACATTGAAAAATGCAAAAGAGTATCTAGAGAATGAGCCGAGTTACACACTGCATCGAAATCACAGGCTTCGCAGCAAACAATATCGACAAACTAAAGCCTTTTTCCCTCTGCATATAATGCAAACGGATCTTTTAACTTTAGACGCAGTTCAACGGCGTCACAATGCGCCCTACAAATATATTCTAGTGGCAATCAGTGTCTTTAGTCGCTATGCCTATGCCATTCCACTACGATCAAAGAGAGGTGTTGAAGTTGCTCGGGCCATTGAAAGTATTCTAGAACAGGATTCATATAGAAAAATTCAATTGGATCGTGGCAGTGAATTTGTTAATCCCCATGTGCAAAAGGTTCTTTTGAAATATAATACAACACTTTATCATAGTCACAGCCCGATAAAGGCTGCATTGGCTGAACGATTAATAAGAACGATTCGTCTATTAATTTCAAGATATTGTACCCTGAAAAATACATCTGCTTTTATTCATGATTTAGATAAAATCATGTTGATTTATAATCAACGACCACATCGATCTCTGTCCAACTCTACACCAACGGATGTTCACTACAATGAAAATACATTTGATGCTTTTCTAAAGCAATACTCCAATGGCAATGAGAAGAAAAAGAAGAAGAAATTCAATGTTGGTGATACTGTTCGAATTAATAGAACCACCAATATTTTTGAAAAGGGGAATTATTTATGGAGCACCGAACTTTTTAAAGTGTCCAAAATCCTTGACACCGAACCCACGACTTATCGACTGCGAGACACCAAAGATGACGAGATTCTCGGCGGTTTTTATGAATATGAACTGCAAAAAGTTAGAAACACTAGTGAAAGTTATCAAATTGAAAAGATATTAAAGAGTCGTACTCGTAGGGGCAAGAAACAGTTGCTTGTTCGCTGGCTAGGATACAACTCAGATTTTGATTCTTGGGTCAGTGCTGAAGATATTAACAATGCCCAATGATTTCTATGTGACTTTCATGTCCAATGTTTCTGATCCTCTCTACAACGACTTGAATACAACAAGTGATTTTTGGACGAAACTCTCCCCCACCATCAAATTCGACGACGGAAAGTATGAAGTGGCTCTTGTCGACTGTATTCTCAAAAATACCTATGAAATCCTGAGAAAGGATCGTAAATATGATATAAAAATTAGACCCAATGATTGGCCGCCACCTCCATCGGGTGATCAAGAACAAATTCAAAAAATCAATTGGATGGATTATCCATACATTGAATTACCCTACGAGGAACTCACCTGTATGAATGATTTATGTCGTTCTATTAATAAAAGAATTTCCGCTCGTAAAAAGGGAGCTTTTCATTTCAACTATTCAAAGGAGGAGGGCAAGATCTACATTAGTTCACCTATTGCCAGTGAAAAGGTTATTCTCAACGATAATCTAAAGGATGTTCTTGGCTTTAAGCTCAATATAATCAATGGTAAAAGTGCCGGAAACACTAATTTCATTTTTGCTGACTACCCGCCTGCCTTCACCACAGACACCTGTATATTTCTCTACGCTTCATTTGTGGAAACATCTCGGGTTGGTAATTCAAATGTCCCCCTCCTACGAGTTCTTGAACGAAAAACCAATCAAGAACATATTCATCACTACAATATAAAGCATCTTCAGTATATTCCCGTAAACACTTCCTATTTGGAACTCTGTCAGTTAACACTAAGAACCGAATTGGGTGATCCCATAGCAATTTCAAAAGGTTTGGCTGTGATTACATGCCATTTTCGACCCATCGTTCAACAGCAAGATATCTAATAAAAAAGTGGTATTCACTTGTCCTGATATTGACTGCTATGTTAATACTCTTGGTCCAAGACAACAGGGCAATGGAATGGACTACTACAAGGGTCGCTCGTCAATGTCTGGCTATGGTCTTGGCAGCTGGTTTGCTAAGCTGTTTCGCTCTTCGCTACCACTGGCTAGAAAATATCTTGTACCGGCTGCGACAGATTTTGCATCCTCTACACTATACGATTGGGGCTCTGGCAAGGATTTTAAAAAAAAGTGCTACGGAAAATCTTAGGTCCAGTGCGCGAACCCTTGGCGAGGGATTAAAACAAAATGGTAAAGGCTTAAAAAGGTCAAGAAACAATGCATCACTCATCAGTCTCTACTCAGGTCAGAAACGAAAGACATCATCCCTCTTGTCAAAGAAAAGAAGGAAAAAGCCGACACGTAGTGTAACCAGAAGCCCCAGGAAGAAAATTGTTAGATCGAAACTAGATTTCTTCTCCTAAGATGTCCTACCTACCACATAAGGATTCTCAACCTTCAATCACCGCCTCATTGAATCTATTCAATGCTGAAAATGTTGATGTGAGTGTCAAGCATGGATACTATGAACAATTTTATCCACAACAACCCCTCTCCGACAATATCCACTTTCAAATTTATTCCAATGAAGACTACTTCATAGATTTATCGTCCATATTTATAGATTTGCAAATGAAAGTCCGGAAATCTGATAATACAATGCCAATTCGGGGCGATGGGATATCCTATGAAAATTGTATACTCCATAATTTATTTCGTCAAATTAGTGTCTACATCAATGGCACGCTGGTGAGCACTAGCAACAATCTCTCCAACTATGCAAGCTATATGCAATTCATGCTGATGACACCCAAGTCATAAAAGGAATTGAGAGGTGCCTCCAATGGATATGAATATATTACTAATACTGATAGTACAGATGCACTTAAAAATGCTACAACTAGTGAATTACATCAGGTTGGAAAAATATATCATGAAATATTTAATATACCCCAATGGCTGCCGCCCAATGTTAAAGTGGATATAAAACTAACGCTTGCACCCTCTTATTTCATATTGAGAAAAGAACTTGCTGGCAATCCCGATGTAAGTCTCTCCCTCACCTCGGCAATACTACATGTACGCAAACAGCAGGTTATGAGTTCTGTTGCTTTGGCCGCGGAAAAACTGAGAGCCAATGGCAACAATATTAAACTACTTGTTCCTCATACAATCACCAATCAACGTCATATTGCCATGGGGTCACGCACCTTCACCGATTCATCCTTTATCAATGGTGAAATTCCATCAAAGCTTGCTTTGGCTTTTGTAAAAATTGCTAGTGCAATAGGATCATGGACTGAATGTCCACATAAATTCGAAATGTTTGGACTTTCATCTCTTGTGTGCAAAGTAAACGGCATCCCACTCTACAATCTATCTTTTGATAAATCCTATAGAACATTGTATGAGTTGACCATGCAAACCCTAGATCATGATTCGCAACTATTTGAAAATGGTATAACCGAAGATATGTTTGCTAAAACACATGGTATCATTGTACTGGATTTGTCTGGCACACAGGATATGAGTATAGTACGTACGGGGAGTGTGCGTTTAGAGTGTACATTTGCAGACCCATTGGCTGAGAGTGTTGCCCTAATCTCACTAAATCAATATGAAACCTATTGGGAAATCACTCCCGAAGGTAGTGTTCTACTAGACTTGGCGCCATGAACACCAGTCAAATAATCAGTGTATTTAATATGGACCCCTACATGTCCCAGTACAAATCCTATTGTCTACCCTCAGACTTTCTTGGAAAAATTCAAAGCGCGAACAATACCTTGATTATTGTTAATAGCAGTCCATCGACTCTGCTGACGGGTCATTGGCTGTGCATCTATCAAACAACGAAGACGATTGAATTTTTTGATCCTCTTGGTCTACCCTATACATTCTACACACCTCACATCAGCAACTATATTGAGAGCAGTGGGAAAACTATTATTCAAAATCGAAAGAGGGTGCAGGATCTAACGACTAAAAGCTGTGGCTTCCACGCACTACTATATTTTGTGTTCCGAGGTCGTGGCTATACTTACAAGCAGTTTCTCCACATTTATGGTGACAATCCACGTCTGAACGACTTTCTAGTGGAAAATATACTTACAAGTGTATTTAATATTGATTTCAGTGCCCTAAGAGTAAAGTGCTTAAAAAATGTTTGTGAATTTGTTTATTAATAAAATGTATATATATACAACAATGTCTTTAAATCTTCACTTTTAGATTTCTTCATCGGTGTATAGGCAACTGTCGTGAACTACTAATGCTGGTAAATCATTTGGATTCACTGTATATTGATCTTGATTGACGGCAAAGTCAGGGTCACATTTTCTACAGTACAATGTAACTTCACTCTTGTCATATCTCTTTGTATAGTCAATGATACTATTTGCATTCATATTATGAAATTCACGAGTTTCAATCTGTCTATTTGAAGCAATATCACATACAGTGTTTTCAAGTGGTGAATCACATTCGGTAACTGCCAAATAAAAATCACTTGGTTTATAGTCATAGTAGGTGGTGTCGTCACAGCGGTGACGTAGAAACCAGATTGTCTTGTTACCCCAACAGTTGAATCGTAGACCAGATTCCTCTTCCCAGAATAATTTAAATCCACGACGATACCAATCTCGTAGAAATAAACTAAAATCACGTTTAGGATTCTTTCCAATCATAGCGGGGTAAGTATTCTCCCACTGATCACATTTATCATTGTGACAATTGGAGCACAGGTGCCCTCTAGGGTGAGAGTCACACACCTCCTCAAGACATGAATTACATCCTTTAATTTGTACTGCATAGCCTCTATGTAATTTACAAGGATTACATAATTTACACTTTTCACTATAGTCATCAATAATTGTACAATTCTCACATTGAGTCCAACTGCCAAGAGTGTACAAGCACAATGGACATATATAGAACATTTTGGTTTCCGATGTCAACTCTCTCACAGCTAAAACGAAACTGATCGTCCTCGCTCGATAAATTCAATGAGAGGGAAATAGGGGGAGAGAGGAGTAACTCAGTGACGCTACCTCTTTCGAAGGAGGAGCCATCTACATTGGCAATGAAAGTATATCCACAATATGATTCTGCTTTGTTCCAATTAATATATCAATAAATTGAGTATAAGCATATGAATCACATTTTAAAAGTTTCATATAATAGTCCAATGGGGGAGAATCACTTTTCATTATATTGTCAAGTGTTTCCTGAGAGAATATCCTGCGTTGAAGAGATAACTCGAGAAAATCATCATCCAAAATCAAATGTTTTTCCATAAACACTAGATTTGATCTAATTCTCTCTTTCTCAAATTTACTCATTTTTCAGTCCTTTCACTCTGACTGCTGACTCTAGACTGAGCCTGATTCGTTAGCCCTAAGCGGAAAAGAAAGGGAACATTTTCGATTTCGAAACAATTTTATTGAATAATTACAACAACATCAATCATACTATGCATGTACAATTAGCGATAGAGTTTATTGTCTTCAATATGTTTCACTAATGCACTTAAAGCACATTGAAGTCTATTCACATGTGCTATATCAACTTTTGCGGCGAAACATAATTGATCTTCCATTTTAAATTTGCTCAAGGATATCACATATCTTGCATATACTGCATCCCATTCCAGACAAAGCCGCAATCCTTTCGTAATTTCCACTGCAATGTTTGGTGCTCTTGTACTATTACCATCAACTCCACTATCAACTTCTAATAGTGTAAACATTCCACTCATTATTATAAATATATATCCAAATGAGTAAAGTCAAACTGTTCTCACTCCTTTGAATTCTATTCACAGACTAATAAAAACTATAGTAAAAATCCTTTCATCATATTTCCCTCCGCCGCTAATATGTAACCAAGCCCTCTGATTGGCTGAGAAGGGGGATGTAACCGACTCGCTGATTGGCTGAGAAGGAAACACGTGATCTAACTGTTTCCCGTTATCGTATCAATAAAATTCCCAATCGATTACGCAATCAAGTTCTCGGAAATTCACTTCCCCCTCGATTACGCAATCAAGTTCTCGGAAATTCACTTCCCCCTCGAGTCCTAGATCAATAACATTGTTCCCGTTAGAATTCAATGCGCATGTGCAACCTTCGTTCCGGAGTTATTACACATAGAAACATCAAATAAATCGACCTTGGAAAAAGAGGTCATTGACCGATTACGCAATCATTCTCCCTAATGACTCTATGCCCATATATGGGGTGCAAAAAAGTTGTAGGTGGCAGCAGGGGTGTCGCGTGGGAGATATTATGGCCATTCTACTGATTTAGTCTTCCTAACATTAATCTTCAAACCAATACTAGCACCCTGAACTCACAAAACCTCTAAAACTTCATTCATTTTGCTCTCACTTTCATCTAGGATGCTTAAATCATCAGCGTAATCTAATTCCAGGAGCCTTTTTCCTCCCCATTTGATTCCATGGTCTCCCATTACCTTTCGTGTGCTCCTTAAAACAGAGTCCATCAAAATAATCCATATAAAGGGGGATAGAACACAACCCTGCTTAAATCCTGATTTAATACAAAACCAGGTGCTAACCTCATTTCCCACCTTAACCGCAGCAGTGTTATTCTCAAACATAGCACTAATCACTTTAATGTATTTGTCTCGTATACCATACAAGGATAAAAACCTTTACTAAAGCTGTTCTATCAACAGAATTGAACGCTTGCTCATAATCTATAAAACTGAGGACCAAAGGTGTTTGAAAACTCAGGCACTTCTCAATTATTAGCCTAAGAGTGAAAATTTGGTCGACACATCCTCTACCTTCTTCTAAAACTGCACTGTTCTTCTCTTAAAACTTCGTCTACGGCATCTCTCAGTCTAAAAAGTATCATATTACTAAAAAATTTACTACGTACAGAGACGAGACTAATGCCCCGATAATTATTACACTCACTTTTATCACCTTTCTTATAAAGTGGCTTAATTAAGGCTTTCCTAAAATCGTTAGGTACTTCCCCTTTTCAAAAATCATATTCACAACCTTCAGTAACTTATATCTAACCTCAGAGCCACCATATTTAAGAAACTCATTTACTACCCTATCAGCACCTGGAGCCTTATTATTTTTTAATCCTTTTAATACTGTTGCTAATTTCTCCTCACAAAACAATTCTTCCTTCACATTAGTTTTTTCCTTATCGATAATTGCGGCCCCATTCCTATCTTCAACTAGGCCAGGTCCAGATTGACTACCCCCTCTGAATTTGTTAACATGCCAGTACAATATTTTACTATTATGCCATCTAGATGCATCTTCCAGATCCTTGGCAATTTTATCCATGGCCTCCACACCTCCTTAGTTCATATTTTAATGCTTTCTCCACTTTCTTTACATTCCTTTTGTTTTCATGTGATCTATCACTCAGATAATTCTTGTACAAGTCCTTTCTCTATTATATTAAACATAAAGCTTTTTCAAAAATATTCTTTGCTGCAGTTCTAGCTTTCTTCCCTAAGACACCTTCAGCAACTTCACAAATTATTTTTCTAAAATTATTCCAACCATCTTCCTTATTATCAAATTTTAAACTCTTAAGTTTAGTATTCAACTGTTCCTGGAAAGTTTCTCTCAAATTCTCATTCTGGAATCTGCCAACATCATAACTTCTCGGGAGGTAGTTACCCTTCCGATATTTCAGCTTTAAATTAGCCCTTGACACTACTAGATGGTAAGCTTCACCTGAATGTCAGTGGTCTTTTCAAAGACTCAAGGTCAAACATGCCAATCTTTCCCAATAACATGTACTATATGTAAACAGTGCGCCAATGGCAGATCTTACAACCCTTGCCCAGATGGCTCTGTAGGGTGGACATCCAAGGAAACATGGTTTTTGGAGTTTTTTTCAACTATGCTGAACACAATATCAGTCTCAAAATTGTAATTGGATGGATTTGGTGAATACAGGGACGTAAGAAGGAAACTGGTTGGCCTGAAATCGCTTTTTACTCTAAAAAAGGCACTAGGTCTTTCACTATCTTATTCAGCTCCTTCTTAAGTTGCTACTTTTACTCCATCCATGCCTTGGTTAAGAAAAAATAAACAATACATTGTGCCCATTTCGCTCTTTACTTTGTTTACCTTTCGGTTAGTTTAATATCCTCCACAACTAGCATTTTAATTTTCAAATTCAAGATATTTCCTCCCTAAGATATTTCAGATACACCCTTTTGATTACCTGCATGAAAACAACATGTCATGATTCTTCCCCCTCAATATCCTCTGAAATTTTCACCTTCGTACCCTTAGCCTCAGATTTACCAGTAGTAACAGAACTAGTAGTAAGAGTATTACTAGTTGTAGTAGTAGTAAGATTAGTAGTAGTACAAAAAGTAGCAGTACTAGAGCTGACAGTAAAAACAGTATATACATATTCCCTTTTGGTCAGTTGAGCATCCCCCTCAACAAGACCTGAAAGTTTCACCTAAATACTGCAAGCTGTTGCTATGATATTGCCGATAAACATTTTTGACAACCTGCATGACCATAGCGTATTTTAATTTAGTTTGAGTTCCCCCTCAACATTTCCTAAAATTTCCATCTTAATACTCTATGCTTTCGTATGAGTTGCAATAGAAATAAAAGTAATGGACTAGCGGTTGTTGTAATATTAGTGGTCATATTATAAGTAGTAGTTTCCGCTTATTGGTTTTTGGTCAATTGTTCTATCCCCTATGCTTTCCCAGAAATTTTCAAATTAATATCCTAAGTCATTCCAAAAAAAACGTCAATTTGACAACATCTATGCGAACATTGTATTTTGAGTTGGTTCAACTTTCTTCTCAATATTCTCTGAAATGTTTACCTGCATACCCTTAGCCTCAGTACTACTAGCATCATAAAGGTAGTAGCAGTAGTAATAGGATACTTGTTTTGTGTTAAAATTAGAAATAAAACTAGTAGTATTAGTGGCAGTAGTAGTAGTTGGAGTATTATTAGCAGTAGTATCAATAGTGCCGTGCATATATTGCCTTTAAGTCAATTGACCTTAGCCCTAAGAATTCCCTTAAAGTTAAAACTTAAGGCCATAAGCCATTCCTGAGATATATTCTTTTTACAGCCTGTATATTGTTCTTTTAGTTCGAATTTCCTCTTTTGATTATCTTAAATTTTCACCCTCATATCCTTAGGCTTAGTAGTACTAGTATCATAGTGGTTGTAGGAGTGGTTGTATTAGTAGTGTTGCATTAGTACAAGTAGAAAAAGCGGTAGAAGTAGTATTAGTAGTAGTAGTAGTATGCATATATTGCCTTTTTGTCAGTTGAACATCACCCTTAGGATGCCCTGAAACTTTAGCTGGATATGGTAAGCCGTTCTTAGGATATTGCTGATACCCCCTTTAAACAATTTGTATGCCCATAGTAAGTTTTGATTTAGTTCAACTTTCACCTCAAAACTTCCTCGGGATTTTACCTCAATAGCCTTAGCCTTATTAGGAGTCACTACAAAAGCAGTAGTCGTAGTAGTAGTATTAGTAGTAGTAGTTACAGTATTTGTAATAGTAGCAGTAGTAGTAGTAGTAGCAAGCAAGTATTGCCAATTTGGTCAATGTATAATCCCTCTTATCATTCCTTGAAAGACCAAACTTAATGTCCTCTGTCTTTCCGCCCTTTTGACATCGTTTATGCACACAATGTGTTGATTTAGTTCAACGCTCCCCTCAAAATTATCTGAAAGCTTCACCTGAATGTCCTTGGTTTCTTTGAACACTAGAGGTCAAATATGCCGTCTTTTCCAATAATAAATAATATACGTAACTAATGGACGACTTGCATTACTTACATCCTTCACTGCGAGGGATATGGGGTTGGCATCCCTTGAGACATAGGTCTTGGACCTTTCAACTATGCTGAAGAAAAATGGCAATCTCAGAATTTCGATTGGATGTGTTTAGGGAACTAATTGGCGTGGGATCGGGGCTGGTTGCTCTCCAGTCAATTTTAATTCTTAAAAAAGGGCACTAGAACTTTCAATTTCTAATTGAATCAGCTCCTTCTGAAGTTTTTAAGACAAACCCTTCTGAACGAGGTGCCTTTATTAAAAATAAATAGTACTTTGTGCCCATATCGCTCTATAATTAGACAGTGCTGTTGTGTTGCTTATGATATTGTTTTACCATACGTGCTTATTGACTGGGCATTAATGCCTCGAGATGGATAGACTGGGCATTAATGCCTCGACCCTGGTAGACGATAATAGCACAAATAGAAGACAAGACAATTTATTTTTTTGTAGAAACTATATCTCTTTTCAGTTGCTTTCTTTTTTTTACCCACTGTTAGTTATGATTCTTTATATATTTCAATACGAAATGCAAAGTAAGCAAAAATGACCGTGCATAGTTCATAGACGTCATAAGTGACATTTATTGTATATCTGTTGTAGGTTAATTATCATATTTTAGAAAGGTTTGTAGAGAGACAAGTGTGAATCATAGAAAAATCGTAGGCCAGTGTGTTTGGTCTTTGGGGTTAAGCTAAATGGGGGTTGAGTTGTACGTGGGTGTCGAGTTGAATGAAGTTGAAGGCGAGTGAGATTGATTTGAACGTCGTTGACTTGCATGTGAATGAGATTTTTGGGGTTGAGTTGCAAGGAGTTTAGTTAAGTGGGGGTAGAGACAAAACAGAGTTGAACTGGGGCTGACTTTGAGCTCCATATACAAAATGTTGTTTTACCTTCCCCTTATCGTTAATATTTGCCATTTATGTGACTGTATTCCTGATAGAAAATTTGAAACTTAGCAATAGTATTGAATACTATTTGGCAAAGTAAAAAAATGCCAAAAAGTGGATTATTCAGACAATATATCGATAATTTGCGTTGTGATTATAGTAACCTACAGTCAAAATACTGTTAGACATTGAATTTAGTACCATTCGATAGAAAAAAATATGCTTATTTACATTTCAAAAATCGGCATCATTATCCCGAGGCGAAATGTGTCAAATTTGCCCTTTAAATACGGAGGAGTGAGCAAAAGCTAAAAAGTTCATTTAGTGACAATAAATAGAACAAAGTTGTGGAAAACGAAATTGAAGGTCAATAGGGTCCGTCACTTATTGCAGTATAATTTTGCAAATTCCTCCTTAGGACTTGAAGAGGATTAATTCTGAGAACCAACTAAATATCCTATTTTAGTTAGCAGGGAGACCTTTCTAGGGTTTTCTAGATCGTTGATAACAAAAAACGAAAAGAAAAATATTCATAACGTGAAAAACAAACGCAATCACAGAGAAAGATTAGGAAATAAACTAAATAATTTGGTTTTAATTATTTTCCCTCTGTCAATAAAAAAAGGAGAAAACTTTCAAAAATAGTTGGCATCAAACACCCCTATCATCGTCTTCCAGTTCTATGGCATTCAGGCACGAGATCACTCTGCATGATCTGTGAGCTATAGAGCAGACCCAACTTCTTGCATTAGCATCTTTCTGAGTCAAAACTATTTGGCTTACTGGAAAACTTAAAGTTTTCAGAAACTACAATGAAGCCAAAGATAAAGCAGTCATGGTGGGAACCAAGACTGTTCAAGACTGTTCTTCGCACCTATATCTCCACTGAAGGGGTTCTAAACCGTAATTTTCACTCCGATTTTGGACCTGATGATAGACACACATCGAGCGAAACTTTGTAGATGCACATATGGGTTGCAAGTCTCGAGGATACACAAATTTTGAGGATGTTAAGACCTTCTTTTGCAAGATACGATAGCCAGCTGAGTTTAGGTATTCATCATTCTTGTGTCCAAAGGTAGACAGTAAAGCATGTTCTCCAGCATTAACTATCTCTTCCTTTGTGGTCACCTTCAGGAAAACTGGATACCTTCTTCAGAACACCTCATTTTTCTTAAATATACCTGCATCCTTTTTTTTCCCAACACTATGTATATGGGAAAAGGTGTCACAGCAAAGAAGTGATGGCAAAAAAACTATGGAACTGTAGAGTTTTTTTTCCCCAAGCTAGTTTTATAAAGAGTAATTCAGTACCATAACCATCTAACATAGTAGGAAGAGTAGTAGACTTCTCAAAAGCAGTTCTTCAAATCTGTGTCGGCTTCTCCGTGAATTGCTTCGAACCCCCCTACAAATAAGGTTTCACCAAGCATGCGGGTGAATCTTAACTTATCGTTGTTGTTGGATCGAACTTCTTTCTTGGGCATTTGAATATGTACATTTTCAGTAAATTTCAACTCTCTTCAATTAAATTTTACTCGTTTGCTTTGATTCTGGTCTTTTGTTGCAGGTCCTCAACCATAGCTGTCAAAAACCAGTGAAGAGTGTGGGTACTGCGTTACAATAAATACAAAGTGTTGGTTAAATATCGTTTCAAAGCTGCTTCCACTGAAGCCTATGAAGAAGAGCTCGACCATCCAAAACGTGAAGGGGGGTCCTAGTATTTTTTTTTCCTAATTGAGCACAGGTTATCTGCATCTTTAAAGGTTTCAAATAAAGATTTTGCAAGATCATGCTTATTTTTGGTATCCTCATGAGTTCATCGGCGTCAAATAGTAACAAAGAAACATGCCGTAATTCGTGTTTGAAACAGTCTCTTCCTGATGTGATTAAACTTTTGCAACATACAAGAAATTCAGCTATATCAGGCTAGAATCTATTTCCTTGATCTTTGGTAGACCAGGTCTTTTGGCTATCACGAGGCTTATGCGTGATTTCTTTCGGAAAACATAATTCTTGACCGACTTGTTGACGGTACCATCAAGATTCGCTATTTCCACCTTTAGACCTTCTTCCGTGTTTGATTCTAAGGAAGCCATGACTTTTCAAGCTTGTCTATGACAAGCAATGTCTCTTCATGGTCCCTTTTTGCCTTGGGAACACCATCTCATTTTGTTGTTCGCTATCCAAGTATTTCGTTCCTGCAAGTTCCTGCACGAGATAGTTTACTTTAGTGCAAGCAGGACGTGATACAACTCAAGGATATCGCTGAAACTTTCTCATAAGAGTAAGGCCTCTTGTTGTCTTAAAACTCCGCATAAATTCCTGATTATAGCCAAGTCAGCTAACAACCCAGCCTACTGCCTTTCTGAGTGTTTTATCGTATAAGGGCCGTCGTTTTAAAATAAACAGTAAATTACCAGGTGACAAACGGATAGCTTGTCCTTTTTTTAAGGTAGATTTTCGTAGTCTTTAAATATAGGTAATGGCCTGCTGCTGCAAGATAGGGAAGCATGCTTTTAACTATGTGAAGATGTTCTTCCCACAGACCAAGTCTCTCTGTCCTTAGGAATCACTGAATTTTGCCAATCATATGGAGGAACTGCATTAAAAGCTTCATTGTTTTGTTTCAATTGACTGAAAGTTTTAATTCTGCTTGACAAATGCAGCTTCAAGATCTTTTAGTACTTGATGCAGTTACAAGATATCTTGCAAGTTACAAGTCATAAGAAGCTTCCAATGTATCTACTGTCATAAGCCCCTTAAACTTTAATACACAAAATTGGGGTACCCAAGCTATGATCATATTTTCTTACAAAGCGTGAGCTAATGCTATCCCCGCCAATATGTGAGATACTATTTGTTAAGTATAAGAAATTTCAAAAATTTCTTTCCGGTATGATCCTTGCATGATACAGCCAGTTCAGCTAAAAAATCTCATGAAAAGATGAAATCCACCTACTTTCAAGACAATCCTTTTCAGTAGGCTTCCAGGATTTTCACTCTCTATTATTTTCATAGATCTTCACCATAGAGGCTGGTCAAAATTTACAACAGGCATGGATTACTATTTCTCCCTTTGCTCAACTACAAACATCAAGGCAGAATGCAAGCAGGATTCACTACTCGAAGGAAGATCGATCATGGTTAGAAACAAGATACCTAATTTTGCAGCTTGTCGTCGAAATTTTTCCTTCATAAGGCTGTTCTAAGTACCAAGAGCTTTTAATTCATGGAGCTTTTAAGTACCAAGAAGCGATAAACAACAAGTCAAGCTCACGACAAGGATCCAAATTTGATATTGCAAGAGATTTTCGTATTTTATAGTTGAAAGAATTGAGTCGTTTCTTTTGAAATTCAATTGTTGAATTGAACACCATCGGCTAATATCAGTTCCTGCTATTTCCAGCCTCAGCAAAGTATATTTTTTTTTGAGGCTGGAATTATGCTGCAATAATAGATAGACAATGGAAAGCACTCTTGTCATCTAAAACGTAAATATCACGATCAGCATTGTCATCCACATGCTGGACACACTTGTTTCCACTGAACTGGGCTTCGGCTTGTTTGTGGCATGCTGCATGCTTTTTGAACTTTCGCAATTCAGTGCATAAACAAGATCTTTTATCGATAAATCCCTTCTATCCCTTAATTTTCGTTTATAAGTCCCTTTATAAACGAAAATACTTTAAAAGTCAAAGTTGATCTTGGAATGCGCGAGTTTTAGTTTTCAAGTAACATAAGTTTGGTTTACTTGCGCTTTTGATATTAAATGTAACGACTTAAAAAGTCTTAAAACAGTCTTTAAAAAGACAAGTTTTTATAAAACAGCGAAATTACCTTCCATTCTCTACCTCCTCCCTGGGAAACTCCAAATGTAAAAAGCTTCGCTTCATAGCGAAGAAATCATACGTTCATAGCGCTTAATGTGTTATTCATTCAAGCTATCAACAGCAAAACGTGACATCAGATGATGGTCTAGCTGCACAGCAAGGCCAATTTGCAAAGGTAAAAGTAGTGCGCGGGCGTCGTGCTGCTTAGACAACAGCATTTTCGGTCTATAAAATGTTCATTTAAATGCTCTTTCCAGCAAACAAATTGTCTAAAGAAACAATTCTAATCTGTCTGGTATATATTTAGAAAGCTCTTCTTCAAAGGACATGTCTGCGCAGGTCACTTTTTGTGATGGGAGTTTACTGATATCGCTTTTAATTAGTTCAGCAGCTGCAAGAATTACTCTCAGTTGTCCTTCTTCGTTGGTTCCTTTTTTCTCAGTGTCAAAGTGTTCATGAAAGATTTGAGAAGTCATCTTACTAGAAGTAACTACCTTGGGTTCGCCATTGATATTCACATAACAATCTCACCCCTTAAGTTTTCCTGCACCTTTTTCTTCAAACACCTTTTTTATGTGGCGTAAGCCCCTCTTCTTGCAAAAACTGTTTCATTTTTTCACATAGATCACTGATATCTAACTGTTTTTTTGTCATTTTCCTTGAAGTATTCCAACACAATAAAGAATATCTCATGCTCTTCTGGATCGCCCGGTCTTCCACGTTTCATCCTCTTAGTAACATTGGCGTCACTTGAAAACCTCTAGGGTACGTTACAGTACGCTGGAAAAGCAGCTGAGCAGAACACTTAATATACAGTCAGGGGCATGGAGGTCTGCCACTATACTTATGCAAAAAAGGGCGGTATTTATCCAGTCACCTTTTCTTTCTTTGCAGACAAAAGCAGTGTTTCACGATTTTTTTGTTCTGACTTGACGCCAAAAATGTCCATTCTTTTGCTTTGTCTTAAGAGTAACTGTTGTACCGAAAAAAAACACCAGTTATTCAAGTCGAACTTCATCGAATGGGATCCTTGAAGATATCTTTCCTTAGTGTTTTTCCCTAGCTCTTACCGTCTTATTTGCTTCCGTAATTTTTCTAATTCTTTCTTTCTTATGTAAGATTTGCAGCAATCAATGTGCACCCAACTTCCTACAGCAACTTCGAGGTTCTTTCCTCACAGTTTAGAGGCTGCAATTACATCCAAAAACCCTTTCTCACTGGTGACTCTTGTTGCGCCCCAGCTATCTACGCTTTTAAAGCCTATTGGACGGACGGCAGATTTTATCTAAAAAAAATTCACTTTCAGAAATAGAAATAATTCTGTTATCGGCAAAGATTCGGCATTTGTTTATTAGGAATAGTAGTAATATATGAAATACAGAAAAAAGAATTGGACTGAGAAAAGATAAGTTCCTCCGGTTAGAGGGGATTCAGCTCTTCTATAATCACCAAACAGACATAAAAAGAGTGACGGACAAGGAATCATCGTGCAAATAAAATATTGTTGTAAGAGAAAAAGAAATGCAGAAAAATTAAAATAGAGCGTAGTTCTAAAAAAAAAGCAATGTGGTAGAAGATCCTTAAAAAGAAGTTGAAGGAGAAAATTCGGCGAATATAGAGAAAAAATAATGACTGTTATTCAATCGTGCTAAAAAAATCTTGATAAATCTGCAACATTTTTTTCTCGCCAAACACAGATTTTTGGTGGAAAAACCGGAAAACGCTCATTGATTACACTGGCAAAGTAAGCGACTCTTTTAAATAATAATAATAATATAATGCAAAAACGTAGGCCAGAGCCTCTTACAAAAATGGAAAAAAAAACAATACAAAAATTTAGATAAATCTTCTAAAGTTACTGAAGTCGTACACACGCCTCTCGTATGTCTTGTCAAACGAGTACTTGAAAGAGCTGATGGAAGGTGCCAGAACAGTTTCTTCGGGTAGGCAGTTCCAAGTGTCGACGACTCGGTTTCAAAAGGCCCATTTGCCTACATCTTTGTAGAACCTTTCGGTTTTAAGCTTTAAGGGATAGCCACGTAGATAATGTTCGTTAAAGACCAGCAGCGCTTCTCCGGGGACGTTGTCATAGCAGCCATGGCATAGCTTGTACAGCTCGATCATATCACCCCAGAAATCTGTATGAGAGTGCTGGTAGGTGAAGCAGACGATGACGTTGTTTGCATGGGAGGTCTTTCAGACTTGGGGAAAACTTCATCATCCGCCTTTGAACTGCTTCCAGGGCATCTATATCCTTGTTCAGGGATGGACGAACTGTGCAATGACCATATTCAAGAATTGGGTGGACTAGCAACTTGATGAGGGTCGTCAGCATTTCTATATCGAGACACTTGAATGTTCTCCTGATCAGTGCTGATACCCGCGTAGCCTGTTTTATGGTCAATTCATAGTGGTCCGAAAAGGTCAACTTGTGGTCAACCATGATACCCAAATCTCTTTCGACCGTGCTTTGAGCAAGTGGTGTGGGCCCAATGCTGTTTGATGCGGATGAACATTCAGCTCCGAGGGTCAAGTGGTGGCTCTTCGGGATATTAATTTCCATCAGCCAAGTCTTCATCCAGGCACTAATACGGTCAAAATCTTCTTACAGTTTGGCAGAGTCTTTGGGTAACAAGATCATACGATATAGCTTGGTGTCATCCACGTACAGCAGAATTGTTGAGTCAATATCATCAACTAGGTCGTTTATATAAAGATTGAACAGAAGGGGACCTAGGATAGATCCCTCTGGGACACCACTGATAACGTCAAATTCTATTAGGCTTACCTGACCTTCTACAGCAAGGACTTGCTTGCGCCCGGTTAGAAAGTTTGTTATCCAGGAAAGTATTTTTCCCCCCATCCAGGCCATATTTTGCAAGCTTGAGAAGTAGACGATTATGCGGCACTTTGTCGAAAGCCTTCTGGAGATCCAGGGAGATAACATCTATTTCAAGTCCCTTATGAAGAGAGGTCTTCCAGTCTTCCACTGTGTAGAGTATCTGAATTTCCGCAGATCCTTTTTTAAGAAAACCAAACTGTTTATCAGTAAGAATGCGTTTGGTATTTAGATAGACGAGAATATGGTCTGACATTATAGACTCAAGAATCTTGCCGGGAATACTAGTGAGACTGATCAGACAGTAGTTTGACGGAATCTCCCATTTGCCACATTAGAAGATAGGTGACACGACTGCTCTCTTCCAGACACTTGGCAGTTCGCCTTTATCCAACGATTTCTGAAATATAATTGTTAACGGACGAGCGTTTAAGTCAGCTGTCTCTCTTAGAACCCCTGGATGCAGTTTATCTGACCCTAGGGATTTTGTCGTGTTTATAGCCTTCAGTTTCTTGAGTACTAAATATTCAGTTATGCTGATACTAAAGATCGGCTCGTTATCGCTTGTGCTGCTGGTCGAGGGAATGGGTTCTTTAAGGTCTGGTTCTTGAGTAAACACTCTTGCGAATTGCTTGCCAAGAAGGTTTGCTTTGCCCTTTGGGTCTTCTATGAGGGTGGTCAGCTGCTTGCCAAACAAAGGTGGAATTCCACCTCCGTTCTTACGCTTTGAGTTGACGTATATCCAGAAGCATTTTGGATTTTTCTTCAGGCTATTGGCCAGTTTCCGTTCCCTTTCATTTGCTTCGAAGCGGGTTGCTTTTCGAACTCTGTTCGAAGCTTTTCGATAGCCAGCCCTTTCCAAGTCAGCAGGAAGCTTATTTTTTAGTTTCGATTTCATTTCCTCCCAAGCTTCTTGTTTTTCTTTTATGAGGTTAGGTGTTTCGCTCGATAATGCTACCCGCGAGTGACGATGTATTGTATTTTAAAGCAAGAGCATGAGCTAGATCCTTTTTTAGAAACTAGACAGCGCTTAACAACAAAAAGTTCTGGAAAATTAGTTAAACAGTTAGTAGTGTAAGAAGACACGCGGCATAGTAGTAACCGAAACTCTAAAAAACGGAATTTTGATGCCAATAGATATATCAAAAGAATTGACTTATTATTTTGATTCCAAATATGTAAAATACATTAAGTTAAGTAACTTATCAAAGATTACGAGCCTGATAAAGTTTGCCCGATTTTCGAAAAACGGGGAAACACTCCCTAAAAGGCAAAAAAAATATAATGAAAATCACACTATCAAATTTTGTATATCAAAGAATCCAACTGTCGAGGTTTCAAGCTCCTATCAGGAAAATGAGGAATGTTCTATTTTTTCCCCGAATAAAGGCCACGAATGAATGTTTATTTGTTTTTTTTTCTCCCAGGGGTGACGGTATCTGCTCAATGGTTATAAAATATCGGAAGAGGGCCCAATCAAACGGAAATTAAAATTTTTACTGTCCTTTTGAGTGAAAAAAGAGATTGGAAGAAAACTAACCCCACTTCCACGCCCCTTTTCCCCAAAAACGTCCGATCAAAATTTTTGGATAACCATTTTCTTCAGTAGAATTGAAAAGCCCAATAAATATGCTTTTGAAGATAACATGACCCCCTACAGCCTCTGTGGAAAGATTTTTGAGCTGTAAAATTTGCCCATTGTTTATGTATAGGATTGGTTATTGGGAAGTATGCATACATTTTTTGGGTGGCGGACAAATTTTCTACTGGGGTAATTTTCCAGGGGGAGAATTTTTTATGGCAAGAGAACTTTTAAGGGAAAATTTTACACTGGGGGAATTTGTCAGAATACCTGTAGAAAAATCCTTTTTTTTGTCTTTCTCTCTCTTTGCCGACTTAATTTTACGCTTGTAAATGTTAAAATAATTATCCGGGGTAAATTTTCACTGGGATGGAATTTTAGAGAGTACCTTCCTATGGTGGGGGGGGGGATTTTCTGTAAAGGTCAAGCCGGATTTCCTGGCTTCATTTAAAAAGTGATCAGAAACTAATTAAAAAACAAGTTGTTTCAACTGAAAGTAAGGAGCTGCATTCAAACAAATAAGGAACAGACATTATTTTGTATATAAGGGGAGTTGCCTCCTGCTCGACATCTCGCTCTTCACACTATAGTTTGAATTTTCTCCCATTTCACCCAGGAGTAGCAATGCCGATTTTGGAAAAGTTTACAAGCTTTTTTTTCTGTCGAATGGGATGAAAATCATTGCTGTTACAATATGTTCAAGGTCTACCTCTTTTTTATCGAATCTTTATTGTACTATTTAACGTTTAAGACATACTGTTAGTAAAATATTTTTCAAAGGAGCCGTTGTTATCCCGGAAAAATATTTGTGGTCCTTTCGCTCTAAGACTTAAGAAAGTCTAAAGAATCGCCCACATCCTTTAGCAACATTCACTGAATATATAAGCTAATATATATATATATTTTATGTTATTCTTTAAACGCTAATATATGCATAAATATGTATTTATTGTACTTGTTGGCCTATAGGAATGCACAGAACAATGGTTTTCAAGTGACAGAAGAGAGAAATATTCATAAACTAAAGGAATGGATGAAGGATTTTCAAATAATACAATACAGAAAATATGTTCGTTGGTAAATTAGTACTATTGCGTAAACTGTGAATTGATATTGCTTAAATATTTGTAAAGTGACTAAAATTAAATTTTTCTTTCCTATAATTGTCATTTCCACCTTCTAGAATGGATGAGCTCCTTTAATTTTGTAACAAACAACAATACCATAGAAACAAATAATTTTATTTAACAATGAAAAACAACAAAATCTCTGTATATCTTGGTTGTCGTCAACAGTTAAACTAATATAATATAAATAATTTCTCAACATTTATTCAAAACAATAAATTTATTATATTTTTCTTAACGCTCTTAATTATATAAGAGCATATTGTATAAGTATATTGTATATTGGACATATTATATATTGTATAAGAGCATTTAACAATATGCAATTAATTTGATATTTTGTATAAATGTCGATATTTTATTTGTATTATTTTAATGTATCTCCTGATGACAGCCACTTTATGTGTATGTTTTTTTCGTTTCACTGTCAAATAAAAGAAGTTGCCCTTGTTGAACTGTTATTTATACATCAAGGATAGGCAGCGTTGTCTTCAAAAATACTTAATTTTTGAAATTACATAAAACTTATAAACTTTAAAAGAACAAATGAAAAGGAGACGTTTCAAATTTAAAGCAGCTTTCAGAGCCTGAACTTTCTTCAAGATCTTTGTTAAAAGCAGGAGATTCTACCTCCCTAAGTCTCTTTAAGCTAAAATCTCTTTCCATAAGCATATTTACACATTTTGTTTAGAAGCTCAATCCATTGATTGTATTTTCATCACTTCTGATTTTTCTGCAACAGAAAAATACAATAAAAGCAGAACAAAAACAAATTGGCTTAAATTTTTCTTTTAAAATTTCATAAAATACATATAACATCACACAAGAGAAAAAATTAAATAAAATTTTGCTATCGTACTGGGACTTTTGGATGTCCTCCAATATACCTAATAGAAATTGTCCTCGATACAACTAACACATACAATGAACGAAATAAATTTTGCATCTTCGTTATAATTGATTTTGTGCACTTCTTACTTACCTGTTCTTTTACAGGACATAAGCTGAAGTATACCTTTTCTGGTTGCTACAACATGACATATTGTATAATTCCACTTGTCGGGGTCCTCAGTTATGCTCAGCGTGACGGCTTCAATCCACGAAGGTTCCAGAGACAGCCATGACGACGAAAACCAACCGTCTGTTTCAAGACTGGGTTTTGTAAACTGAAAATGTTTTAGTTATTTTGTAGTTAATTCAATTATATTTAAAAATTTTTGTCTTACAGTATTAATCGGACGTTTAACAGTGGATTTGTGTACCCTACCCACTAAGCGCCATAATAATAGGATCTTTCATCTTCCTTTTATGGGTATTGACTTTTTACTTATATTGTTCGAATCATTACAATATAATTTTTAGGCATAACCAGGGTGGGCTCCTTTGATAGGTTTCTTATTTGGAGCATGCCCCTCACATTTTCACTCCTCTGTAGGTAAGCTTATGTTAGTAATCTTTAGTATAACAGCCCAAAGCATTTTTACAACAAGAGGGTAGCTCTCGCTATACAGCACCCATACTTCAGGCTTAGTCCAAAAATATTCCAATGACTAAGTCATGTAAGGGAGTGAATAACCCCCCCCCCCAATTCTTTCTAAGGAGTGTTTAATGTATATTGAAGTATATGCAGCTCTGCCTGGTGCTATGAGGTGACAGATGGTCCCATTTGACTTGCTACGGTTCTGGGTCGTGGAGAAAAAGGATTTAGAGCCACGAAGGGTCCCAATTGACAGCGAACAAATAACAGATTGAAAGCTAATTAATCAGAATCTAGGCTGGACTGTCATGGTGCTATTTTTTGTCATCTAGGTAGAGGCTTGGGGAGAAACAAGAAATGAAACATAGACCAGATTTAGATTTCGAGGTTCCATATTAGTTTTCTGCCAAGAGACAAGCCGTTTCTTACTTTCTACACTTTTTGCATAATATGTTCCTCAATAAAATTAGTTAACATACAGACTTTTTAAACAGAAAATATATATAGTGCTAGTAATCGTCCAAGTTTGATTGACCAATTACGCGTAACTTGAGGCGTTTCAGTAAATGATTTACTATACTTATAAAGAAGCGTTGAACATTTTTATAATATTCATCGCTTCACTAGAGTGACGCTTACTAGAAATCACGTATATTGAGTTTTCTCTTTCATAGTTAGTTTGGCAGAGTCGGTTGTCATAGCTGCGCTTATTTTTACGGTTAATTAAGATGAATTCTGTCATTAGGAATAAATATTGTTTTGATTAATGACCCAGGCATCACTATCCTTTATTGTCCTAAAGACAGGAGTGGAATGTAATCGATCATCAGCCTCATGCTCGGTTTTCAAACTTGTTCCGTTTCACTGTTTCCTCTCGGTGGAAACAGCTTGTTTAAGGGCTGATGACAGGTTAATGCAATTTATTTCATCAGTTGTTTTATCTCTCTGGCAACATTTATTGTAACGGTAATCACTTATTGAGCCCTAAAAACAATATTTGGACGCTTGTGATATCGGTGTTTTTGTAATATGTTTTTTCTGCCAGACATTGATATTTGGCAAGATAAGAGACTAGGTAGCTTCCGCGAGTGCACGATTAGGAGGAGTTTCCAGGCCCGATGTCCTTCTACTGTCACAAATTCCTGTGGTAACAATACTGGTCCAGTACAAATACTGGTCCTATATTTCCCTATTTAGATATTCTGGTGTTTTGCCTCAAATTAAAATACTTTTTTCCACCTGGATTCACTTATAAAAGGAGGCTTGAGATAAAAAACATCTCAACATCTGGATTAACGACCTTGCATTTTCTTTTGTTATTAACGAGACTTATGAATAAATTGCCGATGGCAAATAGTGGCCGAGCCGTACGTGGTAGGACTTATGAATAAATGGCCACTGGTGCTATGTACTGATAAATTGCCAGTGGACAAACAACACTGGTAACTATAATGGCTATATAATCTTTGACGTTGTTGATTGCTTTTTTATGGTTCGACCCGACCAGTTGATTCTGCATAGTTGATAAACTCCTTAGTAGTAAAACAGAATTGGCTTGTCTACAATAGGGACTCAGAAAGTTTTTTCCTTGACAGTGAACTAGCATAAAAATTTTGGTTCCCACGACCCACCTTTGGTATATTTATACCTGAAATTTTTGATTTCTCATATTTTTCTTTGGTTGTTTCACAGTTTGTAAGTTTTTAAGGGCTGTACCACATTTTTGCCATAGTTTCCACACTGAATTATAAGGAAACAAATAAATCCAATTATTTAAGTTTGACAGCATATATTTCGTCCGCAAAATTCAAACATTAACAGTCTATTGATTTCAAAATTCAACTACAATGTTAAAGGATAGCTAGTTCTTCTCAAGCGGTTTGGTGCATATGTTTTTAGCTTTTTTGCTGATTTTCACCCAAGCTACTTTTTATTTTGATTTTGCACGCGCTACTACCAAAAACAGCATAACCGCACATGGAGGCCTTACTCTTAGAAAATTCCTATTTTTACCAAAATTTTCAAGGGATATTACCTTGAAAATCAAGGTATATCTTACTGATAAAGTTAACTTAACTTATATATGGTTGTGTAAGGTATAAACAATACAAACAATCAGATTTCACTGTCATTGTAGGCGACATAGTACTTTATGAGACAAAATCCTTTCTGGAACCCTAAACTCTCTGAACAAAACTTGCTGCTTCGTTTTACCTCGTCATTTGTCATGGGGTTGAAATTTCAGCTTCCAAGTCAAACTTTATTCTTTTTCTTATTTCTCTCTCTCCCTTTCTCTCTGTCTGTTCTCTCTCTGCCTCTGTCTCTTTATTTTGGTTCAATTGTCGGCGAAATTAATATCGAAGTTAAAGATTCATATGTTTTGTTAAAACATACCAAACAAAACATCAAATTTATACGTTGAAACATTCAGCACTTTTAACACAATTTTACAACGCAAATAAAAAATAATATTTCTACATATGCAAAATCTAGGTAATATGAATTTAAGCCCAACTTTATAAATGGTTTGAACTACCTTTTACGATTTTAACATACAGAACAGTGATGAAGTAACGAAAGAAACGTAAACAAACATAAATGAAAACGTAAGAAACGTAAAGAAAGCGTAAGAAACTTAAAACGTAAGATAAGGTAAAAAAACAAGTATTCTAACTTTCAAAATGAAGAGGGCTTTAGAAGTATAATAACTAAAGAAGGCCATATATCTAAATTGTGATTACCAGCTCAGTGGAGGATTTATAGGGTTTCAAGGCAATGAAAAGATAGGCAATAAAAATAAAAAAGAGAAAACGAACTAAAAGGTCAATTCATTCTCGGGCATCACGGTTGTCTTAAATTAAAGACAATTTGTTCAATGAACACAGGATGATTTATCACTTGTCTTTATTTTAGTTTTTTCATCCATGTATATTTGTTTTTTTTTTTTTTTTTTTTGAAGGAACAGTTAAAATAATCAAGTTCTTCCAAAAGAAATGCAGGAAACGAGCACATAAGACATACCAAAATGCCCTTGTTAATAAAGAAAAGATTAAAAGTTATATTTTATTAATATGCAGACTCAGTAAATAAAAATGTTTGTTTTAAGCTTCATTTGCGAATATTTTAAAGTAATTTAAGATAGTTTATGAGGAAGAGTTCTATCTTAAACAGAATTTACTAGCTAGACAATCTCACTCACTGAATGCATCTCAGTGCTAATTGCCTTCCAATTAGAGCAAGATCTAAGTAATTTCGAAAAGAAAAAAGTTGTTAAGAAGACAGGTATACTTGCCCGCTTTGCAAAGATGCGGAGGATGAATTTATGAATTTCTAAAGCCGGTACTAGGGTATACTTGCCCGCTTTATAAAAAGGCGGAGGATGAATTGATGGGTTTCTAAAGACGCTGCTATGGTATACTTGCCTGCTTTCCAAAGAGGAGGAGAAAGATCTGATGAGTTTCTAATGCTGGTGCTAGGGTATAATTGCCCGCTTTGCGAAGACGAGGAGGATGATTTGGTGCATTTCTAAAGCCGGTCCTAGGGGATTTCTACGATTAGGGAAGTACATTTGGGGAAAATGAGTTGCTACTTCCAGATGTCTTAAAAAGTACGTTAACGCAATTTATGATAGGCAGGGCAATAGCGCTGCCTAATTAAAGAACGACGTTGGCCAAATGTATTACTATTTTTTTATGGTTGGTCTTGGACCAGGGCACTTCTTATCGAAGGAGTTGTCGTAGAAGCTAGGAAAAGGGTCCATTTGATTGGAAATTGGAAGGGCTTGTGCCCGTTTTGATGGTCAAAAGTGATTGGAAGGCAACTAACACCCCTTCCACAGCCACCATTTCCCCAAACACATCCAATCAAAATTTGAGATAGGTATTTTGTTAAACGTAGTTAATATGAACAATATGTCTTCCCCCACAGTCCTCAGGGCAAGGGGTATAATTTATACCCTTGGGGCATATAAGTCTTTTATAGAAAGCGTTGTAGTAGAAAATTCAGAAAGGGCTTATTCAATTGGAAATTAAAAAGGCTAATGCCCTTTTTAAAAGTTGAAAGTGATTGGAGGGCAACTAACCCCTCTCTCACGGCCACTCTTTCCAAAAACACATCCAATCAAAATTTTGAGATAGCCATTTTTTTCAACGTAGTTGAAAGCTCTGGAAATTAGGTCATTGAGGACGACATCCCCCCCAAACCTCAGGGCGAGGGTTGTAAGTTCTCCCCTGGGGGCATATAAGGTTTTTTTTAGAAAGTGTAGTCGTAAAAACTTCAAAAAGGGCTCATTCAATTGGAAATTCAAAGGGCTATTACCCTTTTTAATATTTGAAAGTCATTGGAAGGCAACTAACACCCCTTCCACGCCCACCATTTGACCCAGCACATCCAATCAAAATTTTGAGATAGCCATTTTTTTCAACGTAGTTGAAAGATCTAGAAATTTTGTTTTGAGGAGGCCACTCCCCCACAGTCCTCATAGTAAGGTTGTAATTTATTCCCTGGGGGGCATATAAGGTTGTTATAGAAAGCGTTGTTGTAAAAAGTTCAAAAAGGGCTCATTGAACCGTAAATTCAAAGGAATAGTGCCCTTTTTAATAGTTAAAAGTGGTTGGAGTGCAACTAATCCCCCTCTCACGCCCACCATTTCCCAAAACACAAGTAGGAATGGGCCAGAAGACGCGGAACGTACATAATTTATTCATGGTTCTGTTTGCTGCTGATTATATGATTTCATATTTTTTTCATGTTCTGTTCATGGTTTGATGGTTATTTGATGTTGTTTCTGTTCTGTTTGTTGATGATTATATGGTTTGATGGTTATATTGTTTGATGTTGTTTCTGTTCTGTTCTGTTTGTTGATTGTTGTTTGATGGTTTTGAGTGTTGGTCAACATGTATGATGTAGTTTTTTGGATGTAGACAGAAGTTTACAGTATTGCTGGATAATCGAGTCTAACGGGACAGGATCACGCGTCTCTTTCTAGGCCAATCATAGGAGTCGGAAACACTAACGGGATAAGATCGTTGACACCTATTTCTAGGTCAATGGACTTGAGTCGGAAAATACAGGACGAACAAGATTCAGCCATGGTTCTGTTTGTTGACCAACATACAGACGGGACTCCATATTTCTAGGAAATTGATTTACATAATCGCCAATGTTGAAACTCTGACGGGGAATTCTAATGTACCATGAGGGGGTTAAGAAACAATATGGCTTCTCTTCTTTGGTGTCTGAAATAAATTAATATCCTTTCGAAACCTTAATAGTGTAACTAGGAACACCTTAGATATTTTCAGAAATTCAAACGAAATACAAGACAGTTTGAATATATTTAACGCAGGAAATGGTTTCCTGGGAATTTTAAATGTGATAGCGCAGGGACGCCAAAAAAAGGAACATTCTGAAATTACGGCAAGGGGATTATTTGGGCGAAACAAATTAATCAACATTTTAGGGATTATTTGGGCGAAACAAATTAATCGCCATTTTGGAGGATGATTTGGCGTGAAACTCTGTGGTCGTTATAATACACAAGTTCCATTTGAACAGTGTTGTAAGGTCCACTACCCCAACCCCCAAGGTCGGGGTTTGGGGCAACCCCATCCCCCCAGCCCCAACTTTTTTGACCCCCCTCCCATTTTTTTACACTGTTTTTTTGCGCGCATGAGACACAGAAGGGACCCCCCCTCCCCCTAACTTTTTTCCCCACCCCAATTTTTTATTAATACTTTTTTTGCACGCTTGAGACACAGAAGGGCCCCCCCAACTTTTTGCCCCCCTACATTTTTTTAATACTTTTTTTGCGGGCTTGAGACACAGAAGGCCCCCCCCCTCCACCCTACTTTTTGGCTCCCTCCGAATATATCATTTCAGATCAAGCGCTCTTTTTAATCTTCCTCCTAAACTTATTTTATAAGTTGAAGTACTCATCTTTTTCACACCCAACATTACTTTACGACTTTTTGCATACCCCAACACCAAACAATACTTTTCAAAAGGCTTTATTATGTTATTTCAGAACAAGTTCTTTTCTTAATGTCCCTCCTAAACCTATTTTACAAGTTGAAGTACTCATCCTTTTCACCCACAACTTTACTTTACGGCTTTTTGCATACCCCAACACCAAGCAATACTTTTCAAAAGGCTTTATTATATTATTTCAGAACAAGTTCTTTTCTTAATGTCCCTCCTAAACCAATTTTACAAGTTGAAGTACTCATCCTTTTCACCCAAAACTTTACTTTATGGCTTTTTGAATACCCCAACACCAAGCAATACTTTTCAAAAGGCTTTATTATATTATTTCAGAACAAGGTCCTTTCTTAATATCCCTCCTAAACCCATTTTACAAGTTGAAGTACTCATCCTTTTTACCCACAACTTTACTTTGCGACTTTTTGCACATCCCAACACCAAACAATACTTTTCAAAAGGCTTTATTATGTTATTTCAGAACAAGTTCTTTTCTTAATGTCCCTCCTAAACCAATTTTACAAGTTTTAGTACAAATCCTTTTCCCCCACAACTTTACTTTACGACTTTTTTGCATACCACAACATCAAGCAAGGTTCCACTTCAGTTCAGATTTTTACCCAAAGACATAAATTTTAAGTTCTCCTCCAAATTTTTTTAGAACATAGAAAAAGTTATACGTTGATTGTGAATATTTCACCATGAAGATAAGGAGATATATTTTGATTGTGAACATTCGCCATGAAGAGAACGAGCTTCAATTTAATTCTGAGATTTTACCCAAAGTCATAAGCAATTTAAAGCTCTGTTCTAACGTTTAGCGTTGAAGATAAAATTAGTTATACTATGAATGTGAATGTTTTTCATGAAGATAAAAGTTCCATTTTAATTCTAATTTTATCTATGAGAAGAAACAAGTTACAGATAAATTCTATTTTTTCCAGAGAAAATATAAATTTTCCACTTCAGTTCAAATTTTTCTCAAAGAGATGAAAAAATTAAAAGTACTGGTCCAAATTTTTCATAGAAGATATAAAAAGTTATACTCTGATTCTGAAAAGTTAGCTCAATTCTGAATATTACCAGGGAACTTACACTTCAATTCTAATTTCTCCAGAGAAAATATGAAGCTTCCACTTCAGTTCAGATTTTTCCCCAAAGACATAAAATTAAAATTCTATTCTAAATTTTTCCGTAGAAGATAGAAAACGTTATACCATAGTTTTGAATATTTTCCATGAAGATAAAAAGTTCCACTTTAATTCTGAGATTTTTCCCAAAGTCATAAAAAAATTTAAAGTTCTATTCTAAATTTCTCCGCAGAAGATAGAAAAAGTTATATCATAGTTATGAATATTTTCCATGAAGATAAAAAGTTCCAATCTCAACGAAGTGGAGGAAAGTTCAAGTTCTTTTCTGAACTTTCTCAATGAAAAAGTGTACCATTAAAGTTGGTATTTGTGGTAATGGGAAAGATTTGCTCGTGGCGATAGAGATTTCTCCTATAGCGCCACTTATAGCGATGGAGATTGTGTCAACTAGGCTAGCACCGCTCTCAAGTAATGAGAGAAAATTGAATATGTAGACATACAAATGTGGCTTCTTCTTTCTTGAGCTATCTGGAGATCAGATTCCTTTGGGAGCATTTACCATGGAGACTGGCGAACTAGTTACCTATTATCGGACTAGACTCAGACATATAAGAGAAACAAACACATATAAAAAGATAATAGATTTATTGAACTTACATGCTTAGTTGTACAGCAATGGGTCACTTCAATGACAATAAAAATGGTGACCGAGATTATTTGCGGTACTAATCGCTTCAAATCTGGATAGAGATTCAAATTAAAAAGGCACATTTACCCCCTCCCAAACGCAGTTCTTTCGTCCTGCGCTATAGGGACTGCCTGCCATTGGCTTACGTGGCCCAAGGACGCGAACCCTCGTCCAATAATACGTCTTAAATATTTTTGATGATTTAGGCTTTCACACGGTTCTTATCGTTTAAACTTCCTTAAAAATATTGTGCGTAGCACTTTTCTTATTGCTCACTGTCTTAGCGAAATCCAAAGACTGCAGTTTCTTTTCTTTGCTGATTAAGGACTTTTTCATTTTTAAAACTAGGTTTAGCTTAATTATAGGAGTCCGAATTAAAGAAGGAACTTTATTTTGGTATTTCAAATATATCGTGTTTTACTCCCGGTACATATCACCCTTCCCATGAAATAATGACGCCCCGTCATTAGTTACTGCCCATCAGGAGTTTTAAAATTTTTCAATTATTTTTCTTATTTTATTCTACATCCCTATCTAAAATTTATCTACCGGACTAAGATTATTTTTGGTTCTAGGTTAGCTACTATACTAAAGATTTTTTTTTTTTTTCTATATCTAACACTGATTACTTTTACTTTTCCAATAAGGTTGGGACTATTCTACTTTTATATTAGTTCTCTTTTTTTTTGATTTTGCTGTCTATATGACGTACTACATACTATCTACACAACGTTAAATGAATAACATAATAATATTACACCTAATTCTACTTGTGGTACATACATAAATGATTTATAACATACAATATTTGGTTCAACATATTCACAGATGACATTAAAACACTTTCACTATTTAGATTTTTGCATTGTCAAAGCTGTTAGGAAGTAACACATGTAGCTTCACATCTATTCATCACCTTTCGTGTCCTTAGTGTACTACACCCTTCTGTTGTAAATTACTGTCCTTCACTCCTTTTGTCGTGGCAAAAATTTCGAAGCACGTACGTTATGGTTTCTTCATGGAACAGTTCGAGTCTAGTTGTCTTTACACGGTATGTTTTCCCTAATAGTCAACTGGGAAATGACCGTTAAATATCGTTCTAATAGTCAACTGGGAAATGATTCTTCCCACTACAGGTGTTGGTGTTTTTCTTCTTAGCATATCATTTTTAGGATTTTTGAGGCACATAGAGAATGTATTCTCCAGTAAAATTGTTCATTTGTGCCTTTTGAAACGGGTTGCCGTCATATTATAGTGACTCTCTTAATATATTGTCTTTAAATTCAACTTCGAACCTCTTCAACTATCATCTAACTTCAAATATCGTTAAATATCGTTTATCTTGTACTGCTCGATGGTGTTCTCAGAGTTAAAGTTCAAATTGTCTTTAATTTCTGCTTCAAATATCCTCAAATGTCTTTAAGTGTCATTTAACTTCAAATATCGTCTATCGTGTGCTGATTGATGGAGTTCTCAGAATTAAACTTCAAATTGTCTTTAATTTCATCTTCAAATATCTTCAAATGTCTTTAAGTATCTTTTAACTTCGAATATCGTTTATCATGTGCTGATTGATGGAGTTCTCAGAATTAAACTTCAAATTGTCTTTAATTTCATCTTCAAATATCTTCAAATGTCTTTAAGTATCATTTAACTTTAAATATTGTTTAATATCTTTTAGCTTCAAATATCATCACTATACTGTCAAATTATTATGGGGTCCATAGTGAGTATCAACAGCGATATCTACGTATTTATATCTTGTATTGGCCGATGGGTTTCTCAGCGTTTATGCGATTATATAGTTCGTTAAAGCACTTGATACTGAGGTTCAAATATAGTGTTACCTGATACATAATATGGTTCATAGTCGAAGAAACGACGATCGAAGGTAACTGTTGTTTTCGTAGACGAAGCTGGGATGAAGTTGCCTGGAGTCATGGTGAGTACTCTTCGTTGGTTGAGATATGATGAAAATAGATTTTACTGGGTCGTATCTGTACTGGGCAGCTTATTGTAATACTCGATGACCAAAGTGTCCATTTACTTTCCTGTAATAAAAACAACGCGGCAGAATCACATGTTCTTTTAAGTAAATACACATACAATAATTCACGCATTAATTGGGTTATAATTTCTTAGCTATGAGACAGAATTAAATAAATACACTAATATTGGTACTCACATTGAAAATCTAAAACAGAAATTTCTTCAAATTTGTTTTGATAACGAAAATAT
The DNA here is from genome assembly GCA_027921565.1 of Artemia sinica. Taxonomy (NCBI): domain Eukaryota; kingdom Metazoa; phylum Arthropoda; class Branchiopoda; order Anostraca; family Artemiidae; genus Artemia; species Artemia sinica. The sequence continues at coordinate 66,412,556 of CM051258.1, forward strand.
CGATATTAAATAAACATAATTTACCCTACATTATTAAGTTTGAGGTCTGTTTTTACAATATTTTTTCATGCCTGCATTGTTCACGCAAGTCCGCGCTGTATAAGAAACGCATATGCAGCGTCATAACCGCACGGTTTTACGCAAACGATACTACAATGAGGGAACAAGACATAACAAGGACGAGTGGAGACCTCTCTACCCACTCATTTTCTGATGTCTTCCCTATTTCTTGGCTTAGACGTTCTCATGGGGCTCCGGGTTTAACGGCTGAAATGCCAAGGTTCTTAGTCTCAGGATTTTTCCGTAATTGCAAGTCAACATTGGTGCCTCGTATTCGCCTTCCGAATAAGGTCATTAGATGCAGGATTTCCAAGCTTGCCCGCGTAGATTCCAGTTGATGCTTGGCAAAGAATATAAGCATAATGAAGAACTGACATCAATATCTTTTTTAGAAGGCTGTTGTTTGAGCAACTCCTTCAGCACTAAATAAATAAATATTATATTAAAGTCTTATCAGAATCCGTTAGGCGAGAAACACCTTCACATTAATAGGGAATTCCTTGTGGGTTTTACTTAGTCGCCATTGGACATACACAGGGTTTCAATCCATATATCTTAACTGATTAAATGGTTTTAAAATTTTACATATTATTATTGAGATATAATTTCACATCCGTCGTGAAATTCTACATATAAACGTACCATAGGTTGTTTGGTTATAGTTACCAATAGTTGGCTATTGGTACATATATTACTCGAGTAAGAAACATTATATTTCTCGAGTAAGAAACACATGAATAAGCAAACTTGCGGCGCATAATTACACTGGTAGGCCTAAAATAATTATAATCTGCACTAAGATAAAATATTTCATATAATTAGACGCTTCTGTACTGATAATTTCTTGTTTTTTTTTTTTTGATAATATCCATCTTGGTTTGGACATGGGTCGAATTTTTTTTTATAGAAAATTCCAGGGGACCTGAGTCAGTATAGGTAAGATATAACGTGACTGACTTGCGAAAATATGTCACAAAAATTAGAGCACAATATATGTCATAGATAAACCAATGAAATTAAAGGACATTTTTGTCACAGAACTATAGAACGGTGATCTCTCTGTTATTGTATATGTCATAGATATAAACTAGTGGAATTAAATTTTTCGCCAAGGAGCTAAAGACATTAATGTCTCTGTTTCTCTTTGGAAGTAATGTTTAACACAGAGCTGTAGGACAGCATACGTCATTGATATAATATAATGAAATTAAAAAGCTTTTCTTTTTTTTTCTTTTTTTTTCGCCTCGGAGCTATAAGAAAGTAAACTCTCTGTTTCTCTTTCAAAGCATTCAGATCCAAAAACGAAAACTTAGCTCACTGAAGTTTCTATTCAACCTTTAAGTATTGCTTTGACTGGCCCTGATTGGCATAAAAATACTAATTTCTTACACTTGAAGGACTGAGAAATATTCCTTCCTACGATCGTTTACACAAAAAAAATTACAAAAAACAATCATGGGCCTTGAGTTCCTCCCCGGGCTTCCCACAAGACGTGGTCCAACGCGAGTTGTCGTTTTCAGTAGACCACTAGCTTCCTACCTTTGGTTATTTTCTGTGATCGTCAACGTTTTGACATTACTCGTATTATTTTATTTTATTTTTTTTTCATTAATATTGACTTGGTTAACTTTACTTGTACACTTTTGAATTTATTATGGTGTTAAATTCATATCTTTGAAATTTCTAACATTAGTTAGGGATATTTCCATCTGTCAGGTTTTTTAACCGTTCTACCTGACTGTGTCGTTATTTTCTCCTCTGTTTCTTGTGGTTTTTTCCCTTTCGGTTTGTCTAGCGAAATAAGGTCAAACTTTTTGTATTGTTTTTTCAAAAATTCTTGCCCTTTTAATTTCGTTTGTTTCCCGTGTGCGGCTGCTGAGGTCGGCCTTGATTTCCCTATTTCTTTAGCTACTATTTGGCCTGATTCACCATCAGACTCTTCGGAACTAGTTTCTGACGAATCCGGATTGGAACTTTTAGAGGTGGCACTTTTTGTGGTATCACCTGCCATTCCTTCGTAAATTTCTACTCCCCTGGAAGTAGAAGGTTTATTCCCCAAGTCCTCGCCTTGATTTCTCAACTCGGGGGATTTGAAAGATTCTTGAGAGCTTTGGGAGGAATCAATAGTTTTTGCGGGGTTCCTCCATTGTTTGAAGGCCATGTCTTCAAGGGGATGGGGCATTCTTTGCAATAGGGATTCCCTCCGTGAAGTCCACGTCCAGTCGTGTTTAGGTTTGACCTTGGACACAGTTATATCATGATATTGACCTTGCTGGTCATCCTTTGGAGTTTTATTCCCGGGCAATGTACTTTGACTCGTTTTTATGGGAAAATTTATTAAATCCATAGCTTCTCGCAGGTTTGTTTTAGTTAAATCTTTGGGAGGAGTTTTCTTTACAGTAATACCGGGGGTTTCTACAGCTCTGTTTAATTCTTCCTGTAAGGACAGGGGCCTTTCTATTGGTGTTGCAGGGGAAACCATATCGTCTGGAAATCTTTTGGGGGGACATGGTGTCGAAATTCTATCGGGGAAGAATTGGGTTTTTGGAGATATTGTATAATCTAAATCTCCTGCGTTTGCCGATGAATAACTTTTTGGACTTCTTGGCGTTTTTATTTCGGGAAAAAATCCTGGTATTAGGGATTTTTTCTTAGGAACAACTAGATTTTCCATTGCTAAAAATTCTTCAAAGTTTTGTTCATCACTGTCATTTTCAAAATAATCTTGTTTAAAATTGAAAGGTTTTAGCTCTGCCAATCTTGACCTAGGGGGCTCATTTTCCGAATCTGACGAATCAGTAGAGGAGGGCTGTGATACCCATCTCTCTGGAAATTTGGCTCTTTTTATTCGGCTAACATGCGCCTTGTAAGTTCTTCCACTATCGGGGTTTTCCATTTTAAAGGTATATTCATTATCGTACTTTTTGACTATTCTGTACGGCCCAGAATATTTATTTGAAAGTTTTTTTCCTTCCGTTTTCACCTCGTTCTTTAGGTAAACGAAGTCTCCTACTTTGAAATCTATATTCCCCTTAACTTTGGGTTGGTTTCTTAGCTCTTGGTTTATTTTACATTTTTCCAACTCTTGCCTAACTATTTTATAAGTTTGCCTCATCCTATTTATGAATTCTTGTTTATAATCTTCTGAGTCGTTATAATACTGCCGAGACTCAATAATCTCATCATATGGGACTCTAAAATCACGACCAAAAAGTAAATAAAATGGATTGTCTTTGGTTGCTTCGGAATAAGCAGTGTTGATTACGTTAGTTAAGTAAGGTAAGAATTTATCCCAGTCGCTCCTATTGTCTTTTGTATAAATACTTAGAACGTTCGAAAATATTTTATGTCTGTTTTCTATTTTGCCATTAGCTTGTGGATGGTACGGCGCTGTCACCATTTTCTCTATATTAAGGAAACTCATTAAATCTTTTGTTACTTTTGCAACAAAATTGCTCCCGTTGTCGCTCAAAATTTTATTAGGAATGCCAAATTGTAAAAATAATTTTGCTAATGCCTTACTTGTGGCATAAGCACCTTGATTTTTTAATGCTTTTGCAAAAGTAAATCCGGAAAAATGATCTACAACCGAAAGAATACAAGTATGGCCTCTGCTAGAAACAGGTAAGCCTCCACTTGTCCCGAATAGGTCAAATGAGATAATATCGAAGGGGTACTTTGCTACTGGGACCCTTCCCATTGGAGGATTTGGATAAGCTGGGGGGATTTTTCTCAAATTACATGCTTCGCATGTACTTACAAATTCTTTAAGTTTTGTCAGTGCCGATTGTACGTAAAAGTATTGTTTTAGCTTATGGAACGTTTTCATAACTCCTAAATGTCCACCTGTGTCCGAATGAAAATATTCAAATGCAGGCCCTATCAAGTTTTGTGGTAATACAGGTATTATCGAGGTTTGGTTTCTATTTGTCTCAGCAGTCACAATCCTACACAGTATTTCTTCATCAAGGTCGTAGTAAAAATTATCTATCTCTTTTCTAAGAGTTTTGAATTTATCCGGTAACGCCTCATCATTCACAAAATAATTAATTAGTGCTACGCACATTTCGTCCTTTTTTTGCTTTCTTTTTATATTTTCCAAAGATAAGGGACAATAGTTAATCTTATTTTCTTTTACTGCGTCTTTGACTTTGTTTTTCTTACATCCATGTTTGCTTTTAGCATTAATAGCATTAACTTCATTTTCTTCAGTTTCCGACGGATCATTTTCTGGATATCTACTCAAAAAGTCGCAAGCTGCGTTTTGTTTTCCCTTTAAATGTTCAAATTCATAATCTAGGTCTTGGATTTTCATGATCCATCTAGCTAGAATGCCCGTGGGGTTTTTAAATGTGCGCAGGTACTGCAAGCTTTTATGGTCTGATCGTAATATAAATTTTCTACCAATTAAATAATGTCTAAATTTGTCCAAGTGGTAGATAATAGATAGTAATTCTAAGTTTGTGGCGGAATAACTACTTTCGCCTTTTGATAAAGTTTTACTTGAATAGCATATAACTTTTTCTATTTGTTTAGGCGTTCCCTGTAGAGGGTTAGGGTTTTCTACTGGGATTGTTTGCGAAAGGATAGCGCCTATGCCCTTTGAGCTAGCATCAGTGGTAACGATGAATTTTCCGTTTTCGAAATCAGGGAGTGATAAAATTGGTTCAGAAGTGAGTGCCTTTTTGAGACGGTCTAGGGAAGTTTGAGCTTCCTGGGACCAGGTAACATTATGGGAGTTTCCTTTGGTTAATTCCGTGAGGGGTTTCGCAATTTGGGCATAATTGCGTACGAATTTTCTAAAGTAGCCAGTAAGTCCTAAAATTCCCCTTAATTCTTTCATAGTTCTGGGGGGCTTGAGGTTTTCAACACATTTTATTTTATCAGGGTCTGGGGATATCTTTCCCTGGGTTACTACTACTCCTAAAAATTTAATTTTGGATTGAAATAAATTTACTTTCTCAGGCCGGCATTTTAAATTGCCTTGCCTGAACTTCTCGAACACCTTAGCTAAAGTTGCTAAGTGTTGCTCAGTGTTTTCCCCCACGCATATAATATCATCAACAAAATGAATTATATTCTTTAATCCTCTTAACAGGTGCAATAGGGGTCTACATAACGCGCTTGAACTTGTTTTAAGCCCAAATGGTACTCTCAAGTATTCATAAGATCCATATTCGGATGCTGAAAATGCAGTTTTATGGACATCCTTTTCGGCTATTTTCACTTGGTGGTAGCCTTGGGTAAGGTCCAAAGAAGTAAAAATTTTGTTTTTGCTTGAAATTGAGTCAAGAATTTCGTCTATTCTTGGTAGAGGAAATTTATCGCTAACTACTTGTTTGTTGAGAGCCCTATAATCCACCACGAGTCTAAGCTCTCCATTCTTTTTCGGTACTAAGATCACTGGTGCACTATACGGACTTATACTTGGGCGTATGATTTCGTTTCTTTCTAATTCATGGATTTTATTTTTTAACCACTCTTTGTGCTTATATGGCACACGATATGGCTGTTTTGCTACGGGATTACCAGTCGTTAAAATTGAATGCTGATAAAATGGAATCAGCCCGATATCATTTTCAGATGCAGAAAATACATCCTTAAAATTCCATAATAATTCGCATAACTTTTTTCTAAGTTCCATATCCGTAATATGATCCATTTTAAATTTGTTTAAAAATTGCGATTTAGTCAAAGGATATTCGTTATTTGAAGTTTTAATACCGTTAACTAGGTTTCTTTTAGAATTTTCCCATTTATTTAAATCATTTTCCGTTAAAACCTCGATTTGGACTAAACAAGTCCCCTTTTTAATTGTAATTGTATCGTTTTCATGGTTATTGGTTACCCAAATAAAACCTTCCCCTTTGTCATAAGATATAATCTGTTCCTCGCATAACAGATTTTCAGGTATTTCAGACGGTTGTCGCAAACCATATTTCTGATTTGCTAATTACTGGCTCAATCATTTGTGATATTTGGATTTTTTGCATCGTTTTGGGAGGGACTTTTGTTTTCCTTATCGCAAATCCGTAATATTTCTCTTCATTTTCATTGTTTATTAGATTCATACTGGCGCTATGCTGCGCCATTGCGGCATCTTGTGGCGTCACGTTGGGTTTTACTATGTTTTTCCACAATTCCACTATTTTCTTAATTTCATTTGATCTGTACTGTCGCATATCTCCTATTTTTACTTTCGCAGATTCAATGCTGTTATTATTTAAATTTACTTCATTTCTGCGATATCTTTCAGGATAATTGAATAAATTTCCAATTATGCCCTGTCTTTGCGAGACATGAGGTTCAAAATACTTCGACATTATACCATTAGAAATTTTGTTTACTGTTATGTTATCTTCGTAACCTCTGTTACGATTTCTTAAGGTAGAAACTTTTTCCTCCACCTTAGCTGGGTAGACCAACCTCTCGTTGGCTACGTCTAATAGTATTCTATTAGACCTTAGAAAATTTGCCCCTATAATAGCATCATATGGGAGATTATCGCATATAATAAAATTTGTCATGAAGGTTCTGTTGTCTCTTTTTACGTTTAGGCAAATTGACCCTTTTGCATTTAATTTATGGCCTGTAACACTTGTTAAATTGGGATTATTAGGGTTCTTTTGTCGCCTAATGTGCAGAGGCAACGTATTAAATACGCAAGAGTTTATGATATTTACAGTAGCACCACTGTCAACTAAGGCCGTAAAGTAAACTTTTTCTACACAAAAATCATTAAATATAGGTAACTTGTTAATAATATCACTACAAGAAGGCACTAGTATTGTTTTGGACCTATTAAATATCCCTGGCACCCTCGGGGTCCAACTTATGTTTCTGAGGGGCCTGAAGCGTTTCCCTGAGAATTTATTTCATTTGTCGGTACCTGTAATAGATATTCAGACGTATTAGGTTCCGTAGGCATATTTAAATGATTTACGTCTACCTGTCTTTGCCATGTATTATTATGGTAGCGTGGATGTCTCGTGTCAGTGCCATTTGCTGGCGTTGACTGCCAGTGCCGTTGGCTTGTAAAATTTTCATTTCTCCTCGGCAAATTTTCATGATTTCTATATTGCATTCTCGCATTATATTGACCTTGGCGAGTATTTGGGTTTTCAAACCGGAAATTAATTTGCCTGTTGGGGAAAGGGCTATACAAATTTGGTTGGTACGCATTATAAGGTACTGATTGGCGCAATCCCCCCTGGCTATAGCCTATTGCACGACCGGTGCTAAAATTTGTTCTTCTGAACAAATGGTTACCGTAATTTTGCGTATTACCGACAGCATTTCTTGGTATGGGATTGGTGACGTAGTGGCACTCTCTTGCTATGTGGCCAACACGATTGCAGTTATAGCACCTTATTATTGTAGGGTTAATGGGCTGAAAACGTACTGTTTTCTGCCTAGCGGGTTCTGGCGTTTTGTTTCTTTGTGCTACTGGGGAGTTATCCCTTGAAAAGAAATTGGGGGATGCTTGATCGCCCTTGAAGATTGGGTTCGCGTTTGAGTCGCCTAAGCTATTTATTTTTGCATTACTATGATTAGCAACCATTTTATCAACTTCGATTAATCGTTCTACCTCTTGGACTGCAAGATCCAACGTCTGAATATTCTTGGATATTACTACTCTACATAGTTTTGGGGGTAGCCCTTGCAAAAAGGTATTTAGTATGACTTTTTCATACAGTTGCCCAGAACCACTTCCGTATTTTGCTTCTACAGAAATGCGTATATTATCCAGATATTCCCTTATATTTTGTGAAAAATCAAAGTTCACTACTCCATGTTTTAATTTATTTATTGAACTGGTTTCTATAAATCTCTCTTTGAATGCTTTTAACAAGTCATCAACCGTATTTATTGGCAAGTTGGCGTTATTTCCTATGGTATGTTCGACCTGTTTTAGAAAGGTTAGGGCCTGGCCTCTTAATCGTAGAAGCAGCATGTCTTTTAATGCTCCAACGTCTGTTTTTGTTAATTGTACAAACTGGGTCAATTGGATATTAAATTCGTCAATATCTGATTGACCATTGTATTCCGGGATAGATTTTGCAATCTCTATATTTTTGGCGACTAACTTTTGCACTATTAATAACTCACTGATTTCTTCCATCTTTTTTTTTTGCGTTTATATCAACTTAAAATTTTACTTAACCTATTTTGGGGGACTCTATTATCTCCTATGAGATATTCTAAAGGGTTTCCCTGTAGTAGCTTAGCGGTTATAGGCCTAATCAATTTTCTTATATGTCTGTATCTCTCCGAAAATCAAATCTGAATTACAAAGTTTAAATGGTGTAACTAGTTCGCAGTTTTCCTCCAATTTCCGACACGCGCCATTTGTACCATTAAAGTTGGTATTTGTGGTAATGGGAAAGATTTGCTCGTGGCGATAGAGATTTCTCCTATAGCGCCACTTATAGCGATGGAGATTGTGTCAACTAGGCTAGCACCGCTCTCAAGTAATGAGAGAAAATTGAATATGTAGACGTACAAATGTGGCTTCTTCTTTCTTGAGCTATCTGGAGATCAGATTCCTTTGGGAGCATTTACCATGGAGACTGGCGAACTAGTTACCTATTATCGGACTAGACTCAGACATATAAGAGAAACAAACACATATAAAAAGATAATAGATTTATTGAACTTACATGCTTAGTTGTACAGCAATGGGTCACTTCAATGACAATAAAAATGGTGACCGAGATTATTTGCGGTACTAATCGCTTCAAATCTGGATAGAGATTCAAATTAAAAAGGCACATTTACCCCCTCCCAAACGCAGTTCTTTCGTCCTGCGCTATAGGGACTGCCTGCCATTGGCTTACGTGGCCCAAGGACGCGAACCCTCGTCCAATAATACGTCTTAAATATTTTTGATGATTTAGGCTTTCACACGGTTCTTATCGTTTAAACTTCCTTAAAAATATTGTGCGTAGCACTTTTCTTATTGCTCACTGTCTTAGCGAAATCCGAAGACTGCAGTTTCTTTTCTTTGCTGATTAAGGACTTTTTCATTTTTAAAACTAGGTTTAGCTTAATTATAGGAGTCCGAATTAAAGAAGGAACTTTATTTTGGTATTTCAAATATATCGTGTTTTACTCCCGGTACAAAAGAAATTAGTTACAGATCAATTCTATTTTTTCCAAATAATATAAAAGGTTCAGCTACAGTTCTGATTTTTTTCAAAGAGATGAAAAAAAGTGCTGTTCCAAGTTTTTCACAGAAGATAGTAAAAGTTATACATTTATTGTGAAAAGTTAGCTCAATTCGGAATTACCAAAGAACTTACAGATCAATTCTATTTTTTTTTCAAGAAATAAAAAGGTTCCACTTCAGTTCTTAATTTCTCAACAGACATAAGAATTTAAAGTTCTGTTCTAAATTTTTCCGTGGAAGATAGGAAAAGTTAAACTATGATTGTGAATATTTTTCATGAAGATAAAAAGTTTCACTATAGTTCTAAATTTTCTTAATTCCAGTTCGGATTTATCTCAAAGAGATAAAAAAATTTAAAGTTCTGTTCCAAATTTTTCGTAGAAGATAGAAAAAAGTTATACTTTAATCGTGAATATTCGCCATGAAGATAAGGAGCTCCACCTTAATTCTGAGTTTTCTCGAAGAAGTGCAAAATGTTCAAGTTCTCTTCTGAATTTTCTTACAGAAGAGAATAAGTTAGCTCAATACTGAAAGTTACCAAAGAAAATGAAAAAAAGCTTCCACTTCAGTTCTTAATTTCTCAAAGACATAAGAATTTAAAGTTCTGTTCTAAATTTTTCCGTGGAAGATAGGAAAAGTTAAACTATGATTGTGAATATTTTCCATGAAGATAAAAAGCTTCACATTAATTCTAAATTTTCTCAATGAAGTGAAGAAAAGTTCAAGTTTTCTTCTGACTTTTTTCAATGAAAAAGAAATTAGTTACAGATCAATTCTGATATTTTCCATGAAAATAAAAAGATTCCACTTCAGCTCTGATTTTTCTCAAAGGGATGAAAAAATTTAAAGATCTGTTCTAAATTTTTCCATAGAAGATAGAAAAAGTTATACCGTAGATGTGAATATTTCACCTGAGAAGAGAAAAGGTTCCACTTTAATTCCGAGTTTTCACAGCGAAGTGAAGAAAAGTTCAAGTTCTCTTCTGAAGTTTCTCAAAGAAAAGAAAAAAGTTATAGTCCAATTCTAATTTTTTCCAAAGAAAATAAAAAATCTCCGACTTTTTAATAAACCTTCTAAGCGTTTGACATGCTAACGTATCCTAAAATAATAGAAATATAACAAAGTAATGCATAAAATATTTTTATTGAAATAACAACATGTAGAATATTAACATAAAAAAATGTTACAGACATTATTATACATTATCAACATCATTGAACAACTTTGGACATTTTGAATCTGTTCCATACAATAATTTATCATGTTCTCTCTTGATACTAGAGTTACTCGCTTCTCTTAGTTCATAACCACTAGAATAATCATTCATCCATTTTGAGTCATATACAATTTTTACTGGGATATCACCTACTGGTTCAATACACGTTCCATCCTTGGTTTTATTTTATTCATTGACTTTATGATCAATAGTATTAATAATCTTCACTTGTGCTTCATTTTCCATTAATTTATCATTATATTCATTTGTGATATTGTCTGCCAATGCTCTTTTTATTTTTCCGGCAATTTCACGGTCTATTATCACATTATTTTTACAGAGGTAACAGTTCTGGCACGTTGACAAGATATGATTTATAATGTTGGTGCAGCAGTAGGCCTTTCTTTTCCTCTTTTCTTTCATTCGAATGCTAACACCGAAAAGGTAGGTTACGTGCGCGCACTTAACCTAGTCTAAATTAACCTTAAAAATGAAATAATAGTATAAATTAACCTTAAAAATGAAATAAAGCTGTATCGACTTTGTATGTCTCTCTCGCTATGTATGCTTGCGGCTGTAGAAAACGTACTCTATTGTTGCTCATACATTGGAAGCGGCTTTCCCAGTGGTACTCCATGGTAGGTTATTGAGACTATCTAGTTTATTGCATGTATTAAATCACTAATTTTTACCCATTGGAGGGATAAACACCGACATCATATTAAAAAAAGAAGTGAAAATGAATTATTCGAGGAAAGCATGTGCACATGATAAAGTCATTGTTGCCTTGGATGCTGACAAAGAGATATATTTGAACTATGAAAAGAGTAGTAGTGGAGAAGTTTATTGGGAATGTATACCTACGTTGTCATGACAGTGAGGAGCTAAATTCCTTTGGAGTACCCACGCACGTACCCTAGTCTAAATTAACCTTAAAAATGAAATAATAGTGTAAATTAATCTTAAAAATGAAATAAAGCTATGTTGACTTTATATGTCTCTTTCCGTATGTATGCTTGCGGCTGTAGTAAACGTACTCTATGGTTGCTCTTACATTGGAAGCAGCTTTCCCAGTGGTACTCCATGGTAGGTTATTGAGACTATCTAGTTTATTGCATGTATTAAATCAGTAATTTTTACCCATTGGAGGGATAAACAAAATCATCATGTTAAAAACAAGAAGTGAACATGAATTATTCGAGGAAAGTGTGTGCACAAGATAAAGTCATTGTTGCCTTGAATGCTGACAAAGAGATATATTTGAACTATGAAAAGAGTAGTAGTGGAGAAGTTTATTGGGAATGTATACCTACGTTGTCATGACAGTGAGGAGCTAAATTCCTTTGGAATACCCAAGAATTTCCTTAATTCAAAAGGTGGATATGTAAAAGTATCATTTCCAGAGACGTTAGTACTCAAAGAGAATGCCAACATAAAAATAATAGTTGATGAAGAGGGGCAACTTCTAGCTAATGGTTCTGGTAACATGTTAGCCGTTGATAGATCTTATCACCGTCTTTCCGGTGTTAGCATTCGAATGAAGCAAAGAGGAAAAGAAAGGCCTACTGCTGCACCAACATTTTAAATCATATCTTGTCAACGCGCCAGAACTGTTACCTTTGTAAAAATAATGTGATAATAGACAGTGAAATTGCCGGAAAAATAAAAAGAGCATTGGCAGACAATATTTCTAGTGAATATAATGATAAATTCATGGAAAGAGAAACACAAGTGAAGATTATTACTATTATTGATCATATAGTAAATGAATCAAATAGTACCAAGGATGAAACGTGTATTGAACCAGTAGGTGACATCTCAGTAAAAATTGTATATGATTCAAAATAGATGAATGATTAGTCTAGCGGTTATGAATTAAGAGAAGCGAGTAACTCTAGTATCAAGGGAGAACATGATAAATTATTTTATGGAACAGATTCAAAATGTCCAAAGTTGTTCAATGATGTTGATAATGTATAATAGTGTCTATAACATATTTTTATGTTAATATTCTAAATGCTGTTATTTCAATTAAAATATTTCATGCATTTCTTTGTTATATTTCTATTATTTTAGGATACGTTAGCATGTCAAACGCTTAGAATGTTTATTAAAAAGTCGGAGATTTTTTATTTTCTTTGGAAAAAATTAGAATTGGACTATGACATTTTTCTTTTCTTTGAAAAAATTCAGAAGAGAACTTGAACTTTTCTTCACTTTGCTGTGAACACTCAGAATTAAAGTGGAACCTTTTCTCTTCTCAGGGGAAATATTCACAACCACTGTATAACTTTTTGTATCTTCTATCGAAAAATTTAGAACAGATTTTTAAATTTTTTCATCTCTTTGAGAAAAATTTGATCTGAAGTGTAACCTTTTTATTTTCATGGAAAAAATTAGAATTGATCTTTAACTAATTTCTTTTTCATTGAGAAACTTCAGAAGAAAACTTGAAATTTTCTTCACTTAATTGAGAAAATTTAGAATTATAGTGAAACTTTTTATCTTCATGAAAAATATTCACAATCAAAGTATAACTTTTCCTATCTTCGACTGAAAAATTTAGAACAGAACTTTAAATTTTGTATGTCTTTGAGAAATTAAGACATGAAGTGGAAGTTTTTTTTCATTTTCTTTGGTAAATTTCAGAATTGAGCCAACTTTTTCTCTTCTGTAAGAAAATTCAGAAGAGAACTTGAACATTTAGCACTTCTTCGAGAAAACTCAGAATGAATGTGGAGCTCCTTATCTTAATGGGAATATTCACAATCAAAGTATAAGTTTTTTCTGTCTTCTACGAAAAATTTAGAACAGAACTTTAAATTTTTTCATCTCTTTGAGAAAAATCCGAACTGGAATTAAGAAAATTTAGAATTATAGTGAAACTTTTTATCTTCATGAAAAATATTCACAATCAAAGTATAACTTTTCCTATCTTCGACTGAAAAATTTAGATCAGAACTTTGAATTTTTATGCAATTAGAGACATTAAGAACTGAAGTGGAACCTTTTTATTTCTTGAAAAAAATAGAACTGATCTGTAAGTTCTTTTGGTAATTCAGAATTGAGTTAACTTTTCAAGATCAATGTATAACTTTTTTTTTATCTTCTATGAAAAATTTGGAACAGTACTTTAAATTTTTTCATCTCTTTGAGAAAAATCAGAACTGAAGCTGAACCTTTTTATGTTCTTTGGGAAAAGTAGAATTGATCTGTAACTAATTTTTTTCATTGATAAAGTTCAGAAGAGAACTTGAACTTTCCCCCACTTTGTTGAAAAAATTTATAATTAAAGTGGAACTTTTTGTCTTCATAGAAAATATTTATAACTATGGTATAGCTTTTTCTATCTTCTACGGAAAAATTTAGAATAGAACTTTTAATTTATATTTTTGGGGAAAAATCTGAACTTAAGTAGAAGCTTTTTATTTTCTCTGGAGAAATTAGAATTGGACTGTAAGTTCTTTGGTAAAATTCAGAATTGAGCTTACTTTTCACGATCAGATTATAGCTTTTTCTATCTTCTATGAAAAATTTGGAATAGTACTTTAAAATTTTCATCTCTTTGAGAAAAATCTAAACTGAAGTGGAAAATTTTTATTTTCTCTTGAAAAAATAGAATTTATCTGTAACTTATTTCTTCTCATAGATAAAATAAGAATTAAAATGGAACTTTTTATCTTCATGAACAATATTCACAATGATAGTGTAACTTTTCCTTTCTTCAACGCTAATATTTAGAACAGAGCTTTAAATTTTATTATGACTTTGGGAAAAATCTCAGAATTAAAGTTGAGCTCCTTATCTTCATGGTGAAATATTCAGGATTAATGTTTAACTTTTCTATCTTCTACAAAAAATTTGGAGGAGAACTTTAAATTTATGTCTTTAGCGAAAAATCTGAACTGAAGTGGAACCTTGCTTGATGTTTTGGTATGCAAAAAAGTCGTATAGTAAAGTTGTGGGTGAAAAGGATGTGTACTTCAATTTGTAAAATTGGTTCAGAAGGGATATTAAGAAAATAACTTGTTCTAAAATAATATAATAAAGCCTTTTGAAAAGTATTGCTTGGTGTTGGGGTATGCAAAAAGTCGTAAAGTAAAGTTGTGAGTGAAAAGGATGAGTACTTCAACTTGTAAAATGGAGTTAGGAGGGATTTTAAGACAGGACCTTGTTCTGAAATAATATAATAAAGCCATTTGAAAAGTGTTGCTTGGTATTGGGGTATTCAAAAAGCCATAAAGTAAAGTTGTGGGTGAAAAGGATGAGTACTTCAGCTTCTAAAATTGGTTTAGGAGGGACATTAAGAAAATAACTTGTTCTAAAATAATATAATAAAGCCTTTTGAAAAGTATGGCTTGGTGTTGGGGTATGCAAAAAGCCGTAAGGTAAAGTTGTGGGTGAAAAGGATGAGTACTTTAACTTGTAAAATATGTTTAAGAGGGATATTAAGAAAAGAACTTGTTCTAAAAAGATATAATAATGCCTTTTTAAAAGTATTGCTTGGTTTTGGGGTGTTCAAATTGCCGTAAAGTAAAGTTGTGGGTGAAAAGGATGAGTGCTTCAAGTTGTAAAATTGGTTTAGGAGGGACATTAGGTAAAGAACTTGTTCTGAAAGGATATAATGAAGCCTCTTGAAAGTATTGCTTGCCTGGTGTTGGGGTATGCAAAAAGTCGTAAAGTAAAAATGTGGGTGAAAACGATAAGTATTTTAACTTGTAAAATATGTTTAAGAGGGATATTAAGAAAAGAACTTGTTCTAAAAAGATATAATAATGCCTTTGAAAAGTATTGCTAGGTGTTGTGCTGTTCAAATTGCCGTAAAGTAAAGTTGTGGATGAAAAGGATGAGTACTTCAACTTGTAAAATTGGTTTAGGAGGGACATTAAGAAAAGAACTTGTTCTGAAATAATATAATAAAGCCTTTTGAAAAGCATTGCTTGGTGTTGGTGCATTCAAAAAGCCACAAAGTAAAGTTGTGGGTGAAAAGAATGAGTACTTCAACTTGTAAAATTGGTTTAGGAGGGATATTAAGAAAGGACCTTGTTCTGAAATAATATAATAGAGCCTTTTGAAAAGAATTGCTTGGTGGGGTGCATTCAAACAGCCATAAAGTAAAGTTGTGGGTGAAAAGAATGAGTACTTCAACTTGTAAAATTGGTTTAGGAGGGACATTAAGAAAAGAACTTGTTCTGAAATAATATAATAAAGCCTTTTGAAAAGTATTGCTTGGTGTTGGGGTATGCAAAAAGTCGTAAAATATTGTTTGGAGTGAAAAAGATGAGTACTTCAACTTATATAATAAGTTTAGGAGGAAAATTAAGAAGAGAAGCGGAAAATACATCTATAAAATTCCATAATAATTTGCATAATTTTTTCTTAAGATCTAAGTCCGTAATATGATCCATATTAAATTTGTTTAAGAATTGTGATTTAGTTAGAGGGTATTTGTTAGTTGAGGTTTTAATGCCATTTACTAGGTTTCTTTTGGAATTTTCCCATCTATCTAAATCATTTTCCGAAATAACTTGGATTTGCACTAAACACGTCCCCTTTTTTATTGTAATTGTATCATTTTCGTGGTTATTAGTTACCCAAATAAAACTTTCTCCTTTGTCATTAGATATAATCTGTTCCTCGCATAACAGATTTTCAGGAATTTCATTTGACGGGGTCTCAAACAATATTTCAGATTTGCTATCTACTGGTCCAATCATCTGTGATATTTGAATTCTTTGCATCGTTTTTCGAGGGATCTTTGTTTTCCGTATCACGAATCCGTAATATTTCTCTTCACTATTATTGTCTATTAGATTCATACTGGCGCTATGCTGCGCCATTGCGGCATCTTGCGGCGTCACATTGGGTTTTACTATATTTTTCCACAATTCCGCTATTTTCTTGATTTCGTTTGAACTATACTGTCGCATATCTCCTTTTTTTATTTTTGCAGATTCAATACACTTATTATTTAAATTTACTTTATTTCTGCAATGTCTCTCAGAATAATTGAACAAATTTCTGATTATGCCATGTCCTCCTTGCGAGACAGAAAGTTCAAAAGATTGCGACATTATACCGCCAGAAATTTCATTTACTGTTACGTTGTCTTCGTTACCTCTGTTACAATTTCTTAAGGTAGAACCTCCTTCTCCTACCTTAGCCGGGTAGACAAGCCTTTCGTTTGCTACGTCTAACAGTACCCTATTGAACCTTAGAAATTTGCGCCGATAATGTCTTCATACGGAAAATTATCACATATTATAAAATTTGTCGGAAAGATTCTATTATCCCTTTTTACGTTTAGGCAAATTGAAACTTTTGCATCCAATTGATGCCCTGTCACGCTAGTTAAATTGGGATTATTAAAATTTCTTTGTTGCCTAATATGCGGAGGCAACATATTAAATACGCATGATTTTATGATGTTCGCGGTAGCACCAGAGTCAATTAAAGCCTTAAGGTAAATATTTGCCACACAAAAATCATTAAATATAGGTGACTTATTATTACTGTCACTACAAGACGTTACTACTATCGGTTTGGACCTATAAAATATTCTAGGCACCCTCTGGGTCCAATTTATTCTTCTGAGGGGCCTGACGCGTTTCTCCGTGGACTTATTTCGTACGTCGGTGTCTGCAATAGAGATTCAGACATGTGAGATTCCGTAGGCATATCTAACTGATTTACATTTGTCTGCCTTCGCCATGTATTATTACGGTAGTTTGGATTTCTTGCGTCAGTACCGGGTGCTGGCATTGACTGCCAAGGCCGTCGGCTTGAAAAATTTTCATTTCCCGTCGGCTAATTAACTATTTGCCGTCGGCTTGAAAAGTTTTCATTTCCCGTCGGAAAATTTTCGGGATTTCTATGTACCATTCTCGCATTATATTGGCTTTAGCGAGTATTTGGGTTTTCAAATCGGTAATTAATTTTTTCTATTAGGGGGAGGATTATACAAATTTGGATGGTACGCATTATAATGTACTGATTGCCGCAATCTTCCCTGGCTATAGCCTAGTGCAACACTGGCACTAAAATTTGTTCTTCCGAACAAATGGTTGCTATAATTTTGCGTACTACCGACAACAATTCTTGGTATGCGATTGGGGACATAGCGGCACTCCCTCGCAATGTGCCTAGGTCGATTACAAATATAGCGTTTTATTATTGTAGGGTTATTTTCATAACTAAATTGTTTGACGGGCTGAAAACGTACTGTTTTCTGCCTAGCGGGTTCTTGCGTTTTATTTCTTTGTGGCACTGGGGAGTTATCCTTGGAAAAGAAATTGGGAGACACCTGATCACCCTTGAAGGTCAGGCTTGCGTTTGATTCGCCTAGGCTATTTATTTTTGCTTTACTGTGATTTGCCACCGTCGTATCAACTTCGATCAATCGCTCTACCTCCTGAACTGCAAGATCTAACGTCTGAATATTTTTGGATATTACCATTCTATATAGTTTTGGGGGTAGCCCTTGCAAAAAGGTATGTAGTATGACTTCTTCATATAGTTCTCATGAACCTTTTCCGTATTTTGCTTCTACTGAAATCCGTATATTATCAAGATATTCTCTTACGTTTTGTGAATGATCAAAGCATACCATTCCGTGTTTTAATTTATTTGTGGAACTGGTTTCGATAAATATATCTTTAAATGCCGTTAACAGTTTGTCCACCGTATTTATTGGCAAGCTGGCGTCATCACCTATAGTATTTTCAATTTGCTTTAGAAAGGTTAAGGCCTGCCCTTTTAATCTTAATAGGAGCATGCCGACTAACGTTTCTAGCTCTGTTTTTGTTAGTTCTACAAACTGGTCCAATTGGATGTTAAATTCGTCGATATCTGTTTGTCCATCGTTTTGTGGAAAAGATTTTGCTATCTCTATATTCTTTGCGACCAACTTTTGCACCATTAATAGTTCGCATGATTCTTCTGACATTTTTGGTTTTGAATTAACCTTAATATTTTTTTTTCACTTAACCTATTTTGGGGGAGGCTATTATCTCCTATGAGATATTTTTAAAGGGTTTTCCTGTAATAGCTTAGCGATTATAGGCCTAATTTCTTTTTCTTATATGTCTGTATCTCTCCAATGATCAAATTTAAATTACAAAGTTTATAGCATAACTAGTTCGCATGTTTTCCTCCAATTTCCGACCGTGCCATATGTAGCGATAAAAAAATAGACTGTGTTAATTGTAGTAATAAAGATTGACCGCGTCAAATGTAATATTATGCTTTCAAGTTGTGAACTTACACCTTATAAGTTCTCCGATTGCGCCACTTATAGCGCTAAAGACTTTGCCATATATAATATTATTCTTTAAAGCTGTGGCGATTAAGATGCGCCAAATGTGGCAATGAAGTCTGGGGCCACAAATGTAATACTATGATTAAAAGCGGTGTACCGATCACGCCATTTCCGCCGGTTGAATATTTGAAGTGCCAGTTCCGCCGGGTGAGTTTTTCTTAGGCTATTTGATAAACTAAGTAAGCTATAAATATAATGTGAAAATCAAAGTTTCCGCCGGGGAATTTGACGATCGCAACATCCGAGCCGTTATAGCTTATCTCGTGCCGTTGAGGGCTGCACCGGCTGTAATGGGGGGGGGGGGGTAGATAAATAAGTAACCGTGCCACTCGCTGAACGCGAAAAAATAAAATATGTAACTATATAAAAGTAACCTCTTTTCCTTGGGTTATCTCGAAACCAATTACCTCTAAAGTTATGTAAAAATCAGATTCCTGGGAGCGCTACCGATGGAGACCTGCGATACCTGCTGTGCGATTAGATACAGCCATATAAAATAAAACAAACACAATTAGATAAGCAATAGTTTTACTGAGACTTACATTTAGGTGTACAACAGTGCTTCGCTTCAATTGACGACAATAGTGGCAGAGATAACAATAATGACCAAATCTCTACAATGACTGCATAATAATTTGAATTGCAATGCCTGAATGCCAATAATAATTATTCTGATCTACGAATGTCTCGAAAAACCATTTTTTTCACTATATCACACAAATACAGATTCTGCGCTCAACTAGCTTTTTCACGATTCGCCCAAGTCCTATGGAGGGGGCCGCTACCTTGTACTTATGTTTGCAAACTCACTTCATTATGCTCACTGGCTGTCCAATAATTTGTTTTAAATATTTTTGATGATTAAACATTCATAACTTAAGCTTCCTGTGAACTATGTATCTAGTAGTTTTTTTTATTGCCAAATATCTTAGCGAAATTCAAAACCGTCTAGCGTCGTTGAGGCTAAAATGCAGTTTCTCTTTTTGCCGATTAAGAATTTTTCTTTTTGAAACGAGATTTAAACTTAATTAGAGGAAGTTTAATTTATGTCGGAATTATCTTTAGAAAGAAAGAATCTTATTTTTTGTGTTTTAAATATATCACATTCTACTCACGGTACATTCACTTCAACTTCATAACCTTCCCTGTTCTTAAAATATTGAAGATAAATCCGTTCTGACAACTTGAAGGCATATAGTTTCTTTTGATTTGGCTTACCATCCCCATAGCATTCCATGAAAATATCGGCTTAATACAAGGAGCTATACCCAAGATCAATACAGATAGGCTCTTATGCGCCTTCTGGACAATTTGGATGCAAATAGTGTCTTTTGATATCATGTAAATCTCCTCCAATTATCATTGAAGTATTAAACTTAATAGCCTTAGCCATTCGTGAGATGTTGCAGATAAGCCCTCTTGACAGCCTAGCACTATTCCATTTTCAAAAGAAGGATGCAGCTGAACTTTTTTGATTCACTTCATTAGTTCAAGTTATAATTATGGAATTTGCAGTCACAATCGCAATCATAGTAGTAGCAGCAGCACTACTAGTGCTGCTACAAATTATAATACTGCTATCAAAAATAAGCTATCACCTGGTCATTTAGTAATAAAGACAAGAGGGGACTTAAAGATACTAATGTTGTGTAAACAATTAAGTATTGAACATTTGAACTAAACAATAAATCTTAAAAACACCGACTTTGTAAATAAAAGTTTTATTATTTCAAACAAATTTACAAACAATATTAAAAAAAAAAGAAAAAATCAGTAAAAACAAACGACAAAAAAAATAAAACATAAAAATAAAGGCTTATCTTAACATATTCAAATAGAATTGTGTATTATAGAAAATCGGGGGATCCTAACAACTAATTGCACAAAGAGCGAGATTGCTGTTATGTCCCTTCTTAGAGAAACGAACCATTATTACGAAACCTAGTATTAACTAACTGATATAGTTCATAAATTCTTCATTTTAATAATATCGTGTGGGTAATCAAGGAAAACTTAATATTTTTTTCCATTTTCCTTTTTTTATTAGAGAAACGGACCTTTATTACAAAACTTAGTATTAACTAGCTGAAATACTTAATAAATTCTACATATATAGTCATATCCATTTTTGTTTGTTTTCTTAGAGAAATGGCCCCGGTGTGAAAATCAAGGCCACATTACCACACTATTAATACTCTGCCACACCCTTCTGACATCACATCTTCATTTCTAAAATATTTCCCAGACATTTCTCGTTAAAAATTATACATTTAACCCATTGATACAAGATTATTTCAACCCATGCCAATCAAGATAACCTTCCAAACTTTCACAAATACCTTGACATTAAACACCTCCCCCCCATTATTCACGTGACATCAGACCTCATCCTCCCTCTAGGACATTTTCCACTTTTCCAAGTGGAAATAAGATCATGAATCTAAATTAAACAGTGTTTTTTATTTGTGAACAGCGGAAAATCGACATTTTATTGCTAGAACGTGCTATTTTGTGCGTTATCATTTTTCCCCAGGCCGCAAACTAAGCTAGGCCTAAGGAAGAGACTTAAGAACACAGACTTTTTAAATTAAAGTTGCATAATTGCAAACAAATTTAGATACCTTAATAAAAATACAGAAAAAACTGTTTAATTACACGACGAACAAAAAATAAAACGTGAAAAAAAGGCTTATCGTAAAATGCACGAAAAACGGGTATTATAGAATGTCAGGGGTCCTGACAGTTAATTCCAGAGGGAGCAAGCTTGTGGTTATGTCCCTTCTTAGAGAAACGGACCATTATTATAAACCTAGTTTTAACTAACTGAAATAGTTCGCAAATTCTTCATTTGAATCATATAGCGCGGGTAATCAAGGAAAATTTTATATATTTTTTCTATTTGTGTGTCTTTTCTTAGAGAAACGGACCGTTATTACAAAACTTAGTATTAACTAGCTGAAATACTTCATAAACTCTTCAGTTTTAGTCATTTCTATTCTTGTTTGTTTTCTTAGAGAAAGTGCCCCTGTATGCAAATTACGCCACATTACAACACTATTACTACTCTGCGACACCCCTCTGACATAACATCTTCATTCCTAAAATGTTTCAGGCATTTCTTGTTAAGAATTATATATTCAACCCATTGATTCAAGCTTATCACAACCCAAGCAAATAATGATAACCTTCAAAACACTCCTACAGCACCGTGACATTACACACCTTCCTCCCTCCTTCATCCACGGGAAACCATCCCGCATCTTCCTTCTACTACAATAAAAAACGTTATTTAATTTAGATTCATGAGCTTGTTTTCAGAGTGAAATGGTTGAAAATTTCCTAGGGGGGGAATGATGAGGGGTGGTGCTACGTGGATGACGGATGGAGAGATTTGTAGTCCCATGGTAGTGTGGATTGACATAAATGTCATGTGGGTGGTCTGCAATGATGCCACGGTTGTCTGAATCGACATCGTGTATCATGTAGGGATGGATTGGGGAAACTTGAATCACTGGATTGAGGCATAATTTGTAACAAGAAATGTCTGAAGAAATGTCTTAGGAATGACGAATGGGATTTTTTTGGGATTCAAAGGGTGTCATAGAGCAGTAATAGTGTTGGCATTGTCGCGTGAACTGGTTGGAGTAACACGTTCTAGAAATGAAATGTCGAGTTCCCGCTGTTAAAAAAAACACTTTTTAAGTTAGATTCATGAGCTTAATTTCGGAATGAAAAGATTGAAAATATCCTAGAGGAGGGATGAATGGGTGATTGCACGTGGATGCTGGAGGGTTAGGCGCATAATGTCTTGGTGGTTTGAATTGACATGGTGCATCACGTAATGATGGGTTGGGAAAACTTGAATCATCAGATTGAGGCATAATTTTTAACAAGAAATGTCTGAAAAATGTCTTAGAAATGATGAAGGGGATGTTAGAAGGTGCTGCAGTGCAGTAATAGTGTGGCAATGTTGTTTTAGCAATGAAATGTCGAGTTCCCGCTGTTCAAAAAAAAACACTGTTTAATTTAGATTCCTGAGTTTATTTTCAATGGAATAGCTGAAAATGTTCTACAGAGGGGGGATGAAGGATGGTGTCACGTGGACGATGAAGGGGGGGGGAGGTGTGTAATGTCACTGTTGTGTGGGAGTGTTTTAAGGTTATCATGAATGGCTTGGGTTGCGATAAACTTGAATCAGCGGATTGAGGCATAATTTGTATAAAGAAATGTCTGAATAAAATGTCTTAGGAATGATGAACGGGGTTTCAAAGAGTACCGATGAGCAGTAATACTTTGGTAGTGTGGCGTGAATTGCTTAGAGTAGCACGGTCTAGCAATAAAATGTCAATTTTCCGATTTTCACCAATAAAAAACACTGTTTAATTTAGATTCATGAGCTTATTTCTGCTTGGAAAAGTTGAAAATGTACTAGAGGGAGGATGAGGTCTGGTGTCACGTGAATGACGGGGGAGTTGTGTAATGTCCCGGTGATGTGGGACTGTTTGGAAGGTTATCTTGATTGGCTGAGCTGCGATAATCTTGAATCGATAGGTTAAATGTATAATTTTTAAAGAAAAATGTCTGGAAAATATTTTAGAAAATGAAGATGTGATGTCAGAGGGGTGTCGCAAAGCATTAATAGTGTGGTAATGTGGCCGTAATTTGCACACCAGAGCCATTTCTCTAAGAAAACAAACAAAAAAGGAAATGACTATACATGAAGAATTTATTAAGTATTTCAGGTAGTTAATACTAAGTTTTGTAATAACGGTCCGTTTTTCTAAGAAAAGACACGAAAATAGAAAAAAAGTATTAAGTTTTCCTTGATTACCCACGCGATATGATTAAAATGAAGAATTTATGAACTATATCAGTTACTTAATACTAGGATTTGTAACCATGGTTCGTTTCTCTAAGAACGAACATAAAAACAATATCGCTCTTTCTGCAATTACCTGTTAGGACCCCCCCCCTTTTTTCTATAATACATGACTCTTTTTTTATATATTACGATAAGCCTTTATTTTCACGTTTTATTTTTTGTTTGTCGTTTGTTTTAACTGTTTTTTTTCTGTTTTTTTAATATTGTTTGTAAATTTGTTTGATATAATAAAACTTTTATTTACAAAGTCGGTGTTTTTAAGATTTATTGTTTAGTTCAAATCTTCAATACCTAATAATTTACACAACGTTAGCATCTTTTAGTCCCCTCTAGAATTTATTACTAAATGACCAGGTGATAACTCATTTTTAGTAATTAATTAAAAAAACTTTCCGAAAAATAAGTTTTTCGAAGAAAAGTAAAGGCCATTTTAAACTTAAGCTCAGGAGATACAAATACCTGTTAAAATTCAAACTCAAAACGACCAGAAATTACTATTATAGAATAAATGAAACCCAAAACGAGTATAAATTAAATCAACAATCATAGCAAAAAACATACAACAAGTAATAATATAAATGAATAAATAAATCTTAAAGCGAGTAATGCTTAGATTGAATATTAAAATCAAGCTTAAAAGGAAAACAAATATTTTGCTATTAAAGTATAAATGAAACTTAAAACGAACAGAAACTAAATAAACAATCGATGCGAACAAACATACAATATATATTAATGTAAATGAATAAATAAATCTTAAAACGTGTGAAACTTAAATTGAATATGCAAATCAAGTTTGAATCGAATAAAAATAACTACAAACAAGAGTTTGGGTATCGTCTCATTGCAGAAGCCTAAAACCTACTGCGTCATTGGCGCTTTACTGAAAACGAATTATATTACAAATGTTTTCTTTTGTACTTAATATTGAGGATAAATATTAAAATTACAGTAAAATTTTGAAATGATGAGCTTTTAGCAATTAGTATCATTATGCATCAAATATTCAGTTTAATTTATTAGTTATTTTCAAGATTGGTCAAGACAAATATAGTTTCATTACAAGCGAAGTTTGGATACTGCCCCCCAGGGCCGTATCCAGGATTTTTGTTCAGGGGGGGGGGGGTTTACTAATTTTTGACTTTTTTTTTGGGGGGGGGGTCACTAATTTTTGACTCAGTTTTCGACTAATTTTACTGATTTTTACCTAGGTTTTACTAATTTTCGACTTATTTTCGAGTCGGTCAAAAATTTTTTTTGGGGGGGGGGTCAAACCGTGTAACCCCCCCCCCCCCGGATACGGCCTTGCTGCCCCCTTCTTTAACTGTAAAAACCTAAAGCCTTCTGCGTCATTGGTGCTTCACTGAAAACAAATTACTCGTATATTACAAATTTGTTATTTTCCAGTTCTTAAAGCATTGAAAATGAAAATAAAAATTACTATGAAAAAAAATCTTGAACTGATGGATCTTTCAACAATTAATATCATTATACATGTAATATTCAATTTGATTTTGTTTATACTTTCCAAGATTGTTCAAGACTTATATAGTTTTGCCATTTTTTTTAACTCTGCCATTTTTTGTAACTAATCGTGTTAGTTTGTTATGAAAACATTCTATGGCTTCTAGACATTTCTATTTGAGCGGAAAACTACACCTCAAACTTTGTAGAACATGCATTTTCTTGCATGAAAAACCAAAATATAATAAAATGTCAAGTTTCGGAGTGTTCCACCACTCGCAAGGAAGTGCCATTGGTATTTTTGAATCTGCACAGTCAATTTAGGGGGTGGAGGGTAGGCTAATTCTTGTAGCAGCCCCATTCCGTCGTGGTATGGTTGATATTTTCAACACCTGGCGTCCGGACTATCATATAGTCTACCAAGCATACAACTACCCCAAATCAGTATCAATAAATAAATGAAACCCAAAACGAACAGAAATTAAAATAAATATTAGAGTCAAACTCAAAACGAGCATAAATTAATGTGAGTAGGGTTCAAAACCCCTATGCTTTCTAAAAGCCAGAATATAATTTGTGCTTTACTGGAAAAAATTCAAATGAGTTTACTGAAAAAAAATGTGCATTGTCAATTTAATATACATATGCTGATATTTATTCCCTAAAATCTTAATTAATTTTTGATTTCTTAAAGTTACAAAAGTGAGAATATTTCAAAGAATTGTTTTCAGTAAAGCGCCAATGACGCAGTAGGTTTTAAATTTTGTGTTGAAATTTTTAAATTTTGTGTTAAATTTTGTGTAGCTAGACAATCTCACTCACTGAATGCATCTCAGTGCTAATTGCCTTCCAATTAGAGCAAGATCTAAGTAATTTCGAAAAGAAAAAAGTTGTTAAGAAGACAGGTATACTTGCCCGCTTTGCAAAGGTTGAAAATTTTGTGTTGGCACAACTAAGGTTGCTCTAATTAAAACAGCAAATGAGGCAATTTCACGGCTGAGTCATACACACTATCCAATGAATCTGTCACCAGAAGACGAGTTGGCAATTGAAAATAAAGACATTTGTTGGGTTTGTAAGAAAAAAATTAATGAGGGGGATGCGAAAACCCACGATCATGATCATTTATACCAAGTGATTTCATCAAGGGGAGTAACTTTCGGGGATTTGCTCATAAATCGCGTAATTTAAATGTTAGGCAACAATACTTTTTACCAGTTTACATGCACAATTCCAACTATGATTTAAAATTCATATTACCAGCGTTGGCACGATTGCAAAAAGGTGAAGTTGTAGATGGTACATGGGTAGATGGTTCTTTATCATATAACATCACACCAAAATCATCTGAAAAGCTGCTAGTCTTAGAATTCAAGTGGCAAACAATTGATAATGGTAATAAATGCTTGAATAAAATCCGTTTCCTTGATTCTTTTAGTTTCTTCCCTAAATCCCTAAGTCGAATCATTCAAGTACAAAAAAGTGACGATTTTGATAGTTTCCCCCTCCTTAAACAGCACTTTCCAGATGAGGAACTGTATGATTTAATAAAGTGTAAGGGCTTATCCCTGTACGAGTACTAGAGCTCCACCTTTAAGCTAAGTGAGGAAAAATTACCACCCATCGCAGAGTTTTATGATTCACTTCACGGTCGTCAATTCATCACTGCCGATTATGAATTTGCCAAGAGAATTTGGGCAGAAGGAGGGTATAAAAATGAGTGAGCTTATTGTAAAATGTACCGGGCAAGTGATATATTGACGTTGTTGGATATTGTATGTAAGTACACGGATAAAATTCATGTTGCATTGGATTTGGGTTGGATTTGGGGTATTATTTTTCCTCTCCTCATTTGGTGATTGATTTGATTCTTAAAACCAGTGGAGTAGAAATAGATCTGATCGCCGAACTGGGTTAGCACCTGCTTTTAAAGATTTATGAGGGGAGGATATGTTTTTCATGGGGATCGTATCCTTGAAACTTAACCGACTGGACAACGCACCGGTGAAAAGTTGGATGACTTTTTCTTGGATATGAATTCCCTTTATCCGTCGGCAATATCTCACTTTTATTTTCCGAATGGGGATTACCAATAGCTTGACAATCCTTCTGCTCTACATTTCCCCAATATTCACACTGTTGAGGAAAATGGACCACAAGGATGGTTTTTCGAAATTGAAGGTGAAATTCCTCTGAAACTTCGTGACTCGGTAAAAGACTTTGCTTACCCTGTATTAATAGACCGGTGCATGGGACTCACTGAGTCCCTACAATTCATCATTATTAGGAAATGAAGGCATGCATTGGACACCTTCAAAACAAAAGCTTATCGGCAACCTGGATTCGAAACGGATATTAATGTACAAAAATTTCTTTTGTGTTGGACACTTGCCCACGTTTTCAATGTTACAAAGATTCATAGAGCCCTCCAATTTCATCAAAACCTTATATGAAGACGTTTGTTGACACTTATGTCAACAAATGGTCTTAAGCAAAAACAAAGGTCGAAAAAGAGATCTTTAAACTCATTTTAAATTCGGCCTTTGGTAAGGGGTGTGAGAGTATGCGAATCAGGGGTCGTTGTGACCGACCCCAAAAAAGTGCTTGAATCATTGCAGATCCAAACTTCACATCTTTCACAATCATAGACTCCAATATGGTACTCTTACATAGAAAAAATGTAGTTTTAAATAAAAACCTTGCTGCCGGCAGTGCCATTCTAGAAACTTCAAAAAACCTCATTTTTGAGTTGTATTACAATGTATGTAAGCGCCAGTGCCCGAGGGAGGAACAAGTTCAAGTTTTTTATGGGGATGCATATTCTTTATTGTTAAAATTTAAAACTAATAATTTATTGGAAGATTTGGAAAATGGAGAGTACATTAGCTCTTGCATGGTCTACAAAAACTGGGATGAGTCCCGTTATCCGGAGCTATTGAAACGCCTGGCTCCAAATCAATTATTAAAATTAAATAAGAAACGGGAAATGATTTGGTATCGAATGGTGTATTTCCCGGTCCGAAGGTGTTCTGTGTGGAAACGCAATATGAGACTACCAAAAAAGTCTGCAAAGGGGTGCCTACATACTATGTAAAGGAAAATTTTAACATGGGTGTTTATAGGAACAGCATAGAACAAAATTTAGTTCCAAGAACGAGTTTCATGGTCATTCTTTCTTTAAATAAAAAAAAACTATACAGTTCGAGTCGAAAAAATGCCATATCCACCATATCGGACAAAGTCTGTGTACTCGAGGGAGGGTGGTGTGCGAGTACCACCACATGGCCATTATCTTACTTCAGATCGAGTTAAAAGTGTAAATTATACAAAGCAACTCGGTCTGGAGAAATATCTTTAGTTGTGGGAGGGAGGAGGGGGCCGACAACAGCTTAACACTGCCTTATTTGATATCTAGTCATTTTCCTGTCACAAGCTCGGTACTGCCCCTTTTTTATCTAGTCATTGCGCAAAGCGGTAATTTTCAAGTGTTTATTTTGTGTTTTATTTTTAAGTGTTTATTTCATCTTGCCACTGACAAAGCAGGTGCCAGCTTCGCTGCTGGCCGCTTCGGGTGCCAGCTCTGCCGCTGGCCGCAACGGGTGCCGGCCCGCCCACTCACTTTCGATGGTTGCCCCTGATCGTGATATTTTTCAAAGTTATAAATATATTTTTATGATGTTTTATATATGTGAATTAAAGAAACCATTTATTCTATTTCCTCTTGAATATTTATTCAACAGATTGAGGTTAGGTTAGGTTAGGTGTATTTTGGCATTGGAAGAGCATGTGTCAATTTAAAACACCCTTCAGATCGTTTCTTTGCGGACTGTCCATGTCTGGCAAAACGACACTTTTAACAAAAATCATTTATAACCGTGATAAAATATTTTTAGAGAGCACAAAAAATATCTATTATTGCTATAGTATATGGCAAGAATCCTATGATAAAATAAAGAAGATTGATCCAAGCATAAAATTTATACAAGGACTTGACGTGTTTACTAGTATTGCACCAAACTCGTGGTTGATTATTGATGATTTAGCTGAATCTATTGAAGAATGGTCGTGGGAAATGTTACAATTGTTTACTGTCCAGTCCCATCACGAAAAAATTTCTGTAACTATTGTTCTCCATAATCTCTTCCATCGGAGTAAATGCACGAGAACACTTACTTTTAATTGAACCTACTACATCATCTATAGAGTTGTTCACGATTCAAGTTCTCTTATAACTCAGAACAAACAAATTTATCCCGCTGAACCTAAATTTTTCTTTCCGCATACAATCAAGCAACTAATAAACCTTATGGTTACATATTATTAGACCTGAATCATAACACACGCGAAGAGATTCATGTAGTCACTGATATTTTCGATAATGAAATTACTGTATATCTACCCGTGAATAGTAAAAAAGATCATTAGTCGCCATCATGAAATTGAAGAAGCTACATGAACAACGGCAATTATTTTCTCTGCTAGCCAGTTCAAAACCACGACTTAGAAAAGCAATTCTCAAGCATGGTATTGACGAGGAATTTATTAATCTCTTGTCGGAACTTTGTTTAAATTTAACAGCGGGTAAATTCAGCTGTCAGATCGTGTTAAGCAACAGACAAGGCAACATTAATCAGTTTTTCGAGCTCTAGCTTTCAAAAAGAAAACAAGTTGAAAAAAAGGGTCTTGTTAAAGCGGGTGGTAATTTCTTTTCAGTGTTACTACCGATAATTGCCGGACTTGAAAAGACTATTCCCTAGAAATGGCTAAACCGTACAAATTGACGCCAAATGAACTTGTTCTTTCACCCAAAGAGCACTTTGAAGATAGTCTTGATAAAATTATTAACAATGAAAGAATTGCCGGTGATGTCAACAAACATAAACCTTATCGTGAAAAACCACCTAAAATCAATGTCATTGAACAACCTTCTGAAAACAGTGTAACACCGAAAAAGGAAGAGTTATTAACAAGTGTCGTAGACTTGCTGCCTCAATCCTATCGTGAACAAAGTAAAAGACTCTTGACGTATCTCATTGAAAATGAACAAGTTGATAAGAAGTAGAATGAAGTTATAATCCAGGGCAAACCTTACAATTTAATCGATTTATTATCGGATCTGATTGTGAATCTTAAAAGATTCAAATACTTTGACGAGTATTTATATGATTTTTTAAAATTGTCAAATTTTCTTAAGAGTCTTATCGGTAATAAGCAAATTCTAAAGAAACTAAGCGAACATAGTCCATTAAAGGTAGAAGATGATTTTAAATATTTCTTGGAAAGCACACCTACTGGTGATTTGACACCGGTAACGAGACAAAAGTGAAGACGTATTAATTCACCCGGCAGTATGCAAAAGGGTAGCGGACGGTTACGATCAAAATGGATCAAATTTTGATAGGTGTTTATGAAAATTTTGGAGACCCGGGAAGTTTAAGTTCTCCAACCACACTTATACGGGTTACCAGAATTAAAAAGAAGCTAGCAAAAGAGTATTTGCAAAAGGAATCCAGTTATACTCTTCATCGAAATCATAGGAGTAGAGGTCGTCAATTTCGAACAACTAAAGCCTTTTATCCTTGGCATATATTACAAGCAGATCTTTTGACTCTAGACGCAATTCAAAGACTTTACAATAAACCATACAATTATATTTTACTCGCAATAAGTGTTTTTAGTCGTTATGCATATGTAGTTCCTTTGCAGTCAAAGAGAGGCATTGAAGTTGCTAAAGCCCTTGAATCCATCTTTGAACAAGATTCATATAAAAAAATTCAAACAGACTGTAGATGTGAATTTGTTAATCCTCATGTAAAAAAAATTATTGAAATATAAGACAGCACTCTATCATAGTCATTGTCTTATAAAGGCCGCATTGGCTGAACGTTTAATACGAACTATTCGACTTTTAACTTCAAGATATTGAACATTGAAAAATACGGCGGCATTTATTCCTGATTTAGATAAGATCGTGCAATTATACAACCAACATCCTTATCGATCCTTGTTCAATACTAGCCCCCAGGAAGTTCATTATAGTGAGAGTACACATTTCCTTGAATAATATTCTAATGAAAAGGCAGGAAAGAAAAAATTTAAAGTTGGTGATAATGATCGAATCAATCGTACAAGAAATATTTTTGAAAAGGTAAATTATTTGTGGTCTACTGAACTTTGGAAAGGATCAAAAATCCTATATACTAAATTAATAACATTTTGGCTTCGTGATATGAAAGATAAAGAGATTATTGGCGGTTTCTATGATTATGAATCACAAAAAGTTAAAAACACTGGAATGTATCAAATGGAAAGGTATTAAAGACTCGTACACATAAGGGCAAGAAACAGTTGCTTGTTCGCTGGCTAGGATCCAACTCTGATTTTGATTCGTGGATACCCTATGAAGACGTTCATAATGTCTGAAGGTTTTTATGTGACATTCATGTCCAATGTTTCTAATCCTCTATGTGACGATTTGAATAAAACGATCGATTTTTGGGAAAAACTTTCCCCGACCATTAAATTTGAGGAAAGGTATGAAGTTGCTCTTGTCGATTGTATTTTTAAAAATACATATGATATCCTAAGAAAGGATCATGCATACAATATAAAAATAAGACCCCATGATTGGCCAATTGTTAGCGATCAATGTACGATTTAAAATATGAATTCTCACTCATCAGTGTAAAGTCAGCCGGGAAGCGTAAGGTATCAAAGAAAGTAAAAAAAAAATTGAAAAAGAATTTCTTCTCCTAAGATGAAATATCTACCACATAAAGACTCTCGCCCTTCAGTCACCTCATCTCTAAATCTTTTCAATGCTGAAAATGTAGATGTCAGTGTAAAACATGGATAATATAAACAATTTTACCCGCAACAACCGTTCTTGAAAATGGTCATTTTCAAATTTATTCTACTTACTTTATCGATTTTACTCTTACTTTATCGATTTTGAATTTGTCATTTATAGATTTAAATATCATTGTTAAAAAATCGAACAATGAAAAAACAGGTGCCACCGCGGGTTATCCTACGAAAATTGTGTATTACATAATCTATTTGAACAAATAAGCGTCTATATAAATAGAACTTCTGTGAGCACTAGCGATAATCTTTCAAATTATGCGAGTTATATACAATTTATGTTGATGACACCGATGTCCTATAAGCAGTTGAGGGGTATGACTAGTGGATATGAATATAAAACAAATACTGATACTATCAATACTCTTAGAGAGGTGACAACTAAAGATTCACATTTAGTTTGGAAACTAAATCATGAGATATTTAATATACCTCAATGGTTGCCTCCTAATGTAAAGATTGATATAAAACTACAATTCGCACCGTCCAATTATATTATACGAAAAGCAGGTCACACTGCACCCGATTTAACAGTCTCTCTCGCGTGGGCAATACTTCATGTACGAAAACAACAAGTAATGAGTTCTGTGGCCTTGGCAATTGAAAAATTAAGAGTGAGTGGTAACAATATCGAACTATTTGTTCCTCATACAATCACGAATCAGCTTCATATTGCTACAGGTACGCGTACCTATATTGATTCGTCATTTATCAATGGCAAAAGTCCTTCAAAATTAGCATTGGCTTTTGTAAAAAGTACTAGCGCTGTTGGATCATGGACATATTTCCTGCATAAATTTGAACTATTTGGACTTTCCCCGCTTGTATGTAAAGTAAAGTGAATACTAATCTACAGTTTATCCTGTGATAAATCCTACAGGACCCTCTACGAATTGAGAATGCAATCCCTAGATCGAGATTCTCAATTGTTCGAAAATTGTATAAATGAAGAAATGTTTGCAAAAACGCATGGCATTATTGTATTAGGTTTGTCTGGTACTCAAGATATGAGTATTGCCCGGACGGGAAAATAAATCTTATTGCATACCTTCAGATTTCTATGAGCATATTCAGTATGTTGACAATACCCTAATCTTTGTTAATAGCAGTCCGTCGAGTGTAAAGATGGGGCATTGGTTTAGCATCTTTCAAACAAGAAATAATATAGAATTTTTCGATGCGCTTGGCTTGCCGTATAGATTCTACGCACCTCATATTAAAAATTTTCTTGAGAAGAGCGAGAAATCTATTATTCAAAATCGGAAGCGGGTACAAGATTTATCAACGAAAAGCTGTGGTTTTCATGCCCTATTATATTTTATTTTTCAAAGTCGTGGACATACTTCAATGGAATTTATCAAGATTTATGGTGACAATCCTCGATTGAACGACTTTATCGTTGAAAATACTCTTTCTTACCTGTATAATTTTAATTTGGGTGCCCTAAAAGTGAAATGCTTTAAAAATGTATGTAAATTTGTTTATTAATAAAATTTGTACAAAACACTGTGTCCTTTAGGTTTCTTTTTCTGCGTATAGTTAATCATCCGAAACGATAAATGCAGGTAGCTCGTCGAAATTCAACTAGTAATTGTCTTGACGTGCAAAGTCAGGGTCACATTTTCTACAATATAGGGTAACTTAATTTTTATTAAACCTCTTTGTAAAGTAAATAATACTACTCTGACTCCTATGATAAAATTTACGTGTTTCAAGTTGCTTATTTGAAGCATTATCACATACAAATTCTCATATGAAGAATCGCTTTCTGTAACAGCCAAATAAAAGTCTGTAGGTTTATAATCATAATAGCCAGTATCTTCACAGCTATATCGTAAAAACCATGCTCTTTTATTATTCAAGCAATTGAAGCGTAGACCAGGTTCTTCTTCTCATAATAATTCAAAGCCACGAAGATACCAGTCTCTTAAAAAAAAAAACTGAACTCACGTTTAGGGTTTTTCGCAATCAGGCCAGGATAAGTATTTTTCTATTGATCGCATTTATCATAGTGACAATTGGAGCATAAGAGTCCTCTATTATGAGAGTCACAAATCTCTTCAAGACAAGGGTTACAATCTTTAATTTGCACAGCATATCCTCTATGCAATTTACACGGATTGCATAATTTACACTTTTCATTATACGCATCAGCAAAAGTACAATTCTCGGAGGATTACAAGCTGCCAAAAGTATACAAGCATAATGGGCATGTGTAAAACATTTGTTCGAAGTTGACTGGTTCACTTCCAAAATAAACTGACTCTCAAACAACATCTCCTTGGAGGGTTACATAATGGCCGTCTATGTAGTTGTTAAGAGCAAAACCACCATATCATTTTGTTTTGTCTCGATTAAAAATCTATAAATTGTGTGAAAGCCTGGGGGCCACGACGACAAAGTTTCATACAATAGTCCAAAGAAGGGGAATCGGTTCCCATTATATCGTTAAGCATTTATACAGAAAATATCTTTCCTTAAAGAGATAATTGCAGAAAGTCATGATCCAAAACCAACCACTTTTCCAATTTTACTAGATTACCCATGATTTTCTGTTTCTCAAATCTAACCATTTTAACACTCTCACTGCCAAACACAGACTCTATAAATCGTTCTCTTCGGTATATTTCGCAAACACATTTAATTCATCCTGTAGTCTCTGTCGTTATATTCACCTTAGCCACGAAGCACAATTGTTCTCCCGACTTGAATTTTCTTAATGTTATAACATACCCAGTATACATCTTGTCCAATTCTAGGGTTAACTGAGGATCCCTTGTAATTTCTGCCGCCACCTTAGGCACTCTGAGTCCCGTTTCAACAGCATTTTTAACATTCAACAGTGTACAAGCATCCATGTTGACTGTCCCATTTTCAGAAGGAAATTGGTCCTCGATCAATAGTTTCAACCACCTGGGAACGTGTCTACACATTTTCTTGCCTAGAAACAGGGAAACAGGTGTGTCACATGACGTCAGAGGGCTGCGTTTAAAATCCTATGTTATTTTCCCTATGGCTTTTGTTACGTCAGAGGGCAAGTCACAGGAATTATATAGGAAAAGGGAGGGCTTGTCATAGATAAACAAATGGGGTGTGTCACTTAACCGTGCCAAGGCTGGGAATTTGGCATAGAAACAGGGCATGCACTTGGAATCTTGTCAGCTATCCGCTAGAAACAGGATGCAGTGACGTCATAGGGCATAAGCTTGAATTGTATGGGAAAAGGGAGGGCGTGCGCTTGAAACCGGGGAAGGTATGCGCTTAAATAGATTGACCCCACTACTTATAAACTAGTCTGTTTTTTTGCAGGCTAGTTAGGGGTTTTTCTGTTCCTAATCCAGTTTTTGGTGTTTTTTTTTTATTTTCAGTAAAAAGCTACCTTTCAGAATTCTACAAATACAAGGAAATATCCTGCGTCATTTTATTTCAGATAGTTTTGTAGATCAATGTAGCTCAAACCGCGGAGCTGTAATTTTTGTTCTTTTTAAGTTTAAGCTTCGCTTTTAACTTCTATTAGAACAAATTTTCGATTTTTCAAACACTTGTCCCTTAATATCAGTGCAATCCACATAAAATCTGATTTTCATAGTAAATTAGTTTTTTTTTTATGCACAAATTGTATAGCTGCCCACCAGCAATTTTCGTATAATAATAATAATAACAATAATAATAATAATACTTTATTTAAACCCTCTATAACAAAAATTATAAAAATTTTGAAAACAGGAGTAAAGGGGAGAGAGAGAAAAAAAATTAAAAAAGACACACAAAACACACAGACAGGAAAATACAAAAATAGAAAAATACGAAAAATGAACAAAGAAAAATTAGAAAAAATATAATCATAAAAAGAATAAGAAACAAAATCAATTCAATACACTATAAAATATCTTTATTAGAAAGACATGGCAAGTGATGGACCTAGATAACTAACGATACTGTTGGAAAGTTAGGAATTTTACAATTCCAAAAAAGGAAACGGTTATGAACACCTTCCATGCTATAAAGTATATTAAAAATACCAAATACTAATGACATTCGGCTTTTCCTATACCACGGATGTAATTGTAAAAAAAAAAATTGGTAATTTTAAAATACACTGAATTAATCGATCTTTTTTCTTGACTAGAGAAAGAGACCATACAGGGGCAAAAAAGAAAATTTGTGGGCCAGAGAATACGTTATAAAGGTGGCCTAATGTACGTCGGTCGAATTGACCTCTGACTTGGGCAAGTGCCCCCCATTTCTTTATAATTGTTTCCTTGAGGCTATGGATTGTGAGGTGTTTTGTACCACGATGAGTTTCGCCATAAGAAAGGCCAAGATATACTAAAGACTTTTCTTCTAGAACTATTGATCCATCTATATTAATAGAGAGAGGACCTCCTATCTGTCGGTTATAACCGAAAATTTAAAAATTAGTTTTGTACGGTATTAGTTATGGAAGCTAAACTCCTAGAAATTAAGGTCACAGCTTCCTGCAACCCAGATAGATTCTCCCCAAATATTAAAAGGTCATCAACGTATGAAATATGACGGATATCAAGGCTATCTAGAGTGTCCAACGGATGCAAAATCGTTGTAGCCGAACGAAGACCTACATTGATAATATCAGGACTAATGACAGACCCCTGTTTAACCCCTCTCCTAATGGGTATCTTGCTCAAAATTAAACGGCCAGCTCTGACTCGAGTGGTATAATTTTGGTACTATGACCAAAGAGACTTGAAAATAAACGGATTTGCACCAGATTTCAAGACAGATAAAAATGAACTACGAGTGCAATATAGAGTCAAATGCTACAAGTATATCGAGTGCACAAGCGAATAATTATTCCTTGGAGTACACATACTGACGAAGAATTGAAAGAAGTGTTCCGTGAGCATGCTGAACGCCAGGACTTATGCGGAACCTGAACTGATAGTCCTCCATATTTGTTCTATCATAATATACTTTTTACTTTTTCTAAGTCAAAAATACTTTTTCTAAGAGCCTCCCAAGAATCGAACAAACCTTAATAGGCCTGTAAGAAGAGAAAACAGAAAGGTCTTCACATACAAGAAGTAAGGCCCTCGCAAAATGACTTTAGTACATAATTCTGAGACAAAGAAGCCTGAAATAATAAAGAAGGATGTAAAAAAAGCTTGGGAGACCTATGTTTCAAATGTCCGGACATGATCCCATCAAGACCCACCGAATTACCAGATTTCAGAAGTCGCACCCGGTTTTTAATATCAAAAGGTTAATATGTAATAAAATTCCTATGGGGATTTATATCACTAAAACGCGTTAATAGTTTTGATTTTAAAATGGTATCCTGGAGGAGGAGGGTCAGTTGCAAAAATCTTAGAAAAATCTTTGATCCAGTCCTCCATTGAAATAACATCTAGAGAAGAGGTTGGAAAGGACGTCAATTTAGACCCGTAGTGCCATAAACCCAATCTCAGTGTATTACTGAAATTAGATGATAGCTCAGTAATTTCATGCCTTTTCCAGGAATGGACAAGCTTATGGAATGTATTCTTTGTATAATTTGTAAGATGGAAAAAGACCCCAGACCGTGGCTTATCAACCTTAATCCACACTTTACGCCAAAAACAGTGATGTTCTTTTGCCTCTTTAAGGCTTGGATACGTAGACCAGCGTATTTTCCTGGTACCCCTCCTTATTCTTTCAAGAGGAACGGAAGCAGTAGCTGTGATTTTTAGAGTATGTACTATCTGGGCCAGATAAAGCTCAAGGTCTATGATATCAGACGAAGGAGAATTAGATGGAAGATGGAAGGGACCTTTAATTTTATCTAGTAAAGAATGTAGAGTAAGCTGATAATAATGCAGATTTATATAGTTCCAATTCAGTTTTTTGAAACATTTGGGCTCAGGGATAGTAGGCAAGGATGAAGGGTTGATTGGGAAGTAGTAGTTCTAGGAGAGAATGAAACTTAAAACAAGTTCATTGAAGACGATCACCGACTGAGACCGTAACTCAGATATATTGGTCGATGCAAAATCTATATTAGAAACGATTCCAGAAAAGTGTGTGTAAGTGAAAAAATGTGGTTTGTCCATAATAAATAAATCACTAGGCAAAGAAGATAACATATTTTGTGAAACGGGTAGGGAAAAATCAGTCAAGTCAATGTTAAAGTCAACCAAACCTAAAATCCATTTATTACTGGAACTGATTTTTGCTATTAATAAAAGAAAATAAAACACATGTTGCCACAAATCTTTGATCTAAGCAAATATTGCGGCAATTTGTTGGTAAATAAACACAAATATTAACAAATTTCTCAAAATCAACAGCCAGACAAAAATTTCGAAAGCTCAAGTAAAGTACTCCGAAACTTGTTCCCAACTGCGACCAAGAGACCCCCAGACCGGCAACCCCTAGTACTCTTGGCAGGCTATATTTAATAAATAAAATCACTAAAAAAAATTTAAGGCCTGACACTTAGCTGGTAGTAACAGATGTTGAGAAATACAACCAATATCAAATTCACTGAGTGTTATACCTATTACGTCCAACTTCTCTTTAGCACCGCTTAACACATTCTGGAAAAATCGCGACTAGTTAGAGTCATAGAAAGAAAAGAGAAACGATAACGAAAAAACTATGTGCTTTTGCTTGCTGCTTTCTTTAGTACGATACAACGAAAACTGAAACTAGTGTGATTGCCACCACAATTGGTGCATTTAACCTGAAGGCTGTGGCAGTGCTCCTTTTTTCAGGAGCAATGGTCTCCCTCAATTTTTGAGCGTTTAGCTATTTTAGTACACTTAGAGGCTGTGTGACCAAACAATTCGCAGTTATAACACTGTGAATTGTTGCACAGTTAAAACTGGGTCTATCTATCGGCTTGTAAACTTTGAAGTACGTATAATCAATTTAGATTCCATATTTTAATACACAATCAAGGGTCTCACCACGTGAAAAACACAATAGAACAGTTTTAGAGATACCGAAACGCTTAGCACTCAGGATATCACTAGAGGGGTCTAGGAGATTTCCCCCGAGAAAATTCCCCCCCCCAGAGATTTCCCCCACGCAAATGTCCCCTCTCCGTAAATTCCCCCCTTAGGGGATTCTCCCCCCGGATATTTCCCCCTGTAGGAAATTTCCCCCCTAGGAGATTCCGCCGCTCCTAGCTCCACAAGGTCCGTGAGACCTTGAGACTGAAATTAAAATCTCTTAATTTAATCTATTAATCTTCTTAATTAAATCCAATAATTAATATGTCATAACATTTAACCACCCCAGGTTATTCCATTCGAAAGCTATTTAGGCTCCCGAGCTGTCTCATACTTGGTCAGTTGATTTTTTCGTATTACATCAGAAGTACGTAAAGTTTAGTAAAATAATGGAATATTCCAAATCAACGTTTGGAGTGGAAAGGATTGCCTTCGAAGGTTTCGTTTACACGGAACAGAATGTCTT
This sequence comes from Artemia sinica, assembly GCA_027921565.1. Lineage (NCBI taxonomy): Eukaryota > Metazoa > Arthropoda > Branchiopoda > Anostraca > Artemiidae > Artemia > Artemia sinica. Next base: position 66,451,965 of record CM051258.1, read on the forward strand.
AGCGGCTGGGGTGGTCAGTTTCAAATGCGAATTGAGACGACAGACGAAGGAAAGGCAAGGCAAAGCTCAAGGTGAAGAATGGTGCTTTGGTTGGGCGTTTGAACGAACAATCACATGCTCCCAATCAGTCTAACTTTCAAGTACAGGAACTCCGCAACCAGAAGAAGAGGAAAGCAACCGAGACTCTTGAAACCCCGTAGCAGATTTTAACCTAGTCTTTGGTCAACATATTTGAAGGCAAGCGTCTTACGATTTCTTCCAACTATTTCTGCAACATGCTCTGAGCTTGGGACAGGTACACACTCGGTCATATTTTGACTTCTTTTAAACCTTTCTTCTGCAGACAATCAAAATCTGGATCATCCTGATTCTGATCAGGGCCAAGTAACGACAGTTCTAATGCCAAATGTAGTGCTCTTCCATCTTCAAATCCGTTCTTTTCGATTTCACTAAACGCAGTAGTTACCATATTTAGGTTTTATTTAGAAAAATGTGTAATATCCTATCCCATCCACAGAAGCGATAACATGTGACTAACAATTTTTTGTGAATATTCGGAGTAAAGCACATGGCGCACGCTACTCTCTAAAGTCTCATTTGACGAATGGAGGTCAAACATCTGTATTGTCTGATTTCGAGTTGGGTGTGCTGAATTCCTTCAGGAAAGGCTCCAGCCACTGAAGTGAAGGACTGTTTTTTCTACTTAAACCAGTGTATCCACAGGAATGTACAAAACCTTGGCCTTCCGACGAGGTATAGAGAAGATGATGAATTCGCAGTCTCCGTCAAAATGCTATCTGCTCTTCTATTCGTGCCCATTTCAGAAGTACATTCTGCATTCACAGCTGTCGTAGCAAAACAATGTGTTTGGGCCAATCATCACCTACTTTGAAGATAACTACATCGGTAGAATGCGTGGAAGTAGGAGAGTATATTTTAACTTTCAGCCCCGTGTCTGGAATATGTTCGACAGAGCGAAAAACGAACTCCCCAGGACAAACTCCAATGTTGAGGGCTGATATTACAGTCTTCAGTTTCAGCTCATCACCCTAGCCTTTGGAAGTTCTTGGACATCCTCAAGGGCGAACAAGCACTTAACAGGGCGGTTGTGATTCAAGTAAATGTGGGGCAATCCAGTAAACCAATTAAGAAAAAGTACGTGGATTAAAATGCCAGAATTCTACGACAGATGGGAAACTACGGGAACGTCGGGACACGGGAGTACCTAAGGTTTATTGTAAGAAATATTAGTTCTAAAGTGTAGCTTTTTAACCGTGTTTGTATTACCGTTTATAACCAACTATTTACTTGACAATTAAAAAGTGTATTCCATTCGCTCTTATATTTTAGGCCGCCGAGAAAGAGAATTTTGCAACAATTTTTGAGCCATGGGTGACATCCGATGCAAATAAGTCTGAGGCAATGGTAGTCTCTGGTGGCGATTATTTCCGAGGGGGGATTTTCAGCGTGGGGCACATCTCCTAAAGGGGGATGACCGGGGTGAAATCTCCTACGGGGGGGAAGTTCTGGGGGGGATCTCCTGCGGGGGGAAATTTCTGGGGTCAAATTACCGGGGGGAAATCTACGGGGGGGGGGGGAATTACGGGTGGAAATTTCCGGGGAGGTTCTCGGGGGAAATCACCGGAACCCTCACTACAGATTCTTCGGATAGTCCCAACATCAAAATCATTGATATAAAAAATTTCTAAAACCTCTTTTTTGATCCCTTTGATTTTTAGTTGCACAGGCATGGCTCTAACAGCAGCCGCCGCAGAGCACTCATCCCTCATATGGACGATTGTCTCATCTTTCTTGTTGATAATTCTCTCTGTACCATCAACTTTTGAATTTTTAATAAATTCACTATATTTACGTGGATTGCCATTCTTTAGTTCGGGAGGTGGATTAGATATAATGGGAATTGATGCTTCTATGTGTATATAAGAGGGACTGCCCGTCCTCAATGCCTCGATCACTAGGTTACCATATAAAATTGCTGACAACATAGCTTCTTGCAGCATTTCTCCCCAAAGAAACTTCCTGGGCAGGCTCCCGATGACTCGTCTTGCCTTTTGTACTTCTGTGCTAGTAGGCATGGAACTGTAATTGCAATTTTACGCTGCTTAGAGAAATATTTTAATTAACTCCTACTCCCACCCCTACCTCTTTCTACAGTTATGTGAAGGCTCATGGAGAGTAAGCATTTTGGCTATTAAAGTATGTTCTTTTAAGCATCTGCTCCCACCGCTTTTTCCACTATTTACCCCCTTTTACTATAGCTGATATACATGATCAAACATAATCTCATCATAGGCAGCGCGATAGCGCTGCCTAAGTAAAGAACGATGTGAGCACAATATATTTTTTTTACTCCATACCCCGGCACTTTGTATCGAAGGAGTTGTCTTAGAAACTTCGAAAAGGGCTCATTCGATTGTAATTGGAGTGGCTAGTGACCTTTTTAATAGTCAAAAGTGATTGGAGGGCAACTACACCTCCCCACGCCTATCATTCCCCCGAACACATCCAATCAAAATTTTGAGATAGCTATTTTGTTCAGCGTAGTTGATTTCCAGATAGAAAAAATGTTTCGAGGAGGACCCTCCCCGCAACCCTCGGGGCAAAGGTTTTAAGTTATGCCTTGAGGGCATATAAGAAAGATGTTGGCACAATGTATTATTTATTATTATTTTCCTATAGAGCAGGGCACTTCATGTGGAAGGGGTCGTCGTAGAAACTTCAAATGGGGATCATTCGAGTGGAAATCGAGAGTTCTAGTGCCCTTTTTAATAGTCGAAAGTGATTGGAGGGCAACTAGCCCCCCCCCCCACAACCATCATTCCCCCAAACACATCCGATCAACATTTTGAGATGGCCATTTTGGTCAGCGTAGTTGATTTCCAGATAGAAAATATGTTTTTGAGGAGGACACTCTCCCACAACCCTCAAGGCAAGGGTTTTAAGTTATGCCAGGGGGCATATATGGTTTTTATAGAAGGTGATGTCGTAGAAACTTCAAAACAGGCTCATTCGATTGGAAATTCAAAGGACTAGTGCCCTTTTTAATAGTCAAAAGGGAAAGGAGGGCAAATAGCCCCCCCCCCACGCCCATCATTCCCCCAAATACATCCAATAAAAATTTTGAGATAGCCATTTTTTTCAGCGTAGTTGATTTCCAGATAGGAAATATGTTTTTGAGGAGGACACTTCCCCACAACCCTCATGGCAAGGGTTTTAAGTTAATCAATGCGTGCATATAAGGCTTTTATAGAAGGCGTTGTCGTAAAAACTTCATAAGAGGCTCATTCGATTGGAAACTGAAAGGGCTAGTATCCTTTTTAATAGTCGAAAGTGATTGGAGGGCAAGTAACCCTCTTCTGACGCCCACCATTTCCCCAAACACATCCAATCAAAAGTTTGAGATAGCCATTTTGTTCAGCGTAGTTGATTTCCAGATAGAAAATATATTTTTTGGGGCTGTTTCCCCGTTTTTTCGAAAATCTGGCACATTGTCTTAGATTCATGGCTTTTGGTGGGTAACAATAAGCTGAACAAATTTCATATATTTAGAAGCAGCATAAAAAGCCAATTCTGATGGTGTGTCGAGTGTCATCAAAATTTCGATTTTAGTTTTGGTGAATATTGGCCTAATTATCTCCCTACTTGCATTTTTTTGTCACAAACTATTTGAAAAGATTCTCATGGGACAAAATTTGCATTTGAACCTGTTCATTTTATTCAGTTAAATTGGACAATTAAAAGAAAGAGGATCAATTTGACAGTTAGATTGTAAGTCTAAATTTAATTTTTCTCCTTCTCTATTCTGTATTTTTTTTTAATTTCTGAAGATAAAAGGTATTTCAGTTGGAGGCGGATTATTATCCTGTTATGAAAAAGGTACATTTTGCGAGCTCGTTATAAAACCAAAACGTGTTGTTTATGCAGGCAAGATGAGTTTTGAGTAACTATACTCCTTCTGTCGGCTATTCTTAGGCTTAGAAAATTGCATAAAGATAAGTCTGCATCTGTTATATTTTGGGGAAACAATAAATCTTTCTCTAATTTCAGTTTGAGTCTTACTTGGGTCTAATTAGGATTAGGCACATAATAATTAAACATACTTTTGATTAAATTGATTAATCATCATAGTTTAAAATTCACTAAATTTTGTTTCATTTTGAATGCCAACGTAGCTGCTCTTTTTTTTAGATATTTTTATAATAAATTAAAAATTAAACTCATTCCTAAAGAAAATGCGTCCTAAAATATATTCCCTTGCCCTCCACCAACAACTCCTATTATATCGTCTGCCCGCCCCAGAAAATTTTCTGTGGGCTCCCTTGTTTGAAGGTGACAGTTGTTATCAGCAATACTTGCATCTGGAAAACTTTTCAGAAAATTGATATGACTCGGAAGAAAGAAGTCTAAATACTCCATGAAATACAAGTGAATTTATTGTAATAAGAGAACTGGAAATTATAAATGCAAAAGTGGAAGGTTAAAACTGACCAAGAACTTCTTTTATTGCCGAAAAACAACGCAAATGTCAAATGAGTGTTTTTGCTAATATTGGTCAACTGGACTGATGTAAGTTATGTGCTACTACTAAGGACTGTGAAATTCATCATACACTTCCAGTTCGACTAAAAGCTGACTTAAACGGAGATTTATATATCCATAAAATGGGAAAAATTTTCTGAGAAGGTGAAATCTTAAAGAAAAATGTGCTACTACTAAGAGCTAAATACACTTCCAGTTCGACTAAAAGCTGACTTAAACGGAGATTTATATATCCATAAAATGGGACAAATTTTCTGAGACGGTGAAATCTTCAAAAAAATTAATTTCAGGTTGCTGGCATGGCACCGTAGATATCAAGATTAACGCTGGGCACTTGCCAGCTTGTATTGGGAAACTACAACTATACAGATAGTGTCAAATTTTCTAATATTTGGGAAACATTGAAGGTCGTTTCACCAAATCAAACTTAGTTTGTATACTCCCAAAATTTTCCTACATGACACATCAAATTATAAAGACAGCAATTTATGCTCCTACAGAATAATAGCCTAACTAAACATGAACAATCACAGTCCAGATCTGATTTTTTTTTTTTCCAAACATAATCTCGGCATCAGTTATTATTGGGTGTCTGTTAATTGATCAGTGATAAGGCCAAAAGAAAAAAACAGAAAGATTGGTTTAAGGAGTTTCCGATGCTAAGTGTATTCGCTTCCGTACTTTGTTCTTTGAGATTGCCTACAAGAAACATAACTTTAACTAATGAGTTATTTCCTTTTAGTTGATTGACTAAAATCATCTAATGGCATTAAGTCTAGTCCCTCACTTCCCAGAATAAAGCTAATTCATTCACTTAAAGCACTCCAACTGTTATACCGGTTGCTCCTAGACGAGAGCATGGAATATGGTAACCAATGGAAATCATCCCATTTCTTTCCGTGAAGTCGACTTGTTAACAGCATCACACCAGTAAGGTTTTTAAAAACCTAATTTTGTGTGGCTTTTATAATAGAAATGACTCTCAGTGTGTCTTTGACTGGGATTTGTGAAATGAGCTGGGAAAGTGCCGAAAATAGCCATAGAAGTTTGATTATTTGAAAGTCATATCATGATGTTTTAGGCCCTTACCAAGTCCTTAAAGTTATATTAAATATTAAAACGACTCCCAAAGTTTTAGGCCCTTACCATGATGTTTTACGCCCTTACCAAGTCCTTAAAGTTATATCAAATATTAAAACGACTCCCAAAGTTTTAGGCCCTTACCATGATGTTTTACGCCCTTACCAAGTCCTTAAAGTTATATCAAATATTAAAACGACTCCCAAAGTCTTTGACCTATGTGACTGCCTAGAACCATGCTGAGGCCAAAATAAACGACCGATACGACTTAGAAAAAGGCAGAGGGGCGCAATATCCCCTGTTTTCAGCGAACAAATCTTCAAGAGGCTTAATTTAGAACAGGGATGTCTTAGGCCTTACCAACTAGTTCAGTTTCTTTTTTTTTATCCAACCAAGTTAGGTGAAACGGTCTTTGAGTTACAGAGCCTGATTTGAATTTATTATCTAGATTAGACTTTTTCAAAAAAGGGAGGGTCCTTGGAATCATAAAATAAGTTCAAACTAGAAAAATTAAGTACGACCCGATTCAAGCAAGCTATAAAATTCCCATCATTCAAATGTAATTCCTTGGTGGATTCTTTTTCATTTTTCGTAATTTTTTTGTCTATATAAGGCTCCTTTCCAAATTTTCCCAATAATTATTACGCATTTTCAGAGATTTGCTTATGATTGCTTCTCTATAAAATGATAAATAACTTTTGACCTTTCTCCCGGGGGTATACATGGTAATCCACCTTCAGACAATTGTTTTCAGTACATTTTGATAAGATGTATTTAGAGACCTTGCTCAGCTTAATTGCTAATCTGAGTTGAAACGATATTTTTCAATTTGAAAGTAACTCTATTCGGTAGTACTTTTGCTGAGTCAACTGCTCAGTGGGGGCCTCCCCCAGGCCACTCAGTGCGCCCCTACATGTATGTAATGTACTTCTGTAGGCTGCTTGAGTAGTATCCCCATGATAGCCTTAAATGGGTCCATAGCCCGTATTTTAAACGGGCCCTGCTTTTAAACTGACCCTGCTTTTAAATTGACACGTAATACGATCGGTCACGAGATTAGGTGCATTTTAGATCACAGGGAATGTTTACCCGTGTAATTAGAGGGGGCACCTTTACATCTTGATTCCTCATTAAAAACTTACATTAAATAATAGTTTCATCTACAAAACCCGTGAGGGCTCTTTTACCCTAGGATTTTTCATCAAAAACCTACATTATCTCAAATTTTTCTTTTTTTAAAGCCTACGAGGGGCTCCTTTACCCTAAGATTCCTCTTTTAAAAACCTTCAAGGTCCGTTAAATCAAGATTTTCTTGAATTTCGCTCTAATAGTTTCATTGAAAAACCTTCGTTACCCTAGAATTTCCCTTTAAAAAACCTTCAGGGGCCCCCAAGTAATGGCATAGTCCTTAAACCACCCCAATATTTTCATGCTTATCCGCAATTTTATGCAAACAAATTCGCGGTCATTTCTTAAAAAGTGAGTATCAAGTTTTATCCGACACCAAATCACCTTAAATTCTTGGAAAAACACCTGCATCCATTCTAACTGGAAGCCCATGCAAAATTCATTTGTCTCTGGGACACTATAAAAGTAGGAAGCTAGAACGGAAATTTTGTCTGTCTTACATAAGTTTTTGAACGCAACAGAACTCAACTTTAAAAAAATGAATATGTCTCAAAGATATCAACAGGTAAGCCCCTTTCTATATTAGATAAACCCCCATAAGAAAGTTTTATTACTGATAGAATAATCTAGTCTGTTATTTCAAAGCACTTTCAAGCAAGCTGGCATAAGGCATAAGCCTCTTTTCGTATACCCCTCCCCCTGACATCAAGGCGTGCATATTCAAATTTGAGCTATAATAATACTTTATATAGAAATGACAAATAAAACCCCATCTCCCCCTCCCTGTCACTGCTAAAATTGATCTAGTTTATTATCTAAAAATATTCTTTGCTCTAAATTTATCTGTTATTTCCGCTAATTGAAGTTTATTTCTGAAAAATGGGTAAAAATTCTATCCTGTATTCAAAAAGGTACTTTATTGCCAAGCCAACAGGTGAATTAAAATTCTATAAACACGTACGCTGGGTTGAATCTTACTTATTGCGTGCCGCCAGAAGCTCATACAAGCATTAGTCAATTACATTTGGGGCAATCCCTTTCTCCGCTTAACCCAGAGTTTATATAATTAGGCTTAACCCGAGCAAACGATTTCATAGAAAAATATTTTTTTCCGTTCATATATTGATCTAGTTTATCTTATTAAAATATTCTTTACTTTAATTCCATCCTCTGTTCAAAAGTTACTTTATGGCCAAGCCGACAGGTGAATTAAAATTCTATGAGCATGCACACTGGGTTAAGCCTTAATTATAGCGTGCCGCCAGAAGCTCACCCTAGCGATAGTCAATTACATAGGGACTACCCCTTTGTCCACTTAACCCGATCAAATGGTTTCACAAAAAGATGTTTGTTTCTGTTCAAATTGACGCCTTTAGTTAAAACCTTGTGTAAAATGATGTCTCAATCTAAATTTTTTGATTTTTTTATGGTGTTTGCGGTGAGTTATCATTAATATGTTCATATCGAAAATGCGACTAGTTCTATTTTAAGTGGCCAATATCTATTCGAGGAAGAAGGATGGAAATCAAGTGTAAGTTAAAGAGTTGCTTTCCAACAGTTGCTTTGCATGGTGAAACATAACCCTTTGATTTTAGTGCAAAGTGCTCGGTACAATGTAAGTTATTTAATCCTTAAACATAAAGATGATAATTGCCCCCTTTTTGACTAAAAATTATTTGAGGTCAAATTATCTAGGATCAGAAGTTTGTACTGATTTTGTAGCGTATTCTCGCAAAATTCTAATTTTGCTTTCTTGACAAAAGTGATTAAAAAAATAAGACTTTCAGAGGTGGGCCTACATGCTGTGTCCTGGGAGAAGCATTTTGAGGCGCGTACCAGCATTTTATCACCGTTTAAGTAAGCACTAAAAACTCTCAGACGGCTGAATAATGGCATACTTTTCTATATAATTCTTTGAAAAACATGTACCCCCCTGAAAACTATGTTTTTTCACCACATGAAAAGTTAAATTTTGTTTCTTTTTAAGGAAAATTTTGACCTCCCCCCCCCCAAGCAAAAGGGTGAGGACATGCAATGTCGGAAGTTCAGCCCCCCTACCCCCATGGCGAAAATGCCGGGGCTTCAAGATCTGCACTCACCATGTATGACGAAATGCTTCTACGCTCACCATACAAGGCAAGATTATGCTCTCTTTCACCCCCAAACCTCATGCCAGTCAAGCTGCGGGGCCTTCTGTGCCGCCTTTGAATGCGAAGATGGAGCTGTCGATGTGTAAATTATTGATATTCTTTCGTAAAGCTTATTTATTCAAGGTAAAAAAACTTATCCTTTTTCTAGCTAATGCTTATTCTTTTTTAGTTTACTATTGGAGGGGGCCTCAGTGTGAGGTAAGATCCCCTCCTAAGAGAAAAACAATGCTTTCATTTCGCCTTCAATTTAATTCATAAAAATAGTTCTTTCTTTTAAAACCTAGAAAATTACTAGGCTATTGCCGCTCCGCAAGGAAATAGCTAAAGTAACGCATTCTTTTCAAGCTTCGAGGTATTTTTCGCTAAAAAATTTTCTAGAAACTATTCGAATATTAAGATTCCAAGTTACAGGCTATTAAACACAAACTCCCTTAGTTTGGGGGTACCTCGAAAGAAATAGTTATTACTAGTGTTTTACTATTGCCTCTAAGAAGGAGATTTGAGGGTTCCTAATAATGGGAGAAAATATCAAGAAGATTCCGGGGGGATATAGGATATTCTTTTCAGGAAATAACTAGGAACTTGTGTTTAAAATTCTTTTCATGGAAGGGATTAGAATATTGAGGGTCCAAATTACAGGCTATTAAATACACAGTCCCTTAGTTTGGGGGGTACACCAAAAAGAAAAATCTATTATTAGTGTTTTACTGTTGCCTGTAAGAAGAAAATTTGAAGGCTGCTAATAATGGGAGAAAACATCAGGGGGACCCCCGGGGGGAAATGGAACATTCTTTTCAGGAAACAACTAAAACCTTGTGTTGAAAATGTTTCAGGGTAGGGATTAATATAACTTTTTCACAGCGTAATATCAGGCCCTGGTTCGTTAGACTAATATATTCTTTTACAGCTAAAATCATAAATACTTCAAGGGATTAATTTATTTTATTCTTTTCCAGGCCGCACCCGAATTCGACCAGTTAATTAGCAGCCTATTGGCTGACCTCCTTGGAGCAGTACCAATGGGCAGCGACATCTCCTATCAGTTTTTCTAAGAAACTTAAAACAGACCTGATAATTGTTCTTCATTATATTTAAAGCTAGCAGTATGGACGCAAAAGGGGGTTCATGTATGGACCCAAAGGGGTCCATATATGCTCATTACACCTTTAGATGTTAGTATGGCCTCAATACATCCAATGGATCCTTTTGGAGGCCCATGTATGGCCATTAAACTTATAGCTGGTGGCGGGGGATCTATGGGTGTGAAGGGTCACATTGTCAATCAATGTTTATTACGTCCCATTAAAGTCATTCGAGCTCACTCTTAACTATTGTCTTCTATTTTCAACTTAATATAAATTTTTTCATAGGATAAAGTGCTCCAATCAGCTAATAAGCTGATATTATTTTCTAGGTTCACATACCATCATCTCAAGGGGCCTATGACTGCTCTGAAGATATCCAGTCGTTAATGGCCTTGGCACAGGCCCCAGAGAGCATTGAGCGTGAGGAGGATTACAGTGTGGGGGTTAACCAGGTTAATGCAGTTCCCCCTATGTTCAGACAGTTTTGTGTGGGAACTCGGCCTTGAGAGGGACTTTGAATGGGTTGATCAGTTACCAGAAGGCGAAGTTGAGATAGTACCCGCCCTGAAAATTGATGAGGAGGGAGCAGGGCAAAGTGGTGCTGGTTCACCAGCATTACTGCCCGGGTTGTTATTTACCCCGAGTTGTACTAAGCGGTAAAGACGATACCGCTTTGCGCAATATTGATACTTTAGAGCTGAGTTCGTAGAGCCCTTCAACACTCTTACAGGTTGTAGTATCCATACGGATCTAGTAGTCTACGGATCCAGTAGGCGCACCCGTATGTCAGCAAGATTCGAGCATTCAAAACCACATTCAGGAGGCGGGAGGGCGAGACAGCATAAAAACATACATCGCACTGAAAACATTTTTTTAATGAAAAGACGGGTGATTTGTACTCACGTCACCTACAAATGGAAATGTGGACACTTCACCCGGATTTGTACTTTTTAAGAGTGTTTTTCAGATTGGGTGGGCAGTATTTTTAATAGGGCGGAGAATCAAAATGAAAATGGGAGTGGGTCTGCTGTTTTATTTATTGAAAACTAAGAGGTTGATGTTCTGAAGTTTAAAAAAGAAATTGTTTTAAGAGGTGGGAGGGGAAGGAGGTTCAAGATATAATGCAGATTTAGAGGGTTGTAGACGTGTACAATGCATTTGTTTCGATACAGGCTTAGAGTGCTTTAAATATTCAGTCCTTGTCTTGGAACATACATCCCTGAGGATTGATCTCGTATATCTGGACGTTTTGGAAGTTAATGGAGGCGGGGAAGGGGTAGAGTTTCCTAAAGTTGATTTTAATTGTTTAAAGGGTTATTATCCAGTAGCTCTTAAGGGGATTGACATTTTTGAGAGGGCCAATGAACATTTAAAAATTGGGGTTTCAGTTTTACAATACAATACAGAATATGAAGAGGGAGAACTTAAAGATAAAAGGGGTGTCTTATATTGAGTAGGGGCTCCATCGATTGAGTCAGTAAACCACTGGGTATTGCTTCTCTACAAGCCTTCCAAATATAATAAAGGGGGGTTAACATGCTACTGTCGTCCAATGTGTATATCAAGATTCTATACAGAATTAAAATTAAAACCTCACTTGAGGCACTGCAAGCGTCAAGGATACCAGTCCCTGGAGACGGTTTTGGGTGACAATGCCACCTTACGATTTACGAATTTTAAGAATTCGCTCTTGCATAGTGAAAGGTGGCATTAGACATAGAAGCCAAACTCATGAGTGTTTGTGATCCATCAAATTTGATTCGTGTCAAAGAACACGAAGCCATCACATCTGTATTGCGCAGGGCAAAGAGACTCGAGTAATACCATGCAATTGGTAGAGGTATATAAGACATTGGGTGGGAAAGATTATATAGGCACAGCTATGGCTGCTATTATTAAAACTGCTAATAAGTCAATCTCACGGCTGGGCCATTTAAATTATTCAATGACTCCATTTAGTGATACAATGACACACCGTTCTCCAAGGGTTCTGGGGATCATGTCAACCCTATACGGAATAGTTATTGAACCTTTCAACTGTGCTGAATAAAATAACTATCTCAAAATTTTGATAAAACAGTTTTGGAGAAAAAGGGGCGTAGGAGTGGGGCTATTTGCCCTAAAGTCTTTTGGGTCACCTTAAATGGTTACTCAAACTTTATATTTCAGATCAAATGAGCCCTCTGTCAATATTCTAGGACTATTGGTTTGATATGGTCACCACTGGGAAAAAATAAATACACATACACCCCTGATCTTTCTTCTGGCAAAAATAAAAAGTTTTATATTTTTGCATATGGGAGCTTGAAACCTGTATAGCAAAGTTATATTATAATCTGAATCTGATGGCTGGACTTTAATTAAGATTCTTTGACTTTACGCATCCTCTGGTTTCAGATCTGCTGTTGACCTTTCCATTATGCAGAGAACTCATCAACCTAAATTGTAAACTGGACTGCCTTATCATTTTAAGTACAATGCAACAATCAAACTAAGGTTTCAGGTGGGTATACTTGCTAGACATGGTTTATCAAGCGACTTGATGCTCTTTTTGCTTGGGAGGGGGAAGGAGAGTGTTTCGAAATACCCTAATTTAAAGTTTGAGCCTGATTACATGCTTCAGAAATTGGGTCTACCTTTTCGGGTTTCAAACAATCAAAAACACCTTTTGTGTCTTTGAGTTATAAGCTGTTATATTCTTAATTATGTGAAATTCTACTGAAAGATACTATTGTCTCTTTACCGGGATTTCGTTTCAGAAGAACTCAACTGACTTGGTGAGGGACTAATCATGAAAAATATGTTTTCAACCTCTAAAATTTATGCAACAGGACATTCTAAACAAATTCATAGTTTGACATTCTATTTTTAAAACAAAATGACAAATATGTAAATACAGTACAAGTTTTTTTTTTAATTTCGTATGGATTTTCATATATTAAAGTTGTCGCGTAGATATCAGTTCTTTATCATTTGATATTAGTTTTTATATAATTAGAATAAAACGTCACGTTCAAACTTTGTATGTTGCATATTCATTATTAACCACCGAAAGAAAATAAAGTCTAGGCTTTACATTTGGTAAGAAATTGACACGTAAATGGTTTATAAAATTCTATTAGCGTTAGACTTCTAAAGAAAAACATTGAAAAGAGTTTAGATACATTAAGAGACAAAAAAATAATTTTGAGCTGAATTCTGCAGTCGATTTGTTGTGATTAATGGGGTTAACTTATTCAGAGGGTTCAAATTGTGTTTTTTTAATGTTTACTGTTGACCTGTTTAGTGGATATTGAAGCACGTAAAAAGAAATACAGTTATGGGAACTTGGGCCAAGCACACTAGAAAAGAGGAATTACATCAAGAATAATGGGAAATAAATAGAATTATCAAAATTATGGCTTCCTGTTACAGATGGATTTTGCCTAATGGAATTGCGGCAATGGAATACAGATCGGGTACTTCTTAATTAAACAAAACACACCCAAGAAGTGACGTTAGGTTTATCCTAATGAAATCTAACCATCATATAAAATTTAGTTTATATAATAATACAATTTAGGAATGTATTTGCAAATTAGGGGGGGGGGTTAAGCATTTGCACAGAACCCCTTACCTAACATAATAAAACCTAACCTAAACTAACCCCCACCCCTAAATGTGAAAATATTTAGCCCAAATTATTCAAGTTCGATATCTATCACCCGTTACTTGTTTTTGTTGCTATGAGACCGGTTTTTCTGAGAAAAACCTAAGCATAATTCTTGAGTGTGTTCCTTTAATTAACAAGTACCGTGTAAATATGAGAAAATATCAGTCGTGCCTCCTATAAACGACTTGATATCCTCTGGGCTTCTTTCAAGAGGGCTCTTGGTGGGATTTATATGGATCTGTCACATGTAAAGAATCTAAGCTACAGAACATATTAATTCCACATCAAGAATCGATTAGAAATTAATGAAACCGACGAAATCAAAGGCATCACTATCGATGCTTTGACTTCTAGCAACTACCTGGTACCTACTTGGAGTATTTTCAAACTGGTAAGCGCAGTTTTTCACTCTGTTCGTCTATTAGTATATCATGTGAAATGATGATTTATTTACAGTAACTTTTGTCAAACATAGTTGATCTCGCATTAGTAATTTGACTTTTCTATAGTGTTGACTAAAATCGATAAGAAAAATGTATATATGCATCATAGTTAACGAACTGCATTTCATCAAGTTTCGTTTCTTGAGAACGGAAAGAATTTTCGTACGTTTGTATAGTAGATGAGAAAACTTTATAGTTAGTTCTTCGTTCTTGTATTAAAGCGAACGTATCAGCTACTAATCATTATAGATTTTGGAGCCTCTGAGTCCTGGATTTCCAAAATAACCATACAAAAGTTTTCCATACTTCTTCATACTTCATACTTCAAGAAACAATCTAACTTCCTTGTTTTTCTCCTGGTAGGAGAGGGAGGGCTCTTTTGCTATTTTATCATCTGCTATCACTGATTGAATTTTGACCCCAAAAATATATTTCTTTTCCCCGGCTTTACAGAGGCTACCAGTGAAGCACACCTTAGAATCAAACAGTTCATGGTAAAGAACTAAGTAAGGAGTAACGCACCTCAATAGTAACCGAAACTCTACAAAAAGGAATTTTTATATCAATAGACATGTAAAAAAAATTCGACTTATGATGATTCCAAATATACAAGATTCATTAATTTTTTGTGTCACCTATCAAAATTTACAAGCCTGAGAGTATTTGTCTGATTTTGAAAAAGGGAGGAAACACCTCCCTAAAAGTCAAGAGTTCTCAATGAAAATCACATCGTTAGATTCAGCGTACCTGTGAACCCTATTGTAGAAGTTTGAAGCTCCCATCTTAAAGAAAGATCAAGGATTTTTTTTCTTGGGGGTGATCGAATCGAGCCAATAGTCCTAGAATATCAGAAGTGGACTCATTTGAACTGAAATTAAATGTTCTAGTGCCCTTTTTAAGTGACCATAAAGACTGGAAAGACTGGATACCTTTAGATAGCTATTTTGTTCAGCATATTTGAAAGTCCCAGTAACTATGCTTTTGGAGATTACATGACCCCCAGAGCCCCTGGGGGAAAATCTTTAAGTTAAAAAACTTGTCAATTGTTTACGTATAGTGTTTGATGTTGGAAGTATGCATACATTTTTCCGGTGAATTTTCGAAAAGATTGGGGGGATGAAAATCTTCTTGGGGAATTTGCCTCGGGAAGCGTGTTTCCATGGGGGGGGGGGGGGATTTTTCACGGGAGAAACTTCCTGTGGGGGAGTTTTCTACGAAACAAATTCTCCAGACGGAATTTTCTGCGGGAGTATATTTCCTACCAGGGGGCGCGGTATTTGCGGGAAAACTTGTCCACGGAGGAGCAGATTTCCGGAATGATTTTAAAAACAATCTTTTCAAATGAAATTCTTTTTCAAAGAGGGGGTGTTTTCGTGGAATAATTTCCATGTAATGATTTTTTGTCTGGAAAGGGAATTTCCCGTGTAGGAGGAGCCAGATTTCCCGAGATTATTTAAAAGCAATCAGAAATTAAACAAAAAAACAATTTTTTGAACCGGAAGTAAGGTGCAACATCAAAACTTAAAGCGAACGGAAATTATTACGTATATGGAAGGGACTGCTCCCTCTTCAAAACATCACTCTTTACGCAAAATTTTGACTTTTTGTCTCAAATCCTTAATAACAACTCCTGAAACACAGGTACCATTTAATTAGAATAATAAGTTTTTTTAAGTGTTCTAAAAGGAATATTTTAGCGTATAGAACGAGCTATTGAGAAGGGGGCAGACCATCTTATATACGTAATGATTTCTGTTCATTTTAGTTTTTCATGTTGCTCCTTACTTCCAGTTAAACCAACTTGTTTTTTTTTAATTTAATTTTCAAAAGGACATGATCACTGTCAATCCAGAGGAAGTTCCTCAGCGATCTGGGGTGCTCTTCTCTACCACAAATACTGAACAATATCAAATTATTTCGTTTAATAATCACTTTTTTGGGATTAGGGCCGAATCCAGAATTTTATTAGGAGGGAGAGGGGTATTGTTCTTCGGGATGGTGGAAAATGGTTTTAAAAAACTTTACAATACGTATCGAAAACTTGCTTTTATAAAAAATTTGTTGCTGTTCCACGAGTTAGGCAAAAAGTTTGAGGGGGGCTAAAGCATTTAACCCTCACTCTGATTACAGCTCTGGTTCGAAATCTCATTACCATGATTTACGTCTAAGTGGCCCTTAGCGGATCTGCATTTTACACCTGCGTCTCAACACGTGTTAAATTTTTAAAAAATATACATTTTTTTCAACTTAAAGTAAGGAGTAACATTAAAACTTAACAGAAATTATTCCGTGTCTGAAGGGATAGAACCTCCTAAATCCCTAGAAAATTATGCTAAACTTTTGGGCACTTTAAAAAAGCTTTTTATTCCAATAAAATGGTCCTTGTGGTTCAGGGGTCATTCTTTTAAATGTGGTACATAAACTTTAACGTAAAGAGTAATATACTAAACAGAGGTCATCCCCCATCATATACGGATTATATTCTGTTCGTTTTTAGTTTTAATGTTGTTCATTATGTTCAGTAAAAAAAAACTTGGTTTTTCTTTTTAATTTCTGATAGTATTTTAAATACTGTCGGAAAATCCAGCTCACCCTCCATGGATAATTCGCCTCCCTACTACACATTCCTCCCGAGAAAAATTCCCCCATAAGAAATTCCTCTTGCATAAAATCCACCCCCAGAAAAAGTTACCTGGACTATCCTCCCCAGCAAATTTCGTGTTGAAAATGTAAATTCTATATTTTTGTGGATAGGAGCTTTAAGCCTCTATAGGAATTTTCTGTCATATGTTGAATCCTATAGTGCGATCTTTGTGGGGTATTAACCCTTTCTCGAAAATCGGACAAACTTCAGGCTCGTTACTTTGGGTGGGTAACGTTAAACGAAATCTACTGAGTTTTCAAACGTATTCTTAACGCAATTAATTTAAACTGAGCTAAGGAAAACAGCAGGAGACCAAGTCCGCCCATAACTGTAAGGCAATGGTAAAAAAATTTTCAACAATGACTACAAAAATAAGAGAAGATGTCAGTCTTATCTCCCACGTTTGACTTACCTTCCACTGGTAGGTAATGGTAAAAAAATTTCAACAATTATTGCAAAAATATGAAAAGATGTCAGTCTTATCTCCCACGTTTGACTTACCTTCCACTGGTAGGTAATGGTAAAAAAAAATTTCAACAATTACTGCAAAAATAAGAGAAGATGTCAGTCTTATCTCCCACATTTGACTTACTTTCCACTGGTAGGTAATGGTAAACATTTTTTCAACAATTACTGCAAAAATATGAGAAGATGTCAGTCTTATCTCCCACATTTGACTTACCTTACACTGGTAGGTAATGGTAAATTTTTTTTCAACAATTACTGCAAAAATATGAGAAGATGTCAATCTTATCTTCCACATTTGACTTGCCTTCCACTGGTAGGTAATAATAAAAAAAATTTCAACAATTACTACAAAAATAAGAGAAGATGTCAGTCTTATCTCCCATATTTGACTTACCTTCCACTGGTAGGTAATGGTAAAAAATTTTCAACAATTACTGCAAACATATGAGAAGATGTCAGTCTTATCTCCCCCATTTGACTTACCTTCCACTGGTAGGTAATGATAAAATTTTTTTCAACAATTACTGCAAAAATATGAGAAGATGTCATTCTTATCTCCCAAATTTGACTTAACTTCCACTGGTAGGTAATAGTAAAAAAAAACTCCAACAATTACTGCAAAAATATGAGAAGATGTCAGTCTTACCCCCCACATTTATATTCCACTGGTAGGTAATGATAAAAGTTTTTTCAACAATTACTGCAAAAGTATGAGAATATGTCAGCCTTATCTCCCACATTTGACTTACCTTTCACTGGTAGGTAATGGTAAAAAATTTTTTCAACAATTACTGCAAAAATATGAGAAGATGTCAGTCTTATCTCCCACATTTGACTTACCTTCCACCGGTAAGTAATGGTAATTTTTTTCAATAATTATTGCAAAAGTATGAGAAGATGTCAGTCTTATCTCCCACATTTGACTTACCTTTCACTGGTAGGTAATGGTAAAAAATATTTTCAACAATTACAGCAAAAATATGAGAAGATGTCAGTCTTATCTCCCACACTTGACTTACCTTCCACTTGTAGGTAATGGTAAAAATTTTTTCAACAATTACTGTAAAAATATGAGAAGATGTCAGTCTTACCCGAGACTGACATCTTCTCCAGTTCCAAAGTGTGGACGCTTTACTACCGACAACAGTTTTATAGACAAATTTTTGGGTTACCCATGGGGGCTTCTCTTTCTCCTTTATTGGCAAATCTTTTCATAGATGCCATTGAAACCTCCGCTATACACAGTTTTAGAATCTCCCCTTGTTACTGGGGTAGGTTCATGGATGATGTGGCGTGCGTTTGGAAACATGGATTGGACTCCTTAGACCTATTCTGTATGCATTTAAATAGTTTTGATAATAATATTAAATTTAGAGTTGAGTTTGAGGATAATAATAAATTACCTTTTCTGTATATTTTATTAATTAAAAGGGATCTCCATTTACTTTTCTCGACTTACAGAAAACCAACGCACAATGATAGGTATTTAAATTTTCATTCTTGCCACCCTATGTCGGTGAAACGGGGGGTTGTAATTTCACTAGTGGATAGAGCCTTTAGAATTTGTTCCCAGGAATTTCTGGATTCGGAATTGTTATACTTGAGGGATATTTTGTTTTGTAATAGTTACCCAATTAAGTTCATTGACAAAATAATTGAAAATAGACGGATTAAACATGATAGTAGGGTTATTGGGGTTTCTCAGTCTTTAGATTTAGATGTATCAAAAAGTTTCATTTAATTACCATATGTACCTGGTTTGGGTGAGAAACTTTCACGGGTTTTACGTAAATTTGGTATTGATACATGTTTCCAATCGTTGAGGCCAATGGGTAGTTTCTTTAATTCTGGTAAGGATTTAACCCGGGGAAATTTAGTAACTGGGGTATATAAAATTCCGTGTTATTGTGGGAAGTTCTATATTGGTAGGACTCACCAACAATTTGTTGAAAGGTTTATTGAACACCAAAATTCAATTGAAAAAAACCTACAATTAAGCAAACCTCCAGAAACTTTTGTTTCAATTTTAGCAGAACATATTTGGTTTCAACCAGATCACTTTGTAAAATTTGATGAAGCCTTAGCTATTTCAAATGATAAGGGGTACACTCAATGGGCGAGGGAAGCCATAGAAATTAAAAAACATATGTTTGCTAACATTTCGATATATAGGGACAGAGGTAATTTAAATATTGACCCAATTTATGATAACCTTCTAAAGAGTGAATCAACAGTAAATAAGGGAGTTAATATTTTAAATAATCACCAGGGGACTATTTTACCTGCTAGACCAAAACAATTTGCTTCAGTAATAGACAACAAAAGGATTATTTTGCAACAGAATAATTAAAGTAATTTACAGTTTTTTTATTTGTCCTCAGTTACTCTGGTGTCCTCACTGAAGTAACTCTATAATAGCATATTTTCCCTACGTGGATCAGCTTGCGCCAATTGTACATTTTTTTTTTTTTTGGTGGTGGTTTTATTGGTTTTTTAGTTTTGTCTTGTTTTTTTTTTATCCTGTTCTTCTTGTATTTCTTTCGTGCTGAAGACGCCTTGTTTGGATACAGGCGAAATTTCCGCGTTGTTTTGCATTTGTCTTTTCTTTTCTCTCCACTGGCCACAGTCTCGTTTGTTAGTTTTTTTTTCTCATTGAGAATTTTCTCTTTGTTGGTTTTTGTCATGGCTGGCCAGTTCGGCTTAAGATCTTTCATTCGTCAATTGTACGGGCAACAATTAGCCGCTTCTGTCAATTATTATTTGACTTTAGTTAAAAAACATGCAAATTTGTTAAATCAACAAATTTTCTTTAAAAATTGCAAGAAGGAATCAGTGATTTCGAAATCTTTTAAAATATGTACCCATTTTGGAATTGAAAATGAAATAAAATTAAAAAACAAATTAAGCCTAATGGCTTTAAATCACGTAATTTATGGACAAAAACAGAGACGTTTTCAACTGTCTAAGGACTTAAATTCTGTTGAAACCCTTTTAAGGAATAACCTTCCATCTGACATTTTTATGCGAATTAAGGAAATGGCTATTAGATCTTTTCGCCATGATTTTCATGTGTCTAAGGTTCGTCTGGTTGACAAGTTTAATAAACTTTTGTTTGAAAAGTTCCAAGATTCAGATTTTTTTTGTCCTCGTCATTGTCTGGATCCAGCAATTAAGAATTTGTCTTCTAAACCTCTTAATATTCAACAGGAAGCAGTTTTGTTGAAGGGTTCTAAGTTCTGTTTTCCAACACCAATCTCCTATTCAAAAATAATTTCGAATGTGGAGTCAGGAATTATGGCTTCTATAGATATTAAATAAAAAAAAACAAGTTTTTTAGACTGAAAGTAAGGAGCGACATTAAAACTTAAAACGAACAGAAATTATTCCGTATATGAAAGGGGCTGTCCCCTCCTCAACGCTTCGCTCTTTACGCTAAAGTTTTTTATTGTTTTAACAAATAAAGTTGTAAGACAGAGTCAAACTTTAGCGTGAAGAGCGAGGCGTTGAGGAGGGGACAGCCCCTTTCATATACGGAATAATTTCTGTTCGTTTTAAGTTTTAATGTCGCTCCTTACTTTCAGTCTAAAAAACTTGTTTTTTTTTTATTTAATTTCTGATCGTTTTTTAGTTAATGCAGCTTTTATTTTGGCTCACCGTCATTGAATAAGTAAACAAAATTTGCATAAAAATTTTACTTTTCTTTTGCTAAATGGATGTCCCTAAATTTGGTTATGACGTAATTTACAAATTAACTTACGTAACTAACTTCTATATTCGTATATTTTTCTTCTGGCAAAAAATACAAAATTGCAGATTTTTGCAGATATGAGCTTGAAACCTATGTAATAGGGTTTTCTGATACGCTGAATCTGAAGGTGTGATTTTCATTAAAATTCTTTCACTTGTAGGGGATGTTTCCCCCCTCTTTAAAAAATCGGGTAAATTTTCTCAGGCTCGTAGCCTTTGATGAGTAATACTAAACTTAATAAAATTTATATATTTAGAATCAGCATTATAAACACATCCTTTAGATACATTTATTGACATCAAAATTCCGTTTTTAAAAGTTTCGATTACTATTGAGCCGTATCGCTTGTTTTTTTTAATGTTTTTTTTTTATTACGTATATGTCATTACGTATATGAGGGGGTTCTCCCTTAGTCAATACCACGCTCTTTACGTTGAAAGTTTAAAAAAATTTTAATTCACAAACCCCTGAATCACAAAGGCCGTTTAATTAGAATAGATAGCTCTTTTGAAAGCACTAAAAAAACTGTAGCGTAAAGAGCGAGGTAATGACTTGGGGGAGAACCCCCTCATATACGTTTTAATTCCTGTTCGTTCTAAGTTCTAATGTTGCTTCTTACGTTCAGTTGAAAAAACTTGTTTTTTTTATTTAATTTCTGATCGTTTTTTAAATAATGCTTGGAAATCCAGCGCCCCATAGAAATGTCCCTTACCCCAAAGAAACATCCTCCACGGAAAAATTCTCCAGAGTAACCGCTTCCTCCAGCCCCCCCCCCCCTCCAGAAAAAATCCTTCCTGAAAATGTCGGTATACTTCCCAATAACCAATAAATATTGCTGGCAAGTCCGGCGCCCCCTTCATGGCAGTTTCCCTTCCCCCATGAAAACCTCCTTCATGGACAGATCCTCCAACATAACCCCCGACCCCCCCCCACTACCAGAAAAAAAAAAACCTGAAAACTTCTGTATACTTCCCAATAACCAATACTATATGTTAACATTGGGTAAAGTTCATAACCTTCAGCCCTCCCCCTGGGGGCTTCGTTGGATTAAGTCATCCTAAATGACATAGTTATAACATTTTCGACCATGCTGAACAAAATGGCTATCTCAAAATTTTGATCGGGTGACTTTGGGAAATAAATGAGCGTGGGAGGGGGCCTAGTTGCCCTCCATTTTTTTTGGTCACTTAAAAAGGGCACTAGAACTTTTAATTTCTGTTTCAATGGGCCCTCCCAAGATATTCTAGGACCACTGGGTCGATACGATCACCCCTGGGGAAAAAAAACAAACAAATAAACACGCATCCGTGATCTTTCTTCTGGAAAAATATGGAAAATTCCACATTTTTGTAGATAGGAGCTTGAAACCTCTACAGTAGGGTTTTCTGATACGCTGAATATGATGGTGTGATTTTCATTAAGGTTCTATAACTTTTAGTGGGTCTTTCCCCCTTTTTTTGAAAATCAGCCAAATTTTCTCAGGCGCGTAACTTTTGATGGGTAGCACTAAACTTGATGAAAGTTATATATTTGAAATCAGAATTAAAATCTGATTCTTTTTATGTATCTATTGGTATCAAAATTCCGTTTTTTAGAGTTTCGGTTACCATTGAGCCGGGTCGCTCCTTACTTACAGTTCGTTACCACGAACTGCTTGAAAGTTGATACTCCTCAAGAACTTAGAGCCGAGATCGCAAGAAAACTAAACACCTTTAATATGAGCTTAATTGGTAAAGACATTTCACAAAAAATGACATTAAAATACTTTCAGAGTTGAAAAAGGATAAATTCCTTACTATCACCAGAGCCGATAAGGGAAACAAGATTGTAATTATGAACACTGAAGATTATAATAATCAAATGAAATCCATTATTTCTGACACTATTACATACAAAAAACTTGATTTTGATCCTACAGATAAATATGTAAAATCAACAAGAAGGGAATTGGAGTCAATGAAAAATAATTTTCACATTACCCCACAGTTTTATAACAAATATTATCCTAGGGGTTGTTCGGCACCCAAGATCTATGGTCTACCTAAGATTCATAAGACTGGAGCCCCCCTCGAGACCATTGTGTGAAACTTTCCGTCACCTCTTTCAAAATTAGGAAAGCGGTTGTCGGTAACATTGCGTCCACTTTTGGGAACACAAAAATCATATTTAAAAAATTCGACTGATCTTACTAATAAATTGCGAAATTTCACGTTGGAGGATAGTTCAATTCTTTGTAGTTTCGATGTTATTTCCATGTATTCAAATTGTGATTTAAAAAGGTGCGAGGACATTTTAAAAAGTAAATTAGAAAAACACTTTGATTTAATACAAGATGTGACTTTAGCCAGTTCGGATATTGAAGTCATTATGAGACTAATTATCCTAGTAAATGAATTTTATTTTAATTGTGGTTTTAGAGGGGAGTTTTATAGACAAATTTTTGGGTTACCTATGGGGGCTTCTCTTTCTCCTTTATTGGCAAATCTTTTCATAGATGCCATTCTGGCTAAGCCGTTCTGGCTAAGTGGACGCGCGCTGGGCTGAGAATCCGTGAATTCGGGTTCGATCCCTGGTTTGGTCAGTTTCTTAGTTTGGGACGCGGGTCAGTGGTGTGACCCTGTAAGCTTAGCCAGAGTCAACCCAGCGCTAAATGGGTACCTGGAGGAATCTAGGGAAGGTAAACAGGAAGGGTTTGCGAAAGCATAGGTTGGCTGGCCCCCAGCCCCCCATTGCACTTCCTGGCTGAAGGGCCACGAAACTGAGATCAGCACCGCCGGTTTGGACCTTAAGGGTCTAGTGCCGCATCTTTTTTTTTTTACCTTTATACACAGTTTTAGAATCTCCCCTTGTTCCTGGGGTAGGTTCATGGATTATGTGGTGTGCGTTTGGAAACATGGATTGGACTCCTTAGACCTATTCTGTAAGCATTTAAATAGTTTTGATAATAATATTGAATTAACAGTTGAGTTTGAGGATAATAATAAATTACCTTTTCTGGATATTTTATTAATTAAAAGGGATCTCCATTTACTTTTCTCGATTTACAGAAAACCAACGCACAGTGATAGGTATTTAAATTTTCATTCTTGCCATCCTATGTCGGTGAAACGGGGAGTTGTAATTTCACTAGTGGATAGAGCCTTTAGAATTTGTTCCCAGGAATTTCTGGATTCGGAATTGTTATACTTGAGGGATATTTTGTTTTGTAATAGTTACCCAATTAAGTTCATTGACAAAATAATTGAAAATAGACGGGTTAAACATGATATGAGGGTTATTGGGGTTTCTCAGTCTGCATGATTTAGATGTATCAAAAAGTTTCATTTAATTACCATATGTACATGGTTTGGGTGAGAAACTTTCACGGGTTTTACGTAAATTTGGTATTGATATATGTTTCCAATCGTTGAGGCCAATGGGTAGTTTCTTTAGTTCTGGTAAGGATTTAACCCGGGGAAATTTAGTAAGTGGGATATATAAAATTCTGTGTTCTTGTGGGAGGTTCCATATTGGTAGGACTCACCAACAATTTGTTGAAAGGTTTATTGAACACCGAAATTCAATTGAAAAAACACTACAATTAAGCAAACCTCCAGAAACTTTTGTTTCAGCTTTAGCAGAACATATTTGGTTTCAACCAGATCACTTTGTAAAATTTGATGAAGCCATAGCTATTTCAAATGATAAGGGGTACACTCAATGGGCGAGGGAAGCCATAGAAATTAAAAAACATATGTTTGCTAACCTGTCGATAAATAGGGACACAGGTAATTTAAATATTGACCCAATTTATGATAACCTTCTAAAGAGTGAATCAACAGTCAATAAGGGAGTTAAGATTTTAAATAATCACCAGGGGACTATTTTACTTGCTAGACCAAAACGATTTTCTTCAGTAATAGCTAACAAAAGGATTATTTCGCAACAGAATAATTAAAGTAATTTACAGTTTTTTTTATTTGTTCCTCAGTTACTCTGGTGTCCTCACTGAAGTAGCTCTATAATACCATCTTTTCCCTACGTGGATCAGTTTGCGCCAATTGTACACTTTTTTTTTTTTTTTTTTTTGGTGGTGGTTTTATTGGTATTTTAGTTTTGCCTTTGTTTTTTTTATCCTGTTCTTCTTGTGTTTCTTTCTCGCTGAAGACGCCTTGTTTGGATACAGGCGAAATATCCGCGTTGTTTTGCATTTGTCTTTTCTTTTCTCTCCACTGGCCACAGTCTCGTTTGTTTGTTTTTTTCTCATTGAGATTTTTCTCTTTGTTGTTTTTTATCAAGATTTTTAGGGTGAGTGTCGCCCCTTTTTTGAAAATCAGGCAAGTTTTCTCAGGCTCGTAGCTTTTGATGGGTAACACTAAACTTAATAAGTCTGATATATTTGGAATCAGTATAATAATTCCTTTGATACTGCACTTTTACATTCCTTTGATACTAAATGTAAAAAAAAAATTTCAACTAAAAGTAAGAAGCAACATAGAAATTTCTACGTAAAGAGTTGTCCCCTTTCTCAATGCATCGCTTCTTGTGCTAAAACACTTAAAAAAGCTTATTATTCTGATTAAACGGCCCTTGTATTTCAGGAGTCATTCTTAAATAATAGGGAAAAAGGCACAGTTTAGCGAAAAGAGCAAGGTATTGAGTAAGGAGTAACCCCCCTCATATACATAAAAGCTACTGCTCGCTTTAGGTTTTGACGTTGCTTTTTTATTTCAGTTGAAAAAACTTGTTTTTTCATTTAAATAATTAAAAAAAAAACTTTTTCCACAAAATAAGTTTTTCAAAGAAAAATAAAGAACTCCATCAAACAAAAATGAGCAAAAATCAAATCAAATAATCTACCAAGCTAAAAACCCCTATGCCTTCCCAAGGCCAGAACATAATTTGCACTTTACTGAAAAAAATATAAATGTTTTTACTTTTATAACTTTAATAAATCAAATAATATTAAGATTTTGTTTACTAAATATCAGTAAATGTATATTAAACTGACAATGCACATTCATTTGTATTTTTTTCAGTAAAGTGCAAATTATGTTCTGGCCTTTGGAAGGCATAGAGGTTTTGAGCCCAACTTATGTTAATTTCTGCTCGTTTTGAGTTTGACTCGGTTATTTATTGTAATTTTTGCTCGTTTTGGGTTTCATTTATTTATCGATGCTGATTTGTGGTAGTTTCACGCTTGGTAGATTATTTGATTTTATTTTTGCTCATTTTTGGTTTAATGGAGTTCTTTACTTTTCTTTGAAAAACTTTTTTGTGGAAAAAGTTTTTTTAATTAATTTCTGTTCGTTTTATATTGACACAGTCTTTTCAGAGAAAAAGAAAATAATACTTTAAATCTTTTCGTTTTTTTAAGAATTTATAGTTTGGCCTGCTCAAAAGAACACAGAATTTTATATACTCCACTTACTAAATTTCCCCTGGTTAAATCCTTACCAGAACTAAAAAAACTACCCATTGGCCTCAACGATTGGAAACATATATCAATACCAAATTTACGTAAAACCCGTGAAAGTTTCTCACCCAAACCAGGTACATATGGTAATTAAATGAAACTTTTTGATACATCTAAATCATGCAGACTGAGAAACCCCAATAACCCTACTATCATGTTTAACCCGTCTATTTTCAATTATTTTGTCAATGAACTTAATTGGGTAACTATTACAAAACAAAATATCCCTCAAGTATAACAATTCCGAATCCAGAAATTCCTGGGAACAAATTCTAAAGGCTCTATCCACTAGTGAAATTACAACCCCCCGTTTCACCGACATAGGATGGCAAGAATGAAAATTTAAATACCTATCACTGTGCGTTGGTTTTCTGTAAATCGAGAAAAGTAAATGGAGATCCCTTTTAATTAATAAAATATCCAGAAAAGGTAATTTATTATTATCCTCAAACTCAACTGTAAATTTAATATTATTATCAAAACTATTTAAATGCTTACAGAATAGGTCTAAGGAGTCCAATCCATGTTTCCAAACGCACACCACATAATCCATGAACCTACCCCAGGAACAAGGGGAGATTCCAAAACTGTGTATAGCGGAGGTTTCAATGGCATCTATGAAAAGATTTGCCAATAAAGGAGAAAGAGAAGCCCCCATAGGTAACCCAAAAATTTGTCTATAAAACTCCCCTCTAAAACCACAATTAAAAGAAAATTCATTTACTAGGATAATTAGTCTCATAATGACTTCAATATCCAAACTGGCTAAAGTCACATCTTGTATTAAATCAAAGTGTTTTTCTAATTTACTTTTTAAAATGTCCTCGCACCTTTTTAAATCACAATTTGAATTCATGGAAACAACATCGAAACTACAAAGAATTGAACTATCCTCCAACGTGAAATTTCGCAATTTATTAGTAAGATCAGTCGAATTTTTTAAATATGATTTTTGTGTTCCCAAAAGTGGACGCAATGTTACCGACAACCGCTTTCCTAATTTTGAAAGAGGTGACGGAAAGTTTCACACAATGGCCTCGAGGGGGGCTCCAGTCTTATGAGTCTTAGGTAGACCATAGATCTTGGGTGCCGAACAACCCCTAGGATATTTGTTATAAAACTGTGGGGTAATGTGAAAATTATTTTTCATAGACTCCAATTCCTTTCTTGTTGATTTTACATATTTATCTGTAGGATCAAAATCAAGTTTTTTGTATGTAATAGTGTCAGAAATAATGGATTTCATTTGATTATTATAATCTTCAGTGTTCATAATTACAATCTTGTTTCCCTTATCGGCTCTGGTGATAGTAAGGAATTTATCCTTTTTCAACTCTGAAAGGATTTTAATGTCATTTTTGTGAAATGTCTTTATCAATTAAGCTCATATTAAAGGTGTTTAGTTTTCTTGCGATCTCGGCTCTAAATTCTTGAGGAGTATCAACTTTCAAGCAGTTCGTGGTAACGAACTGTAAGTAAGGAGCGACCCGGCTCAATGGTAACCGAAACTCTAAAAAACGGAATTTTGATACCAATAGATACATAAAAAGAATCAGATTTTAATTCTGATTTCAAATATATAACTTTCATCAAGTTTAGTGCTACCCATCAAAAGTTACGCGCCTGAGAAAATTTGGCTGATTTTCAAAAAAAGGGGGAAAGTCCCCCTAAAAGTTATAGAACCTTAATGAAAATCACACCATCATATTCAGCGTATCAGAAAACCCTACTGTAGAGGTTTCAAGCTCCTATCTACAAAAATGTGGAATTTTCCATTTTTTGCCAGACGAAAGATCACGGATGCGTGTTTATTTGTTTGTTTTTTTTCCCCCAGGGGTGATCGTATCGACCCATTGGTCCTAGAATATCGTGGGAGGGCCCATTGGAACAGAAATTAAAAGTTCTAGTGCCCTTTTTAAGTGACCAAAAAAAATGGAGGGCAACTAGGCCCCCTCCCACGCTCATTTATTTCCCAAAGTCACCCGATCAAAATTTTGAGATAGCCAGTTTGTTCAGCATGGTCGAAAATGTTATAACTATGTCATTTAGGATGACTTAATCCAACGAAGCCCCCAGGGGGAGGGCTGAAGGTTATGAACTTTACCCAATGTTAACATATAGTGTTGGTTATTGGGAAGTATACAGAAGTTTTCAGGTTTTTTTTTCTGGTAGTGGGGGGGGGGGGTCGGGGGTTATGTTGGAGGATCTCTCCATGAAGGAGGTTTTCATGGGGGAAGGGAAACTGCCATGAAGGGGGCGCCGGACTTGCCAGCAATATTTATTGGTTATTGGGAAGTATACCGACATTTTCAGGAAGGATTTTTTCTGGAGGGGGGGGAGGCTGGAGGAAGGGGATACTCTGGAGAACTTTTCTGTGGAGGATGTTTCTTTGGGGTAAGGGACATTTCTATGGGGCGCCGGATTTCCAAGCATTATTTAAAAAACGATCAGAAATTAAATAAAAAAAAAACAAGTTTTTTCAACTGAACGTAAGAAGCAACATTAGAACATAGAACGAACAGGAAATAAAACGTATATGAGGGGGTTCTCCTCCAAGTCATTACCTCGCTCTTTACGCTACAGTTTTTTTAGTGCTTTCAAAAGAGCTATCTATTCTAATTAAACGGCCTTTGTGATTCAGGGGTTTGTGAATCAAAATTTTTTTAAACTTTCAACGTAAAGAGCGTGGTATTGACTAAGGAAGAACCCCCTCATATACGTAATGACATATACGTAATAAAAAGAAAAACATTAAAAAAAACAAGCGATACGGCTCAAATGTAATCGAAACTTTTAAAAACGGAATTTTGATGTCAATAAATGTATCTAAAGGATGTGTTTATAATGCTGATTCTAAATATATAAATTTTATTAAGTTTAGTATTACTCATCAAAGGCTACGAGCCTGAGAAAATTTACCCGATTTTTTAAAGAGGGGGGAAACATCCCCTACAAGTGAAAGAATTTCAATGAAAATCACACCTTCAGATTCAGCGTATCAGAAAACCCTATTACATAGGTTTCAAGCTCATATCTGCGAAAATCTGCAATTTTGTATTTTTTGCCAGAAGAAAAATATACCAATATAGAAGTTAGTTACGTAAGTTAATTTGTAAATTACGTCATAACCAAATTTAGGGACATCCATTTAGCAAAAGAAAAGTAAAATTTTTATGCAAATTTTGTTTACTTATTCAATGACGGTGAGCCAAAATAAAAGCTGCATTAACTAAAAAACGATCAGAAATTAAATAAAAAAAAACAAGTTTTTTAGACTGAAAGTAAGGAGCGACATTAAAACTTAAAACGAACAGAAATTATTCCGTATATGAAAGGGGCTGTCCCCTCCTCAACGCCTCGCTCTTTACGCTAAAGTTTGACTCTGTCTTACAACTTTATTTGTTAAAACAATAAAAAAACTTTAGCGTAAAGAGCGAAGCGTTGAGGAGGGGACAGCCCCTTTCATATACGGAATAATTTCTGTTCGTTTTAAGTTTTAGTGTCGCTCCTTACTTTCAGTCTAAAAAACTTGTTTTTTTTATTTAATATCTATAGAAGCCATAATTCCTGACTCCACATTCGAAATTATTTTTGAATAGGAGATTGGTGTTGGAAAACAGAACTTAGAACCCTTCAACAAAACTGCTTCCTGTTGAATATTAAGAGGTTTAGAAGACAAATTCTTAATTGCTGGATCCAGACAATGACGAGGACAAAAAACATCTGAATCTTGGAACTTTTCAAACAAAAGTTTATTAAACTTGTCAACCAGACGAACCTTAGACAAATGAAAATCATGGCGAAAAGATCTAATAGCCATTTCCTTAATTCGCATAAAAATGTCAGATGGAAGGTTATTCCTTAAAAGGGTTTCAACAGAATTTAAGTCCTTAGACAGTTGAAAACGTCTCTGTTTTTGTCCATAAATTACGTGATTTAAAGCCATTAGGCTTAATTTGTTTTTTAATTTTATTTCATTTTCAATTCCAAAATGGGTACAAATTTTAAAAGATTTCGAAATCACTGATTCCTTCTTGCAATTTTTAAAGAAAATTTGTTGATTTAACAAATTTGCATGTTTTTTAACTAAAGACAAATAATAATTGACAGAAGCGGCTAATTGTTGCCCGTACAATTGACGAATGAAAGATCTTAAGTCGAACTGGCCAGCCATGACAAAAACCAACAAAGAGAAAAATCTCAATGAGAAAAAAAAACTAACAAACGAGACTGTGGCCAGTGGAGAGAAAAAAAAGACAAATGCAAAACAACGCGGATATTTCGCCTGTATCCAAACAAGGCGTCTTCAGCACGAAAGAAACACAAGAAGAACAGGATAAAAAAAAACCAAGACAAAACTAAAAAACCAGTAAAACCACCACCAAAAAAAAAAAAAATGTACAATTGGCGCAAGCTGATCCACGTAGGGAAAAGATACTATTATAGAGTTACTTCAGTGAGGACACCAGAGTAACTGAGGACAAATAAAAAAAACTGTAAATTACTTTAATTATTCTGTTGCGAAATAATCCTTTTGTTAGCTATTACTGAAGCAAATTGTTTTGGTCTAGCAGGTAAAATAGTCCCCTGGTGATTATTTAAAATCTTAACTCCCTTATTTACTGCTGATTCACTCTTTAGAAGGTTATCATAAATTGGGTCAATATTTAAATTACCTGTGTCCCTATTTATCGAAAGGTTAGCAAACATATGTTTTTTTAATTTCTATGGCTTCCCTCGCCCATTGAGTGTACCCCTTATCATTTGAAATAGCTAAGGCTTCATCAAATTTTACAAAGTGATCTGGTTGAAACCAAATATGTTCTGCTAAAACTGAAACAAAAGTTTCTGGAGGTTTGCTTAATTGTAGGGTTTTTTCAATTGAATTTTTGTGTTCAATAAACCTTTCAACAAATTGTTGGTGAGTCCTACCAATATAGAACTTCCCACAATAACACGGAATTTTATATACCCCAGTTACTAAATTTCCCCGGGTTAAATCCTTACCAGAACTAAAGAATATACCCATTGGCCTCAACGATTGGAAACATGTATCAATACCAAATTTACGTAAAACCCGTGAAAGTTTCTCACCCAAACCAGGTACATATGGTAATGAAATGAAACTTTTTGATACATCTAAATCTAAAGACTGAGAAACCCCAATAACCCTACTATCATGTTTAATCCGTCTATTTTCAATTATTTTGTCAATGATCTTAATTGGGTAACTATTACAAAACAAAATATCCCTCAAGTATAACAATTCCGAATCCAGAAATTCCTGGGAACAAATTCTAAAGGCTCTATCCACTAGGGAAATTACAACCCCCCGTTTCACCGACATAGGGTGGCAAGAATGAAAATTTAAATACCTATCATTGTGCGTTGGTTTTCTGTAAGTCGAGAAAAGTAAATGGAGATCCCTTTTAATTAATAAAATATACAGAAAAGGTAATTTATTATTATCCTCAAACTCAACTCTAAATTTAATATTATTATCAAAACTATTTAAATGCTTACAGAATAGGTCTAAGGAGTCCAATCCATGTTTCCAAACGCACGCCACATCATCCATGAACCTACCCCAGTAATAAGGGGAGATTCTAAAACTGTGTATAGCGGAGGTTTCAATGGCATCTATGAAAAGATTTGCCAATAAAGGAGAAAGAGAAGCCCCCATAGGTAACCCAAAAATTTGTCTATAAAACTGTTGTCGGTAGCAAAGCGTCCACTTTTTGGAACACAAAAATCATATTTAAAAAATTCGACTGATCTTACTAATAAATTGCAAAATTTCACGTTGGAGGATAGTTCAATTCTTTGTAGTTTCGATGTTGTTTCCATGTATTCAAATTGTGGTTTAAAAAGGTGCGAGGACATTTTAAAAAGTAAATTAGAAAAACACTTTGATTTAATACAAGATGTGACTTTAGCCAGTTCGGACATTGAAGTCATTATGAGACTAATTATCCTAGTAAATGAATTTTCTTTATATTTTGGTTTTAGAGGGGAGTTTTATAGACAAATTTTTGGGTTACCTATGGGGGCTTCTCTTTCTCCTTTATTGCATAATATTTGTTATTTAGAAATTTACAGATATTTTTGTGGGGGGATTTTTCTGCCGGGAGAATTTTTCACAGGGATAATTTTCCGTCAGGAGGGAAGTTTCCCGGGGGTGAACTTTCCAAGGGAAATATTAAGCTGGGGATTTTGCCAAAATTCCTGTACGAAATTGTTTTATTTGTCTTGCATTCTCTTTACTGACTCAATTGTACATGCGGAGATGTTAAGGGGAACTGTCCGGGTGAAGATATTTACAGGTTGGAATTGCCTAGAGTATCTTCACAGGGAAGGGAGAATTTCTGTGAGAAAAACTCTCCACCGGGGAGTTTTCCAAGGGGTAAATTCTCCAGACAGAATTATCAGAGGGTATTTGCGAGAAGAAGTTTCCATGGAAGGAAGTGGGGGATTTTGGGCATGATTTTAAAAATTGTTAGAAAATGAAGTCTTCTTTCATATGAAAGTCTGCTAAGGAAACTTTTTCAGTCGGAATGGCTGTAAAAAAATTTTCGGGGGGAATTTTCAGCTAGAACGGACTTTTCTGGGGGGAATTTTCCTGTTGCGAGGGGCTATTTTTCATGAGAAGAGCTTTCCATGGAGGAATTTTCCCTTGCGGGAGGGAATTTTCCATGGACGGGACGTTGGTTTTTCTGACATTATTTAAAAATCAACAGGAATTAAATACAAGAAGTTTTACAGCTGAAAGTGAGGAGCAACATCAAAACCTAAATACAACAGAAAATATTACGTTTATGAGTGAGGTTGCCCCGTCCTCAATGCCTCTCTCTTTACGATGCATTTCTATTTAGAACTTTTGAAAAAGCCTGTTTTTCTAATTCAACTGCCCTTGTGTTTCAGGAGTCTTTCTTAAAGAAACAGGACAGAAAGTCAAATTTTAGTGTAAAGATCGAGGTATTAAAAAGGGGGAAAACTCCCTCGTATACCTAACAATTTCGGTTTATTTTCAGTTATGAAGTTCCTCCTAACTTTCAGTTGAAAATAACTCTTTTAGCCTTAGCTTTTTTAGGACCCTGGATCAAACATGTCCCCGTTTCTCAATAGCAAATCCTATATATAGACAATGGATAATTGCATAATTTACAGCATTTGCTCCAAGGACTGTGGGGGATCATGTAATCCCAAGCGGCACAGCTATTGTTTCTTTCAGCTATGGTTAACAAAATCACTATCTAAAAATTTTGATTGCATGTATTTGGGGGAGGAATCGAGAAAGGGCATGAAAGGGAATTGATTTGACCTCCAAATAATTATGAATCTTAAAAAGAACTATATGAATTCCTCCATGCGATGCGGCTTTGCGACAAGAAAAAGTAATGTTCTTGGTACATGTTTTCTTGGAACATCTATGGTGACTCAATATTGCACGTGGACATGATTCTAAGAAATTGCCCGGGGGAAATTTTTAACAGGTTTGGAATTGTCTAGGGGATTTTCCGTTGAGGCGGGATCCTTAGGAAAAAATTTTCATGGGAGAATATCTTCATGAGAAGTTTTTTATTGGGGGGAAGATTTTCGGCACAATCTAAGAAAACTATGAGAAGTAAAATAAAATTTTGCTACATAGAAAAATATTATTGCAAAAAGATGGATCCCTGTCACCAATTATTAAAGCTGTAGACCGAAAATAATCCCAGAACAAGTATAGATTAATGACTAATTCCACTTCCTCTGAATTTAAGTTTTAAAGTATTTAAGTAAAGTAATACTATTTTTTAGTACTTTTACAAAAGCTTCTAATTTCAATTAAACGGCCCTTGTGTTTCAAAAGTCATTCTTAAGGAATTGGGTCAAAATACAAAAATTAGCATAAAGCGTTACTGAGAGGGCTAAACCCCATCTTATATGGATATATTTTCGTTTGCTTTATGCTTTAAGGTTTCTCCTTACTTTCAGTGGATTTTTTCTGATCGTTTTTTAAATAATGTCGTGAAATACGGCACCCCATCCTAGGAAAATTCTCCCCCACCCCGACAAAATTCTCCATGGGAAGTTCCTCCCACGTAAAATACACCCTCCAAGGAAGTTCTCCCCTGACAATTTCATCTTCACTAAAAATTCTTCTCCCCCCCCTGCTCCCGGAAAATTTCTTGCTGACTATTGAACCTGAAACATTCTCCTTGGCTTACTAATTTAAAAAGATACTTTGATTTTTTTTATTGTTTTTCAAATCATGCCAGAAATCCTCCTCTCCGTGGAAAGTTTTCGTCTGTAAAGACCCTTTTATTGTGTTTACAAACAGGGTTTTAAGATAACCTTCTGAAACACGATTAATCTACCTTTAGGTCCTTAAAACTGTCCTAGAACGAATGCATGGAAAGAATGTACGCCTAATAGCGTTACCCATTAGATTAAACCTGCAAGTTTACTTCTTCGTGAACTCTGTCTTGGACCACGTTGTAGTAGGTTATCATCAAATTTGAAAATTGGACTCGTAGATGGTGTATTCAATTATCAGTTATCCGACTATCTATCGATAACTTGCTCAATACCGGCAACTGAAACACTCCATCTGGTGGCTTTGAGTCTCAATATCGTCGCAATTGGTTACAAATCCACCATGCTTTGTTTATTGACCCAGTTCTACATAAAATTCTAAATAATATCCACGTACCATTTCAACTCTTTCAAAAATCACTCCAGTTGCCTAGAAATGTGGTCCAGACTTTTTAGACGTAAATTGTGCTAAAAAATACCGTGCTCTCATGTTTACAGAAAATCAAGCAGTTCCTTTGCAACGAGTTCAGAAAGGAATCATTCCTGGATGGCCAAGAAACTACAATCTTATAACTTAATTTAATCAAGCAAAGCTATGGTTTTCTGTGTGGATTAATTAAAAAAAAACTTTTTCCACAAAATAAGTTTTTCAAAGAAAAGTAAAAAACTCCATTAAGCAAAAATGAGCAAAAAGAAAATCAAATAATCTACAAAGCGTGAAAGTACCAAAAACCAGAAATGATAAATAAATGAAACCCAAAACGAACAGAAATTACAATAAATAACCGAGTCAAACTCAAAACGAACAGAAATTAACATAAGTTGGGCTCAAAACCCTTATGCCTTCCCAAGGCCAGAACATACTCTGCACTTTACTGAAAAAATATAAATGTTTTTACTTTTATAACTTTAATAAATCAAATAATATTAACATTTTGATTACTAAATATCAGTATATGCATATTAAACTGACAATGCACATACATTTGTATTTTGCAAAGTGCAAATTATGCACATTACTGAAAGTGCTTCAGTAAAGTGCAAACTATGTTCTGGCCTTCGGAAGGAATAGGGGTTTGAGCCCGTTTAATTTCTGCTCATTTTGAGTTTGACTCGGTTATTTATTGTAATTTCTGTTCGTTTTGGGTTTCATTTATATATCATTTGCTGATTTGCGGTAGTTTCACGCGTCGTAGATTATTGGATTTTATTTTTGCTCATTTTTTCTTTAATGGAGTTCTTCACTTTTCTTTGAAAATTTTATTTTGTAGAAAAAGTTTTTTAATTATTTCGGTTCTTCTTATATTGATATAGTCTTTTCAGGAAAGAAGAAAATAATACTTTAAGTCTTTTCGTTTTTTTAAGACTTTAAAGTTTAGTCTGCTATTTGTATGCTGGAGAAAAATTTTCAGCAATTTTTAACAACATAGACCCTTTTAAAAATCTGGACACAAATAGTAGTGTTTAATTTTGTTTCATACCTCCTCTAGTTGACCTGATAATGGAAAACTTGATACCATTCGCAAACAAATCTGCTTACTTACTTTGATAGGTTAGATACACTTATGCTATTTTGACTTGGTTAAATTTTAAGAGCAGAAGTAGCCCTGAAAGTTAGAACATAATACCTACTGTCGTTCTTGAGATACTGCTGAGTTGCCTTAATGGGAATTAGCATTAACACTGTGCATTTTGATTTAATCTTAAAGCAACATTTAGTTTTTAAACATAAAGCCAAATGGGAGGGTGGGCATGGGGGGGATTAGTTGCCCTCTAATCACTTTCGACTATTAAAAAGGGCATCAGGCCTTTCTATTTTCAATCAAATGAGCCCTTTTCGAAGTTCCTACGACAACTCCTTTGATCCGAAGTGGCCTGGTCTAAACAACAACAACAACAAAAAAAACATACATTATACCCACATCGATCTTTGCTATAAAATTTCAAGCCTTCCAATCTCTTTCGAGTATTAAAAAGGGCACTAGGTCTTTCTATTTCTAATCGAATGAGCCCTTTGCGAGTTTCTATGACAACGCTTTCTATAAACACCTTACATGCCCCAAGGGCATAAATTACAACCCTTACCCTAAGAGCTGTGAGGATGGTTGCCATCCTCTAAGACATTATTTCCAGAACTTTCAACTACGTTAAACAAAATGGCTATCTCAAAATTTTCATTGGATGTGTTTGGGAAAATGGTTAGTCGCTCTCCTATCACTTTCAACTATTAAAAAGGCACTAGCCTTTTCAATTTCTAATCAAATAAGTCCTTTTGAAGTTTCTACGACAACGTTTTCAATAAAAACCTTATATGCCCCCAGGGCATAACTTACAACCCTTGCCCTGAGGGCTGGGGGGGAGGGGGTTTGTCACCCTCAAAGACCTAATTTCAAGAACTTTCTATTACGTTGAACACAATGGGTATCTGAAAATTTTCATTGGATGTGTTTAGGGGAATGGTGCACGTGAGAGGGTGGTTAGTTACCCTCCA
The DNA here is from genome assembly GCA_027921565.1 of Artemia sinica. Classification (NCBI taxonomy): domain Eukaryota; kingdom Metazoa; phylum Arthropoda; class Branchiopoda; order Anostraca; family Artemiidae; genus Artemia; species Artemia sinica. The sequence goes on from CM051258.1 coordinate 66,489,167, forward strand.
ATCACTTTCGACTTTTAAAAAGGGCACTTGCCCTCTAAAATCCCAATTGAATGAGCCCCTTTTGAAGTTTTTACGACAACTCTAGCTATAAAACCTTATATGTCCCCAGGGCACAACTTACAATCTTTGCCCTGGGGGCTCTGGGGGTTTGTCATCTTTAAATACATAATTTCAAGAAGTTTCAACTACGTTGAACAAAATGGCTATCTCTAAACTTTGATTGAATGTGTTTGGGGAAATGGTGGGCATGGAAGGGAGGTTAAATACTCTCCACTCACTTTCGACTATTAAAAAGGGCAATTTCAATTTCCAAACAAATGACCCCTTTTTGAAATTTCTACAACAACTTTCTATATACAACTTATATGCTCCCAGGGCATAACTTACAACCCTTGCACTGAGGGCTCTGAGGGGGTTATCATCCAAAAAGACCTAGCTTCTAGAACTTTCGACTATGCTGAACAAAATGGATATATCAAAATTTTGATTGGTTGTTTGGGGAAATGGTGGGCGTGAGAGGGGGGTTAGTTGCCCTTTAATCACTTTCGACTATTAATCGAACACTAGCCCCTTCAATTTCCAATTGAATGAACCCTTTTTGAAGTTTTTACAACATCACTTTGTATAAAAACCTTACATGCCCCCAGGACACAACTTACAACTCTTGCCCTGAGGGTTGTGGGGGGTTGGGTTGTCATCCTTAAAGACCTAATTTCCATAACTTTCAACTACGTTGAATCAAATGGCTGTCTAGAAATTTTGAGTGGATGTGTTTGGGGAAAAGGTGGGCATGAGAGGGGGTTTAGTTGCCCTCAAATCACTTTTGACTATTAAAAAGGGCACTAGCCCTTTTAATTCCCAATCAAACGAGCCCTTTTTCAAGTTTCTACGATAAAGATTTCAATAAAAACTTTATATGCCCCCAGGGCATAAATTAAAGAAACAAAAACGAGCAAAAATGTTGTTTTTAAAGGCCAAATGAAAATACTGAAAAAACACAACAAAGCGATTATTTCAAGAGGACAAACGCCTTTCATATTCAGCGCGAAACGAAATAATGTATCCAAGGAAAGTCGCGGAAAGTCAATGTGAAAAGAACCAAAAAACCAAAGAAAAAACCAAAAATTTAAAAGATGAATAAAATTCAATAGAAGCCAAAAATTATTAGAATTAAAACCAAATACCTGATAACCCTAAAATCGAGTTATTCGCCAATATCCGCGATTTGCACAAAATACAAAAAATTATGAACTGCCATCGACGGATACTAGCGAAAAACTGAGGAATAAAAGAAAAGCAAACAATTCATTCACTCAAAAACAAGACGAACCAGCAATAAAATAAGTTGGAGAACTATGTCATCTGATATATTAACTCAGCACTCTAGTTCCATTGATAATACACTTAAAAAGCGAAAAAAAAACCAGAAAATTTCGACTCTGCAGTTTCAGAGCACATATTTGAAAACCCAGACCATACTATTTTTTTAATCAAGCTAGCCTAATTTCGCATGACAAAGGTATTGTCCCGCACTACAGAGAAGCTGTTGAAATTTATAAATACCAACATTTAGGTCTAGCTTTAAACAGAGATTCCGGTGATTTAAGAATAAACGAGTCATATTTCGGTTTTCTCAGAAGAGAATCTGATACTTTAGTAATTCCTGAAATAAACCTTGAACCACTTTCCTAGTCATATACGAACAGAAATTATTCCGTATATGAAAGAGGCTGTGCCCTCCTCAACGCCTCGCTCTTTACGCTAAAGTTTTTTATTGTTTTAAAAAATAAAGTTGTGAGACAGAGTCAAACTTTAGCGTAAAGAGCGAGGCGTTGAGGAGGGCACAGCCTCTTTCATATACGGAATAATTTCTGTTCGTTTTAAGATTTAATGTCGCTCCTTACTTTCAGTTTAAAAAACTTTTTTTTTTATTCAAAGGCTGCGAAAGCGGGGGGTTTGGGGGGCGGCAGCCCCCAACTGTGCCTCCTAATCCCTGTACGTTTTAAGGTTCGACCTTGTAACTCAGCCTCTTTAACTCTTTAGAAAACGTAGTTTTTTTCAAATAATTTCTGCACGTTTTTGTACAGTTTATTACTTATTATTGCTTGACTAACTGTTAGCTGATCGTGTCAGGAGTTAAAGTTGGGGGGCTGCCGCCCCCCAAACCCCCCGCTCTTGAACATTCTTGTGCTAAGGCTTTTAATTCCTGAATACTCAAATCACGTCGTACAGGGTGCCTCCTAATCCCTGTACGTTTTAAGGTTCGAACTTGTGACTCAGCCTCTTTAACAGCTCCCCAACTGTGCCTCCTAATCCCTGTACGTTTTAAGGGTCGACCTTGTAACTCAGCCTCTTTAACTCTTTAGAAAACGTAATTTTTTTTCAAATAATTAAAAAAAGAAACTGAGTTTCTTTTTTAAAGTTTAAATTCAGTATATAAAAAATTTGCTCTGGCGGTGAATCGAACCCGGGTTTTCCGCCTTTCAGTTTGGAGTATCAACCGCTGGACTAATGAGACACAATTGTAATTGTTTTTTAGTAAATGGAATCTTATTTCGACGCAAGCAAATTCCCACAAAACTTGATATTTGGTTTTTGGAAAACAGCTGAAATTTCGAATTGAGCTTGATTTGATTATTCAAGCAAGTCGAATTTCTAACAACGATATCAAGGTGGCACACTTGTGCCTCTATAAAGAGGCGACCCACCACAATGTTAAGCGATTTCAGGTCCTAGAGGTCGCAGAGAGACGGCGGTAATCGCATTTTGTAGCCCAAGCTCAAACTAAGAAACTTGCAAAATTTCATCCTCCTCCGACTTTATCTTCATGGGGTAAACTGGGCCGGAAGTTTTCGGGGGGTTCAAACCGGGTAACCCCCCCCCCCCTGGATACGGCCTTGCTTGATTATTAATTTGCTCTGGATAGTGCATAGGATAGGAGTAAAATGGATCACAATGTGACTCTTGACCACTGAAGATGGCAAATCCGCATGTGCATTAACACTGCCTAATCACAGACACACATATTGCAAAAAAAAAAAAAAAAAAAAAAAAATGGGACAAGGCTGCCTAACCATAGGCTTGCAAAATTATTGAAAAATCTTTCTGTGTTTTAGCAAGCTTGTCTGTGATTAGGTTTTGTTTTGTGTGATAAGGGTTTGAGTGTTTTTAAGATCTATTTTGGTTGTTTGCTAACACTGGAAAGCCCACTTAGCTTGGACTGACTAGGCAGCATGGCAACTGAAACATGACAAACTGAATGGTGAAAACTTCAGCTTCCAAGGTTTATTACTTCCAGAATAAAATTTGACACATCCAATGGTAAAACAATCCAATTTTTAGGTGGTATCATAGGGATTTTACAATGATTTAGCTGTTAAAGAGTGGATTAACTGGCGAACTATTGGGTATCTTACCTTACTAAAAAACTCAGAGGTTACATTTAGAACAAGACTATAGACAGTTCTGACAAAGAACTAAAAGTTAGGCAAACCGAGGTCTGGGAGGGCTCATTGCCCCCCCCCCCTCCCCAGCTTATAGCAAATTATGCCCCTGTTCTTTAACAGCACCTGTCTTACATTAAGTCCATCCAAGGTGGACGGAGTCCATCCTATGTCTGTGATTTATTCGAAAACTCTATATTTGTCTCTATTTTTACCATCAAATGACCATAACATGCTATATCATTTTGGGCTATTCCTTCATTTTTTAAGGAATTTCCTATCGGGACTAACTAAAATATATCCTATTTTTGTACAGACACTTTCGATATGAAAATGTTTAAAAAAATAAATTAAAGTAAGACTCGAGATTTGCTGAAGAACTGGCAATGTGTCTAAGTTTTTTGGAATTTATCCGAATGAAAAGCAAACCTACCGTTTTGGGCACGTTGTAATTTTACTTGATTCCAAGCTCACTTATTATCCGTAGTAACAATTTCCTGTAAAAAAAAAAAGCAAATTCACTAGATACGAAACAATCTGTCAAAATTGTATATCTTGACACCAGGCTCGTAAGGAGTTTATTCAAGAGGTACCGTGATGTTCCAAGTTAAAAAACAACACAAAATTAGGTGAATTGCTTGGAAAATAAAATAGATTTTAGTCGGAATCGACTAAAATTTATTTTTTTATTTCCCAATGTTTCTCCAAAATAAGCTGTGCCACGGGTCTAGTAGGACCCTCGCTCGAGGAGTCGTAGATACTTTATAGATTGGTCTTATTAAGGAATTTGGTGATCTGAAAAATTTCGATGGTCTGAAAAGGTCTGAAAAAAATGTCTGAAAAGCGTCACGTTAGAAAATTAATAGAGTGCATCAGGCAGGTGCATATAATAGAACAAAAATCAATAGCTTTCGGATGATTGCGCCTTCTCATGTTGAAAGGGTTGGAAACATGCATTCCATTTAATCGTTCTAGAATACGGGCAGGAAATTTTCCATGCACGGAATAGGTTATTTCGTAGAATTTATTTTAAAAAATCAAAATATTAGGAAGGCTTTCTTTGTCCAGGTGTCTAGCGCACACTACCATTTGGGTGAAATCTCTTTCGAATTGTAATGCAGACAAAATTCTTTGGACTATAAGGGTTCCCTGAAAATAAACGTCTTGAAAGAAAATCAAACCTAAAAAAAAGCCTTGAAAGAAAAATAGTTCTCTTAAAGTATTTTATAACATCCCAGGTGTGGATCGTCATTACGAAACATCCTACGTGGGTGTCCTCCTCAGTTATAACCGGGGATTCCCCACTTGACTGGTGGACGCGGACCTCTAACATGTCACGCGAGATTACGTCATCCTTAACACAGGTAAACATTCCCTATTACGTAACAACAAAATAAATCCTGAAGTGAACAAAGCCTATTACGTAACATACACCTAAAAATTATTACGTAACGACCAAAGAAAACCTTTGCATAAGTTAACAAATCCCATTATGTAATGTACAGGTGTAATATACCGTTACAGGTGCACTTTGGTATTGCGTAAGATCTTGGTGTTCGTAATAACGTCTTGCGGAACTAGTAGCTCCAATTGTATACCCCCTATCTTTCTGTTTAAAAGCAGTGAGAAGATACTACTGATACGATCACCCCTAGAAAAAAAAACAAATAAACACTCATCCGTGATCTGTCTTCTGGCTAAAAGTAAAAATTTCCATATTTTTGCAGATGGGAGCTTGGAACTTCTACAATAGTGATTTCGGATAAGCTGAATGTGATGGTGTGATCTTCATTAAGATGCCTTGACTTTTAGGAGGTGTTTCTCCCCTTTTGAATATCAAGCAAGTTTTCTCAGGCTTTTAGCTTTAACGATGTGGCCACAATGTGTTTTTTTTTCTCCATACCCGGGCACTTCGTAACGAAGGAGTTGTCGTAGAAACTTCGAAAAGGGTTCATTTGATTGGAAATTGGAGTGGCTAGTGCTTTTTTTAATATTCGAAAGTGATTGGAAGGCAACTAGCCCCCCCACGCCAATCATTCCCCCGAACATATCCAATCAGAATTTTGAGATAGCCATTTTGTTCAGCGTCGTTGATTTCCACACAGAAAATGTGTTTTTGAGGAGGACACTCCCCCACAACCCTTTGGGCAAGGGTTTTAGGTTATGCCGTGAGGGCATATAAGAACAATGTTGGCACAATGTACCATATATTATTTTCTACTTTTGAGCAGGGCTCTTCATATGGAAGAGGTCGTCGTAGAGACTTCAAAAGGGGCCCATTTGATTTTAAATCGAGAGTTCCAGGGCCCTTTTTAATAGTCAAAAGTGATTGGATGGCAACTATCCTTCCCCACAACCACCATTCCCCCAACACATCCAATCAAAATTTCGAGATATCCATTTTGTTCAGCGTAGTTGATTTCCACACAGAAAATGTGTTTTTGAGGAGGACACTCCCCCACAACCTTCAGGGCTAGGGTTTTAAGTTATGCCCTGGGGGCATATAAGTTTTTTATAGAGGTCGTTGTCGTAGAAACTTCAAAATAGGCTCATTCGATTGGAAATTCGAAGGGCTAGTACTCTTTTTAATAGTCGAAAGTGATTGGAGGGCAACTAGACCCCCCCTCACCCATCATTTCATCAAACACATCCAATCAAAATTTTAAGATAGACATTTTGTTCAGCGTAGTTGATTTCCAGATAGAAAATATGTTTTTGAGGAGGACACTCCCCCACAACCCTCAGGGCCAGGGTATTAAGTTATGTCCTGGGAGCATATAAGGTTTTTTTATAGAAGGCGTTGTTGTAGAAACTTCAAAATAGGCTCATTCGATTGGAAATTCGAAGGGCTAGTACTCTTTTTAATAGTCGAAAGTGATTGGAGGGCAACTAGACCCCCCCCCACCGGCGCCCATCATTCCCCCAAACACATCCAATCAAAATGTTGAGATAGCCATTTTGTTCAGCGTAGTTAATTCCCAGATAGATAATATGTTTTTGAGAAGGACACTCCCCCACAACCCTCAGGGTAAGGGTTTTAAGTTATGCCCAGGGGGCATATGAGGTTTTTGTATAAGGCGTTGTCGTATAAACTTCAAAAAAGGCTCATTCGATTGGAAATTCAAAGGGATAGTGCCCTTTTTAATAGTCGAAAGTAATTGGAGGGCAACTATCCCCCCACACCCATCATTTCCCAAAACACATCCAATCAAAATTTTGAGATAGCCATTTTGTTCAGCGTAGTTGATTTCCAGATAGAAAATATGTTTCTGAGGAGGAACACTCCCCCACAGCCCTCAGGGCAAGGGTTTTAAGTTATGCCCAGGGGGTATATAAGGTTTTTAAAGAAGGTGTTGTTGTAAAAACTTCAAAAAAAGCTCATTCGATTGGAAATTCAAAGGGCTAGTGCCCTTTTTAATAGTCGAAAGTGATTACAGGGCAACAAGCTTCACTCCCCCACGCCCATCATTCCCCCAAACACATCCAATAAAAGTTTGACCCGTATGCCTTCCCAAGGCCAGAACATAATTTGCACTTTACTGAAAAAAATACATATGAATGTGCATTGTCAGTTTAATATACATATACTGATATTTAGTAATCAAATTGTTAATATTATAGGATTTATTAAAGTTACAAAAGTAAAAACATTTATGTTTTTTTCAGTAAAGTGCAAATTTTGTTCTGGTCTTGGGAAGGCATAGAGGTTTTGCGCCCAACTTATGTTAATTTCTTTTCGTTTTGAGTTTGACTCGGTTAATTATTGTAATTTCTGTTCGTTTTGGGTTTAATTTATTTATCAATGCTGATTTTTGGTAGTTTCACGCCAGTAGCGGATCCAGGATTTTAGGAAGGGGGGGGTGAATCGTTGCGAAAAATTCCCATTCGAAATTAAGCCTAACGTACCTTACTGATATTGAAAGTTGCATGCCTCTGCTTCTATTCGTCATTTAGCTGTCGGTTCTGTAAAGCTATCCACAAAAATACATTTATAGAAACACTATCAATATTATATAACAAATTCTCGCCTCCTATTTCCACTATTAGCAAATATATCAATAACACTTTCTACACTTATGTCAATATCACGGTGAACATGAAGAAGGGCAAGTCCGGTGAGTCTTTCCTCCGTCATTTTATTTCTTAGCCACGTTTCCAATCTTCTCAAGGTAGAAAAACTTCGTTCAACAGATGCCACACTGACAGGTAGGGTCATGAGAATCTGCAAGAGCGCTGAAATATTCGGGAAAATATCAGCATCGCAGTTCTGTTTCTGTAAAGTTTCCCCTAGTGTTTCAGGTATTCTACCTGTGCCTGCATTGCTTTCTCTCAGACGAAGCCACCGAGTTTTCCATATTGTCGCTTCTCCGGCCAGGGCAGATTCACAAACCGATTGGGAGGGGAAACCCATTACTGACCAGTATCGCTGTGACAAGTCATGAATCGTATTAGCGAATTGTTGTTTGTTCGTTTCCATACAATTTATTGGCAAGAAAATACTGAGCTTAAAAGCGTCAAGCGTTTCAACGGAAAAACGGCTTTCTAAGTCCAAAATGATTGTGTCCAACAGGGGAATAAAAACTGACCGTCTATATTATTCCTCGTGTGAACTGAATGGTACATTAATCCGATTCGTTTGCTTTTTCGCTATCCTTGGGACTGTTATTTCTAAACCTAGCTCGGTTGCCACTTTAGTTACCTCGTCAAATGTGTTTTAAACTCGCTTTCACTCTCCCGACGCTTGACTTGCAGCTGGGTAAGAAGGTCCTTAACATGGCTTGCTGCAGACGCGAGGTCTAAGCTCTTCTTCTGAAATAGCCGACTGAGCGGTAAAATTAGTCCAGATATGTTACTAAGAGAGTAAATGGTTACCATCAGGTCGGAGGATGTGACAGCAGTCAATAAGGATTTTGCTTTTAATCCAGTTGTGCATTCTGCCCAGCCGCTGATGATCTCAAGAGCTTCCACTATCTTAGGGGGCTCTACCAGAAACTGCATTAAGGAATCGTGCCTTTCGATACAGCGCGTTTCACACATGCCAGTTGGCTGTGCTTTCATTACTCTGGTTAAAACATAATTGCGCTTTGCAGAAGCACCAAAAAAAGCAACTATTTCTTTTATTACTCCGATGGAGTTTCTAACACTCTGGATAGAAGAAGTTTTTGACATGGAAAGATTTAGAGCATGGTTGAAACATGGGCAACGCAGGGCATTCTTTGCTACCTTTTGAACTTCTTTTACAGCTCCACAATGTTCTGAAACCATCATAGCACATCCATCAGTGCCTATGCCCACACAATTTTCCAAGTCTAGCCCAAGAGATCGAAGAAAATCAAACACAACATTTCCAAGCGTTTCCCCTTTAAAGGTCGGTTCAAAGTTGCCAATGCTGTCCGAGTAACATGTTTCGTGTAGGTCTAAAAAAACAACGAAATCTTCACGTCTTGTGCAATTGTAATTGTAGCAAAGGGCAATACTCAGTTGTGACTTGTGTGACACATCCGTTGTTTCATCAACAACCACACTGTAGAACTTGGCAGAATGAACTCGTGCAAGAATTTCTTTAAGAATCTCTTTGGCACAACATACAATTAATTCATTCTGCGTTAATTGCTTATATAAGTAGCATTTGCACCTGAGCTTTCCAAATTTTTTTTTAAAGTGATATCACCACTATTTGCACGGTACCTTAAAAGTTCTCGAAAGTTCCCTTCGTTTGTCAATGGGTCCTTTTCTGCCAATAATTCTCCATCATCTCTATGGCCACGAAGAGCAATGTTCTGTCAACCCAAGAAAACAATTGATTCTACAATTGGTTTCAATCTTGCTCTGTTTTCCTGCACTTGTTGGCTACGTTGTTCGTTTACAAAGCTTAAAATGTTGGTTTCAGGGTTGTCATATTTTAGAAGGAAATGTTTGGCTGCGTCAACTGAATCGCGGTGATACTGATTATTTTCAAGAGACACCAAGTCACCGTCTTTTCCAGTTAGCTTAGCAAAAGTCACGAGGGGCTTCTTTACCAGCTTTTGCAATTGATTGGAGCCTCCAACCCCTCGAACGTTAACCAAAACACAATATTTACAGAATAAGCCCCCCATCTTATTTGAAAGTACTAGGCAATGAAATTCTTCCAAGCGAGTACGATTGAAAAATCTCTTTTCGTCCCTGCCCCGCTTCTTGTGAACTGAATAGGGGAAGCTGTAGTTAGACGTCGGAATCCGCGGGTTCTGAAGCAATTGATATCGCGTACGATCATCCAGTTTTTCAAGCCTATCGATATAGCTTCCGATATCATTTTTGTAGAAAGTGCTTATATTTTTGATGTTTGTGTTAGGCTTGGGGCTACACTCTTCGATTGATGCTAACGAATCATGCTCTATCTCACTATTAGTCAAAGTGCTGGAATCACTACTAACACTGTAACTCTCATTATTTCTATCTTCAGTTACGGCGTCCACTCGCCTAGCATTAGCTTCCGAACCAAAAAAGTTGTCGAGAGTTATCTGCTTTCGCTTCGACATCATAACTGGTTAATATTATCCAAAAATTGTGTACTTTTCAAACCCTTCTAGAATCGCGACTAACCCTAAGGCGTATGTGTTATCGGAGTCATTTCAAGATTTTTGCTTAGTTATTGAATAAGAAACAGGTTTTGACGCGCAAACTTTTTGAAGCTTCAACGATTTACGAGATGACAAGCTTCAAAATGCCTTGTAAGTTAGGGTGACACCAAACACTCTAGACTATTCCCTAAAGACTTAAGGCAGACAGACCAAGTGTCATCCGATCCTTTTCAAAGATGCGTTGATCCAAGCGTTGATATCGCAATCAAGTCACAGAAAATTTAATGATAAAACTTTTTGCCCAAGCAAGGGGGGGGGGGCGATCGCCCCCCCCCCCCTGGATTCGCTACTGTTTCACGCTTGGTAGATTATTTTCTTTTATTTTTGCTCATTTTTTGTTTATTGGAGTTCTTTACTTTTCTTTGAAAAACTTATTTTGTGGGAAAAGTTTTTTAAATTAATTCAGAATAATAAGCCAATTCTTTTGATACATCTATAGATATCTAAATTCTTTTATTTTATTTTTTTGCAGTTTCGGTTACTATTTAGCCGTGTTACTCCTTACTTACAGTTCGCTACCACGACCTCTTTGATATCTATTAATTTCAAAATTCTGCCTTTTAGAGTTTCGGCTACTATTGAGCTGCAAAAAAAGCTTGTCTAACGCAATTGAGCTGTATATGATCTGTCTAGCATAATAAAAAGCTTGCTAATCTCTAAAACCTTAACGTATCCGTAAACATAAAAAATGATATTGTCAAAGAGTTTGTGGCAACGAATTATAAATAAGGAGCAATGCGGCTCAATAGTAACCGAAACTTTAAGCTGCAGAGCCTTGATTACAATGGATACACAAAAAGAATCGAATTTTGATGTTAATTCAAAATATATAAAATTCATCAAGTTTAATGTTATTATTGGAGGAAAATTGTAATTATTGGAGGACAGCTAGCCTAATTTTTGAAAAAGGGGAGAAACACCCCCAAAACATCCAGTGGTATTAATGAAAATCACACCATCAGATTCAAGATATCAGAGAACTCCACTGTGGATGTTTCAAGCTCCTATATATAAAAATGTGGAATTCTGCATTTTTTGCCAGAATTTTTTTTTTTTTCCAGGAGTGATCGTATCGAGCCAGGATCCTAGAAAATCAGGAAATCAGGAGAAATCAGGAAAATCAGGTCTTATTTGATTGGAAATAATGTGGAATTTTGCATTTTTTGCCAGAATTACTTTTCTTTCTTTTTTTTCTTGTTTGTTTTTCCCAGGAGCGATCGAATAGAACCATTGATCCTAGAAGATCGGGAAAGGGCTAATTTGATTGGAAATAAAAAGTTCTTGTGCCCTTTTTAAGTGATAGTAATTATTGGGAGACATTTTGCCTAATTTTTGAAAAAGGGAAGAAGCACCCCCAAACCATCAAATGATCTTAATGAAGATCACACGATCGGATTCAACATATCAGAGAACTTACTATAGATTTCTCATACTCTTATATACAAAATTCTGGAATTTTGCATTTTTTGCCAGAATTTTTTCTTTTTTTGGCTTATTTTTTGTTCCTTGGAGTCATCGTACATCGTACCGAACCAGTGATCCTAGAAAATCGGGAAAAGCCTTATTTGATTGGAAATAAAAAGTTCTTGTGCCTCTTTTAAGTGACCAAAATTATTGGAGGACAGCTGGCCCCCGTCCCATATCCCTTTTTACCCGAAATCGTCTTATCAAAATCTTGAGATAGCCATTTTGATCACCATAGTCGAAAGTTCTAAAAATTATGTCTTTGACGATGATTTGATCCCCCACAGCTCCCGGGGGAAGGGCTGCAAGCTATGAACTTTGCAAATTGTTTACATGTAGTCTTGGCTATTGAGAAGTAAACCGATACTTTTAGGAGGGGCGATTTTTCTGGCAAAGTGTGGTTGGGGTTAAGTGGAAGGATCTTTCCATGGAAGAATTGTATGTGGTGGGGAAGGAATTTTCCATGGGGGAGGGGAGCTGGATTTTCCGGCATTATTTAAAAAAAGATCAGAAATTAAATAATAAAAAAAACAATCTTATTTTAACTACAAGGACGGAGCAACATTAAAAATTAAAACGAACAGAAATTATTACCTATATGAGGGGAGTTACCCTTTCTTCAATACCTCGCTCTTTACGCTAAAATTTTCTTAGAACTTTTAAAAAAGCTTATTATTCTAATTAATGGCCTTTGTGTTTCAGGAGTCATTCTTATATAATTGGAATAAAAAGTCAAACTTCAGCGTAAAGAGTGAGGTACTGAGGAGGGGGCAACCCCGCCATAAATGTAATAATATCTGTTCGTTTTAGGTTTTACTGTTGCTTCTTATTTCCAATAAAAAAAACAAACTTGTTTTTTATTTAGTCTCCTTTATAAGCCGATTCTTTTAAAATGTATATTATTATCGAAATTTATAGGGTTTACAGTCCTTTAAAAATTGTTGGTTATTATTAGTCCGATTCACTCTTTGCTTACAGTTTGTTACCGAAAATTTACGCAGTCCACGCTAAATGAAGGGCTATTGTCTAGAACCTACTTATAGTATCACTTATAGAATCACTATAGTATCATTTTAAATGAGCATTATAAATTCAGAACAAACCTCTCTTATAGAGATATTCCCCATGGACACTGGTGGTGGGACAGCACCCCAAGTAAATAAGAAAACATTAAACATTGCCAATAAATAGAAAATGAGAAATTCTACAATTTGTACTCACTGAATACAAGGCTCATGGTAGCTCCCGCCAAGAAATTTCCTGGCAAGGCTCATAATGTACCCCCCTCCTTCCCCCCTCTGCACTGGCATTTATGCGAATGTTATTTCTTATGCTACATAAAAAATTGAATTTTGCAATGGAATGGGTGTTGTTACCCCCAGCACCGATAACAAAGGTAGGCCTACAGACCAAAAATATTCTCGGGAATTGACTGGGGTTAGATACTAATTTTAACTTCCCTCCTCTCCTCAAAACTCCTTTTATGTTTACCTGAAGGCTGAATGGGATTTATAATTTTGGGAATTAAAAAACACTCTTGGAGGTATCTCTCAACGCTCCCTCCCGCCCAAACAACAATCCATCACCCCTCCTTCATAATAGCTGTCGCGCACTTATATAATCTGTATATAATAGAAATTTTAACGAATCAATTTAGATATGTGAAGCTTCAAAATTAATGTCAGAAATGTTTTCCTGTTCTAAGAAGGGAGCTATTGCCTCGCAGCACCCTTATTCAGATTAAAAAACAACAATTTTTTTAACTGAAAGTAAAGAGCGACATTAAGACTTAAAATGAAAAGCGATTATTCCGTATGTGAAAGGGGCTGTCCCCTCCTCAACGCATCGCTCTTTACGCTACAGTGTTTTATTGTTTTAAAAAGTAGAGTTGTGAAAAAGAGTCAAACTTTAGCGTAAAGAGCGAGGCGTTGAGGAGGGGACAGCCCTTTCATACACAAAATATTTTCTGTTCGTTTTAAGTCTTAACCTCGCTCCTTACTTTCAGTTAAAAAAACTTGTTTTTTTTATTTAATTTCAGAACGTGTTTGAATTAATACAGGTTTTGAATTTGGCTCACCATACATGAATAATTAAAACGAAATTCGCATATCAATTTTATTTTTTTTAAACTAATAATAACCTTTTTTAACTAACTAATGATAATAACTTTTTTTAATAGCAAGGTTTTTCTCTGACAAGGACTCCTGAATCACAAAGGCTGTTTAATTAGAATAATAACCTGTTTTAAAAATAAAAATAAAAATTTAGCATAAAAGCAAGCTATTGAGAAGAGACCCCCTTATATACGTAATATTTTCTGTTCGTTTTAAGTTTTAATGCTGCTCCTTACTTCCAATTGAAAAACTTGTTTTTTTATTTAATTCCCGATTGTTTTTTAAATAATGCTGGGAAATTCAGCCCTCCCTTCATGGAAATGCTCTTATTCCATGAAAAATACCTCCATGGAAAGATCCTCCCACGTAACCCTCCCCCTCCACCAGAAGAAATCTCGCCTGAAAACGTCTGTATACTTCCCAATACTATATGTAAGCAATGGGTAAGGACTCTGGGGGATGAAGTCGTCCTCAAAGACATAGATGCTAGATTTTTCGACTATGCTGAACAAAATGGCTGTCTCAAAATTTTGATCCGGTGACTTTGGGAAAAAAGAGCGTGGGAGGGGCTTTGTTGCCTTCCAATTTTTTTGGTCACTTAAAAGGGGCAATAGGACTTTTAATTTCCATTCTAATGAGTCCTCTCGCGACATTCTAAGACCACTGGGTCGATACGATCACCCCTGGAGAAAATATACAAAAAAAACAAATAAACACGCATCCATGATCTTTCTTCTGGCAAAAAATACAAAATTCCACATGTTTGCAGATAGGAGCTTGAAACCTCTACAACAGGGTTCTCTGACACGCTGATTCTGATGTCGTTATTTTCATTAAGATTCTATGAGTTTTAGGGGGTGTTTCCCCTTTTTTTCAAAAATAAGGTAAGTTTTCGTAGGCTCGCAACTTTTGATGGGTAAGAATAAACTTGATGAAAACTATATATTTAAAAGCAGCATAAAAGTTTAATTCTTTTGATGTATCTATTGGTATCAAAGTTATGTTTTTTAAAGTTTGGGTTATTATTGAGCTGGGTCGCTCCTTACTTACGGTTCGTTACCACGAACTGTTTGATTTGCCTTGATATACCAATTTTTTGGTGCTGTTATTAATATTATGACAAAAAATACACTGCTTGAAATGTAAATCATTTCAGGAAAGCACGAACGAAGCTCTGAGATTTAGAAGGTCTAGGAGGCAATAGCCCCACTTCCGTTTCTCTTTTCAAGTTTGACTTGAAAATTCATTATAGTTTCCATTTATTTTAGGATTAATTTATTCATCTATAGGAGCATTTGCCGTCTTGGTTTTAGTATTGTTCTTCACTTTTCTTTGAAAAACTTCTATTTTGAAAAACAGTTTTTAAATTAATACAGACAAAAACCAATGGCATTTTTAAGATGAGAATTCATATTCACCTAAGTTTACTGATATGTTAACCCTTGACTGCTTTTGGCATACATCGTACCATTTTAATACACCCATGCTGTTTTCACTGACTTGTACTTAAAAAAAAAATAGGGTAGCGAAATCAAGATTGTCGATTCACTCCTAAGTTCATTGTCGCTGCATTGTAACATATCTCTATAGAAATTTAATTAATTAAGAGCTTCTCGTAAATTTCTTACGATGATTCAAGAATAATCATTTTTGGAATGTTCCGAATTTATGAACTTTGATCTTTAGCTAACTCAAGATGCCAAACATGGCATGTCCATTCGAAGAACGTTTAATATATGTCCAACACTTAGCCCCTAAGCCACTGGAGACATTAAATCCATAAGATTTTTGAAACAAAGAGATTTGCAATACTTAAACTATAGATCTTTGCTGGTTGATAATTCTTCATTTATCATCTTTGTAGACCAAGAAAATTTTGAATCTGAAATTAAGAATTCGGAATTACAGTACAGCACAGTTACGAAACACAGTAGAGAATATATAAAATTTTATTTTTGTTTAAAAACAATGCATTGTTAGCTGAAAAGCAAAGAATAATAAAAATACTGTTATGTTACTAATTATAGAATTGAATAAAACTAAAATATTTAAAATTGATAAAAAACGCCCCCTATACCTTGTAAAGACCAGAATGCCCCTTGCACTGTACTTAAAACAATCCCATGTAAACCTAGGAGTCCTTATAAAATTAAAATATACTAGTTATAAAACGGTCACTAATTATAGAATATACAGTAGTATATTCAACAATTTGGTATGAGCCCAATTCATATTTGGAAAAATAGGGTTTAATTTTTATTTTTGTATAACAGTTTGTGTTTTCAATGTGTAAGGATTTGTGTTTTGTTTTTACTGGGTTAAAAAGAGCTAAGAAAGGACTTTTCTAAGAGTTTTCTAATTATTTTCCAGGTGAAAAAACATGATTTTTGGTATATACCCAACTTTTCTACCTTAAAAGTGTCAATGCAAGTTAAAACAATGTTGAGAACGTTTTCTCTGAAATACAAATGCTCACCACATAACAGGAAAAAGAGATCCAATTGGTTCAAGATTTGAATATTAAATTTTCGACATCATGCATAAAATAACAAATGTTAAGTAATTAAATATCAACTATCAAATAAAGTCTCTAAAATTAACATAATATCAACTAACATAAAACAACGATATAATAAAAATACACCACTGACTTGATCTCAAGGAAATATCGAGTTTTGATTTTAATTGGATGGTAAGCTTATCCATGTCCCAACAGCAATTCTGTCACAAAAGCGTGACACAGAAAAATAATTCCATATTAAAAATGTTCGGTACTTATTTAGAATCCGGTAGTCACGCGAGAAGTGAAGTTTCGTTAATGCTAATGAAATAAAACACAGTAGGATGAAAATATAATAGTTCAGAAACAAATTCGGGCTATATATTTACAAATTAGGGGTAGGGGGGTAAAGCATAGCATATATTAAATACGTAACCTGAACTCACCTAGGTTCCATTTTTTTGCCCCTTCAACTCCAAATCTCTTTGTTACTTTGCATAAAAACCAGACAGATGCAATATGCAATTGCAAATATTGCAGTATACACAGTTCTTCATATGTTGACAAAAAGTATCATCTTTATGAAATGAGTTTAAATCATTTCGAATAAAGTTTTCCAATCGCTATTTCTTACATCTTTCATAGTCAAGAATTTCATTTTCAAGTTGAATAGAATTATAGAACACATTCATTGCTATACAGCTTCAGCCTTCAGTTGGATTTTGAAATTGATAGCTGCCAGATTGTTTCTACAGCTGAATTGTAAGTTTGCAGAATTTGTTTTTCTTTTGCTGTTTTTAGATAAGATTTCTTTAATGTTTAATACTCAATTGTTGAACGCCTGATAGAAAATACAGTCTTCTTTCTGAAACATTTTTATCACCCCCCCCCCCCCAAAAAAAAAAAAAAAACTTCTATTGAGACAAAATTTAGCTATAGACAAAGCTATGTACAAGGTTGGGGAATTGAAGATTGAAACGGAAGTTACCCCAAAAATATGATTCATAAATAAATTGTAAATTATTGCCTATAAGAGATATCATTTTTAAATGATAATACAACATTTTTTTTCTTATTGAAAGCAGGAATGCCAAAAAGATTGTTTTTTTCATTTGAAGTGGAGACAGAATAAAATGATATCAAATTCTCTGGGAAACCATTGAAATATTTTGATAGACCCAGGGCCCCTCATTGGGACTCGTTCATTGTCTTGGGTAGTTTGCAATTTCTCATAGGCTACTGGCCTAATTTGGCTTTTGTGTGTACTCCCTTTTAATTAGATTCTTTGGATCTTATTGAATGCCATGGCAAATCTATGACTCAGTTTTCCTATTATTTGAGGTATATCTGAATAATTTCGACATTTTTGTTGTTGTCTTTGTACCCCTTTACACATACCCTCAATTTTTTTTCAAGGAACACTAAGCTGTTTAACGTTATTTTGCGTATTTGTTTGAACCATATAGTGACCTAGTTAATTATTAAGTAAATTATTTTTCTAATGTAAAGCTGAGGGGGTATCCTATCAAGGTGGTATCCAGAGGGGGGTGGGGGGGGGGGGGTAATACATATAAATGATAATCTCTCGAAATTTTTTATTGAAAGCAGGGATGCCAAAAAATTATTTTTCTTTAATTTAAAGCAGAGACAGCATCTTATTAAGGTGGTATCCAGAGGGGGGGGAGCTATCATATTTAAATGATAATACCTCGATTTTTTTTTTGAAGAAGGGATGCCAATAAGTTAATAATTTTTTTTTATTTAAAGCAGAGACGGTATCCTATCAAGATGGCATCCAGAGGGGCGGTGGGCATAGGGAGTAATTATATTTAAGTGATAGTACCTTGATTTTTTTTTTATTGAAAGCAGGGATGCCAAAAGTTGAAAAGTTGATACAAATTAACAAGATTTTCGTGAGTTATACTTGATACAGCACTTGTATGGTTTCATCCTCCAAACAGAAAGGGACATATGCGTCCAACCCGTTTTTTTCTTATTGATAAACGGGTTTACTTTGAAAACATTCATTCATAAGTACGAATTGGTGTGACGACAGCGATATCGACATCCCCACCAAATATTGCGCTCGAGTGACAATGCCGCCCTTGGTCCAGTGCCCAAGTTACAATAAAAGGTCAGGTCATAATAAAAGCTTTCAATTCGGGAGGTTCAAGGAGGAGTCTTTGACAGTCTTGTGACCTCAGGGTACTAGATGTTTCAACGTTCTTGCGTATCTACAGTGGTTTCAAAAATTCGATAACCCCACAAATGATTACCAAAAATATGCACAAATACAACAAATGTAACGATTGGAATATTATACCACTTTTTTCAAAGCTTTGAAGAAAAGCAAAAAAGGCTAAATACCCCTAACTACGCTTGAAAGCTATTTTAAAAAGAAACTCTTTGGAGATTTCCATGGATATGACCATAGCAGAAGCTTCGAGCCTGGGTGGGGATCAAAGAGGAGTCTTTGAGTATTTTGACCACACGTGACTTATTGTTGCGACTTTCTTAAATTTGGTAATTTTTGTGAGTATTTGGAAATCAAAGCTTAAACTCAATAACTGATACTAAGTGTCGTAACATTTTGCTTGGATTAAAAGTGACGAACCAGGAAGAAAATCTCAACATCTTCCTGGAGCTACTTCAATCTGCATATTATTTTATTTAGTTACATTTAAAATGGATGAGCTTTTCATTTTTTACCTAAGAAAATAGCTGGCACTTCATTTCTCTTCATACCGAATAAATCGTTAAGTGTTTTTTGTTTCATTGTAATTGCAGTGCTCTCATGTGAAGTGTTCATCATGTATTTTTCAATTTGATAAATTTACTCCTTTTAGATGCAGTTTATAATTTGACTGATATTAAGTATTTATTAGATTATAATTTGGAATGAATCCCCAAAAGGAAAAAATGGAAAATATCCTAAAGAGCAGCCAAAAGCAATAAAAAAGCAGCAGTTCAGCCTTAGCCTACATGACATATATTCTATAAAAAAACAAAAAAAAAACTTTAAAATGTATTTTTTTTAAATTGTTATTTAAAACCAGTTTTTAATACAAGAAGGCTTTTTAGGAATCCAAAAGAGCGAAAAAAAACAATAAATATCAAAGTTGTCCATTTCAACTGTTTTAAAGGTGACAGAACAGATATAGGCAAAGGGCATTATAAAAAAAGTTAGCTTCTAAGTTCAAATTTATGTTAAAAGTTTTTACCCAGATAACTGACAAATTTTGTGATACAGTATTTGAAGTTTTGTATGCAGTAATGCTTGATGCAAAAAAAAACTACTAATTTTGATAATTATTTATGTTAAGAATACATAGCTAATAGATACTTCAACTATTATTACGCAAAGGTTCTATTATTATGCAAGGCAAGGGTTCACTCGTATTATGCAAGGGTTTTGAAACGCCACAGCCATTTCGTTTCTACCAGATTTCTACTTCTCTTGATAAATAACAAAGAAGATCAGTTTCCAGTCAGCGACTTGTGAATTTTTGAACTCATGAATAGGCTCGAATCTGATGTAAATTTAAGCTGTGATTTGAGAAAGACTGATGAAAACATTAATGTTTGCGATCAACATTGATCACGCCGGAGACGCGGTTGCGGCGTGCTATTTTTGCCCTGCCGCTGCCGGTCTTCCCTCATCGGCGCGGCGCCGGGGTCTAGTTGAGTCCACTCCGAAGGCATTACTATATGCTCTTTGGAATTTTGTGAACAAAATGGGTATATAACAATTTCGATCGGATGCATATAGAGAAAAGAGGATGTCAGAGAGGCGAAGTGATAGTTGTCCCCCATTACTTTTGACATGAAAGGGAAGTAGACCTGTACATTCCCAAACAAACGAGCCTCTTCTAAAGTGCACACGACCACCCCTTCCATAAAAACCTTATATGCCCCCGGGGCATAAATCACAACTTTTTCCTCCAGACTATGGGGGATGTGTCAACCCCAAAAAAATTATTATGTCGTCTTTGGACTTTTTTTGAACAAATGGGTATCTCAAAATTTTTATCGGATGTAGTTGGGGAAAATACGACACGGGGGGGGGGGGGGGGGGCAGTGGCTGCCCTTTCATCACATTGACTCTTAAGAAGGGCACTAGAACTTCTGATTTCCAATCCGATGAGCCCCCTCCAAAGTTTATGCGACCGCCCTTTCCATAAAAAAAACTTATTTTACCCAGAGCATAACTTACAACCCGTGTCCTGAGGGCTCTGGGGGGGGGGGGGGGGTCATCCTTAAAGACATAATTTATTGGCCTTTTAACTACGATGAACAAATGACTACCTCAAAATTCTGATTGTATGTGTTTGGGTAAATGATGGGTGGGGGGCTAGTTGTCCTCTAATCATCGCTCCAAGTGTCATTTGTATCCGAAGTGTCTTAAAGTGCAACGACAATGACGTTATTTAGAAAGGACCATGAAATAAATACCACTGGATTTGAGACCATCTTCAGCATTAATCGTTAGATCACATAAGGCTATTAAATAATAGATACATAAGAGAACTTAGCAACAATTTTCATGCGTTATTAGTAAACCGTTTGTTCAACCTGAACCTAAAAAAAATCTATTGCTATTGTGTTGCAAAATACTGCCAGCCTTGAGGAAATTAATTTTATTAAAATATATCTATCGCATAGGATTATTGATAAATTTTAGAGACGTCTTCTTCTAGAACCACCACACTTACGAAGCTTGAACCTTCTAGGTTTATGATTGCTGATACACAGATTCTTCCTGACTGGTTTCAACTGCATGTAGGTTTCTGAATATGCTGGAAAATAACCAAGTGTAAATTTACATAAAATACATGTAAAGTTCAATCATAACTGAACTGAATAATGGGCAGTCTAGGCCTAGGAGTGTCCCGTTTTCTAAAACGGCGTAAAGCAAGTGGCTCGCAGTAGAGGGGTATGGTGATACATGGGTGGGCGTGATAGAACCAGAAACCTTTGTGGGAGGTGCCGGTGATGCAACGTGGGAAATCCTAATGTAGTACGATGAGAGTGGCTAGGCGTGCCTTATTGTGTTGGAACGCGGTCTAAATCCACGCAATGCTTCAAAACATGGTGTGATTATGGTGAATGGCTGGAGAGACATCTATGAGGAAGACTCGAATCCTGGTTTTATAAACTCAATCAGTGCTTGTCAATACAATTTTTGTCAAAACATCATTTATTCGTAAAATCGTAAATAACATCGATTTACTGCACTGATTTGAATTTCAAATCAAATATTTTGGCAAAATCATATGAAATGTTTGAGAATTTAAATTACTCTCATTAGATTATTTGTTTGAAATAAAACAGAAAAGAATGAAGAATTAATCTGATGGCTTCGATGGCTTGTTTTTATTTCTTCCGAGCGATAAGCTACCCACTTCCAAAATGGAATATATCTGGTAGCAGGTCAGCCAGTGATGCGCCGTGACAGTGTGTGGCAGAGAGCCCATCAATATCATCATCGTTGTTTCAAGTTTCACATCCACAACCTCAACCTAATCTCTATACCCACTATCTATGTCACAACTTTAAAAGAGACAAAACCCGTCATTGACATTACACTGCACTGTCGCCGAAATTGAGCCTTTGGCTTTACTCAATCTCCATTACGGACATACTCTTTGATAATTGGCCATAATCGAATTTATTAAACTGACCAGTGGTAATTGATTACAACATTACCAGTTCCTAAAGGGTCCTTAAATGATTCTGAGCTGAAAGAGATTTAATAAGTCTACATATACAACTTTTGGAATAGAAGACTGGGAACTCATCTGGAGCCCTTTATTTATGCAAATTATCACTGCGGGTATTGTTCTTATTGCAATAAAGTGGAGCATAATGAGATGGAAAGGGAGATGGGATTATTTAAGAGAATGTGGCGCCTTAATCATCACCCTAGCTCTCCTATTATAAAGTTTTTTAGTTTGTGCGGCCAATTGTGAAGTTGACTCTATCTTGGCTGTATATACTTTGTAATTAAATTGTATTGAAACAAGAAATTTGTCTAATCATTGGTGGTGGAGTTCTTATACACATTCTGCCTTTCCATATTATAATTTTTTGGCAATAATCAGAGTGTATAATTCAAGCTTTTTTTCTCTCTTTTTCTATCTATATAAGAAGAACAGACATGTTAACTATTTATATACGTATTATAGCATTGTATAGTTATTATTGGATGCAAAATTTACTGTAAAATAAACAAAGAATTTTAAAATTAGTGCTTGGATTTCAGGTGTGGATTTAAGTGTTCTGATAGCTACATTGCCCATGCCAAGGTCCCAGTGTTGTAGCTACTGTTATTTCATGGGTCGCAGCTGCAGACCAACACCTGTAACTAACTTGTCTTGCGTACAAACTAAGCGGATTTAACACGGATATATGTCTTTTACGAATCTCAGTACTCGAAGAGCTCTTGTTTTGATTACTTTTGTGGTGGCTCTGACCTATTGTGGTTTTTTAGTTTGTGGATGGTCTTGTCATAACTTGTAGAGTTTGGATAAGAGATCAAAATAAGTGACAGAAAACTAAAAGCAGTCAACAACTTTCCCGGAAATTCTAGAAAAAACATTTAACTATTCAAATGTTGGATTTTTTTAAGCAGGAAAGTACAGTCCGTGCAAATGTTCTACATACCATCTCAGGGAGCTACTACTACTAACAACAACAACTCTCCACAGCACCAAACCGCGTGAGGCCAGCACAGCTACATACGCTCTGCCTCCATCCCAATCTATTCAAAGCCTCCCTCTTTACATCCTCCCTAAATCTTTCTTTATGGCATCCTCCCACCCCAACCAGGGACGACCTGTTTTTCGTTTAGCCCTAGACGGTTGGCCAAAAAAGACAATCTTCGGCAATCTGTCATCCTTCATCCGCAGAACGTGCCATAGCCATCTCAACCTTTCTCTCATTATATACCAAGAAAGCGGGATTGAACCACACTTTTCGCACGGCCTACTTTTGAAATACGGTCAGTCAGCCGGGTACCTAGAACAATCCGTAGGCAATTTCTCTGGAAAACATCTAGCAAATCTTCATCCACTTTCTGGAGCGCATATGCTTAAGAGCCATATTTGAACACTGTCATCACTGTAACTTCCAATATTCTAATCTTGATTTGCAGACTTATCTTCCTATTCTTGCAAACTTTTTTTAACTGTGAAAAAACACCCTGAGCCTTGGCTATTCTATTTTTGACATCTTCACTGATCCCAATATCTTTACTAATAATACTACCTACGTAAGTGAAGCTGTCCACCTGCTGTCCTTCACATTTGATTACGTGGTCTTCCATTGCCTTTCCTGTGCTCCTTAAGACAAAGTCCATCAAAATGATCCATATAAAAGGGGATAGAACACAACCCTGCTTAACTCCTGGTTTAATACGAAACCAGCTGCTGACATAATTTTCTGTTATTCTCGTACATCACACTAATTACTTTAATGTATTTGTCTGGTATACCATACAAGGATAAAACCTTTACTAAGGCTCTTCTATCAACAGAATCAAACGCTTGTTCACAATCTATAAAAATGAGGACCAAAGGTGTTTGATAACTCAGGCACTTATCAATTATTAACCAATGAGTTAAAATGCGGTTGACAAATGCTCTACCTTTTCTAAAACCGCGCTGTTCTTCTCTTAAAACTTTGTCTACAGCATCTCTCAGTCTAAAAAGTGTCATATTACTAAGTAGTTTGCTACCTACAGAGACCAGACTAACGCCTCGATAATAACTACATTCACTCTTGTCACCCTTCTTGTACAGTGATTTAATTAAGATTTTTCCGAAATCGCTAGGTACTTCCCCTTTTTCAAAAATCATATTCATAATCTTCAGTAAATTATTTCGCAACTCAGAGCCACCATATTTAAGAAACTCATTCACCATACTGTCAGCACCTGGAGCCTTATTATTTTTTAATCCTTTTAGTACTGTAGCTAATTCTTTTTCACAAGAAAAAATCGTCCTTCACATCCAAGGTATTGCAAACTTTTTCATTTTCCTCTATATCTTTTTCTGCAATTCTATCTCGGTTTAGCACATTCTCAAAATGCTCGGCATATCTCTATTTAACTCATTCCTTATCACTAATTGTAGCCCCGTTCCTATCTTTAACTAGGATAAGTCCAGATTGATTACTCCCTCTCAATCTATTATCATGCCAGTACAGTAATTTACTGTTATGCCGTCTGGCTGCATCTTCCAGATCCTCGGCAATTTTATCCATGGCCTCCACTTCACACCTACTTATTTCATATTTTAATGCTTTCTCCACTTTCTTTACATTCCTTTTGTTTTCATAAGACCTATCACTCACATAATTCGTGTACAAGCCCCATTCTCCTCTCTGTTAAACATAGTTCCTGGAAAGTTTCTCTTAAATCCTCATCTTGGTTTCTACCAATAACATAACTTCCCGGGAAGTAGTTACCCTTGTGAAATTTCGACTTTGAATTAACGCTAGACACTACTAGATGCTGATCTTCACTTTTAACATCAATAATAGCACCCCTATATACCATAGTATCTTGCATGATCCTGCCAGTCTTCGGTTTACAATAACATAATTAATAAGGTTTGTTGTCTTACCATCAAGTGAAGACCATGTTAAATTGTGGGCCATTTTATGACCAAACACCGTATTGCTTATTAACTACATTGATAAGATAAGATAAGATAAGATAACGTGTATTTCAAGCCAAAATGTGGCCATGTGCACAAATAACATACAAGAGTAACAAATTACAGCACTCGTTACAATAATAAAGAAAAAAATAATATAAAATAAAAACTACTCTCTTCTTTTTGCAAAATACTCATCAAGATATCTTCCCACTAGACAAATAAATTGTGACGACGTACTTTTCAAGGCATCAGGAAAATACTTTTTCGTACTTTTTCACTCCATCATTCCCAAATAAATTTTCCCTTACCCCCAAAAGACCTCGACAACGACTCAGACAATGCTCCAAATTCTCCTCCTCTTCTTGGCGAAGAGGGCAAGCAAACCTGCCGTCCGGGAAACTTTTCCTCCTCTCAAAAACTTTCAATCTCGAACGAATCGGAAGGCAATTAGATCGTAGCTGCATCCAATATGTAAGGTATCTAGACGGTAAATTTAACTTAACGTAAAATTCCTGACCATAAATTATCTTAACCAGAAGCCTTTTACCCCAACAATTAACCCTTCTTTCAATATCTTTGCTCCTTCTAGATGTCTTATAAATATCAGGTATCAGGTCTGGCGTAATAAATTATCTTAACCTCATTATAATACCTTAAAGTTTCCGAATTCTTAATCTCCTAACCCCATTTCTGTATCGTCTGGTCCTCCAGCACCCGCTTAATTTCCTTGTCCAACTGTAATTGTTGACTAGTTGGTCCAAGGCCATCATTCCATGTGAACGAAAAACCTGTCTTATCCAATACCTCTTTAACTTTAAAAGGCCAAGATCTTTTCCTATGTAGCTGAAGTAACTCATCATATGCAGCCTTCAGTAACCTATCACTGGGTAACTGTACAACCCTTAGCCAAAATTTTATCATTTGGACTGTCCTATAACTTTTAAGAGACCACAGTCCAAGGTCTCCTTTAAGAAACTGGGTATGGGTCATTCTATGCAACCCGTACAATCTCTTAAAATAGCCTAGCTGAACGCTTTCTAACTGGGCAGCGTTGTCAAGTGCCCAGATCTCTGCCCCGTAATGAAGAATCGGCATAATCTTAGATTAAAAAAAAAACCCTCTTATGCAAGGACAAATTCTTTATTCCACTAGTGTTAATCCTGAAAAGTGAAAATGTTGCAGCTCTTCCCCTATATAACACTTCTTTAATATGAGAACTCCATCCACCATTACTTTGGAAGATATAACCAAGATACTTTATTTTTTCCACTACTTCTAATTCAATTACTTCAACTACTTCAAAGCATAACCTCAACTGGTAAGTGGTCAGAGCCTACGACCCTAAGAATCTCAACATCAACTGTCAGGACCACGAGTTCCATACCAACCAAAACATAATCAATTACACTAGGGTTTGTCCCCACAGACAGGTAAACTCACCCTTCACCCCATCCTTCCCAAATCTTCCATTTCCAATCACTAATGCATTGTCTGAACACATTTTCAGAAGCCTTTTACCCCAACAATTAACCCTTCTTTCAATATCTTTGCTCCTTCTAGACGTCTTATAAATATCAGGTATCAGGTCCGGCGTAATACATTATCTTAATCTCATTATAATACCTTAAACTTTCCGAATTCTTAATCTCCTCACCCCATTTCTGTATCGTCTGGTCCTCCAGCACCCGCTTAATTTCCTTGTTCAACTGTAATTATTGACTAGTTGGTCCAAGGCCATCATTCCATGTGAACGAAAAACCTGTCTTATCCAATACCTCTTTAACTTTAAAAGGCCAAGATCTTTTCCTATGTAGCTGAAGTAACTCATCATATGCAGCCTTCAGTAACCTATCACTGGGTAACTGTACAACCCTTAGCCAAAATTTTATCATTTGGACTGTCCTATAACTTTTAAGAGACCACAGTCCAAGGTCTCCTTTAAGAAACTGGGTATGGGTCATTCTATGCAACCCGTACAATCTCTTAAAATAGCCTAGCTGAACGCATTCTAACTGGGCAGCGTTTTCATGTCCCCATATCTCTGCCCCGTAATGGAGAATCGGCATAATCTTACATTAAAAAAAAACCCTCTTATGCAAGGACAAATTCTTTATTCCACTAATTTTATTCCTGAAAAGTGAAAATGTTGCAGCTCTTCCCCCATATAACACTTCTTTAATATGAGAACTCCATCCACCATTACTTTGGAAGATATAACCAAGATACTTCATTTTTTCAACTACTTCTAAATGTTGTCCTCCAAATACAAATATATTATCTATTGTTTCATTCCTTTTACTGAAAACAGCCACTTTAGTTTTCGTAACGTTCAGCTGTAACTTTTTCATTTGTAAGTGTTCCTCAATTAAATCTATTAACATCTGAAGCTCCCTTTCCGACTTCGCCACCAGTGCAGTGTCATCCGCAAATAATAACACCGAAAAATTAATTTTTACAAGACACAGCTTTGGAGCCCATTTTTCTTCCAGAAACACCACCATATCATTCAAAAACAAACCGAACAGTCTCGGGGACATAGCGCTGCCCTGCTTCACTCCTTTCTTAAGGTCAGATAGCCTGGAAAATCCCGAACCTGCAACCCTGACCGAAGACTTAGTCCCAGAATACATACCAACAAATAAACGAATAAAAGTTAAAGGTAGACCTACGTCTCGTAAACACTTTTCAAGGAGAGCTCTATCTACATTGTCGAATGCCTTTCTTAAGTCTAGAAACGCAAAATACAGTTTTTTTCTACCTGATCCATACTTCTCTATCAGTGCACTTAACACAAATGCTCTATCTGACGTACTATACCCTTTCCTGAACCCCCCTGCTCCTCTTTAATTACCCCATAACCCTCCAACCATTCATTCAACCGATTGTCCAAAATCTTTTCTAAAATTTTACTAAGTGCAGGCGCTAATGCTATCAACCTATAGCTATCACGATCACTAGGACTACCTTTCTTAAATAGAGGTACCATAATCGATACTTTCCATAGGGAAGGCCATACGCCACTACTTATAATTCTATTAAAAATATTCACTAAAACTAAAAAAAAAACATCAAGAAACCTCTTTAACAAAACTGCTGGTATACCATCTCTTCCTGGCCCTGATCCTCCCTTCATCTTCTTAACTACTTTCCTAACTTCATCTGAGGTTACCTCCTTCACTAACTCATAATCTTTTTCTTTCATCGGAAACTGCGGAGCAACCCTTGATTCTTCACTATCAAGGCCACTAGGAATCTTCATCTATAATCTAAAGAAAACTAGGCCAAGTATCAGCTTCAGGGATTTGTAATTGGCCTTTTCCTTGTCCATTCTCCTGCCTTATTCCTGACCAAAATTGCTTTGTATCCCCTACCATATAAGCCTTCTCTATCTATTTCTGTTCCTTTCTAATTTTCTCTCGTTTTTTTCCTCCGTTTTAGCCTATTATATTCCCTTCTCCTTTCCTTAAACCGTAAAAACAAGCTCTGCCTTTCTTCCTCTACAGAGCAAGCATTTACCAAATCTAATAATTCCTCCAACTCCTTTTTAAAAGTACTACATTCATCATCAAAAAAACTATTTTTCCTTTTCATATTTGGTTTCTCTAACACACGAGCACTCTCATAAATCACAAAACCCAAATCTTCCAAAATTTCATCTATATCTCTTGTTTCATCATGCAGACTCTCAACTTTCTCAATTATTTCCGGCCTCAAAAACTCCCCTTTCATCAACTCCAGCTCCTCTTTACTCCATTCACTCTTTAAAAAACTTCCCTGAAAAACAAAGATCCTTTGTAACCCTCCTAGTAGGACTGTCACCTTTTTTATTCCTTGGAACTCCTCTTCCAAGGCAAAGCTTAATCTCAACTGGTAAGTGGTCAGAGCCTACGACCCTAAGAAACTCCACATCAACTGTCAGGGCCACGATTTCAATACCAACCAAAACATAATCAATTACACTAGGGTTTGTCCCCGACAGACAGGTAAACCCACCCTCCACCCCATCCTTCCCAAATCTTCCATTTCCAATCACTAATGCATTGTCTGAACACAGTTCCAGAAGCCTTTTACCCCAACAATTAACCCTTCTTTCAATATCTTTGCTCCTTCTAGATTTCTTATAAATATCAGGTATCAGGTCCAGCGTATCAACAAATGAAACTTGATTAATCTCCTTACATATTCCCCTATAAGCATTAAAGTCCCCCACCACCAAAAAATAATCCTTATCAAAACGTGATCGCAATTGCCTAAGCTCCTCCTCTAATAAATCCCATGTCACGTCTACTACATACGAACTATTCTGGGAGGCAATATACACGGCACCTAAAATCAAACTTTTACCACTAACAAGATGAATCCGATTCTCCTGTATCGGAGAATAATATTCTCCGATACACTAGAAATTCGAGAATGTTTACGGAAACGACCTTGCTTAATTAACAACAAAATACCTCCATAATATCTCATATTCTTTGCTAGTTTACGTGCCACATTTTCTACCCAGTATCCTTCAAAATAAGATTGTTATACCTACAAAATTGCAACAGTCTGTAGCCATTACTGTTTTCTTTTCCTGCAGCAAATTTACCTAGGCCAGGATACCACCTATGCCCATTTCTAACGACCTGGGCTTTCATATCTCCTAGTAAAAACACCCTATTTCTACCTGGGACCCTGTCTATTTGCTCCTGTAACTGTAAGTAAAATTCATCTCAGTCTCTAGTTTCTCCGTCAGTTGGTTCTACAGGGGCATATACTACTATAGCTGATACCCTAAACTTTTTAGTCATAAAATGAGCGATTAGCCTTCTTTTAATAATATCTTCCCAGCCTAAACAAGGTTTAGCAGTTTCCTCATTCATCATGAGCCCTACTCCCTGTCTATGTATCCCATCCTTCCTAA
Source organism: Artemia sinica (assembly GCA_027921565.1). Taxonomy (NCBI): domain Eukaryota; kingdom Metazoa; phylum Arthropoda; class Branchiopoda; order Anostraca; family Artemiidae; genus Artemia; species Artemia sinica. The sequence continues at coordinate 66,518,877 of CM051258.1, forward strand.
TTCCTGCCTGAGTAAACCAATTCTATATCACCTAATTTCAAGCTTCCTACCCCTGGGAAATGAGTTTCAGAAACTCCTAAAGTCCAGTTTGAATCGTCCGAATTCGTCAGTCAAAATGCCGAAACGATAGTTATTTTTTTACGTCGTAACATTCCAAGTTCCAATTTTCATGATCTTTAAGTCATTGAAATTATTTTGGCCTCAGGAAAAACAATGATCCTGGATACTATTGCAGGACGGGGACCAACATATCTTGTCAAGCCTATACCGAAGCGCTTAAGCTGGCTTAGAACCAGACAGCAAGAAAATCCTGGGACCTCCAGCATGGATGGTGGCTTTGTGCAATGCTGGGCCCATCTTGGTTATAACATGGTTTTCAGCACTTTGCGATGCTTTTCTATCAACAAGAGTCAAAATCCTGCACAGACAATCTCAAGCCTATTACCTCCGAGTCATTATATAGTCATGCCTACAAATATTATGCTTCTATGGGGAGGCAACCAAAACTAGATAAATTAGCTAGAAAGAGGTTTTTCAGCCCGAAAACGCCCGTCTAAATTGACCAAGTCCATAAAAATTATCTATTAATCAGAATCCAGTGAGAATACTGTGTCGTTTACTAGGCTATAATTTCCTCGAGGGGAGCCGCTCCTCAAGTGGGAATACAGTTGACCGCAAGGTCCCCCGTCCTGCAAGTACCCCGAAAGGGTCGAGGCAGCCCTTTGCAGAGGCTGTTGTCCACAGACCGGGATTTTACTCCCTGCCGCAGTTGTTCTCCTATAGAGAATCCTCCCTCGACGGTGTTCTGCGTCACAATGCAGTTTAAACCATTACTGGGAGAAGGATTGTAACTCACGGAATGTGTGTACACGCCGGTGGGCCCCGTTCAGTTTACATTTGAGGGTCCTTCTTCCATCTCCACCTTTATTTATGGTCCTGGGCAAGGGTGTTCCAGTTTCTATTATGGACCCTCAGGGACATGGTCCCCCTTGGTCCGTGCCTCCTATGGAGGTACCCTACATATCTGTAGTACTTTTAAATCCCTAAAAACGTTTAACAGTTAAATAGTAGATAATTTCGGAGACCACACTGCCTTTCCGTGACGATAAATAAAAGTTCAAATAGGGATAAAATCCTTTTAATAGACAATGATGATGATAACAGTGATAGAAATTCACAAAAATACGAGATATTTCGGTAACATATACAGTGACCGTCACCAGTTTTACTACTGATGACGGTCACTGTATATGTGACCGAAATATCTGGTATTTTTGTGAATTTCTATCACTGTTATCATCATCACTGTCTATTAAAAGGATTTTATCCCTATTTGAACTTTTATTTACAGTTAAATAGATGTTGTTTTTTTTTTTCATTCTACAATTTTTATTTTTGAAGCATCGAGTTTACTAATAACGTCAATTACCTATGAAAAATTACATTTAAAGTAATTACTGCCATTGTAATAACTGAATTTACATAATCATAATGTTTTCCAGGTCATGCGACCGCTTTAAAAGGTTGGGAGATCGGTTTTATAGTGTTCCCGAATTTACATTACAGTTATCTTTATATTTTTTTGTATATAACAGTCATGTTTTTTTTAGGTTAATCAAAAGCCTTATGACGTGAGGGGGGGGGGGCAGTTTCCAAGTGTTTCTGAATGGACAATTACGGTCAACTTCATAATTATTTTTACGTAATAATGACGGTTTTATAAGCCAAGCAACTACCAAGCAACATTTCTATTGTGTCTAAAACTGTCATTCTCGTTTGTATAAGTCGTTTCGTAATGATAGCGTTTTTGAAGGCCGCGCGACTGTTTTTACAGGCCGGGAGACCGTTTTTTCCACTGTATCTTAATGCACAATCGTAGTCATCGTAATATTATTTTTTATTCTAGTAACTTTTTTCCAGGCCAAAGAACTGTTTTTGCCGACTGAGAGGCCGTTTTTGTAGAGCTTCTAAACTTTATATTAAAATCATCTTTATAATTTATTTTATTGCTATAATATTTTTCTAGGACGAGACCACTTTTCGGGTTTTTTAATTTGTGCTACATAACAATAACGTTTTTCCAGGCAAAACAGCTGTTCTTAAAGGCCGGAAAACAGTTTCTCCAATGTGTTTCAAGGCACAATTGTGATTAATAATTGTTTTTCTCATAATGACAACATTTTTCATGCAAAGGGACCGTTTTGACAGAAGGCTTTCCTAATGTGTCTGAACAGGCCTTTGTAATCATTTTCATACCTTATTTTTCTATACCAACATTTGTTTTTGGGTGGGAGGGGGGGAGAAGTAGTTATTTTTACTGACTGACATGCCATTTTATAATTCGTCTGAACTTACCATTGTTATCGTTTATATAATCTTCTTTTAGCATAATAATACTGTTTTCTCATTATGATCACCAATATAACCTTTTTTGGTATACCAACCGTTTTTGCAGGCTGGGAGACTGTTTTCCAGTGAATCTAAAACTTACCATTATAATTTTCAGGTAAGTCATTAGAAGTGTAGTGACCATTTTGATCGACTATCAGCCCGTCTTCCAAGTCCATAAAGTGCTTCCAACCTTCATTATGCAGAGGAGTATCGTGGTCTAAGGACAATGGCAGAAGTTTGTGTTCCGGAAGTATACTGTTTTGATTCTTGTTTGGGATTATTCCGTCGTCCAATCCTGAAATAGGTTTCCAACCACTGTGATACATGTTATTTGAAATTCTACGGCCCATTGTCCATAATTCTGGTTTGTCAATTTCTTTGAAGTGTCGATTCTTGTTTGGGATTATTCCATCGTCTAAGCCTGATGCGTATTTCCAACCATCTTCATTGATATTACTAAAAAGGCTGCGGCCCATTGTCCATGATTCTGATTGGCCAGTATCCAGGTTATTACCAAATACCAAACCCTCATCCAAGGTTGATGTGCGTTTCCAGGCTTCATGATGTGAGTTAAGAATTGGTTGATCTGTTTGGGATTGAGACTCTTCACGCCTTGAATAAAGTTTTTTGATAATTCCTGGTTCTTGTGACGAAGCCACAATCGATGCCACGAATAGCAATTCCTGAAATTAATAATTTCACTGAAACAGGATCTTATTTTAAAACATCCAAGAAAGAAACTAGAAAAACCAAGAAACTTAATTATGTGCACGCACTTGCGAAGAAAGGAGAGCCTTCTGGTGTGTTCTCCCCTCCCCCGAAAAATAGTTCAATATCTTCAATATTTTCTTCGTAAGGTTCTATACACTTTTTTTTTACCTGTTCCCACATTTTCCCAACTGATGTTACTAGCAGAAGTTTCAAAAAAATAGTTTCACTGACAAAAGAAAATCGTGTTTTGAAATGTTTCATCGATTTAAAAAAAAATAAGAAAAACGAATTTACTACTTCATATGTACTTGTGCAGGAAGGGAACCCTTAAGCGACATTTTCCCTTTCCCCTAAAAAAAAAATTCTATAAATTCTATATTTTAATGTGTTTTTACGTTTTTCCAATCAATGTCGCCAATGGGATCTCCTGAAAAATAATTTCAGTAAAGCTAAATTTGGCTTTTAAAATTCTATCTTTTATGACAATGCTAATGAAAACTATGAGTTTACTTACGCATGAACTTAAAATTCACTTGTTTTCCTACCTTCTCAATCAATGTCATGAACAGAGACCCCTGAAAAAAATTTAACCGAAACTAAGTCTCGTTTTGGTACTCTAAAAATTTTGTCATTCAATTGTGAACAATAAAAAAAAATTATTAACTTATTCCTATGCGCTTACATAGAAAGGAGAGTAGTAACCTATCATGAGGTTTCGCGGGCACACCATATTTGGGAGACGATTGGACACCGACCAGAACTACAAGAGAAAGTATTTGACCTGCTTTACAGATAGGCGTTAGAATTCTGTTAATTGATAGATTACAGATTATTGACTGATCGAGTCTTCAGGAACTCGTCACATAGTTCTTGCATGTATATGGATATCACGATAAATTCAAATGAGAATAGTTATTTAAATATCCGAAGAGAGAAAGGGTTGAAATATTAATCGCATACCAGCAATAGGTAGATCTGAGGGAATGATGACTCCCTGAAGAGATACATATTTTTCATTCGGTTCGGATGAAATCGACTTTACAGTTTTTTATAGGAAATCTACATTAAGTATATTTAACGCAGGAATTTTAAATGTATAAGTGCGGTTTTTATAATACACAAGTACCAAGTGAGGAGTGCAGCTAACATAAAATATTGTTTAGTATTGGGAATATGCATAAAGTTTAAATTTATAAAGTCATATACAATTTAGGCAATGATACGACAATCATTGTCATCCATACCCCAACCACCAAAGACCCCAGCCTCCAAGGGCTCTAATATCCCCTCCCCCAAATTTTTACCCCTCTCCCTCCCCATTTTTAATACTTTTGAATTTTAATTTTTTAGCTTTTTTTTAACTTTTATTTTTTTATTTTTTAATGTATTATAAGGAAAGTAAATCTCAATCCAAACACCTAGGAATATGATGCAACACCGCCATTTGAAACTGTACCTCTAATATATGCTTAGCCGATAAAGCTAAGGGTTGGTGAAACATGTAGCTATTCAAATTTTGATGAATTATAGTGCACATAAAATGTTCTAGTGTGCTCACATAAGTGGATGTCAAACCTGGTGGAACTAAAAGCCACTTTGAGATATCTTTTGCTGAATGAACCCGACTAGAACCCCGGTTTGTTTCTCTTTGGCTTCATCTTATGGTACTTGTCTATTATAGTGACCAAACTCAAGTTATTGATCTGAGTAAAACCAATTTCTGTGTCTGCATTCAGAGATAATTAGCTTAGTCTTAGTGAGATAAACTACTATGCAGATATATTTTAATTAGTTATCTAATGTATAGAGTGGGTTAAGTGATCCTCTTTAGCTTCATTATATGGTACTTGTCAATTATAGCGACCACACTCAAGTTCTTGATCTGAGTAAAACCAATTTCTGTGTGTGCACTACGAGAAATTTAGCTTAGTCTCAGTGAGATGAACCATTATGCAATTGTATTTCCATTAATTATATAATGTATAGAGTTGGTTAAGTGATCCTCTTTGGGTTCATCTTATGCTACTTGTCAATTATAGCTACCACACTCATGTTCTTGATCTGACAAAACCGATTTCTGTGTCTGCATTCAGAGATAATTAGCTTCTTCCCAGTAAGATACACTACTATGCAGATATATTTTAATTAATTATCTAATGTTATATTTCCATTATTTTTATGGTATGCTAGCTCTTCAAACGTTTAGAATGTTTATTAAAAAGATGGAGATGTAAGAAAAGGAATTTTCAGAGACATAGATACTGCTAGCAGGCTCATAGGGGATATGTTAGAAACTGAGATAGGTTAACAGAGCCTTTTTCGAAAGTCTGAGAGAGATGAGCTGAAATTTTTCTCAGCAAATTGGTAAATGTCAAGTCTTTTAATTGATGACTGAGTATCAAAAATTAATTAAAAAATTATTTTTGCATAGAACAAACTCAGCTACTTGGTAAATTTCAACTCTTTTAATTAGTGACTGAGCATCAAAAATTAATCTGAAAATACAATTGTCGCAACTGATCCACAAAGGTCACAGAAGCTAATAGAGCTACTTCGATGATAACACCAAAGCAACTAGGTTGCTAGATACCTCTGCAACTCGGATTATGTTTAAAAAAATTCCACAAAAGAATTTTTTCAAAGACAAATAAACAGTCACATAAAACCCATAGATGAGCTGAATAAAGTCGTTTTATAATTCGAAATCAAACAAACAGAAATTACTATCAATAAAGAATTGAAATAGACCACACACAGAAACTGAAATGGTTAATCATATTTAAAATAACGATAACAGATATGACACAGCCTACAGGTGCATAAATGGACTATGAAAGAATAGAAATTAAATTAAAGCATAAAGTCAAACTTAAAACGAACAGAAATAACCATAACCACAAGTTACTTGGAGTAGTTAGTTATTTCTGTGTAATAACATCAACAACACAGCAACAACAAAATATAAATAACAAGGCAGATTAAGGTTTCCAAACCAGATTATTACACTGTAATTTTTTTTAGATTAAAAAAAAATTGTTTGTAATGTTAATCCAAAAAAATAACGGATTTTCAACAGATGAAAGTCGCTGAAATTCAATTTTATAGACCTACCATAATTCCTTATCATTATCGAATTTCCAATTTGTTAAGAAACAAAAATGTTGAATTTACACACCCGAATTGAATTTTCAACTTCTTGAACAATAAACTAGTTGGATGTCCCCTTTCATTGCTGTTTGTTCAATTTGTTGACAAAAAACATGTTGAATTTTCATATTCTTATTGAATTTCCAGGATTTCTAGTTCTTTCATTGCATTTTCATCGTTAGCGTTATTCTAGACCTGGTGTTGGATTTTAAGTTACTTTGACTAAGTTTTCTATGCTAGTGTTGTATAATTTCCTAGATTTCTAATGTTATCTCTGGTTCTTGAGATTTGGTCTCCCTTTCTAATCTTTAAAATAAACAATAATCACCAAATAAATAATCATTTATTTGACCTATTTACGTCAAAAAAGGTTAGTTTTCCTTCCATCCAGATGACAAACCTGAAAAGAAGATGAAATCGAATTAAGGCATAAATGAGACGGAAGCATTTTATTCCCTTTTCCTATTTTTCTTTTCTTTTTTTTAAAAGACCAAGGAAAGACATATTTTAAAAATTATTATACAAATCATGTCTTCCCTGCGCACCTTTTACATACTGAGCCAATAAGGCATCAGTTGTGACAATTATAATGATATGAAAATAAATATTGACCGTTCAAATGGGCAAATTTGATAATCTTATGTCGGGGAAAAAAACTAAATTTCTTTGAATAACGTTTGGGAATATAGTTAAAATCATATATTAGTATGGAATTTTTCGATTCTTAGAAAATATTGGTAAGGTTGTAAAATTGACTTCAATAAATCTGATTTTGCATAGACTGTTCAGAGGTCTATTTGACCAAGTCTAATGAAATAATCAACCAAAAATGTTAAAAAGAAATTGGAGATTATTCTACTGGCTACGAACTAAGAGAAGACAATAGCTTCACTATCTTACTTACTTACTTAACTCCCATCCGGCCGGATTGGCCGACTCGGGGCTTCTCCTCTGACTGAACTATGGCAAAGCTTCTTATACGATTTCCTGTTCGCTGCAGTCCGAAGGAGTACCGACAGGGGATGGCTGGGAAAGTTTTCCCTCCAGCGCTTGGGAGGTCGTCCTTTTTGGCGGGAGGCATCAATCCTTCCTTCGAATGCAATTTTTGGAAGTTGGGCTGGGGACATCCGCTGAACGTGGCCTAACCATCGAAGCTGTTGAAGCTGGATGGTCTGCATGATGGTCTGGGAATAGTTGAGCGAAGACATTAGCCGTTCGTTTGATATTCGGTCAAGGTAGGTGATGCCAGCAAGCTTCCTGAGGGATTTTGTTTCAAAGGCCGCCAACCGGCGTTTGTCTTCTGCTTTCAAGGTCAATATCTCTGCTCCGTACGTTGCTACTGGAACCACAAGAGCTCGAAAAAGGCGTGTTTTTAATTTCAGCGACAGATGTTTGTTTTTCCAGATCGATCGCAATGACTTGAAGCATGCTGGGGCAAGGGCGAGGCGTCGTTTAATGTCTTTTGAGGAGTTGTTTGTGGACGTCAGATCACTTCCTAGGTAAACGAAATGGTCAACCCACTCGATCTCTTCCCCCTGGATCATAATTTTGCTGGGTTGAAGGCCTGTATCTGTATGCCGCGTTACCTTCATGGCTTTTGTCTTGTTAGCATTGATTTTCATCCCAAAGGAACTAGCTGCATGATCAATATCGTTAGCGCTTGATTGCAGTTCCTCTAGTTGTTCGTTTAGGCGATTAATGTCATTGGCGTATGCAAGCAAGTCAAAGAGGTGTCCACTCATGAGTGCTCCCGTGTCATTGGGCACCAGTGCCAGTACAGCATTCAGGAATAGGCAGAACAGAGTGGGGGAGAGTAGGCATCCTTGCAGCACTCCTGAAGAGGTTGAGAATTCTTCATTAAAGCCTTCGCTGGTCTGCACCATGCTTCTCGACTTCTCGTACATGCTCTTGATAATGTCAATAATGTCAGTGGGAATACCGTAGTGTGCCAGGATGTGCCATAGGCCATCTCGCCAAATTAGATCGAAAGCTTGTTTGAAATCGATAAACAGCTGGTATAGCTCTTTCCCGAATTCTAGGTATCTTTCCATAATCTGTCTGATCACAAAAATTTGGTCTATGGTGGATCGGTTTTGACGGAAGCCAGCTTGATATTCAGGGATTACTTGTCTTGTCAGGTTTCTAATCCGATCAAGGAGAATTTTCGTAAGGATTTTAGCTGGTTGGCAAGTAAGCGATATGGTCTGTAGTTTTCGCAGTTACTTTTAGATCCTCTCTTGTGCAAGGGCACTATGACAGATTTCGACCAAGACTCGGGGAAGTATTTTATTTCCCATACAGCTGTTACTATTTTGTGGTACAGATCAACGACGATATCAGATTCCACTTTTAGCAGTTCTGCCTGTATACCGTCTATTCCGGGTGACTTATTTGACTTGAGGGATTTGAGTGTGGCTTCTACTTCTGACCCTAAGGGTGGTGGGGGTGGTTCCTCATCTCTGTGTGCTGGGAACTTTCGAAGCACTTCAGGATCTGGGTTTACAATGAGATTAAGCTTTTCCTGGAAGTGTTCTTTCCAGCGATCTCGGATTCCGGCACAAGTAGTGATTTTGTGTCCATTTTTATCTAAGAGATCGAGGCACTTCGCTTCTTTGCGGTTTGTCAGCTCTCTAGCACGTTTGAACATGAGGTGTGAGTTACCCCTACGGCAGTCCTCCTCACACTGCCGACATTTTTCAGTAATCATGTCTTTTAGTGCTTGGCGGGTTTTCTTCTCAATTTGACGTTTAAGGTTTTTGAATCTATCCTTGCTTTCTCGATCTTGCTTGTTTTGGAGAGTTCGTTTCTCGGTAAACATATCAATAATCTCCTGGGTAATCCATGGCTTGTCTTCTGCAGATTTACGGCCGAGGACGAGCTCAGCTGCCTCGCATACGGCCAGGCTGCTTTGCGAAACAAGTAGATCGATGTCGGCTGGACTCAGCAGATCAGGTGTTTCTTGCAAGGTCTTTGACAGTCGTTCGTTGAGCTGCATTCTGTACTCTTGTCTCGTCTTAAGGTCTTTAAGGGCTTCTATCCGGAATCTTGGAACTTTTTGTTTCGGCTTCACAACGGCCTTTAATCTTAGGCGAAGCGAAGACATGAGGAGATTGTGATCACTATCAAAGCCCCCACCTCCTAGCGTCACTGTGTCTGTGAATGAAGATTTCCATCGGCTGGATACCAGTATATAATCTATCATGTTGGCAGTCCTTCCATCGGGGGACCACCACGTGACTTTTCTCTTTTGTCTGTGCTTGAACATTGTGTTTGTGATAAAAAGCTCGTTATCTCGGCAGAATTCAGTGAGTCGTTCTCCTCTGCCGTTGATCTGTCCGATCCCGAACTTGCCCATGACATCTTCGTTTCCGCTATTGTCACTCCCCACGATGGCATTGAAGTCCCCGAGGAACAACACGATGTCTTTCTTTGGAATGGTGTCGACAAGGCTCTGGAGCTGAGAGTAGAAATCTTCCGACTCTTCGTCCGACCTTGATGAATCCGGAGCATAGACCTGTACCACGGAGAGGTTTTTGAACTTGGTTTTGAGTCGGATCATCATTAGTATCTCCGAGACAGACAACACTGATAGAAGAGATTTCCTTGCTGCTTTTGTCAGCAAAAAGCCGACTCCTTGTCTGTGTGTTCCGTCTTGTCTTCCAGAAAGCAGGAGGGTTGCGTCTCCTATCTGTTCTTCGCTGATACCTGGTAGATGAATCTCTGAGAGGCCGGTGATGTCCCAATTGTAGCGGTTTGCTTCACGGAGGAGCATGTCTTTCTTTCCTGGTTTCGAAAGTGTCCCAAGATTTAACGTGCCGATTCTGGTGGTAATTTTTGTAGATAAAACCGGTCTAGCGTCCGTTTGTGACGGACTTGTCAAACGTTGCCATGATATCAAGAGAGGATATGTTGAATTATTTTGTAAAACAAATTCAAAATGTCCAAATTTGTTCAAAGATATTAATAATGTATAATAATGTGAGTAACATTTTTTTATGTCAATATTCTACATTTCATTATTTCAATAAAAATGTTTTATGCATTACTTTGTTATATTTTCCATTATTTTTAGGGTACGCTAGCACTTCAAACGTTTAGAATATACATTAAAAAGTCGGAGATATAAGAAAAGGCCTTATCAGAGACATGGATACTACTAGCAGGCTCATAGGGGATATATTAGAAACTGAGATAGGTTAATAGAGCTTTTACTAAAAGTCTGAGAGAGATGAGCTGAATTTTTTTTTTCTCAGCAGCTTGGTAAATTTTAAGTCTTTTAATTGATTACTGAGCATCAAAAATTAATAAAAAAAAGTACTTTTGCATAGAAAAAACTCAATTACTTGGTAAATTCCAACTCTTATAATTGATACCCAAAAACTAATAAGAAAACACCTTTACATAGAACAAACTCAACTACTTGGTAAATTCCAAGTCTTCTAATTGATTAAATAAAAAAAACAAGTTTTTTTTAACTGAAAGTAAGGAGCAACATTAAAACTTAAAATGAACAGAAATAATTCTGTATATGAAAGGTGCTGTCCCCTCCTCAACTCCTTGCTTTTTACGCTAAATTTTTTTATTGTTTTAAAAAATAAAGTTGTGAGAAAGATTCAAACTTTATCGTACAGAGCTGGGCGTTGAGAAGGGGACAGCACCTTCCATATAGGAAATAATTTTTGTTCGTTTCAAGTTTTAATGTTGCTCCTTACTTTCAGTTTAAAAAAAAAATGTTTTTTTATTTAATTTTTGAGCTTTTTTGAATTAATGCAGATTTTGATTTTCGCTCACAGTACATAAATAATTAAAAAATTGCAAACTAATTTTATTTTTATTTGGTCAAATGGCTTTCTCGAAAGTTGTTTAATTTTATTTACGGACGTTTTTATTAGTAATAAATATACGTAACTTACGAATTAACTTAGGTAGCGAACTCCTATATTCATATATTTTTAATACGTATATTAGGGGGATCGCCTCCTAGTCTATACCTCGCTCTTTACGCTAAAGTTCGAATTTTGTTCCAATTCTTTAAAAATGACCCCTTAATTAAAAAGGCCGTCAATTAAAATAAATAGCTCTTATGAAAGTACTAAAAAATCTTTGGCTTAAGGAGCAAGGTATTGACTAGGGAATGAACCCAATCATATACGGAATAATTTCTGTTCGTTTTAAGTTTTGATGCTGATCCTTACTTTCAGTTGAAAAACGTGTTTTTTTTTTATTTAATTTCTGATCGTTTTTTTTTTTGATAATGCTGGGAACTTCGGCGCCCCCTTCACAGCAATGTCGCTTCCCCCATGAAAACTTTTTCAATGGAAAGATCCTCCCAAAAACCCCGACCCCCCCCCCCTCCCGGTACCAGAAAAAAATCCTCCCTGAAAACATCTGTATACTTCCCAATAACCAATACTATGTGTAAACATTGGGAAAAGTTCATAACTTTCAGCCCTCCCCCCAGGGACTTTGGGGGATTAAGTAATCCTAAGAGACATATTTATTATCTTTTCGACCATGTTGAACAAAATGGCTATCTCAAAATTTTGATCGGGTGACTTTGGGGAAAAAATGAGCGCGGGAGGGGGCCTAGTTGCCCTACATTTTTTGGTCGCTTAAAAAGAGCACTAAAAGTTTTAATTTTCGTTCGAATGAGCCCTCCCATGATATTCTAGGACTACTGGTTCAATACGATCACCCATGGGAAAAAAAACAAATAAACAAGCATCTGTGATCTCTCTTCTGGCAAAAAATACAAAATTCCAAATTTTTGCAGATAAGAGCTTGAAACCTCTACAGTAGGGTTCCCTGACAGACTGAATATGATGGTGTGATTTTCATTAAGGTTTTATAGCTTTTAGGGGTGTTTCTCCCTTTTTTCGAAAATCAGGCAAATTTCCTCAGGCGCGTAACTTTTGATGTCTAAGACTAAACTTCATGTAACTTATATATTTGAAATCTGAACAGCATTAAAATCTGATTCTTTTGATGTATTTATTGGTATTAAAATTCTGTCTTTTAGAGTGTCGCTTACTATTGAGCCGGGTCGCTCCTTACTTACAGATCGTTACCACGAACAGTTTGATGAGTGAATATCAAAAATTAGTAGGAAAACACTTTTGCATAGAACGCTAATAGATGAATAAATAGATCTTAAAGTGAGTAATGCTTAGATTGAATATGAAAATCAAGCTTAAGACGAAAAAATATTTTCCTATTTAAGTACAAATGAAACTTAAAACGAACAGAAATTAAATAAACAATCAATGCAAACAAACATGCAATAGATATTAATGTAAATTAATAAATAAACCTTAAAATGAGTGAAACTTAAATTGAATATGCAAATCCAGCTTGAAACGAACAAAAATCACCGCAAACAAGAGTTTGGGTATGACCTCCTTCTCTCACTGTAAAAGTCTAAAACCTACTGCGTCATTGGCGCTTTACTGAAAACCAATTTTATGACAAATCTTTTCTTTTGTACTTAATATTGAAAATAAACATTAAAATTATAGTAACATTTTGAACTGATGAGCTTTCAGCAATTAATAAAACTATACATCAAATATTCAGTTTAATTTATTAGCTCTTTTTAAAGTTGTTAAAGACAAATATAGTTTCACTACAAACAAGTGTTTGGATAGTGCCTCCTTTCCTAACTTCAATTAAAAACCAAAAGCCTACTGCGTCATTGGCGCTTAACTGAAAACGGATTATATTACAAGTATTTTCTTTTCCAGTTCTTATAGCATTGAAAATAAAAACACAATTACAGTGAAATAAATTCTTGAACTGATGGATCTTTCAACAATTAATATCATTATGCATCAAATATTCAATTTGATATTGTTTAAATTTTCCAAGACTGTTCAAGACGCATATAGTTTTCAGGAAAGCGCCAATGACGCAGTAGGGTTTAGACTTTTACAGTGAGAGAAGTAGGTCGTACCCAAACTCTTGTTTGTGGTTATTTTTGTTCGTTTCAAGCTTGATTTGCATATTCAATTTAAGTTTCACTCGTTTTAAGATTTCTTTATTAATTTACATTAATATCTATTGTATGTTTGTTTGCATTGATTGTTTATTTAATTTCTGTTCGTTTTAAGTTTCATTTGTGCTTCAATAGGAAAATATTTTTTTTCCTCTTAAGCTTGATTTTCATATTCAATCTAAGCATTACTCGCTTTAAGATCTATTTATTCAATTATATTATTACTTGTTGTATGTTTTTGCTATGATTGTTTGTTCGTTTTGGGTTTCATTTATTCTTTAATAGTAATTTCTGGTCGTTTTGAGTTTGAATTTTAAAAGGTTTTTGTATCTGTTGAGCTTAAGTTTAAAATGGCCTTTACTTTTCTTTGAAAAACCTATTTTTTGGAAAGTTTTTTTTAAATTAATTTTGGCTCGTTTTTGATTGCAAAAAATTTCAAGTTTTTAAAAATTCCTTATTTCAAATTCAAACTTAAAAAAAAATCAAATATTCATCAAAGTATCAACACTGATATCAAGGTAACAATATCAAAGTGAAAAAATGGGTTTGTGTCAACCTCGGAGTTTTTATTATCTGATGTTTGAACTAATTTTAACAAAATTGCTATCTCAAAATTTTTATCGGATGGGTTTGGGGGAAAAATGGCGTGGGGGACTAGATTCAGCTTCGGTCTCTTTTGAGTATTTAAAAGTGAACTAGGACTTTCTATTTTCAATCAAATGAGCCCTTTCTGAAGTTTATATGACTATCCCTTCTATAAGAACTATATATATCCCCAGGGTATAACTTACAACACCTGTCCCTGGGCCCTGGGGGGTTTTGTCGACCCTGGAGTTTTAATATCAGATGGTTAAACTATTTTTAACAAAATGGTCACCTGAGATTTTTATCGGATGGGTTTATCTATCCGATACGCCCAAAGGCGTGAAGGGCGGGAGGGGCTAGTTTCCCTCCGATCTCTTTCACTCTGAGAAAATGAGAACTACAACTTTTAATTTCCATTCAAATGAACCCTCTCTGAAGTTTATACGAGCATACCTTCCATAAGAACCATATATGCCCCCAGAGCAATACTTACAACTCCTGCCCCGGCCCTGGGGGGGGGAGGTTGTGTCAACACCTGAGTTTTTGCTTTCTGACTTTGGGCACTTTTTAACTTTATGGCTATCTCAAAATTTTTATTGGATGCATTTGGGGAAAACGGGGCGTCGGAGGGGGAGGGCTTGTTGCCCTCCAATCTCTTTTGACTCTAAAAAACTGAACTAGAACTTTCAATTTCCAATCAAATGAGCCATCACTGAATTTTTACGAGCATCCCTTCAATACGAACCATATATTCACCCAGGGCACAACTTGCAACACCTGCCCGGGGGGGCTGTGTTGACCCTTGAGTTTTCGTTATATTGTCTTTGAACTATTTTTAAAAAAGCTATCTCAAAGTTCTTATCGGATGGGTTTGAAAAAAAAGTGCGTGGAGGGGGGATAGGTGTCCTCCAATATCATTTGACTCTTAAAAAGGGAACTAGAACTTTCAATTTTCAATCAAATGAGCCCTCTTTAAAGTTTATACGATCATCCCTTCCATTAGACCCATATATGCCCCGAGGGCATAACTTACAACTCCTGCCCCCGGGCCCTGGGGATTGTGTCGACACCGGAATTTTTGTTATGTGATCTTCGAACTATTTTTAACAAAATAGCTATCTTAAAATTTGTATTGGATGCATTTGGGAAAAAAGGTTTTGGGAGGGGGGAAGCTGGTTACCCTCCAATATTTTGACGCTTAAAAAGTGAACTAGAACTTTCAATTTCCAATCAAGTGAGCACTCTTTAAAGTGAATACGAGCATCCCTTCCATAAGACCCATATATATCCCCAGGGCATAACTAACAACGCCTGCCCCCGGGCCCTGGGGGGTTGTGTCGACACTGGAATTTTTGTTATATGATCTTCGAACTATTTTTAACAAAATAGCTATCTTAAAATGTTTATTGGATGCATTTGGGAAGAAAGGGTTTAGGAGGGGGAAGCTGGTTACCCTCCAATCTTTTGACACTTAAAAAGTGAACTAGAACTTTCAATTTCCAATCAAATGAGCCCTCTCTGAAGTTTATACGGGCATTCCTTCCATAAGAACCATATATGCCCCAGGGCATAACTTATAATCCTTGCCCTTGAAGGCTGTGGGGGGAGTGTCCTGCTAAAACATGTAATTTCCAGAACTTTCAAGTACGTTGAACAAAATGGCTATATCAAAATTTTTATTGGATGTGTTTGGGGAAATGGTGGACGTGGAAGGGGTGTCAGTTGCCTTAGAGTCACATTCGACTATTAAAAAGGGAATTAGGCATTTAAATTTCCAATCGAATGAGCCTTTTCTGAAGTTTTTATGATAAGGCTGTCTATACAAAACCTTATTTGCCCCCAGGGCACAACTTACAACCCTTGTCCTGAGAGCTGTAGGGGAGTTGTCATCCTAGAAGACCTAATTTCCTGAGCTTAAAACTATGTTTAATAAAATGGCTGTCTCAAAATTTTAATTGGATGTGTTTGGGGAAATGATGGGCGTGGGGGGGCTAGTTGCCCTCCAATCACTTTCGACCATTAAAAAGGGCACTAGCCCTTTGAATTTCCAGTCGAATGAGCCTTTTTTGAAATTTCTAAAACAACAACTTCTATAAAAACCTCATATGCCCCCAGGGCATAATTTAAAACCCTTGCCCTGAGGGTTGTGGGGGAGTGTCCTCCTCAAAACATATTTTATATCTGGAAATCAACTACGCTGAACAAAATAGCTATCTCAAAATTTTGATTGGATGTGTTTGCGGGAATGATGGGCGTGGGGGGGCTAGTTGCCCTCCAATCACTTTCGACTATTAGAAAGGGCACTAGCCCTTTGAATTTCCAGTCGAATGAGTCTTTTTTGAAGTTTCTACGACAACACCTTCTATAAAAAACCTTTTATACCCCCAGGGCATAACTTAAAACCCTTGCCCTGAGGATTGTGGGGGAGTGTCCTCCTCAAAACATATTTTCTATCTGGAAATAAACTACGCTGAATAAAATGGCTATCTTAAAATTTTGATTGGATGTGTTTGGGGGAATGATGGGCGTGGGGGGCTAGTTGCCCTCCAATCACTTTCGACTTTTAAAAAGGGCACTAGAACTCTTGATTTCCAATTGAACGAGCCCCCTTTGAAGTTTCTACGACGACCCCTTCCATATGAAGTGCTTCTGGGAAAAAATTAAATAATAAAACATTGGAGCCGTATGGCCTTTACTATAGGCAACGCTATAGCGTTACCTCTGGTGAATGAGTATCAAAAACCAATAAGAAAAGCACTTTCACGTTGAACAAACTCAACTACTTGGTAAATTCCAAGTCTTTTAATTGATGAGTGAGTATCAAAAATTAATAAGAAAACACTTTTGAATAGAACAATCTCAGTTACTTGGTAAATTCCAAGTCTTTTAATTGATGACTGAGTATCAAAAATTAATAAGAAAATACTTTTTGCATAGAAAAATATCGATTACTTCGTAAATTCCAAGTCTTTTAATTGATGACTAAATATCGAAAATTGATAAAAAAAAGTACTTTTGCAACGAACAAATTCAACTATTTGGTAAATTCAAAGTCTTTTAATGGGTGACCAAGCATTAAAAATTAATAAAAAGCACTTTTGCATAAACAAACTTAGCTACTTGGTAAATTCCAAGTCATTTAGTTGGTGATTGAGTTTCAAAATGAATAAGAAAACACTTTTGCATAGAAAAAATTC
The DNA here is from genome assembly GCA_027921565.1 of Artemia sinica. Taxonomy (NCBI): domain Eukaryota; kingdom Metazoa; phylum Arthropoda; class Branchiopoda; order Anostraca; family Artemiidae; genus Artemia; species Artemia sinica. The sequence continues at coordinate 66,535,899 of CM051258.1, forward strand.
AACTACTTCGTAAATTCCAAATCTTTTTTAATTGGTGACTGAGTACCAGAAATTAATACAAAAAAGCACTTTTGCATAGAAAAAACTTAACTACTTGCTAAAGTCAAAGGCTTTTAATTGACAGCTGATTATAAAAGGAAAATGATAAGATAAGCACTTTTACATAGAGCAAACTCAACTACTTTGTAAATTCCAAGTCTTTTAAATGATGAGTGAATATCAAAAATTAATAAAAAGCAATTTTGAATAGAACAAACTCAGCTAATTGGTAAATTCCAAGTCTTTTAATTGATGAGTGAATCTAAAAAATTAATAAGATAAGCACTTTTACATAGAGCAAACAAAATTACTGGGTAAATTCTAAGTCATTTAATTGAAAACTTAGTATCAAAAATTAATAAGAAACCGCATTTGCATAGAACAAACTCTGCTACTTGATAAATTCCAACTCTTTTAATTGATGACCGAGTATCAAAAATTAGTAAGAAAACACTTTTGCATAGAACAAGCTCAGCTACTTGATAAATTCCAAGTCTTTTAATTGACGACTGAGCATGACAAATTAATAAGAATTTTTTTTTGCTTAGAACAAACTCAGGGCAAATTACAAGTCTTTTAATTGATGACTGAGTATCAAAAATTAACCAAAGAGGACTTTTGCATAGAACAAATTCAGCTACTTGGTAAATTCTAAGTCTTTTAATGGGTGACTGAGCATCAAAATTAAAAAAAAAAACGCTTTTACGTAGAACAAACTAAACTACTTGGTAAATTCAAAGTCTATTAATGGATGTTTGAATATCAAAAATTAATAAAAAAGCACTTTTGCATAGAACAAACTCAGCTGCTTGGTAAATTCCAAGTCTTTTAATTGACTATGAGAATCAAAATTAATAAAAAAGAACTTCTGCATAGAACAAACTCAGCTTCTTGGTAAATTCCAAGTCATTTAATTGATGACTGAATATCAAAAATTAATAAAATACTTTTGCATTGAAGAAACTCAGCAACTTGATAAATTCCTAGTCTTTTAATTGGTGACTGGGTATCAAAAATTAATAAGAAAACACTTTTACATAGAACAAAATCAGCTACTTGGTAAATTCCAAGTCTTGTAATTTATGACTGAAGGTCAAAAATTAACACGAGAAAAGAATTTTGCATAGAACAAACTCCAGTACTAAGTAAATTCCAAGTTTTTTAATTGATGACTGAGTATCAAAAATTAATAAAAAGTACCATTGCATAGAACAAATTCATCCAATTTGTAAATTTCAAGTCATTTAATTGGTGTTAATTTAATTGGGTCAATTGGTGACTGAGTATCAAAAATTAATACTAAAAAAAGTACTTCACTATAGAACAAACTTAACTACTTGGTAAATTCCAAGTCTTTTAATTGATAAGTGAGTATCAAAAATTTATAAGTAAACACTTTTGAGTAGAACAATCTCAGTTACTTGGTAAATTCCAAGTCTTTTAATTGATGAATGAGTATCAAAAATTAATAAGAAAATACTTTTTGCATAGAAAAATACTAAAAAAAGTACTTCACTATAGAAAAAATGTAACTACTTGGTAAATTCCAAGTCTTTTAATTGGTGACTTATTATCAAAAATTAGTAAAAAAAACAAAACACTTTTACATAGATAAAATTCAACTATAGGTAAATTCCAAATCTTTTCTTTGATGACTAAGTATCATAAATTAATAATAAAAACAACAATTTTATCATGAATTAATAAAAAAAACTTTTACATAGTACAAAATCAACTACTGGGTAAATTAAAAGTTTTTTAATTGGTGACTGAGCATCAAAAATTAATAAAAAAGTACTTTTGTATAGAACAAACTCCGCTACTAGGTAACTTCCATGTCTTTTAATATGGAACCAAGAGATGAAAAAAAAACTATTTTAATTACATCTCCTTGTGTAGCAAAACTGTCAAATATAAAGACAAATCTTAATTGGACCTAAGGTACATAAATCCAAGAGATGAAAAAAAATTTTAATTTCATCTCCTTTATAATCAAACTTCCAAATATACAGAAAAATCATAGAAAACCACAGTTTTTAGGTAAGATTGGTCCTAAGACACATGGTTCCAAGAGAGAAAAAACTAGTGTCAACGATCAACCATAGAGTACTACGGAGTCAGCCACATAAAACGTGGCGTGGCGCACCACAATAAGTGAACCTAAATGATCCTAACTTTTTGCATGTCTCTCTCAATATGACTGTGTGTCTGAGTGGGTGTACTGTCATCTATTATTCGAGGTGCAAAGATGGCAGCAGATGTGGTAGCGAATAGGTGTCACCATCTACACTTTTTTTAATGCATAGCTGACTGAGAGTTTTTTATGTGGCGGACTCCGTAGTACTCTATGGTTGATCATTGACAAAAGTTTTTCATCTTTTGGACGTTTGTGTCTTAGGGCCAATCTTACCTAATAACTGTGATTTTCTAAGATTTTTATTTATATTAATCAAAGAAACTTTTTGCGCAAAATAAGTTTTTCAAAAAAAAGTAAAGAACTTGATTAAACCAAAAATGAACAAAAATAGAATCAAATAATCTACCAAGCATACAACTACCACAAATCAGTATCAATAAATACATGAAACCCAAAACAAACAGAAATTAGAATAAGTCAAACTCAAAACGAGCAAAAATTAATCTGAGTAGGGTTCTAAACTCTATTAAGGCACTAGTCCTCTAAATTTTCAATCTAAGGAACCCCTTTTGCAGCTTCTACAACAAAACTTTCTATGAAAACATTATATGCCCCAAGGGCATAACTTACGACCCTTTTCCTGAGGGGTATAGGAGGGGGGGGTGGGGGTTGTCATCCTCAAAAACATAATTTCCAGACTTCCATATGAAAGCATTATATGCGCCAAGGGCATAACTTACGATCCTTGTGCTGAGGGGTATGGGAGGGGGGTATCATCCTCAAAGACATAATTTCTAAATGGTCTTATAAAATGTTGATCGGGAATGTTTGGGGAAATGATGGGCGTGGGGGTGGGGCGATTCTCCCTGTGATTAGTTTCGACTATTAAAAAGGGCAATAACCCTCTCAATTTCCAATCGAAAGAGCTCTTTTTGAAGATTTTATGATAACGCTTTCTATATGACATTATATGGCCCCAATGCGTAACTTACAACCTTAGCCCTGGGGGATGTGGAGGGTTGTCATGCTCAAAACATAACTTACGGACCCTTCAACTACGTACAACAAAATTGCTATATTAAAATGTTGATCAGAAGTGTTTGGGGAAATTATGGGTCTGGGGGGATGCATTCACCCACCGATCACTTTTGACTATTAATAAGGGTACTAGCCTCTCAATTCCCAATTGAACGAGTTGTTTTTGAATTTTCTACGACAACGCTGGGAAAGACCTAATTTCCAGACCTTTCAAATACGTTGAACAAAATTTCTATCTCAAAATTTTTATTGGATGTGTTTGGAGAAATGGTGGGCGTGGGAGGGGCGTCAGTTGCCTTCCAATGACTTTCGACTATTAAATAGGGCTCTAGCGCTTTCAGTTTCCAATCCAATGAGCCCTTTTAGAAGTTTCTACGACAACGCTTTCTATAAAACCTTTTATGCCCCCAGGGCATAACTTACAACCCTTGCGCTGAAGGCTGTGGGGGGAGTGTAATCCTGTAAAAATCTGTAGGGGGGGAGGGGGGTATCATCCTTAAAGAAATAATATCCAGAGCTTTCAAGTACGTTGAAAAAATTGTTATCTCAAAATTTTCGTTGCATGTGTTTGGGGATATGGTGGGCGTGAGAGGGGCGCTAGTTGCCTTCCATTGACTTTCGACTATTAAATAAGGCTCTAGCGCTTTCAGTTTCCAATCGAATGAGCCCTTTTTAAAGTTTCTAGGACAACGCTTTCTATAAAACCTTTTATGCCCCCAGGGCATAACTTACAACCCTTACGCTGAGGGCTGTGGGGGAAGTGTAATCCTCAAAGACATAATTTCTGGACTTTTCAACTACCATGAACAAACTGGCTATCTAAAAATTTTTATTGGATGGTTTTGGTTAAATGGTGGGCGTGGAAGGGGTGCTAGTTTTCCTCCAATCACTTTTGACTTTTAAAAAGGGCACTAGACCTCCGAAATTTCGAAGTTTTCGAAGTTTCTATAAAAAATCTCTCTGTAAGAACCTTATATGGCCCCAGGGTATAAGTTACAACTCTTGCTCTGAAGGGTATGTGTGTGTGTGTGGGGGGGGGGGGTATCATCCTCAAAGAAATAATATCCAGAACTTTCAACTACGTTGAGAAAAAATGTTATCTCAAAATTTTCGTAGCATGTGTTTGCAGAAATGGTGGGCGTGAGAGGGGGAGTAGTTGACCTCCAACAAGTTTAGACTAGCATATTAAAAAGGGAACTAACCCTTTCAAATTCTAATTGAATGAGCCTTTTTTGAAGTTTCTACGAGAAAAGTTTCTATAAAAAAAACCTTATATACCCCTCGGGCATACCTTACAACCATTGCCTTGAAGGCTGTGCGGGTGGGGGGGGGGGGGGGGGGGGTTGTGGAAACCTAATTTTCAGAACTTTCATCTACGTTGAACAAAATGGGTATCTCATAATTTTGATTCGATGTGTTTAGGGAAAAGGTAGGCAAGAGATGGGGGTTAGCTGCTCTCCAATCACTTTCAACCATTAAAAAGGGCACTAGCCCTTTCAATTTCCAATCGAAGGAGCCCTTTTTAAAGTCTCTACGAAAACGCTTTCTAAAAAAAACTGTATATGCCCCCAGGACATAACTTACAACCCATACCCTGAGGGTTTTGTCATCCTCAAAATCATAACTTCCAGAACTGTCAACTACGTTGAAGAAAATGCTTATCTCAAAATTGTAATTGGATGTGTTTGGGGAAATGGTGGGCCTGAGAAGGGGGTTAGTTGCTCTCCAATCACTCTTGACTACTAAAAAGGGCACTAACCCTTTCAATTTCCAGTCAAATGAGCTTTTTAGAAGTTTCTACGACAACACTTTAATAAAAACCTTATAAGCCCCCAGTGCATAACTTACAACCCTTACCCTGAGGGCTCTGAGGGGGTTATCATCCTAAAAGACATAGTTTCTAGAACTTTTAACTACGTTGAAGAAAATGAGTATCTCAAAATTTGGTTGCATGTGTTTCGGGAAATGGTGGAAGTAAGAGAGGGCTAGTTGAAATCCAATTACTTTTACTTTTTTACCTTGTTCAATTTCCAACCGAGTGAGCCCTTTTGAAGTTTTACGCCAACGCTTTCTATAAAAGAATTATATGCCCCCAGGGCGTAACTTACAAACCTTGCCCCGAGGGCTGTAGAGGGAGTATAATCCTCAAAGACATAATTTCCAGACCTTTCAACTATGCTGAACAAAATCTCTTTCTCAAAATTTTGATCGGATGTGTTTGGGAAAATGGTAGATATAAGACGGGGGTTATTTTCCCTCCAATCCCTTTCGACTATTAAACAGGGCACTAGCCCTTTGAATTTCGAATCGAATGAGCCCTTTTTCAAGTTTCTACGACAAAGCTTTTAATACAAACCTTATATGCCCAAAGGGCATAACTTATAACCCATGCCCTGAAGACTGTAGGGGGAGTGTCCTGCTCAAAGATATAATTTCCAAAACTTTCAATTGCGTTGAACAAAATGACTATCTCAAAATTTTGATTGGATGTGTTCGGAGAAATGGTGGGCAGGAGGGGGCATTAGTTGCCCTCCATTGACTTTCGACTATTAACTAGGGCACTTGCGCTTTCAATTTCAAATCGAATGAGCCCTTTTGAAGTTTCCACTTTCTATAAATACCTCATATGCCCCAAGGTATAACTTACAACCCATGCGCTGATGACTAGGGGGGTGTCATCCTCAAAGACCTAGTTTCCAGAACTTTCAACTAGGTTGAATAAAATGGCTATCTCAAAATTTTGATTGGATGTGTTTGGGGAAAAGGTGGGCAAGAGAGGGGGGTTAGTTACCCTCCAATCACTTTCAACTATTTTGTTTTACTTTTTTATTAATTTTTGATACCCTGTCATCAATTAAAGTACTTGGAATTCACCTAGTAGCTGAGTTTGTTCTATGCAAAAGTGCTTTTTATTAATTTTTGATGCTCAGTCATCAATTGAAAGACTTGAAATTTACCCTGAGTGTGTTCTAAGCAAAAAGTTTTTTTCTTATTTATTTTTCATGCCCTGTCATCAATTAAAAGACTTGGAATTTACAAAGTAACTGATTTTATTCTATTCAAAAGTGTTTTCGTACTAATTTTTGATACTCAGTCATCAATTAAAAGAGTTGGAATATACAAAATAGCTGATTTTGTTCTATGTAAAAGTGTTTTCTTATTAATTTTTGATATTCAGTCATCAATTAAATGACTTGGAATTTACCAAGTAACTGAGTTTGTTGTATGCGAAAGTGCTTGTTAATAATTTTTCAGATTCACTCATCAATTAAAAGACTTGGAATATACCAAGTACTTGAGTTTGTTCTTTGCAAAAGTGCTTTTTACTAATTTGTGATATTACGAGTATATCAGAAACTCATCAATCTCGTAACTCGTAACTCATCAATTAAAAGACTTGTAATTTACCAAGTAGTTGAGTTTGCTCTATGTAAAAGTGTTTTCTTATTAATTTTTTGTACACAGTAATCAATTAAAAGACTCAGAATTTACCAAGTAGTTGAGTTTGTCAATGCAAAAACACAATTTTTATTAATATTTGATACTCAGTCACCAATTAAAAAGACTTGGAATTTAGCAAGTGGTTGAATTTTTTCTATGCAAAAGTGTTTTCTTATTCATGCTCGATACTCACTCATCAATTAAAGACTTGGAATTTACCAAGTAGCTGAGTTTGTTCTATGCAAAAGTGCTTTTTTATTATTTTTTGATATTCAGTCATCAATTAAAAGACTTGGAATTTACCAAGTAGTTGAGTTTTTTCTATGCAAAAAGTGTTTTTATTAATTTTTGATACTCAGTCATCAATTAAAGACTGTGAATATACCAGGTAAGTGAGTTTGTTCTATCCAAAAGTATTTTCTTATTAATTTTCGATACTCACTCATCAATTAAAGACTTGGAATTTATCAAGTAGCTAAGTTTGTTCCATGCAAAAGTGCTTTTTTATTAATTTTTGATATTCACTCATTAATTAAAATACTTGGATTTTACCTAGTAGTTGAGCTTGTTCTATACAAAAGTACTTTTTTATAAATTATTAATAGTTAGTAACCAATTAAAAAGACTTGGCATTTACCAAGTAGCTTATTTTGTTCTATGCAAAAGTTTTTTCTTATTAATTTTTAAATTCACTCATCAATTAAAAAAATTGATATTTACCAAGTATCTGAATGTTTTGTATGCAAAAGTGCTTTTCTTATTAATTTTTAATACCCAGTCATCAATTATAAGACTTGGAATTTACCAAGGAGTCGAATTTGGGAGAGCCGCAGAGTGTCGATGAGCAGCCATAGAGTACCATTGGTACAGTCGCATAAAGCTGAATTTTTTCTATACAAAAGTATTTCTTATTAATTTTTCATGCTCATTCATCAATTAAAAGACATGGAATTTAAAAAGTAGCTGAATTTTTTCTATGTAAAAGCTCATTTTTATTAATTTTGGATAGTCAGTCACCAATTAAAAGACTAGGAATTCACCAAGTAGTTAAATTTTGTTCTATACTAAAGTACTTCATTTTATTAATTTTTGACACTTAGTCACCAATTAAATGACTTGGAATTTACCAAGTAGTTGAATTTGTTCTAGGCAAAGTACTTTTTTTATTAATTTTTGATACTCAGTCATCAACTAAAAGACTTGAAATTTACCTAGCACATAAGTTTGTTCTATGCAAAATTAGTTTCTCTTATTAATTTTTGATTTTCAGTCTTCAATTAAAAGACTAATAATTTACCAAGTAGCTTAGTTTTTTCTATTTTACAGTGTTTTCTTATTTATTTTTGATACTCAGTCGCCAATTAAAAGACTTGGAATTTATCAAGTAGCTGAGTTTGTTCTATGCAAAAGTCTTTTATTAATTTTTGATATTCAGTCATGAATTAAATGACTTGGAATTTAACAGGTAGCTGAGTTTGTTCTATGCAGAAGTTCTTTTTTATTAGTTTTATATATTTAGTCATCAATTAAAAGACTTGGGATTTTCCAAGTAGATAAATTTGTTCTATGTAAAAGTGCTTTTTAGTAATTTTTGATACTCGGTCATCAATTAAAAGACTTGGAATTTACTATGTAAATGAATTTGGGAGAGCCGCGTAGTGTCGATGAGCAGCCATAGAGTACCATTGGTACAGCCGCATAAAGCTGAGTTTGTTGTTTACAAAAGTGTTTTCTTATTAATTTATCATGCTTAGTCATTAATTAAAAGACCTAGAATTTACCAAGTAATTGAGTTTGTTCTATTCAAAAGTGTTTTCTTATTAGTTTTTGATACTCACTCACCACTTACAAGAGTGAACTTAAAAAGTAGCTAAGTTTTTTCTATGCAAAAGTATTTTCTTATTAATTTTTAATACTCAGTCATCAATTAAAAGACTAGGAATTTACCAAGTGGTTGAGTTTTTTCTATCTAAAAGTACTTTTTATTAATTTTTAATACTCAGTCACCAATAAAAGAGTTGGAATTTACCATGTGGCTGAGTTTGTTCTATGTGAAAGTGCTTCGCCTTTTTTCATTCATTTTTAGTACGCAGTCACCAATTAAAAGAGTTGGAATTTACCAAGAAGCTGAGATTGTTCTATATAAAAAGCACTTTTTTTATTATTTATATTTACTCATCAATTAAAATACTTGGAATTTATCAAGTAGTTGAGTTTGTTATATGTAATAGCGCTTTTCGTATTAATTTTTGTTACTCAGTCATCATTTAAATGACTTGTAATTTATCAAGTAGCTGAGTTTGTCCTATACAAAAGTACTTTTTTATTCGTCTTTAATACTCAGTCATCAATTAAAAGACCTGGAACTTACCAAGTTGTTGAGATTGTTCTACGCAAAACTGTTTTCCTATTAATTTTTGATATTCACTCATCAATAAAAAGACTTGGAATTTACCAAGTAGCTGAGAAAAAAAATTCAGCTTATCTCTCTCGGAATTTTGGTAAAAACTTTGTTAACCCATCTCCTGTTAACCTTTGTTTAACCTTTGTTAACCTAGTTCTTATCATGGAACCATAACAAAGTATTGCATAAAATATTTTTATTGAATTAACGACATGTTGAACATTGATATAAACAAATGTTACATACATTATTATACATTATTAATATCATTGAACAACTTGGGACATTTTGAATTTGTTCCATAAAATAATTCATCATGTTCTCTCTTGATAGTGTAGCTTTTGTCTTCTCTTAGTTCGTAACCAGTAGAATAATCTCCAATTTTTTTAATCTTTTCGGTTGATTATTTCATTAGACTTTTTCAAATAGACCTCTGAACATTCTATGCAAAATCAGATTTATTGAAGTCAACCTTACTAAAACCTTACCAACATTTTCTAAATCAAGAAATTCCATACTAATATATGATTTTAATTATATTCAAACGTTATTCAAAAAATTTAGTTTTTTCCCCAACATAAGATATCGATTTTGCCTATTTGTACGGCCAATATTTATTTCCATTTCATTATTTCTTATGTTTGATCAGGGAGCTGGACTTTACTCAATATATATGTCAAAGGAATTGTCTTTTAATGCTGATTTTGAATATCTTTAATTTATTTCGTTTAACTTAATCCATCAAAATCTATGAAAAAATTAAGAATTATTAGAGGAGAAATTCTGGTGTCGTTGCATGTAATGTTTCCGCAACACGTTTCTAGCTGGTTTCGGAGAAATAGTTAGTTATAGGCTAATGATATATATAGGGGTTAGAAACATAATTTCAACCTGTTGACGCGAAGAATTTTTCATTCTAAATAATTGAAAGTTCCATCAACTATGTACATGGGGATGACATAAACTCACTGGTCCATTAAGCATGGTTCGTAAGTTATGCAAATGAAGTTATGTTAATCATAATGAAATATACCTATAATATGATGAGAATATGATAATTTAGTAAAAAAATTATGGAAACTAAAAAAGAATTATGGAAAGCAGGCCGTCCAAAATGCATTATATTAAATACCTACCCTAATTTAACCAACTCTATACATTAGATTATTAATTAAAATATATCTGCATAGTAGTTTATCTCACTGACACTAAGCTAATTATCTCCAAATGCAGACACAGAAATCGATTTTACTCAGATCAAGAACTTGAGTGTGGCTGCTAAAATTGACAAGTACCATTAAATGAAGCCAAAGAGAAACACTTGACCAACTCTAAACAATAGATATTTAATTAGAATATAACTGCATAGTAGTTTATCTCACTGACACTATGCCAATTATCTCTGAATGCAGACACAGAAATCGGTTTTACTCAGATTAAGAACTTGAGTGGGGTCGCTATAACTGACAAGTACCATAAGGTGAAGCCAATAAGGATCACTTAACCAGATCTATAAATTACATAATTAATTAAAATATATCTGCATACTAGTTTATATCACTGAGACTAAGCTAATTATCTCTGAATGCAGACAAATCAGTTTTACTCTGATCAAGAACTTGAGTTTGGTCACTATAATAAATAAGTACCATAAAATAACGTCAAAGAGGATCAAACCGGGGTTCTAGTTGTATTCATTCGGCAAAGGATATCTCAAAATGGCTTTTAGTCTCACCAGGTTTGACATCCGCTCATGTGAGCACACTAGAATGTTTTATGTGCACTATAATTCGTCAAAATTTGAATAGCTACATGTTTCACCAACCCTTAGCTTTATCGGCTAAGTATATATTAGAGATACAGTTTCAAATGGCGGTGTTGCATTATATTCCTCGGTATTTGGATTGAGATTTACTTTCCTTATAATACATTTAAAAAAGTATAAAAAATTTAAAATAAAAGTGAAAAAAAGTCAAAAATTAAACTTCAAAAAATTATTTTAAAAAATTGGGGAAGAGCCAAAAAGGTGGGGGAGGGGTTAATGGGTCCCTTGGAAGTTGGAATCTTTTGTGGTTGGGGTATGGATGACTAACGACTGTCGTATCACTGCCTAAAATGTATACGACTTTATTAATTTCGACTTTATGCATATTCCCAATACTAAACAATAGTTTATATTAACTGCACTTGTCACTTGGTACTTGTGCTTGGTACCTATTGTTGGTATGCAATTAATATTTCAACCCTTTGTCTCTTCGGAAATGTAAATAATTATTATCATTTGTATTATCGTCATATCCATATACATTCAAGAATTATGTGACAAATTTCTGAAGACTCAATCTGTCAATAATCTGTAAACGGTCAGTTGACAGAATTCGAACGCCTATCTGTAAAGTAGGACAAATACCTTCTCTTGTAGTTCTGGTCGGTGTCCAATTGTGTCCCAAATGCGATTTGCCCGTGAAATCTTATGGTAGGTTAATACTAAGGAGTACTTTTCATGTACATTGCACAGCTTCCTGCCCATTTTCCCATGGAAACACTATATTTTCTATGTTTCCTCAATAATTTTCGTCCGTTTTCTCATTTTTTCAATATATTTCACGAACAGTAATTCGTGAAAAAGAATTTACAAAAAGAAAAGTTTTTTTTTCAATTATGAAAAAATTTCTTGTTTAATCGCGAAAAATCAAGAAGATTCTATCAATTTACCCCTTGCACTTATATGGAATTATACATATTTAAAAACATCCCCCCGTAAAAAACGCGATGTTTTTTATATTTTCCCAATAACTCTCTGTATTTTTTTAAATTCACGTGTTTCAAGTTTTTCCAATTACTGTCACGAAAAGCTATTCTTGAAAAACAATGAAATAAAAAAAAGTTTTTTTTTTACTGAAAGTAAGGAGCGACATTAAAACTTAAAACGAACAGAAATTATTCCGTGTATGAAAAGGGTTGTCTCCTCCTCAACCTCTTGCTCTTTAAGCTAAAATTTGACTATTTGCCACAACATTACTTTTTCAAACAATAAAATCTTAGCTTAAAGAGCGAGGCGTTCAGGAGGGGACAGCCCCTTTCATACACGGAATAATTTCTGTTTGTCTCAAGTTTTAATGTCACTCCTTACTTTCGGTAAAAAAAAAAACTTTTTTTTAATTTAATTTCTGGACATTCTTCAACTAATGGAGGTTCGAATTTGGCTCACCGTAAATGAATAATTAAAACAAAATTTGTATATTAATTTTGGCAGGTTTATACCGTATATGAAGGGTTGCCCCGTCCTCAATGCCTTGCTCTTTACGCTAAAGCTGTTAGCACTTTTAAAGAAGCTTCCTGTTCTAATTAAACGGCCCCTGCTAAACACTAGTCTTTTGCTAGAAGTAGTAGACACTCTTAAAAAATTGGGACAAACAGTCAAACTTTAGCGTAAAGAGCAAGGTATTGAGGAGGGGGCAACCCTTCGTAATATCGAATAATTTCTTTTCGTTTTTCAAATAATGCCGGTAAATCTGGCTCACCCTCTATAAAATACCCCTTCCCCCAGAAATTTCCCTCCCCAAGGAAGATTCTTTCTATAGAATTTTACCAAAAGCACACCCCCCCCCAAAAAAAAAATGTGTGTATACTTCCCAATAACAAATTCTATACGTCAACAATGGACGAATTTCATAACTTACAGGCCTCTCCCCACGGACTATGGAGGGTCATTTTACACCGCAAGACATAATTATTTGATTTTTCAACTATACTGAACAAAATGGCTATCCCAAAATTTTGATCTGGTGAATTGGGGATAAAAATTTGCTTGCTTAGAGTGTGAGTCAATTGACCCAATTCACAAGCTCAGGAAGTTGCGCTAACAAAAAATTAATTGAATATTGGTTGACCAACAAGTCACCTGCAGTTGCAAGGCAAACAAGCGTCCAAACCCTAGTAGGACCCGTCCGCCTAGAGTGTCAGGCGAGTGACCCAATTCATATGCTTAGACAGTTGCGCTAGCAACGATTAATTAAACATTGGTGGACCAACAATCTTCCTGAACTTGCAAGTTCTAAATCTAGGAGAGTTTTACCTCCTGTTTGATAGATGTTCTCCCGTAGCTTTTGCCGTGTTCCTTAGGACGAAGTCCATAAAAAGAACCATACAAAATGGGGCACAATCAAGCTTAACTACTGATTCCATACCGACCCAAGAGCTAATCTCACTCCCTACCTTAACCGTGGCAATATATTCTCGTAAATCACTAATCACTTTAACTTACTTATCCAGGGCTAATCACTTTAGTGTACTTATCCAGTGTACCTTACAAGGATAAGACCTTCACTAAAAATCTGCTATCACCTGAATCTAACGCCTGTTCACAATATATATAACTGAGGACTGAAGGAGCCTGATGGTTTCAGACACTTTCAATTATTAGCCTAAGAGTTAAAATTTGGTCGACGCATATTCTCCCGTTCCTAAAATCACACCGTTCTTCTCTTAAAGCTTCATCTACAGCTTCTCTTTGTCTAATAAATATCATCATACTAAGTAATTTGCTTCCTATAGAAATCAAGCAAATGCCACTGTTATTACCATACTAACTGTTTTCACTTTTATTAAAGATAAGTTTCATTAAGGTTTTCTAAAGGCATAGTCATAATCTTTAATAATTCATCTTTTATTTTGCAACCCCGATGTTTCAAAGACTCATTTGTCATGATATGATAATCTGCGGCCTTATTGTAGAATTCCTTTAAAAAAACACACTTCGAAGAAAGGTTTTTCTCTCCAACTCGTAAAAACGTGACAAAAATGTATATAGACAAAATTTTGATACGTTTTTTAAAGTTCAAACATTATTGAACTTCAAACCTAAGGGATTTTTTGATCAACAGTATATTATGGTTTTCAAAAGAAGTGGGAAAATACAAGTGGGGTCACTTCAATAAAATTAAGGAGATAAAATGTATTTTTGAACATTTAGAGGAGGGCAAATTAGTCTTTTTCTAGTTTTTCAATGAATATAACCAGATAAAGGTGTTCCTCAATGAAAATGCCCCAAAACGGGGTATATTTCAAAATCTAGAAGTGAAGTTAAAAATTTAGGGGGCACAGCCCCCTCCCCACAGTTAAATCCAATAGAAAATGCATCTGCTGTAAAAACCAAATTGTCAGCGAAATGTATAAAAAAGGTAGGAATTTTACACCTTGTTACAATTTGGATCGCAAAGAATTTTTTATCTAAAAACATACTGGATTTCATGTTCTTAACTTTTAAAACCAAATAATCAAATTAATCAGAGGCCATAATGGGATTGATATTAATAGTTTGTAGAATGAGGATGCTGTCTAATGAAATAGCGAGTTCTATGCCGTTTTTATGAGTAAAAAGTGCTTAGGGGGTAACAGGTCCCTTAATTGCCTTTCTGGCACGAATCCAATATCGACAAAATATGATACAAATCCTGAGTGCTATAGAGACAAAACCCGAAATAACCTTAACATAAGGCGGAAACAGAACATAAATCAAACTAAAAAACAGAATAAATTAAGAAACTTTCATTTTTAAAATGAAAATAAAGAGCGACATTAAAACTCAAAACAAACGGATCTTTCTATGAGGAATATGCCGCTTCTTCAACAAATAAACTTTCATCCCATCTATTTGGGCTATAGTTTTCCTCTTTTTTTTTGCCAATTAATACAGAGCAAATTTTTATACAAGAGTGATATGACGAAAACTTGATATTTTTTTTTTCAAAATGTCACGACATTGAAAGGATCCATTTAGTTTTATTGACCTTATGAGATAAACTTTTCAGTTCAAATGGCTTGAAAGGTCTTGCATAAGTTAAAAGAACGAGTCAAACTTTACCACAAAGAATGGGAAGTTAAGGGGGTCGTTATTCCCCTACATATGGGTGATAATTTCTGGTTACTTTAAGTTTTAATTTAACTATTTACTTTCACTATATAAAAACAAGTTTTTTAATTAATTTTTAGTCTACTTTAACAGCTTGATTGTCAGGTAAAAAGGTTTCACGGTCTTTCAGAGCAGAAAATAATACCGTGAAATTACAAATTGCTATCAATTGTTTTTCTTGGTTCCGAGCAATAGATAAAACTTAATTTTTAGATTCCCAATCTGTTTTACCCCCTCGTTTCCAAATATATTCAGAGATTCTCGAGAAAAAAATCCTTTTTTAACTATTTAGTCAATTTTGAAATGGACTAAAAGTATTTGTTAATACCGGAGGGTATTAATATCTAACCTTTATATACACTCATTACAAAAAAAAAATGGCTCATTATTAAGACTTCCCTAATACTAAACATGCTAGCATCTCGTCCAAATACCTCGGTCCCTAACAATCCCCTAAATGTGTCATGCATATGAAAAATGTATTGAAAATTGGAGGGTAAGGGGAAGTCTTGGTCCCACGTCCCCTTGGAATGTCAAGACTTTTCGATTTTCCCAGTTATTTCCTATATCCTTCCAATAATTAGCAGTATTTGGATTTTTCTTTTATTTACCCCTTTTTAGATTAAGATTATATTTCCCCCTAGCGAATACCACCCCTTAAATATTTCCTCCTGGTAAACAAATATATTAAAAAAAAACTTACGGACAATATCAAGACTTTTCTGATGCTAATCATATTAGAACATCGCCCAAATGTTTCGCATTAGAGACACGCTGCCAAAGGACCAGTACTAAAAAACACCTTGCAAAGACATAAAGTCTTTATCACTTTAAAATTGTCTTCTCATCGAAACTTATTTTGAAATTTTGTAAAATATTCAAATATAATTTTTGAGGATAACGTTGATCGTTGCACAAGGCTTATTTTTGGAGATATGGGATCAGAGCATTTTTCAAGGGGGGGGGGGGGGGTCGAGACACAGAAAAAAATTGCGGTTGATGCCCCCATCTTCAAGATAAATAGAAATATCTTTCAAACCTATCTTGTAACGAACAATTACGTGGCGCTTCACAACAGGTAACGGTTTCTCTGAAGTACATTTACAAGCCAATTGATTTTTGGATGGTATCGGATGCTATTTTGGATTTCCTTTATTTCAAAATCCTGAAGGCAAGCGAGTATATATCATTATATTTTGTATACTGTCGTTAGGTTGCGCTAAAACATGACAAATTTTATGCATAAATTGGTAAGTATGTGTTGTCCTTTCTCGGCTAGGGTATCGAGTTGAAACTCTCAAGGGTTTATCTTTGGGGGAGGAGATTATTTAGAATGGTGTTTTTAGAGGGAGGCTAATTTTTCCCCAATCCTATCAAAAGAATTATCGCTACGATTTTTATTTTTATTTTTGGCTGTCATATGACAGAATCAACGGATAACACTTATACATTAGTATTAATCATTTTGTGGCTTCTGCTAACCCATGAACCTAAGCATACCTTTATCATAGGTGCTATTTCACTAAAGCTAAAAAGGTTTGCTATCACGTATGCTATCTTAGTACTACTACTACTAACAACTACTCACCGTAGCACAAAGTCGCTTAAGGCCAAGACAGCTTCGCAAGCTCCACCTCCATCACGTCTATTCAAAACCTCCCTCATCAGACCCTCCCAGGAAGTTCCATTTTCCCTTAAGTCTTTCTTTACAACATTCTTCCATCCCAACTGCAGACCACCTGCTTTCCATTTAGCCCTAGACTGTTGACCAAAAGGACAATCGTCGGCAATCTGTCATCTTTCATCCACAGAAAGTGACCTAGACTTTTCAACCTTTCTCTCATTAGAGCCCTAGAAAGCAGGATCGAACCACACTTTTCGCAGAGCCTACTGTTAGAAATACGGTCAGCCAGTCGAGTACCCAAAACAATACGTACTGATCTGTACGCAATTTCTCTAGAAAACCGCTAGCAAATCTCCCTCTGTTTTTCGGAGTGTCCATGCTTCAGGGCCATACTTTGGCACTGTTATCACTGTAGCTACCAATACTCTAATCTAGGTTCGCAAATTTATCTTTCCTATCCTTTTGAACTTTTCTCGACTGCCAAAAGCACCCTGAGCCACTTGACCAATCTTTTTGTTACCAAACGTCACCTTTTCATCAGTAGTATGTATGTATGCAGTACGGGACGACCACGAACATCGTAAAAACCTACCAAATACGTTACATTTGGGGCCAAAAAGCTGCATGTAATACTGAACATGATCGTATAAAACGACCAGAAAACTATATATTTTGGCTATAATGATGTACTGAACTAACAGCCTGAGGGAGTAGACCATGTCAATAGATACAGATGGCACATACTTTATTCATGATTATTACTTGTATTATACCATAGCTATGAGCCCCTAGCAATCAATCCTTAGCTACTATAGTTTGATTACTTCAGATTGCTGGTAAATGAGCAGTAAGTCTTATTCTTTCCAGGACATTTCTTGTCTTTGTCCTAGTTTTTAATTCTACTTCTTAGTTCGCGTTTCGTCAGGGGCGAATCTGGGGGACGGGGGCGCCTCCCCCAAGATTTTTCTGGTATCCTCATTGGTTTTTTCTCCTTTTCTACCTTTTTTTAAATAAACTTGTTAATTTGGTCAATTATTGGTGGCCTTGTCACATTCCCCCTCCCCTCCCTACTCCTCTCCCACCTCCAAAATTTGTTCGAGATCTGCCTTTCCGTTTTGTTTTGAAATGCTGGCTTCAGTCTGATAGAAAATTCTAGGTGATTTTTCTATTTTTTATGCATATCTTTTTGTTCTGAATCTTAGGGGAGACCATAATCTGGCCATCGTTTTGTTTTTCTAAAATAGATTTGATTCTTCTACTGGTGTGTAATTTCCTTTGCGTAGCTATAATTTTTTCATGGATATATTTTTCCATTGACAATTGTTTTTCAAGAGGATATTTTTAATATATCGATAAACAGAGGTCTACTTCCAAGTTGTTTTAGGTATATTTTTCAAATGAATCATTTTTCCAAAGTATATTTTTTTTTCATGGATATATTTTTCAATGTGTAATTATTTTTTATGTGGATATTTTTATTTTATTGTTAAACAGAGGACTACTTCCAAGTTGTTTTAAGTATATTTTTCAAATGAATCATTTTTCCAAAGTATATTTTTTTTTCATGGATATATTTTTCAATGTGTAATTATTTTTCATGAGGATATTTTTAATATATCGATATACAGAGTTCTACTTCCAAGTTGTTTAGGGTATATTTTCCAAATGAATCGCTTTTTTGGGTATATTTTCAAATGAATCATTATTCCAAGGTATATTTTTTGTTCAATTTTTATACACTTTTTTAACATATAATTTTTTCAACTTTTTTTGCATATCTAGAATGACATGAAATGTACCGAATAAATTCATATTTAATATTTTCGAAATGCAAAATGAGAATTATATAGATAGGTTAGTCGTGACTATTACTATTAGAAAAATAATGTTTACAGTGGTACTTTTCTTTTTTTTAGTGAATTTTTTCGGAAATTTTTCAATTTTTATTTTTTAATATTTTTTTTATGCAGCTGTATCAATGGTACTCTATGGCCACTCATCGACACTAAGCGGCTGTCCCAGTGGCACTCTATGATTTGTTATTGACACTGCCTAGTTTATTGTATGTATTAAATCAGTAATTTTGGTACATTTGGAAGGATAAACACATGCATCAAGTTCTTTAAAAAAAAAAGTGAAAATGAACTATTCGAAGAAAGTGTGTGCTCATGATAAAGTCATCATTGCGTTAAATGCTGACAAAGACATATACTGTAATTATGAAACAAGAAGTAGTGGTAAAACTATTGGAAACGTATGCGTGCGTTGTCATGACAGTGACAGTTTAGATTTCTTTGGAGTACCGAAGAGATTCAATATTGTTCATGGTTCATATGCTAGAGCATCGTTTCCAGAGATGATAGTGCTCATAGAGAATGCAAACATAAAAATAATTGTCGATGATGGGGGGGCAGCTTCTTGCTATTTTTAGTGGTAACACGTTACCTGTAGGTAGATCCTATCACGAGCTTTCTGGTATTAGCACTCTACAGAAGACAAGAAGAAGAGAGGCATACTCCTGCAATAATGTCGTTAACCATATCTTGTCTACGAGTAAGAACTGTTACCTGTGTAAAAATAATGTCATAATAGATAGTGAAATCACAGGCAAAATAAAAAGGGCATTGGTAGACAATATCATTAATGAATTTAAAGATGAATTAATGGAAAATAAAGCAAAAGTGAACATTATTACTTCTATTGATCATATAGCCAATGAATCTAATAATACCAAAGATGAAACTCATATTGAGCCTGTAGATGAAACCCCGGGTAAAAATAGTGTATGACTCAAAAAGGATTAATGATTATTCTACTGGTTACGAACTAAGAGAAGAGAATACCTATACTATTAAGAGAGGACATGGTGCAACAGATTCAAAATGTCCAAAGTTGTTCAATTATATTAATAATGTATGATAATATATGTAACATATTTTTATGTTCATATTCTACATGTTTTTATTTCAATAAAAATATTTTGTACATTACTTGGTTATGTTTCAATTATTTTAAGGATACGCTAGCAAGTCAACGTTTAAAATGCTTCTGATTGGCTGTCATGTCAGTCGCAAAGTTGATGTCTCTAACCTTGGGAATTTAGATAAAATGTTTGAACATATCACTGTAATATCATTATTTCTCGAGCGTCTTTGAATTCCCGATCTTTAGTATCAAGTAAAAAAAGACTGCAATATGATTGGTCTATTTGATACGGAATTTTTTTTTACTAAAACATTCATCTTGTGGCATTATTTTAGAAGCTGTGTTCTTGCCGCTAGATCAATATTGTAAAGAAATTGACTGTTACAATTGGGACATAAAATACAATATGAATGAAAATGATATATGATTATGGGGACCTACATTACATCACAAGAGCCAAAATGGGTTTTACGAACAAGTTATTAAGCCATACAATGAAAGTGGTATAGAACTGAAGGCTGTTCAGGAAGAAGTGCAGGAACTATGTCACTTTTTTGGGGTTAAGGTATTATTGGTAAAAGGTAAATGACCTACGGACAAGATTCTAATTGAAAAGTTTGAAACCTGACATTCCACTTTTTAATTTAGAAAGATTTAACTGCCCTAGATTTGAAGGCGCATAGCATCGGCCTGAAGATGAAGTGAGATACTTTGCACAGTGGATACCTGCAAAAATACCTAAAAATGCTAAATGTATTCGATACAATGACAAAAATGTAAAGCAATACTGCGGAATCCTAATTTATGGATGAGTAACAGTGACATTTAAATATTGTTTTTACAATGTAAATATGATCATTTTTCCAAATATTTTTCTTTGTTGAAAAAATTTTTAAGCAATAAACATGTTTTTGCTTACCTTTCTTTTCTTTTTACGACTTATAGGACATGCGCCTAGGGCTCATTGACGAGAATATTCAAAGAAAAAGAAGACATTGAACTGAAATCTACTGAAACCTAGTTCTCAGAAGGTCATTGGGTTATTTTTTATTATTATCAAATAATTTCTATCAAATAAACGAGAATATTGAAAGAAAAAGAGAATATTTAACCTAAACCTACTGCGACCTAGATCTCGGAGCTCATTATGTTATTTTTTATTATTATCAAACAATTTCAATTAAATAAACGAGAATATTAAAAAAAAGAAGATTTTTAACTGAAATCTAGTGAAACTTAGATCTCGAGCAGCTCATTATGTTAATTTTTATTATTATTAAACAATTTCTATCAAATAAACGAGAATATTCAAAGAAAAGGAAGGCATTTAACTGAAATCTACTGAAACCTAGATCTCGGAAGCTCATTGGGTTATTTTTTATTATTATCAAATAATTTCTATCAAATAAACGAGAATATTCAAAGAAAAACAAGACATTTAACTGAAATCTACTAAAACCTAGATCTAGAAAGGCCATTATATTATTTTTTATTATTATTAATCAATTTCAATCAAATAAACGAGAATATTCAAAGAAAAAGAAGACATTTAACCGAATGCTTCTGAAACCTAGATCTCAGAAGGTCATTATTTATGAATTTTATTATTGCTAAACAATTTCAATCAAATAAACTAGAATAATGAAAGAACAAGGAAACATTTAACTGAATATTACTAAAACCTAGATCTCAGAAGGTTATTATTTATGTTTTTTATTATTATTAAACAATTTCAATCAAATAGACGAGAAAATTCAAAGAAAAAGAACACATGTAACTGAAATCTACGGAAACCTAGATCTCGGAAGCTCATTATGTTTTTTTTATTACTATTAAACAGTTTCAATACCATTACTATTAATTAAAACCTAGATCTAGGAAGGCCATTATACTATTTTTTATTATTATTAATCAATTTCAATCAAATAGACAAGAATATTCAAAGAAAAAGAAGGCATTTAATTGAAATCTACTGAAACCTAGAGCTAGGAAGCTCATTATGTTATTTTTTATTACTATTAAATAATTTCAATCAAATAAGCAATATTATTCAAAGAAAAAGAATATGTTTTATATCATTATTAAACAATTTCTATCAAATAAATGAGAATATTCAAAGAAAAAGAAGACATTTAGCCGAATTCTACCGAAACCTAGATCTCAGAAGGTCATTATTTATGTTTTTTATTATTACTAAACAATTTCTATCAAATAAACTAGAATATTGAAAGAACAAGAAAACATTTAACTGAATTTTACTGAAACCTAGATCTCAGAATGTCATTATTTATGTTTTCTATTATTATTAAACAATTTCAATCAAATAGACGAGAATATTCAAAGAAAAAGAAGACATTTAACTGAAATCTACGAAAATCTAGATCTCGGAAGCTCATTATGTTTTTTTAATTACTATTAAACAGTTTCAATAAAATAACCGAGAATATTTAAAGAAAAAGAAAGTATATTTTATTTTATTGTTATTAACCAATTTTAATCAAATAAACGAGAATATTCGAAGAAATAAGACATTTAACTGAAATTTTTGGTTACTTAAAAAGGGCGCTAGAACTTTTAGTTTTATTTGCGAACATTTTTATTAGTAATAAATATACGTAAGTTACCAATTAAACTTACGTAACGAACTTCTATATTCGTATATTTTTGTTACGTATATTAGGGGGTTCGCCCCCTAGTCAATACCACGCTCTTCAAACTAAAGTTCGAATTTTGTTTCAATTCCTTAAAAATGACACCTTAATCACAAAGGCCGTTAATTAGAATAAACATCTCTTATGAAAAGAGCTCTTATAAAAATCTTTCGCGTAAAGAACAAGGTATTGACTAGGGGTGAACACAATCATACGCTGTTTGGGTTACATCAGACAACTCATTCACAGATTCTGAAAGGGGATATGGGCCTGTTTTAGTTAAAACTGCGTAGGTCTATTTTGATGCTTAGATTTTGGTTGAAGCTCATTAGGTGTAAAGAAGATAGACTAGTAAGAGCAGCTTATTATCAGATGTTGAGTTATGGTTCGAAAACGTCGTGGCCATCCCAAATTAGGTCATTACTAGAAAGTGAGAATGCCTTACTTATGGAATGATGGTCTTGGTTCCCGTGAGCTACCAACAAATTTAGTAAGCCAGGTATGATTTATCTTAGAGGGTCAAGAGAGAGAGAGAGAGAGAGAGATTTATTCTAAACAAACAAACAATTTAACATAAGTTTAGTGGCCACCCCAAGAAGTAAAAACTTGTCCAAGGGGGTGGCAAAAATACACTAACATAACAAAACAATAAAAAAAAACGAAAAAAATAATAACCTATCTATATCACAGTCCCCAAACAGCACCACAAACCTTAAACCTTAACATTTTCATTAAATTTGCAATCATATTCATAATCATCACCCCCGGGAGCCGTAAAAATTTACCAATATCATTATTAAAAAAAAAAAAAAAAAAAAAAAAAAAAAAAAAAAAAAAAAAACCTAAAATTCATACTTACTAAAAAGCATCCCTTTAATTACTATCTTAAACGAAGAAATATCACCTATATTTTTTGTATTTTGATCAAGATGGTTCCAACTTCTGATCCCCCTGTGAAGCAAAGAAAACATCGATCGGGCCGAAACTGCCAGTGGATTATGCCAGTGCAAGAAATTCACAATTGGCAAGGGCTGGTTTTAAATTCTACTACATTGAATCATTATAATCAGGCAAAACCTAGTTTTGAAGAGGAAATTTATTTTAAATTCAATTTACCAGGTATGATTTTATGCCGATGGATTTAGCTTAGGGCGAATTGCCTTCCAATTCAGAACAGGCAAATGGTGTTCGACAGGGGGATAGTTGATCCTGAAGGTCGGTGTGTGTCCTCTTCGTAGAGATGAGGACGAAGATTTGGACCATTTTCTCGGAAAGTGCCCGGTGCTCTCTGATTTAAGGGAAAAATCAAACAGTTCGTGGTAACGAACTGTAAGTAAGGAGCGACCCGGCTCAATGGTAACCGAAACTCTAGAAAACGGTATTTTGATACAAATAGATACACCAAAAGAATCAGACTTTAATGCTGATTTCAAATATATAAATTTCATCAAGTTTAGTCTTACCCACCAAAAGTTACGCGCCTGAGAAAATTTGGCTGATTTTCGAAAAAAGGGGAAAAGACCCCCTAAAAGTTATAGAACCTTAATGAAAATTGCACCATCATATTCCGCGTATCAGAGAACCCTACTGTAGAGTTTTCAAGCTCCTATCTACAAAAATGTGGAATTTTTGCATTTTTTGCCAGAAGAAAGATCACGGGTGCGTGTTTATTTTTTTTCCCCAGGGGTGATCGTCGACCCAGTGGTCCTAGAATATCGTGGGAGGGCTCATTGGAATGGAAATTAAAAGTTCTAGTGCCCTTTTTAAGTGACAAAAAAAATGGAGGGCAACTAGGCCCCCTCCCACGCTCATTTCTTTACCAAAGTCACCCGATCAAAATTTTGAGATAGCCATTTTGTTCAACGTGTTCGAAAACATTATAAGTTAGTCTTTTAGAAGGACTTAATCCCCCGAAGTTCCCGGAGGGAGGGCTGAAAGTTATGAACTTTACCCAATGTTAACATATAGTATTGGTTATTGGGAAGTATACAGACGTTTTCAGGGGAGATTTTTCCTGGTAGTGGGGGGTTGGGTGGGTCAGGGGTTATGTGGGAGGATCTTTCCATGAAGGAAGTTTTCATGGGGGAAGGGACATTGCTATGAAGGGGACGCCGGACTTGCCAGAATTATTTAAAAAAAGATAAGAAATTAAATATAAAAAACAAGTTTTTCAACTGCAACAGCAGCAACATCAAAACTTTAAACGAACAGAAAATATTACATATATGATTGGGTTCACCCCCTAGTCAATACCTCGCTCTTTAAGCCAAAGATTTTTTAGTACTTTCATAAGAGCTTTTTATTCTAATTAACGGCCTTTGTGATTGAGCGGTCATTTTTAAAGAATTGAAACAAAATTCGAACTTTCGCTTAAAGAGCAAGGTATTAACTAGGGGGCGAACCCCAAAATATACGTATTAAAAATATATGAATATAGAAGTTTGTTACGTAAGTTAATTCGTAAGTTACGTATATTTATTACTAATAAAAACGTTCGTAAATAAAATTAAACAAGTTTCGAGAAAGCCATTTAACCAAATAAAAGTAAATTAATATGCAAATTTTGTTTTAATTATTCATGTACGGTGAGCCAAGATCAAAACCTGCATTTTTTCAAAAACGTTCAAAAATTAAATAAAAAAAAAACAAGTTTTTTAACTGAAAGTAAGGAGCGACATTAAAACTTAAAACGAACAGAAATTATTCCGTATATGAAAGAGGCTGTCCCCTCCTCAACGCCTCGCTCTTTACGCTAAAGTTTGACTTTCTCACAACTCTATTTTTTTTAAACAATGAAAAACTATAGCGTCAAGAGCTAGGCGTTGAGGAGGGGACAGCCTCATATACGGAATAATTTCTGTTCGTTTTAAGTTTTAATGTCGCTCCTTACTTTCAGTTAAAAAAACTTGTTTTTTTTTATTTAATACATACATGGGATTGTTTTGCTGCTTCCTGGTATTTTACAAAGTAGAAATCCAACCACAATATTTCGTATTGGTGCGTACATAGAGAAGGGATTAGAAAGAAGGAAAACTTTTTACAATTATTTATTATTTATTGTATGGAATTACATTTATTTTCTCGATAAACCATTAGGTATTTTTTGCTATGTATCATGTTTCTGTGTGTTTCGTAATTTGTTCTGTTGTGATTTCTTTATTTTTCATAAATCTTTGTGTGTATATGGCTCTTGGACTTTGGAAATACACGATCTATCTATCTATTAATTAAAAAAAAAATTTCCACAAAAATAGTTTTTCAAAGAAAAGTAAAGAACTCCATTAAACAAAAAAATGAGCAAAAATAAAATCAAATAATCTACCAAGCGTGAAACTACCACAAATCAGCATGGATAAATAAATGAAACCCAAAACGAACAGAAATTACAATAAATAACCGAGTCAAACTCAAAACGAGCTGAAATTAACATAAGTTGGGCTGAAAACTCCTCTGCCTTCCCAAGGCCAGAACATAATTTGCACTTTACTGAAAAAAAAATATAAATCTTTTTACTTTTATAACTTTAATAAATCAAATAATATTAAGATCTTGATTACTAAATATCAGTATATGTATGTTAAACTAACAATGAACATTCATTTGAATTTTTTTCAATAAAGTGCAAATTATGTCCTGGCCTTGGGAAAGCATAGGGGTTTTGAGCCCAACTAATGTTAATTTCTGCTCGTTTTTAATTTGACTCGGTTATTTATTGTGATTTCTGTTCGTTTTGGGTTTAATTTATTTATCGATTCTGATTTGTGGTAGTTTCCCGCTTGGTATATTATTTGATTTTATTTTTGCTCATTTTTTGTTTAATGGAGTTCTTTACTTTTCTTAGAAAAACTTGTTTTATGGAAAAGGTTTTTTAAATAATTTCTGTTCGTTTTATATTGACATAGTCTTTTCAGAGAAAAAGAAAATATTACTTTAAATCTTTTTGTTTTTTTAAGAATTTATAGTTTGGCCTGCTATTTGTATGCTGGAGAAACATTTTCAGCAATTTTTAACAACATACACCATCTCAAAAATCTGGACACAAATAGTAGTGTTTAATTTAGTTTCAAACCTCCTCTAGTTGACCTGAAATGGAAAACTTGATACCATTCGCAAATAAATCTGTTTACTTTCTTTGATAACTTGGATGCACTTACACTATTTTGATTTGGTTAAATTTTAAGAGCAGAAGCAGCCCCAAAATTTTGAACATAATACCCTCAGTCGTTCTTGGGATACTGCTGAGAAGCCTTATTGGAAATTAGCATTAACACAGTGCATTTTGATTCAATCTTATGGCATTATTTAGTTTTTAAACATAATGTCAAATGGGAGGGTGTGCGAGGGGAGAGGGGTCAGTTTAACTCCATTCACTTTCGACTATTAAAAGGGCATCAGCTCTTTCTATTTTCAATCGAATGAGCCCTTTTAGAAGTTCCTACGACAACTCCTTCACTATAAAAATTTCTTCACTATAAAAATTTCAAGCCTTCCAATTACTTTCTACTATTAAAAAGGGCACTAGCCCTTTCTATTTCCAATCGAATGAGCCCCTTTTGAGTTTCTACGACAACACTTCCTATAAACACATCATGTGCCCCCATGGCATAAATTACAACTCTTACCCTAAGGGCTGTGAGGGTGGCAGTCATCCTCTAAGACCTAATTTCCAGAACTTTCAAGTACGTTACACAAAATACTATCTCAAAATTTTGATTGGATGTGTCTGGGAAAATGGTGGGCGTGAGAGGGGCGTTAGTCTTTCTCCAATCACTGTCAACTATTAAGAAAGGCACTAGCCCTTTCAATTTCCGACCAAATGGGTCCTTTTGAAGTTTCTACGACAACGCTTTCAATAAAAACCTTATATGCCCCCAGGGGATAACTTACAACCCCCCCCCCCCCGAGGGCTGGGGGGGTGTCATCCTCACAGACCTAATTTCCAGAACTTCCTACTACGTTGAACAAAATGGCTATCTGACAATTTTGATTGGATGTGTTTGGGGGATTGGTGGGCGTGAGAGAGGGGTTAGTTACCGTCCAATCACTTTCAACTATTAGAAAGGGCACTAGCCCTCTCAAGTTTTAATAGAATGAGCCCCTTTTGAAGTTTTTACGACAACTCTATCATTCAAAACCTTATATGCCCCCAGGGCATAACTTACAACCTTTGCCCTGGGGACTCTGAAGGGGGTTTGTCATCCTTAAATACATAATTTCCAGAACTTTCAACTACGTTGAACAAAATGGCTATCTCTAAACTTTGATTGAATGTGTTTGGGGAAAAGGAGGGCGTGAGAGGGGGGTTAATTACTCTCCACTCACTTTCGACTATTAAAAAGGGCAATTTAAATTTCCAATCAAATGAGCACCTTTTGAAATTTCTACAACAACTTTCTATATAAACCTTATATGCCCCCAGGGCATAACTTACAACCCTTGCACTGAAAGCTCTGATGGGGTTATCATCCTAAAAGACCTAATTCCCAGAACTTTCGACTATGTTGAAAAAAAAGGATATCTCAAAATTTTTATTAGATGGGTTTGGGGAAATGGTGGGCGTGAGAGGAGGGTTAAATGCCCTTCAATCAGTTTCGACTATTAAAAGGGCACTAGCCCTTTCAATTTTCAATTGAATGAGCCCTTTTGGATGTTTTTACAACATCGCTTTCAATAAAAATCTTACATGCTCCCAGGGCATAACTTAAAACCCTTGCTCTGAGGGTTGTGGGGGGGGGGGATGGGTTATCATCGTTAAAGACCTGAATTCCAAAACTTTCAACTGCGTTGAATAAAATGGCTACCTAAAAATTATGATTGGATGTGTTTGGAGAAACGGTGGGCGTGAGAGGGGGGTTAGTTGCCCCCAAATCACTTTCGACTATTAAAAAGGGCACTAGCCCTTTGAATTTCCAATCGAATGAGCCCTTTTTCAAGTTTCTACGACAAACATTTCAATACAAACCTTATATGCCCCCAGGGTATAGCTTATAACCCTTTCCCTGAAGACTGTGGGGGGAGTGTCCTGCTCAAAGGTATAATTTCCTGAACTTTAACTTCGTGGAACAAAATGGCTATCAAAAAATTTTGATTGGATATGTTTGGGGAAATGGTGGGCGTGGAAGCGGTGTTAGTAGCCTTCCAATCACTTTCGACTATTAAAAAGGGCACTAGCCATTTCAATTTCCAATCGAATGAACCCTTTTGAATTTTCTACGAAGACGCGTTCAGTAAAAACCTTATATGCCCCCAGGGCATAACTTAAAACCCTTGTCCTGAGGGCTGTGGGGGAGTGTCCTCCTCAAAAACATAATTTCTATCAGGAAATCCACAACACTGAACAAAATGGCTATCTAAAAATTTTGATTGGATGTGTTTGGGGAAAATGTGGGCGAGAGAGGGGGGCTAGTTGCCCTAAAATCACTTTTGACTATTAAAAAGGGCACTAGCCCTTTGAATTTCCAATCGAATGAGCCCTTTTTCAGGTTTCTACGACAAAGATTTCAATAAAAGCTTATATGCCCCCAGGGCATAACTTATAACCCTTGCTCTGAAGACTGTGGGGGGAGTGTCCTGCTCAAAGGTATAATTTCCTGAAATTTAACTGCGTGGAACAAAATGGCTACCTCAAAATTTTTATTGGATGGTGGGCGTGGAAGGGGTGTTAGTTGCCTTCCAATTACTTTCGACTTTTAAAAAGGGCACAAGCCATTTCAATTTCTAATAGAATGGGCCCTTTTTGAAGTTTTTATGACAACGCGTTCTATAAAAACTTTATATGCCCCCAGGGCATAACTTACAACCCTTGTCCTGAGGGCTGCGAGGGGGTTGTCATCCCCAAAGACGTAATTTCCAGAATTTAAAACTAAGTTCAACAAAATGGTTATCTCAAAGTTTTGATTGGATGTGTTTGAGGAAGAGGTGGGTATGAGATGGGGGTTGGTTACCATCCAATCACTTTCAACTATTAAAAAGGGCACTAGCCCTTTGAATTTCCAATCGAATGAGCCTTTTTTGAAGTTTCTACGACAACGCCTTCTATAAAAACCTTATATGCCCCAAGGGCATAACTTACAACCCTTGCCCCGAGGGTTGTGGGGGAGTGTACTCCTCAAAACATATTTTCTATCTGGAAATCAACTACACTGAACAAAATGGCTATCTCAAAATTTTGATTGGATATGTTTGGCGGAATAATGGGCGAGAAGGGGGGGGGGGGGGCTAGTTGCCCTCCAATCACTTTCGGCTATTAAAAAGGGCACTAGCCCTTTGAATTTCCAATCGAATGAGCCTTTTTTGAAGTTTCTACGACAACGCCTTCTATAAAAACCTTATATGCCCCCAGGGCATAACTTAAAACCCTTGCCCCGTGGCTTGTGGGGGAGTGTCCTCCTCGAAAAGATATTCTCTATCTGGAAATCAACTACGCTGAAAAAATGGCTATCTCAAAATTTTGATTGGATGTGTTTGGGGGAATGATGGGCGTGGAGGGGGGGGGGGGGGGGTAGTTGCCCTCCAATCACTTTTGACTATTAAAAAGTGCATTAGCCCTTTCAATTTCCAATCGAATGAGCCTTTTTTGAAGTTTCTACGACAATGCCTTCTATAAAAACCTTATATGCCCCCAGGGCATAACTTACAACCCTTGCCCTGAGGGCTGTGGGGGAGTGTCCTCCTCAAAAACCTATTTTCTATCTGGAAATCAACTACGCTGAACGAAATGGCTATCTCAAAATTTTGATTGGATGTGCTTGGGGAAATGATGTTCGTGGGGGGGAGGGCCTAGTTACCCTCCAATCACTTTCGACTATTAAAAAGGCACTATTCACTCCAATTTCCAATCGAATGAGCCCTTTTCGAAGTTTCTACGACAACTCCTATGATACGAAGTGCCCGGGTATGGAAAAAAAAAACACATTGTGCCAACATCGTTCTTTACTTAGGCAGCGCTAGCGCGCTGCCTATGATCTATCTATACGTAATAATTTATGTTCGTTTTAAGTTTTGATTTTGCTCCTTACTTTCAGTTGAAAAACTTGTTTTCTTTTATTTAATTTCTGATCGTTTTTTAAATAATGCTGGGAAATCTGACGCCCCCTTCATAGCAATGTCCCTTCCGCCAGGAAAAATTCCTCCATGAAATGATCCTCCCAAGTAGCCCCCATGCCCCCCACTACCAGAAAAAATCCCCCTGAAAACTTCTGTATACTTCCCAATAATATATGTAAATATTGGGCAAAGTTCACAACTTGTAGACCTTCCCCCGGGACTGTGGGGGATTAAGTCATCCCCAAAGACATAGCTATTATATTTTTCGACCATGCTGAACAAAATGGCTATCTCAAAATTTTGATCGTGTGACTTTGGGAAAAAATGAGCGTCGAAAGGGGACTAGTTGCCCTCTATTTTTTTGGTAACTTAAAAAGGACACTAGAAGTTTTAATTTCCGTTTGAATGAGCCCTTCCGCGATAGTCTTGGACCATTAGGTCGATACGATCACCCCTGGAAAAAAAAATAATAAACACGCATCCGTGATCTTTCTTCTGGCAAAAAATACAAAATTCCACATTTTTTCAGATAGGAGCTTGAAACCTCTACAGTAGGGTTCTTTGATGCGCTGAATCTGATGGTGTGATTTCCATTAAGGTCATATGACTTTTAGGAGGTGTTTTCTCCTTTTTTTGAAAATGAGGCAAATTTTCTCAGACGCGTAATGAAACTTGATGAAACTTAAAAATTTGAAATCAGCATAAAAATCTGATTCATGTATGTGTCAGTATCAAAATTCCATTTTTTAAAGTTTCGGTTACTATTGAGCTGGGTCGCTCCTTACTTACAGTTCGTTATTACGAACTGTTTGATACCACTGCGGTTCAGGTAGGAAATGAGGTTAGTAGCTTGTTTTGAATTAAATCAGGATTTAAGCAGGGTTGTATTCAATCCCCATTTATGTGGATTATTTTAATGGACTTAGTCTGAAAGAGCACAAGAAAGGCAATGTGAGAACACATTAATGAAAGGGGGAAGAAAAACTTTCCTGGACATATATTGCGCTGATGATTTAAGCATTCTAGATGAAAGCGTGAGGAAAATCAATGAATTTGTAGAGGTTTTGTGAATTCAGGATGCTAGAATAGGTTTGAAAATGAATGTTGAGAAAACGAATTATCTAAGGCAGGAAAAAGTCCAGATGAAAGTAGTATGTATGTATGCAGTACGGGACGAACATCATAAAAACCTACCAAAAGTGTTACATTCGGGACCAAAAAGCTGTATGTAATACTGAACGAGATCGTATAAAACGACCAGAAGACGATATATTTTGGCTATAATGATATACTGAACTAACAGCGTGAGGGAGTAGGCCATGTCAAAAGACAGAGATGGCACATAATTTATTCATGATTAGTACTTGCATTATACCATAGCTATGATCCCCTAGCGAATAATCCTTAGCTACTAAAGTTTGACTGCTTCAGATTGCTGATAAATGAGCAGTAGGTCTTCTTATTCTTCAATTCAATTCAATTTATTGAAATAAAAAAAGATGAAACACAACATCAATAATAATAAGGATCCTGGAAGCGAACTTGTTGAGGACCATAACATAAAAAATGAAAATGAACAAGAAAGAACAAAAAAAGAAAAACCAGAAAAAAAGAAAAAAACATGGGTAAATTAAAGCAAATTGATTAAAAATTTAGAGATTTATAATATCAAAGTTTAGTAACATTGTTATACAGCGTGCGAAAACTTATGGATAGCTCGATTTGGAGGGTAGTATATTCCATTGAAATATATATTTATAAATGGGGGATCGCTGGGCGGAGCTAGAGACACACTTAGGGACAACAAAGGAACGGTTGGATGAACGGAAACATAGGCCTTCAGAATTATTGCAATTAAAATAAGATAATAATTGGGGAGGAAGGTTTTTATGGTAAGCGGAGTATGCAAGGGATAAATTTGATTTTTTAATGATTGTTCAAAAGGGATAATAATCGAGAAAGGGAAAATCGGAGAACAAGTCCTAGGTGGGATATAGTCGGGGCAGCCGAAAACTGCTTTGATGGCACGGTTTTGGGCAGATTTTAATCAAGGAGGCACACTTGTGCCTCTATAAAGAGGCGACCCACCACAATGTTAAGCGATTTCAGGTCCTAGAGATCGCAGAGAGACGGCGGTATTGAAGTTATCAAGTATTTTACAATAGGTTGTATAGGTTGTGTCAAGACTGGGCTGGGTAACTGTAGGACAGAGAAAAGTCAAGACAGATAGTCCAAAGTAATTGAGAGGCAAATGTTTAAATGGCTGGGGCACGGGTAAGAGGCTGTGCCCTCCTCAACGCCTCGCTCTTTACGCTAAAGTTTTTATTGTTTAAAAAAAGAGTTGTGAGAAAGTCAAACTTTAGCGTAAAGAGCGAGGCGTTGAGGAGGGCAGAGCCTCTTTCATATACGGAATAATTTCTGTTCGTTTTAAGTTTTAATGTCGCTCCTTACTTTCAGTTTAAAGAATTTTTTTATATTTAAAAGCTGCGAAAGCGGGGGGTTTGGAGGGCGGTAGCCCCCAACTGTGCCCCCTAATCCCTGTACGTTTTAAGGTTCGACCTTGTAACTCAGCCTCTTTAACTCTTTAGAAAACGTAGTTTTTTTCAAATAATTTATTAGTAACTGAAGGATAAGTGTTGCCCCAAACAGATCCGCAGTATGAGATATATGGGTAAATAAAAGAGTAATAAAGGGTGACATGGATATCAGGGGGAAGAAAATTATTCACACGATTAATCATACTTACCTGTCGCAAGATTATGGCTCTGATGTAGGAAACATGAGTTGCAAATGATAGGGAGGAGTCTATGTGGACACCAAGAAACATGGCAACTTCGACCTGCGGGAGGAGCTTGGTGGAATATTGTAGGCCAAGTGCTTGCAGATTTTCATTTTTTTGCAAGGGGTTCGAAATAATACAACCTGACTTTTCTTGCTGTTAATGGTCATGCAGTTAACGAGAGACCATTCCTCTACTCTATTCAGAAGGATTTGGCAGAGGTGACGACAGATGGTAAATTAGGGCCAGTGATGAAAAAGTTGCTATCGTCAGCAAAAAGTACTGGGTGCACTGATGGAACCAGGCCTGCAACCAAATCATTAATATAAAGGAGAAAAAGTGTTGGACCAAGAACAGAGCCCTGCGGGACGCCCCTCCGGACAGGTAGGGGATGCAAGGTCATGCCGCCCAGACTCCCACTCTGTACTCTACCAGAGATATAAGAGCCGAACCATGAGAAAGGACAATGTTCTTGAGTTTACTTAATAAAACACTGTGATCAACCATGTCAAAGGCCTTAGAATAATCCAGAAATAAGCCAATTACAGTATTTTTAAGGTCAAGTTGGGAATGGATAAACTGTGTGGCGTCGATTAGTGCATGAGCAGTTGAAAATTTGGAATGGAAGCCATTTTGATGAGAAGAAATAAACGAATCTGAAGGATTAATCCCAAATAAAAAAGAAGAAAGACATCGGAAGATAATTCTCTCGAGCACTTTGGATATAACTGGGAGAATTGAGATTGGACGATAATTACTTATCTCAGGCGGATCGCCTTTTTTATGAATCGGGATAAAAATTGCTGATTTAAATATTTCTGGGAAGACTCCTTTGATCATAGACAGGTTTGCTATATGCACAATGGGTTCACAAACATAGGAAGATGCAGTTCTAAGAAGCTTATTACTTATCTCAAGGAAGTCAGGTGTACCACTATTGGAGAGAGATTCGATAACTTGAAGCACCTCATTACTATCAGTGGGAGAGAAAAACATGGATCTGGGATTCTTGCTAGGGTGTACTGACTCGGAGGGGGAACAGGAGTTAGCATTTGGAATATTGGTGAAATAATTATTAAAAGCATCCGGCACTGAAATTGGGTCAATTAATCTGCCACTAATGTCCTTAAGGTTAATAGATATAGATCTTAAATTCCTTTTCTTTTTAAAGAGTTTCATTTATTGTTGACCAAATTTTTTGCAAGTTCCCTTTGCAGTGAGTGATTTTTCAATCAATCAATCAATTTATTAACACTAAAAAAAAAAACAATTACAAACTTACAACAAAACAAATAAGACACTATTATAAAGAAAAAAAAAAAAAAAAAAAAAAAAGGGATAAGAGACATTTATGAAAATAGGAGAATTAACAGGAAACTTCACAAATAACTGAAAAAAAAATATATAAACGAGGAAGAGATTGGAAATTAGGATTAAATAAAAAAAAAAAAAAAAATCAGAGAAATATATTGAATGAAAAAAAAGACATATAAATGTGGATGGAATGCAAAAAAAAAGAAGAAAAAAGGGGGAAAATACTATACTGGAAATACCCAGTGAGAAAGTGCCTTTGCAGAAAGAGATAGAGGGACATCAGGAGGGATGGAGTTCCATAGTAAAATAGATTGATAACCAGGAGACCTCTGACCTGCTGTCGATGATCGCTTAGGTAAAATGAACCTGCGATAAGAGCTGCGCAAAAAAGAAGAGTACCTACCTGAGCCTGACAGAAAGAAAAACTGCTGCAGAGATGGTGGAAGTGTACCTAGAAAAGCAGAATGTGCTAAATAAAGGTAACTTTTACCCACAATACGATCCATCGGAGCTATTCCAGTATCATTATAAAGATCAGAGGAAGGGTAAAAACGAGGTAGAAGAAAAGTAGCCTTCACTGCCCTATTTTGGGCTCTTTGAAGAGAGCAGAGAAGAGATTTATTAGTACTACCCCAGACAGAACAGCAATAAGAAAGGTAAGGAAAAATAAAAGCATAATAAAGAGAAAGCATAACATCTGGGGGAAGAAATGAGTTAAACCTGTATAACATTGAAGATTGGCGGAGGACAAGGGAACGGGTATGAGTTATATGGGGTTTAAAAGAAAGAAAACAGTCAAGATACTCACAAAGAAATTTCACTATAGTAGCTTGCGGTATAATATCATTCCCATAAGTCAGGATGGTTGGTTCCCTTGCGTCTCTCATACGATAAGGGGTTCTAAAGTGTACAATGGCACTTTTTTGGCTGTCGAGAGTCATACCATTTGACCAGCACCAATCTTTTACTTTATCAAGAAGACCTTGAGCTAGGGAAATGGCAGATGGCAGGGCCACTGCAGCAATGAAAAAGTTACTGTCATCAGCAAAAAGAATAGGGTGCACAAGGGGATGAAGACCATCAACAAGATCATTAATATAAATTACAAACAAAAGTGGTCCAAGCACAGAGCCCTGTGGGACACCTTTCATAATAGGCAAGAAAGAGGAAGAAGTACCATTAACCGAAACATACTGAGATCTCCCTGAGAGGTAAGACCTAAACCATTCAAGTGGGACTCCATGCACTCCAAATGAAGATAATTTAGACAAAAGAACAGAGTGAACGACCATATCAAATGCCTTAGAAAAGTCAAGAAATAGACCCAAAACACACAAGCCCTTGTCAAGGTTAACACGCACAAACTCTGTTGCATCTGAAAGTGCATGCAAGGTAGAAAAACTGGGACGAAAGCCATACTGATGGTTAGTTATGAAAGAATTACCTGCAGTCGTATTAGTACTAAATACAAATGAAGAGAGTCTACAATACACTACTTTTTCAACAACCTTAGAAATTACAGGAAGGAGAGAAATAGGTCTATAGTTTGAAATTAGAGATGAATCACCTTTTTTAAACAAAGGTACAACATTAGCAACCATAAATAAATGAGGAAAAAACACCAGAAGAAAGAGAGAGGTTAGTTATGTGTGAGATGGGGCTAGAAACAAACTGACCAATTTTTTTAAGAACATTACAGCTCAAACCAAAACCATCAACTGAACGGCTACTTGAAAGCTGAGAAATAACGCTAGAAATTTCGGTATCACTGCATGGAAAAAGAAAAAATGACTTTTCTGCTAAGGGAAAACTACTTACTCTGCTGTAGGGTGGATTAGGAACTGAAGGAAGTGAGGTGAAATACGAATTGAAGGCGATTGCTGAAGAATTTTTGTCCACGAAAGATCCATCAGCTTTCCTGTAGCGACAAGGGGGGGACTGTTTGAGTTTCTTACGGGAAAGAGCTTCATTAACTACAGTCCAAACCTTTCGCAAATTCCCCTTACACTCATCACTTCGACGCGAAAAATATAGCTTTTTGGCTGCACGTACTGAAGAAGTAAGCACATTTTTATAAATTTTATACTTCAAAAGATCATCCTGTGTCTTACTTTTACATGCAGCCTTGAACAGAGACGCCTTCATATGGGTAGCATTGATCAAACCTCTAGACATCCATGGACATTTAGGTATGGAATTCCTTGGCCTCTTTTTAAGAGGAAAATGCTTATCCAACAGAGCTCCCATACGACACCAAAATAAATTCGTTGCACAATCAACATCATTAGCTTCAAGAACACTAGACCAATCATTACTCTGAAGACTATGTATTAAATTAGAAATTTCTTTATCTGTGGAAGTTCTAAAAGAAGACTCACCCAGCTCATCAACAGCAATCTCAGTTTGAGGCACAAAAAGTGAAACATAAATAGGGAAGTGATCAGAAAGATCAGTGAAAACAAGACCAGAAGTAAACTTCAAATTAGAAGAATGAGAAATGAAAATAGTGTCTATTAAAGTGGCAGAATTTCTAGTAGGGTCAACACGAGAAGGAAAAAAATTGAAGGAAGTAGACCAGCAGAAGAAAGCACATCAAAGAGATGGTCACATTCATCACTTGATCCAATATTTAACATATTACAATTAAAATCTCCCAAAACACAAATAAGTTTTTTAGAGAAAGACCCCACACAAGAAAGTTGATCAAGCAAATCACAGAACAAATGTGTTGGAAAAGGAGGGGGCTTATAAAACAAACAAACAGTGTCACATGCAAACTGGCTTTTCAGATCAATAACAAGAGAATAAACTGTCCTACTATTTGACACTACTGATGTAAACAAGGATTCAAGGTCAGACCTTCTTCTAAACTCAATATCAGACTTTATAAATAAAGAAATACCTCCTCATCACTTTGTTACCATTCTGGGGATATGGACAGCAACATAACCATGCATACCATAGGCTGTAAAATTTTCACCATCAGATAACCATGTTTCTGTTAAACCTATTACATCAAAAGGGCAAGAATTATCAGACCACATATACGATTTCAGACTATCCCACTTATCTCTTATCCCACGCACATTCAAACAAAATACATTAAAGCTACTATTTAAAGACAGTGAGGGTATAATTTTATCACAATAATCAATAGTAGTGTGATAATTACAGCTAGAATTAACCATAGATTCAAGGAGAGGGCCAAGCGTGTGAGTCTCTTGTTTACCAGCCCTAATTGGTTGATCAAATATAACCGAATTAAGAATAGAAGAATTCAAAAGAAAAGAGAAATCATCCATAATTATCACACATAATATATATATACACATAGAAATATAAGTGAGATGGCACAAATTATCCAAAGTATTGGACCAAAGTATAATGTGACACCAGTTGCTATTACATGAGTTGCAAGTGTGCTGGACTGACAAAAAAATAATAGAAGTTAGGCTACATGAAGGTGAGAGGATCACAAAAAGCATAAAGAGATATCAGTAGAATGAAAGTAGAATCAAAGTATTGGCCCAATTTATAATGTGGGACCAGAAAATTATGTAAGGTGTAAGTATGCTGACATGAAAAAAAAAATATAATAGTAGTCAGCCTACCTGAAGGTGATAGGATCACAGACAAATATAAATGAATATCAATGGAATGACACATATTATTCCAAATAATAGCCCAAAGTATACTATGGGTAGTAAGAAATTATGAGAGCTGCATATATACTGACATGACAAAAATATGATAGAATTCAGGGTACACAAGGGTGATAGCATCAAAAAATAAGATAAAGAAATATCAATGAGATGGCATATATTATTCAAAATATTGACCAAAAATATAATATGGGACCAGTCAAAATTATGCAAGTTGCATGTGTGCTGACATGAGAAAAATAAGATAGAATTCAGGTTACAGGAAGGCGATAGGATCACCAACCCATATAAGGAAATAACAGTGGCATGGCACATATTCATCAAAATATTGGCCCCAAGTATAATGTGGAACCAGTCAAGATTATATGAGCTGCAATTATGCTGAAATGACAAAAATATGAAAGAAATCAGCCTGCATAAAGGTGATAGGATCACAAACAAACATAAAAAAAAAATAAATAAATAACAGTGGGATAACATATATGATTCATAATATTTGCCCAAAATGCAATATAGGACCAGCAAAAATTATATGAGCTGCAAGTGTGCTGACATGACAAAAACATTATAGAAGCCAAGCTACATGATGGTGAAAGGATCATAAACAAACATAAAGAAAAATCAGTGGGAAGGCACATATTATTATAAGTATTAGCACAAACTATAATGTGTGACCAGTTGATATTATGGGGGTTACAAGTATAATGACACGACAAGAATATAATATGAATCAGAAAACATGAAGGTGACAGAATCACAAACAAACATAAAGAAATATTAGTGGGAAGGGACATATCATCCAAACTATTGGCACAAAGTGTAATATGGTACCAGTCAAAATTATGTGAGGACAGTAAAGAATAATAGAGGAATATTTTAAGAACAGCAAGTAAATCCCTACAGAAACAATGCAATATATTATAAGAAAATAAATCTAAATCCATCACTTTAATTTTTCTGCATTTGCAGCACATAAATCAATTTCATTCTGATTATTAAACTTAACCACTCTTCCAGATTGGGTTTTATGCAGGATATCACCTTTACTGGACCAAACATTACGTAAGCCAAGCTTTGACTTGGCATATGAAAGAAGTTGTAAGCGTGGTTTTGTAAGCGTCTCAGAAAATAGAATCCCTGATCCTTTCAAATCCTTCTTTTGTCTGAGAAGCAGTTGACGAACTCGTAAGTTGCAAAATTCAACAACTATGGGTCTGGGTTTTGCAGATGGTTTGCCAATTCTTTTGGCTGATACAACATCAGACTGAATAATTGGTATGCCAGGAAATTTCCCAGCGCATAGTGACAGGAATTGACTTTCAGTGTTTTCAATGGAGGTCTCCTCTTTCACCCCAAAGACAATAATTTGGTTGCTCAAAGCCTGCTGTTCAAAACGGTCATTTAATCTTGCCAGGTTGGACTGGATAGGCTGGAAAGAGTTTTTAAGGTCTATCATGGATGACTCTAAAGTAGCCAATGAAGATTCAACAGAAAATATGCGTCTGTTATAGCTTTCAAGAGTTTTATCCACTAGATTACTAAAATCTAGGTTGAGGCCAGCATA
This sequence comes from Artemia sinica, assembly GCA_027921565.1. NCBI lineage: Eukaryota > Metazoa > Arthropoda > Branchiopoda > Anostraca > Artemiidae > Artemia > Artemia sinica. Next base: position 66,575,437 of record CM051258.1, read on the forward strand.
CACCTCCTGCTTGATTGCATCCAGCTTATCTGAAGAGATAGTTACATTATGTTGCATAAATGTCTGTTCCTCTTTCATTTTAACCACTGCCTCATCTACCTGGGAAGAGATCTTAGCCAATATAAGGTCATCAAGTAACCCTTTCACTGAAGATTTAAGGTTGTCAGGTTGTAGTGAATCTGCTAGCATTTTATGTTTGATTTTTATGCTGTTTATGTGGTTAGTGAGCATGAGTAGTTGCTCTGAAACAGATTCTGATCCAGAGAATTGGATTGAGCTGTCAGACCTTAGTTCACGAGGTGGCTTGAGTTAACTTTTCATTTCTTATCTGAAGTAAACAACAAAACAGGAACAGAATAAGCAGTGGTATAAGACAGTTTGGGTATAAGGCAGGATATAGTCCACAATGAAGTAACAAATTTCAATTACCAAAGCAGGGGATTGTGAAATTTGAAGAATAGAAAGCAATCAGCAAAAAACATCGAGCATCAACAGTAGCAGTGGCATAAACCCAAGGATTGGTTACTGTAGTCAAATTACAAGTTAATATTGGTATAGGTCTCACCTGATGAGTCCCCTCTTACACCCCAGGGGTGGGGGCTGCTATGTGTGCCTGCCTTTACCCACTGGTAGGCAGGCAGAACCAGTACTTCAGGACGCTTAAAGTATTGCTGGTTATGCCAGAAAACCTCAAATTCTGATCTGATCTGATACCCACGTCTTTTCAATTTTCAAACTTCTTTGCCAAAGCTCTTTTTGAATAATATTATTTTTTTTTTTGCTTCACGGATGAGTTTGGTATATAAGTTTTTGTATTTTTTATAATTAGTTAGGTCAATAACGCTACTGGTTTTGCAAACTAACGGTCAATATATACCAAATCATATTATTGAGTTAGGACTAAAGTGAATACACCATTCGATGCCTTTTTTTATGCTGATTACGAATATAATAAGCATTTCTATCGGAAATGAATTTCAGCCCCCCCCCCTATATAGGCTATACCTAACCCAACCTAACCTAACCAAACCCTAAATTGGCCTATATAGGGGGGGGGGGGCTGAAATTCATTTCCGATAGAAATGCTTATTATATTCGTAATCAGCATAAAAAAAGGTATCGAATGGTGTATTCACTTTAGTCCTAACTCAATAATATGATTTGGTATATATTGACCAACTAACTTATATAGGTCATTTTTACAGTATGAAGAGATTATCAGGCTATTGGACATCCAGGGGTGTATATAGGTAGTTTTTCGGTTTGATTTACAGACTGGAAAGGTTGAACTGATAAGATCAGTAAGTCTTATTCTTTCCATGACATTCTTGTCTTTGTCATAGTTTTCAATTCTACTTCTTAGGTCGGATGTCGTCAGGGGCTAATCCAGGGGGCAGGGGCTATCCTCATTAGTTTTTTCTCCTTTCTTACACTTTTTTTTAAATAAACTTGTCAATTTGGTCAATTATCGGTGCCCATGTTACATTGCCCTCCCCCCTCCCTACTCCTCTCCCGCCCCCAAAATTTGCTCTAGATCTGCCTTTTGGTTTTGTTTTGAAATGCTGGCTTCGGCACGACAGCAAATCCTAGGTGATTTTCCATTTTTGATGCATATCTTTTTGTTCTGAATCTTAAGGCAGACCATAATCTGGCCATGGTTTTGTTTTTATAAAATAGATTTGATTCTTCTACTGGTGTGTAATTTCTTTTTCTTATGTATATTTTTTTTCATGGATTTATTTTTCCATGGATAATCATTTTTCAAGAGGATATTTTCAATATATCAATAAACAGAGGTCTACTTCCAAGTTCTTTTGGGTATATTTTTCAAATGAATCATTTTTCCAAAGTATATTTTCTTCATGGATATATTTTTCAATGGATAACTATTTTTCATGAAGATCTTTTTAATATATAGATAAACAGAAGTCTACTTCCGAGTTGTTTTGGATGTATCTTTCAAATGAGTCATTTTCGAGGTATATTTTTTTCAAGGATATATTTTTCCATAGCTAATTATATTTCATGAGGATATTTTTTAATATATCGATAAACAAAGATCTACTTCCAAGTCTTTTAGGGTATATTTTCCAAATGAATCATTTTTCGAAGGTATATTTTTTTTGGTTCAATTTTTTTATATATTTTTTAAGATACTTTTTTTACATATCCTAGAATGACATGAGATAAACTTTAAACAAAAAAAATCACATTTAATATTTTCGAAATACAAAATGAGAATGATATAGATATGTTAGTCGTGACTTTTACTATTGGAAAAATAATGTTGTAGTAGCACTTTTCTTTTTTTTACTGAATTTTTTTTAAACAATTTCAATCAAATAAACGAGAATATTCAAAGAAAAAGAAGACATTTAGCTGAAATCTACTAAAACCTAGATCTCGCAAGCTAATTATTTTATTTCTTTATTATTTTTAAACAATTTCAATCAAATAAACAAGAATATTCAAAGAGAAAATTCAAACAAAAAGAAGACATTTAGCTTAAATCTACTGAAACCTAGATCTCAGATGCTCATTAAGTTATTTATTATTATTATTATTAAACAATTTCTATCAAATAAACGAGAAAATTCAAAGAAAAAGAAGATATTTAACTGAAATCTAATGAAACCTAGATCTCGCAAGCTAATTATTTATATTTTTTATTATTATTAAACAATTTCAATCAAATAAACAAGAATATTCAAAGAAAAAGAAGCCATTTATACTGAAATCTACTGAAATCTAGATCTGCGAAGCTCATTACATTTTTTTTATTATTATTAAACAATTCCAATCAAATAACATCTTTTCAGCTCTACTTAGAGATGACATCACACCTCTTCAGCTCTACTTATAGATGGCAGCACACCCGCTCAGACACACAGGCATAGTGAGAGAAAGAGGGAAAGAGAGAGAGTGAGAGAGAGACAGGATAGTTTGTCTCAGCGGGTGTTTGCAGGTTTCCGTGTCTGACTCTGTGTGATTGTAGGTGTTTTTGCCTCTCTTCCTCACTATGCCTGTGTGTCTGATAGGGTGATTGCCAGTTTAAGGGCCAGACTCTTTGTAACTGTGGGTATCTCTCTCTCTCTCTCTCTCTCTCTCTCTCTCTCTCTCTCTCTCTCTCTCTCTCTCTCTCTCTCTCTCTCTCTCTCTCTCTCTCTCTCTCTCTCTCTCTCTCTCTCTCTCGCTCTCTCTCTCTCACTATGCATGTGTGTCTGAGCGGGCGTTATATTTTATCTTCACTTTTTTTTTAATATAAGGCATGTGTTTATCCTTCCAATGTACAAAAAGAAATACTGATCTAAAAAATAAAATAAACAAGTAAGTGTCGATTGCCATCCGTATAGTACCACGGGATACAGCCACATAAAAAAAGTTGAAAAAATTTCTCAGTAAAAAAAAAACTTTTACTACAAACATTAATTTTCTAATAGAACAACTCACGACTGACATATTTATATCATACTCATTTTGTACTTTTAAAATATCACAGGTGATTTTTTGGCTAAAAGTATATTTAATGTGATTTTAAGACATGGAAAAAGTTGAAAAAATCTATGTCAAAAAAAGTTTCAGAATCAAAAATGATTAAGATTCGCCTCAAGGGCTAAGCTCGCCAACTACCCAAAGGCAGTTCTTATTCGCTTTTTAGTTTTCGTATTGCTCTTTACCGCACCTTGAAGGTCCGATTTCAAAACCATTCACGGACTGATTTCAAAAGTTCAAGAATGGCTAATAGGGAGGGGTGTTTTTTAAAACCAAAGATCATATACAAACACATATAACATAGTTTTGATATAAATTCAATGGGTGTGATCAGACATATTACAATTTTTAGAAATCAAAACATGTTTCTTTAACCATCAAAAGAATATGTCTGTTAAGCATACATCTCAAATCACAGTGGTATGCATATTCTCAGGATGATGCCAAAAAAAGGAGCCTGGAAACTGATCACTGATAACACTTACCATATATCCAATTGAGAAATCGATTACGCAAATAACTTGTTAGGATGTAGTGACGCTTAGCATCAGTTGGCCAATGTCCTAAAAACAATACATTGGTCACCTTAGAATGTATTTTTGAGAAGATAATATCATTTATGACTTGTTGGCTCAGTCGAGTAACGTGTCTTTCTTTTACCATAGAAAATCATGGGTCTCACGTTCGATTCATATATCAGACATAAATTGCATAAAATCAATAGAAAACAGCTTAGAAGCTAAAAAAACACATCGTTGGTAAAGAAAACATGTCACCATCTATAACTACAGTTAACAATAACGACATCTATGACTTTGGTTATGCAGTCGGCAGCATTGGGGTATCGCCGTTAAACCTTCGTCTTAAACCATTAAAGAAGAAAACAGTAGCGCACTCTGCATCTAATAAGAGCACATGGCCAATTACATTACAATAATGACACCTGCCCAGTTATAGTCATAATCAATAATCGGTTTGGTACCATTAGAGTACAAAAAAGATCTCATCCAATTGTTTATTAGAATCCATAACAAAACTTCGTTTATAAGACATAATGTCACTTCAAATTTCACTCCTACGCATTCGCTTGAGATAAGGTAATAGGCCCGCTCTAAAATCTTGGCAGGGCTAGAAAAAAATTCCAAGAATCCTTATCGCAGAACTTGAGATAAGACTGTGTGCTTGGTACTATATCCTTTGCGGGCGCATAAAGTAATAGAATTCTTTCGTTGATGTTAAAAGCAGAGAGAGGATATGAGGGATTGGTACCTCCAATTCGTGTGCGCCTCTATGGTGTGCCGTTTGTAAGGTGGGATATAGACCCGCTCAGAATGATAGGTTAAGGGCCCGCTCATTCTGCAAGCACCCATACTACTAGCGTAAAGAGCGGGGCGAATAATTTCTGTTCGTTTTGAGCTTTAATGTCGCTCGTTACTTTCAGTTAAAAAACTTGTTTTTATTTAATTCTCGCACATAGCACCAATCATACTAATGTATTTGTCTGGTATACCATAAAAGGATAAGACTTTTGCTAAAGCTCTTCAATTAGCTGAATCAAACGCTAGCTCATTATCTATAAAACTGAGGACTAAAGTTGTTTGATGAATTCGGAATTTCTCAATTATTAGCCCAAGAGTGAAAATTTGGGGGACATATCCTCCACCTTTTCTAAAACCGCACTGTTCTATTAAAACTCTGTCTACAGCATCTGTTGGTCTAAAAAAATATCAGCATACAAAATAATTCGCTATCCACAGAAACCAGGCTAATGCCTCTATAACATTGTATATAAATATAATACAGTATGATCATTCCCTATCTCAACCATTATACAAAGCCGGACCGAGATGCGAGTGCTCTGGAGAACATTTAAACCAGTATAAACATAAGCGACATTCGATTTTTTCACGGGTAGACAAGATAGATTTCTCTTGAACGCGAAACTTGGCTTCACCTATGTAACACTAACTTTTAAAGAATCTAATTTTAAATTAATTTATTCCAATACATATATAAACATGGGTAATTAGTAGTGCAATGTTGTTACTAGATGTTTTTAGGATTTACAAGTAAGTTTCGGAGTCTCAAGTTGCTTTCAAAAGCATTTTGAGAAAGTTTCTGCGAAAATACGTGTTCCAGGGAAATATATACTGGACCACTGATGTCAGATTAAACGAGAGGAGCTGTTTGTGTGCGCTGAGAATGCAGTAGCCAAAAATCACTGAGCCGTGATCTTACTTTTATATTATTTATATACAGTGCTTTATAATTACTACACTCACTCTTATCACCTTTCTTATACAGGGCTTTAATCAGGCATTTTTTATAAAATTCTTCGGTTTTTGCTGCTTTGACGATTTTGCTGAAAATTTAGATATAAGTCCTATGATTCTTAATTTCTATATTTGATAAGTTTATAGGGCTTGGTCACATGGGCACCAATTGAGGGGGGCTAGGTTTTGAATAATGCATATCTTTGGGGTTTTATTTCTTTGAAACAACAGATAAAATTGTTCCCTTAAAATTTTGAAACACACCTATTTTGAATTTTCATTTTAAAAAATTGATAAAAATCATTGCCTCTTTACATTTTCAAAAACTAAGCTTCTGTGAACAAATGAGCACAAAAACAAACGGACTACACTTTCATCAACGGATCTTTTGCAGGACAGGCATGTCTTAAAGAGGCAAAAGGTCAATCTTTAGACATAATTTGTTCCTAGTTTCCCTGTACTAAATCCTTCTGCTAATTCATAGTGGAGGATTTCCCTCTGTATGAGGGTAAATTGATTGAATCGTTATATTGATTATTATATATCGTTTTGTTAAATTAGCCATATATTTGTGACTTTTTTATAATGTTTTTCTATGCTAGCGTGATATGAATGAGTAGTAGAAGCATGAGACAGAAAAGGTATGACCAAGGACACTATTAACTAGAATCAGGGAGGGGTTACTCTACTTTATAACAGCAATTACTGTCACAAATATTTCCCCTCCTTTTTTGAGGGTTAGTGTTTCCAGCCATTTGTCCAATCTCTCACCTAAAAAATTCTGTCCATCCACTCTTTAATGCATGATTTTAATTACGACTAAATAATTATCAGCTCTATTAAGGTTCTTTTGAGAAGTACAGAGGGATTTTACAAACAATTCTGAAAAGACTAAACACAAAATTATTCATATTATCCTAACGTTATTTTTTTAAGGTAAAGCCACTGCTAGGGGATTCCCCTAGCAGTGGCTGTTGTTTTCATATTTATGCTGTTTCCATGGTTACACCATTGCTTTCAAATCTGTTCCTGGTTGCTGATAAGTTTTTAGGGAAAATTGGTATCATATCAAACTAACCTTTGAACTTAACCCCTAACCTAACCTGCATTTTATGCAGGTTTAAATCAATCTCTAAGAAATTCCGTTAAAGTTAGAGCAGTAGACCTGTCGCAAAATTACGTTTTTAATAGGAAACATTAACCTTGACATCAGAGGCGGATCCAGCCTTTCGTTCTAGGGGGGCGGGCGATTCTTAATGAAAAAAGTAGAGGTAGTGTCCTTTTTGTCGGCCAAACAAGGCTGATTTTTTTCGCACTTTAAGTGTCTCTGTTGGTCTCTTATTCAACGAAAATTGGGTTTTCATATATTACAATAATGCTTACAAAAACTGTACTTGATCAACTGACAACTGTTTACAAGAAAAAATTCAAGCTTCCTAACTCCACTGTTCGCAAACCTGTCGATTACCCCTACAATGCTGATATCGATGTCACGGTGCACATTAAGGAGAGCCAAACAAGTGAGTCTAGTTTGCCCCATCTGTGCTCTGAGCCAAGTTTTCGGTTTGCGTAAAGTTGAGAAGTTGCGCTCGGCAGACGCCACGCTCACTGGAACAGATATGAAAATAGCAAGAAGTGAGCTGACGTAAGGATACTGGTGTCTGTCACATTCCTTGGCAGTTTCTTCAACTGAACAAGGAAAAATACCTCCTTCTCTTTTAAGCCGAGGCCATATACTTTTCCACACATGCTCTTCTGCCAAAACAAGCGTTGCGCTGTTAAACACCACGGTTAAGCCAAGAAGTTGACCGTACATGCTAGAGAACTCTTTGATGGAAGATTGAAGCAAATAATTAGCACAATTCACAATATTTGATGGCAGGAGTACGCTTAACCGGAAAGAGTTCTGCGTGTTTTTTGAGAATCGGCTCTTTAAGTCACTTATGACTGAGTCAAGCATAGGTAGAAAAACAGCACGTCGGTAATTTTCTTCAGGCGTAGTATAAGGAGGATTATTTCGATGAACCTGTCTTTGTGTAATCCTTGGAACTTCAACAGACAATTGAATTTTATCTGACAATTCTTTTATTTGCTCGAATACTAATGCAAACTCTTCGTCGCACGATTCCCGTCACTTTTCCAGAACACCTAAAAGATCAGAAACGCGGCCATTGGCAGCACCCAAGTCCAAAGTCTTCTACTGGAATAGCCGACTAAGAGGCAAGATCACAACAAAGAATGCTGCGTAGACACTGAAGGGAAGCCAAGAATTCCGCACTATGTAACGCTATCACAAACGTCTTTGCCTTTGGTGTGGCTAATGATTCACTCCAGTGACTGATGTGTTCCAAAGACTGAATGATTTTTGGAAGTTCAGACACAAACTGCATAAGTGACTCGTGCCGCTCGATCCACTTTGTCTCGCACATTCCCGTGAGCTTAGCTTTCAGAACCTTATTCAAGACATAATTTCTCTTCGCAGATGAATTAAAAATGCAACAACTTCTTTTATAATACCTATGGCATTGCTGATGCTCGAAATAGCTGAGCTTCTTGACAAAAAAAGGTTCAGGGCGTGGTTAAAGCAGGGACAACGAGACGCGTTTTTAGCTTTTTTCTGAATTTCCACTACAGCACCAGAGTACACCACTAACCTGACAAGTATGTGTCCAATAAAAGAGTCATGCATACTCCCGCCATTTACCAGTGCAGCCCCAGCCATTTAAACATTTGCCTCTCAATTACTTGAACTATCTGTCCTGGCTTTTCTCTGTCTACAGTTAGCCATGTCTTGATGCAACCATATGCAACCTACTGCAAAATATTTGATAGCTTCAATTCAATGATACCATCATTGCACACCCATCCGTCCCGATTCCAACACAGTCAAGTAGATTCAAACCCATTTCTTCCAAGAGGCTTAGAACTAGCTGACCAATCACTTTTCCGTTGACAATCGGCTCTTTGTCTGTAGAAGAACTTTCATGAACTGGCATGATAAACACCAACAAAACCTATGAAGTCCTCGCGTCTATGGTTATCGAAGGCATAGCAGAGAGCTAAACTAAGTTGCGATGAATGTGACACATCTCTTGTCTCATCGAAAATGATGCTAAAATACCTTGCTGACTTTACTCTCTCTAGAATGACACCTATGACTTCTTTCGCACAGCACTCAATCAACAGGCTTTGAGTTGTTTTGCTGATAAAAGTAGCATTTTTTCCCGATGTTTTCAACTGTTCCTTTAATTTACTGTCGCCACTTTCAACACGATAACGTAGTGGTTGTCGGAAGTTTCCTTCGTTGAAAAGCGGCATGCAATCCAAGTTTAAGCTGCCATTATCCCGATGGCCCCTCAGTGGAAAATTCTGGCTTCCCAGAAAAATGATTGATTCCAGAATCGGCTTAAGCCTCTCTCTGTTTTCTGTTACTTGCTTCATTCGCTGTTCGTTAACGCGGTTATTTACAGATTCGTGTGGAGATTGGTAGGCTCTTAGAAACGACTTTCCAGCTTCTACTGCATCACGATGGTACTGGTAAGTATCATGTACTGTCAGGTCTCCATCTTTTCCCAGTAGCTTAGGAAATTTTGTGACAGACTTTGTGACCAGCTTTTGTAGGGAAACCTGTCTTTTTGAACCCATGCTAGTCCCAGTTACAAAAAGAGGGCAGTATTTGCAAAACAGGCCTTTCTGGGAAGCAGATTATACAAGCCAGTGGGAACTCTGCAAATGAGAATCTTTCCAGTACCTTTTTTTATCTTTCCCCCGCTTTAAAAGAACAGAGTGTGGCATTTGGAATCCAATCGGCAGTTTCCATGGCCTCTCCAGAAGCTCGCACTTTTTTCGGTCATAAATGGCATGTATTGCACCGATGTGGATCCCAATATCGTTTTCCCGAAACAGGGTAGGGAGCGGGGTGTTGTTGGATGATCATTCTGAAAGCTTACGGGGTTAACAGAAGATTGCAATGTGCCCAGAATTTGTCAATGTTCGCCACTTCCAACAGAAGTAATTGAAGAGCTACTTGCAGTTACAGTTACACTATCCGTTCTGCGAGACTTTGAAATGGCAAAGCTGTCAAGCGTCTTTTGTCCACGTTTTCCCGACATTAATATCGCTTAAACGACAAAAGTCCTCATGAGAGACGCAAATTTCACTATACACTGGAACGAAATGTTTGTTTTGACATTTCAGAACATTCAGGTCCGGTTGCGTTGCGTCTCGAACAGGGAGGCGACTGGCGAAAACTAGCTAAAATCTACCTGGTAAACTGTTGCTATGCTATGAGGTGAGAAATAGTCGAGGAGGAAACGGCAGTGGAGGAAAAGTTGTGGACTGCTACAAAAATGGCTAGAAAATAAAAAAAATAAAATTATTATCCTTTTTACTACAATTTTGAAGAAGATTACAATTATTATCCTTTTTTTGGTCAAGTATCTTAACTGATTTATTTGTTGTATTAATTTGCCTGTTATCAATATTTTTGCCATTTTACTTGACTGAATGTCAAAACCAGATCCACCTGGCCCCCACTTGGATGGGGGCCAGTCAAAATATAAACTTTGATTTATTATCTTTTTTGTGGACATTATGTCAATATTTTACATTTCGAATTCCCGTCGCATGGACAGACAATCAGCCAAACTACAAAATTGGTCGTCGTGTGGACAAAGACGTTGCTCAGTGCTGTTTCGAAACGCACTTTTCTGATGCCAAACAGTTCGTACAAACACAGCTAACTTCAACCACCATTCCTTTTCATACAAAAATAAAGCAGCCAAATGGACAAGTTGCCAGTTGCCCATTTTGCAGGTACTGTAAGAATACAAAAGAAACCCTTGAGTACATACTATTGCATTATAAAATACTGGAAAGAAAACAAGTGAATCTTGTTAATTTTCAATTTGAAAATTAAACTAGGACTGAATTAAAACCCACTGACAGATGTAAAAATTTTAACCCAATCTTCAAAAAAAGATTTCTTCATACATGCTTTTAAACAGTTAATGGGTCTAAACCTACAACACCCTATATATAGTAGGTCAATTTATGCTAACTTTATTGAATTGGACAAACCCTACTATGATTATACCACATATTTTTACCTAATTAGCTGATGTACATGTTTACATTATTCATCCATATTTTGAATATTTATAAGCAGTGTTTAAAATAACGCCGTTGACTATGATAGTAACGTAATTTTTGCAACTAGAGAATTTACATCGTAAGGCAACATCTCATTCAGCCGCAAGTGAAATGTCCCAAGAAGAAGCCTACGAATTTATCACGAGAAAAGAAGAAACATACAAAGATTAGGATACATTGTCAACCCAACCCAGAAAGAAGAGGGGCAAATGATCTGATTTTCAGGACGCACGCCTCGATTGTCTATAGTTCATTGAACGTAATGTAAAAAGGTTTTAGAGTCTAGTTACAGTAGTTAGAACAGTCTGCGTTAATCCAGACTTCCGTAAGTGCAGTAAAACAAAAAAAAATTACAGCCCGTCTAGGGGGGGAGCGATCGCCCCCATTCCCCCCCCTCTGGATCCACCAACGTTTGACATAGCAGAACCAGAACTAACAGTATGAGGAGATGATTTTACCATTGAAAAAGGGTAGTACAATTGACCCTGAGGACAATTTTGTAGTAAATTTTAACTCAACGTGCATAATAAAATTTTGAAATAAAAACGTGAATAATATATTAGGTAAATTGGATAGTGTTGAACTCATTTCCTAATCACACCACCGGACATACTACTTCATGCCTTTTCTTTTAATTTAATTTGTTTCTACTTCTGCATTGATACAAAACTTTTTTCATCAATTAAATCCTGAACCTGGTGCCCATGCCCTTCTCACTCCTCGACTTTATAAGTATGGAAATCTTTAATCTCTTTGGACCCGTTTATGTTCAGGCCTTAGTTAGGGAGTATGAATAGAAGGAATAAGTAGGATTTTCAGGTCATATTAGAAAACTGTTCGTAGATAACAGTTAAACTTTTCGCAACACTGGCTGAAATGGCTGCAAAGCTACCATATCAAGGGGCAACAGCTTACAAATTTCCAAAAGAAACTACTCAAGTCCCTACTGGAAATCCTTACCTTGCTATAGCTAGCATAGCATTAAGACTCTCTACCTCATAAAGAACTGACTTATGGGCGACTAAAACTGCTGACAGTAACTAAACATCAGAAAAAAAGAAAAAAATTTATTTTACAAAACATTAAGCTTTACAAAAAAAAATTCCGAAATAAACAGAATAAACGGAATTCCAACTCAAAAAGCTACGCAAAAGAAAGCGTATACAAATAATATTTGGTAGCAATAGCTACTCATTTACAATCTTCTACAAAAGGTATGTTAACAAACATTCAACTGCAGTATTTGCCTTCATACGGAGTTTGCTCCCCCAGTTCAAAATTCGCATATAACCAGATATTGTCAGCGGTAATTCAAAAACCGTTATATGTTATTTAGTGCAACTATACCCTGGTCTCCAAAACACAGCCCGCCAGATCGTTTGCTCCAATACTTATTCGAGTATCATGTACTCTAAAATCATTCAGTGGCTAGTGGATTCCAATATTTTAATTTATTCCAATATCTTAAAAGATCTAAAGTTTTACCAAAATACGCTTCGTCCTTTCCTTAGTTAGAGACATTATTAATTAAGTTTTGACATTAACTGAAAAGTTATTATTAATAGAAAAAAGAACTAAGTCAATTTTCTAATTTTCTTTCTTTTTTTACTACCCAGTAACAGAACGAAAGTTGTATCGCAACGTCTTTTGAATGATCGACACCAAGATCTACAATTCACGTTTATACTAAATGTCAAAACTTCAGGATGACAATACAGAACATTTTAGTCTGACTTTACACGCGGGATCTATTTAGCGTCTAGGTGTTCACGGTCAAAGTTTTAGAGAGGAGAGAGGGGGGGGGGTATACTTTTTGCTGCTATTGACGAGAAAAAAATAAATTTGCTCCTAACTTGGAAAAAGAAATATTCCAAAAGACTTCCATATGTCCACATTGTAGTCCACATGTCCTTAAATCGTCCAACTGATTAGTGCCTCTAAATTATTGTCAAATATTGTTTTGTAGGTGAAACTTTGGGAATAAAGTGGCAAGCTATTATATATCTTATCTCATCCAAGATACCTTATGTTAAATAAAATAAACCGAAATTTATTCTTTTCTTTTATTTGTCTTTAAATTCGCCCTTTTATCCTACTTCTTCAGTTTTTTAATTTGGAGGCAAAACAGAGGGCAAGAATAGAGGATATCGCGAACGATTGACGGTAGACAAAGCCTTATGTTGCTCATCATCGTCAGAAAGACCAAGCAACGGGTGAAAACTTAAATATTTCCTCCAGAAATCAGAAACCACAGCAATAGATGTGCATACCTTTTTGTATGGAGGGATGGGGTCGAGGGGAGCTATTCCTAAAGACAACACCTACCAGAATGGCGACAGCTCTATCCCTTCTAGACAGGTCTTCTAAGTAAAATAATAATCTTTCTTCTCTCGGTCTCTCCATTCCTTTTATTTTCTTTTGAGGGGGGAGGGGGTAGTTGATAACGGATAAATTACTTCTTAAAAGACAGGGGAGGTTGCTATTGATCTTTAGCTAAAAGACTACCGCATATAAATTTACGTCAACCCAAATGAAAGATAGATTATTCGGGTGCACACTTCAAACTTATAAGTTTTGTATCCTTTAAATACTTGAATTAAAAAACTGTCCCCGTGAATATCTTAATAACCTTATTTTTATCTCCTGTGAAATAATGTAAAGTTAGATATGTCCTTAGGTTATGCATACCGATGCGATAGAGTTAGATTTCAACTTACTGAGCTTTCAAACTACTCATCTTGAACTGGGGCAGCACTAGTGCATCTTTTGTATGCAAAGGAACGAACAGTCTGATACAAACATTAAAACGACTAATTCAAAAAACACCTTTCAAATTAAATAAAATCAATTTTTGGCCTATACTGAAGCATCAAAGGTGGTTCTTTAAATCTCCATTTAGTGACGTAGACAAATTTTAATGTGTGATCTTTGCCTAGAGGTTCGTCGTTACAGATGATATCAACCTGAAAAACAAAAGAGTTATGTTTGAAAGTTTCCGTATGAATAATAAACAATATCTAAAAGATGTGTATTTTATATTATTATAGATAAAATGACCTCTCTCTCTCTTCTCTTCTCTTTTCTCTCTCTCTCTCTCTCTCTCTTTTGTGCAATAAGAAGGGAGGTATCACCTTGCAACACCCTTGTGGATATTACCCACATTTTCCACGGAAAAACCTTACCAGACAATTTGGTCCCCGTTAAATATTTCCCTCGGACAATTCTCTCGTAACATTCTTTCAATATGTTAAATTGTGCTTCCAAAGAGGAAGAAAGATAAATAGAAAGAATTCTGTAGATGCATTCCGGGAAATTCTTCCCAGAAAATTTTCTCCCAACTAAAATTCTAAAGTTTTCATATTTGTTTAAAGAAGCTGTTCCTCGATCTTCTAGGTCCCCTCAGGGGCGGATCCAGGATTTTTTTTTTTTTGGGGGGGGGGGGGCAAGATAGGTTGATCCGATAAACTCACGTTAGGAGCAAGTTTAATTAACGGAAACTAGCGTTAATTCAGTAAATTGCACTACCTTAGACTACTTTAGGGGGCGCGCGCCTCCCTCACCCCCCCCCTCTGGATCCACCACTGGGTCCCCTGGTTTGATTTTATTGTCCATTTTTGTTCATCTTTACCTCAGAAAGTTTTTTCCGTTGTATATTTTTCCGCCGCAAAATATTTTTCGGAACTAATTTCACTGTCTTGGACATTTGCAAATGAAAGCTTTAAGCCTCTACAGTAGGGTTCTCTAATTGTTTTGTAGTTAGGGATGGGGGCAGATGCCTCAAATGATTCATTTTAATGCTAAAACATCCTAAACTCTCATTGAGCCTTCAACTCGGAACTAATTTCACTATCTTGGTAAATTCCCTGTTGTTTTACTCTTTTTTTCCTTTTCTTGCCCCTCGGGACATCTAATCGACATTTTCAGGTGCCTATATTTTACTTTCTATTTGGCTTCTAAATTTTGCACGTGAGGGAATTTTCCATAGGGGAGAATGTTCCGGGGGGATTATTCGTGAAGAAATTTTCCGAAAGATTATTTGTGGGGGAATTTTCCAGGGGATTATCGGTGGGAGAATTTTCCGGGGGGAAACGTCGGTTGCAACGCAGGGGGGGGGGGGGAATTTCCCGAGGAATTTTGCGCAGGGGGGGACTTTCCAAGGGGAAACGTCGGTTCCTGTTTAAAGTAAAGGGGGAAACTTTAGCCCGTTTTGAGTTATAATCGCTTTGTATTTGCAGATAAAAATTTTGATTTATTTATTTTGTTAGTAAAACAAGAAAATGTCAAATAGGGATTAAATTTATTTCAAAGTTCAGTCACTTTTGAGTTCTATGAAAATAAATTCTCCTAGTTACGATAAGAAATGAAAAGGAAGCAAAAAAAAAATTATCAGAGTCTGACGTTGCATAAGATAAACCGGTACTGATAATTAACGTTGCCAAAATATCAAACAACAAGAAAAAACACTACGAGACTTTAGTTGCTTCGAGTTACTTTAGTTTTAATGTCTGTGCTTTCATCATAGGAAAGTGTCATTCACTAAAGGTTAAAATATAATACAGTCGGTATTTGACTTCCAAGACGATATGCCATATATCCATTTTATCATGCCACAATAGGCTGTTGCCGCGTGATGTTGATTATTACCACATGTGATATTGCGACGTAATATTGCCGACATCATGTCAGGTTTTATTTTCAGTTGAATAAATTTAAGCATAGCACTAAAAACTTAGCATCCGGGGGAAAATTTGAGTTGAGTTTCAACTTGAGCATAAAAAAAATTACAAACACAAAAATATATTCCATAGTGTTTCCGACAAGATTTCCATTTATATTGGTCATTTTTGTTTGGGAGGGGGGCTCTGGGTCTCTAGAAATCACCAGTATCTCCCAGAGGGTAGCCCACTCTCCCCCTCCTAATGCAAGATTGTCAGAACTGGGCCATGGCAACCCCTCAAGGCCCAAAGATAAATTTTTGAATAATTCTCTGAATTTTTCCCTGTTAAACAATTTTAAGTTTTACTATGGTTCGACCCGAAAACTATAGGCTATCTTTGATCACGTCATATTGACTATTGAATATTGACTATATGACATGATTATCATGTCATATTGACTATTATCACATGTGGTGTTGCAGAGTTATAATAAAATAAACTAAACAAAGTATATTACATACTCTGTAGTTTCCAATGGGATCCCCAGATGTTTTGACCATTTTCGACGTATCCCAGTTCTTCAAAGAAAACCTTAAGTTCCCCATGGAATCTTTTAATAATTTTTAAGATTTTCCTACATCTTATATGATTCTACATCTTATAAGAGCATCGCCAAGTGCTGAAAACCATGTAGTGACCAAGATGGGCCCAGGATTGCACAAAGCCTCCATTTATGGAGGTCCCAGGGACTTCATGCTGTCCGGTTCTAAGCCGGCTTAAGCACTTCGGTGTAGACTTGAGAAGATATGTGAACCCCGTCCTGCACTGGTAACCGGGATCATTGCTTTTCCTGAGGCGAAAATAATTTCAATGATTTAAAGAACATGAAAATTGGAACTTGGAATGTTACGACATTAAAAAATGATTATCGTATCGACATTTTGACTGACGAATTCAGACGATTCGAACTGGATTTATTAGGAGTTTCAGAAACTCATATCCCAGGGGTAGGAAGCATGAAATTAGGTGATATAGAATTTGTTTACTCTGGCAGGAAGGATGGGGTACATAGACAGGGAGTAGGGCTGATGATGAATAAGGAAGCTGCTAAGTCTTGTTTCGGCTGGGAAGGTATTAATAATAGAATACTAGTTGCTCATTTTATGACTAGAAAGTTCAGGGTATCAGTTATAGTAGTATACGCCCCTGAAGAACCGACTGACGGAAATACTAGTGACTCAGATGAATTTTACTTACAGTTACAGGAGCAAATAGACAAGGTCCCAGGTAGAAATATGATGTTATTACTGGGAGATTTTAACGCCCATGTTGGTAGAAATAGGGATAGATGGTATCCCAGTCTAGGTAAATTTGATGTAGGAAAAGAAAACAGTAATGGATACAGACTTTTGCAATTTTGTAGGTATAACAATCTAGTTATAACCAATACGGTGTTTGGTCATAAAATGGCTCATAAGTTAACATGGTATTCACGTGATGGTAAGACAGCAAACCTTATTGATTATATTATAGTAAACCGAAGACTGGCAGGATCAATACAAGATACTAGGGTATATAGGAGTGCTGTTATTGATGTTAAAAGTAAAAATCACCATCTAGTAGTGTCAAGGGTTAATTTAAAGCTGAAATATCGGAAGAGTAACTACCTCCCGGGAAGTTATGATGTTGGTAGACTCCAGGATGAGAATTTGAGAGAAACTTTCCAGGAACAGTTGAATACTAAACTTCAGAGTTTAAAATTTGACAATGTGGAAGATGGTTGGAATAATTTTAGAAAAATAATTTGGCAAGTGGCGGAAGGTGTATTAGGGAAGAAAGCTAGAACTGCAGCTAAGAATATTAGTGAAAAAGCTTTATGTTTAATAGAAAGGAGAAAGGACTTGTACAAGAATTATCTGAGTGGTAGATCGCATGAAAATAAAAGAAATGTAAAGAAAGTGGAGAAAGCATTAAAATATGAACTAAGGAGGTGTGAAGTGGAGGCCATGGATAAAATTGCCGAGGATCTGGAAGATGCAGCTAGACGGCATAATAGTAAAATATTGTACTGGCACGTTAACAAATTGAGAGGGAGTAGTCAATCCGGACTTGTCCCAGTTAAAGATAGGAATGGGGTCGCAATTAGCGATAAGGAATCTGGGGTGGGAGGACGTCATAAAGAAAGATTTAAGGGAAATGAGAACTTCGTGGGCGGGTGTAAAAAGGGAGGATTTGAATAGATTGGGATGGAGGAGGAGCGTGCGTAGCTGTGTTGGCCTCAGGCGGCTTGGTGCTGCGGTGAGTTGTTAGTAGTAGTGGTAAAGGCCTAATTTGATTTGATACAGGTATCTTGCTCCACTTTGGATGATCATGGTTGCAGCAGCAGCCGCAACCAATTAAAGAGAAAAATGTGGCCCATAGTAACCGGAAATTTGAAAGTGCTTTTCTAAGAAACTGTCTAGTGGGAAGCATTTTCCCATGGAGGCTGATTCGGATATTACAACTATAGTTCTCCACAACATAGTAATTATTACTGTTGAAATATATTTGAAAATTTAAAAAAGAGCACAAAACTTCTCAAAAATAACTTCAAATTAAAATAAAAGTATGTCACTGAAATTGTCATACGAAAACGTGGGAAGGGGGGCCAAAATACTGTGTAGAGGGGGGTCAAAATACTGTGTGTAGTAATTTTTGGTAGTTTTAAGTTCTAAATGATTATTCATTTTAATTTCTACTCGTTTTAGGATATATTTACTCATTTATATAAGTAAAGTATCTATTATCTTTAAGTTTTAAGCGATTATTTATTTTAGGTTCTATTCACTTTGAGTTTCGCTTATTCATTGATAGTATTTATGGGCCCATTCTAGCTTGAACTATTAAAGGACTTTATATTTGCCCGTCTGAAGTTTTAATATGGTTCTTTACTTTTATATAAAGAATTGGATCAAAATATAAAGAATTGGATCAAATTATCAAAATATTGGATTCTAGTTAAAATTCTTAAGTAGCATAAAATTATCTGAGCATTCCTTTGGTTGTATTCAACATACAGGATTTGTCCGGAAAGTAATAGAACTGAGTCGATTTAAAAACATTTACTGAGCCAATCATTACAATTCTTTAAAAACTTCAAAATAGGCTTCTTCTGCGTCAATACAGCGCTGCCAGCGTGATTTCAAAGCATTGAAGGCGTCACGGTATGAAATCTCCAGAATAGCCTAGAGAGCCGCAGTGCATGCTCCTTGGATCCCCTTTGTTGACTCAAAATCCTTGCCTTTCATCGGCCTTTCCAGGCGAGGAAACAAAAAAAAAGTCCGAGGGGGCCATATCTGCGCTTTAGGGCGGCTGCGGAATCATCGAGATGCCGGCCTTGGTCAGGTAGCTGTTCGCAAGAAAGGCAGTGTGAGCTGGAGTGTTTCCGTGGTGCAACTTCCAATTGGCTGCAATGTCTTTTCGGACCCGATTGATCCTTTGTTTGATCTCTTGAACCCTTCCACATAAAACTTGGTGTTGACGGTTTGTCCGGGAGGAAAAAATTCAGGGTGGACGATACCTTTGATGTTCAAAAAGACGATGACCATCGTTTTCCACCGTGGATTTGCTCATTCTTGCCTTCTTGGGGCGAGGAGGCACCGACGTGTGCCACTCGTAAGATTGCCTCTTTGTCTCGGGATCATAATCAAAGATCCAGGACTCGTCACCTGTGATTACGTTATTCAAAATTGGGGTTCACTTTCACATATGTTCAAATTTTCTTGGCACACTTCCGCCTTCTGCAAGTTCTGGTCATCAGTGAGCATTTTTGGGACCATCTCCATGCACACCTTGTGCATTTTCAAATGCACCTTCACAATGTAACGAACGACAGATTTTGGTAAATTTAACATTTGGGCAATTAAACGAATGCTTATTCGATGGTCTGGGTTCAAAACATTGCGCACACGAATCATATTGTGGGTATTTGTCAAATATATATAAGCCTACAATAACTCAAACTCAAAACGACCAGAAATTATTATTCAAGAATAAAAAAGGAAAGAAGAATAATTGATATGACTAACACTACATGTAAATTTATATAGATGTATGCAATTTGTCACTTCGCATTGATATTTCAGTTCCAAAGTTTCATAAAATTTTTCTAAAAAAAAAATTACGTGGTGAGCATTTGCAGCTAAATTAAATATGGTCACTTCATTTTTTCACATATGTTCATTGATATTGGTTTGATTTTTTTATTGTCTGTAGTAATGAGGAGCTCATTAAGGAGATAATCAAACGGAAGTTTTAAAAATTTTGCCCCTTTGTTCAAAAAAAGAGATTATCAAATATTTAAACTACTAAAACTAAAATAATTACTTGCTAGTTTATTTTCCTTGATAGATATGTCTCTCGATTTCCTGATTCTTAAATTTTACTTCGTAATATTTACGTGTTCACAAAAAAAAAATCCGCCTCACCAAGTTTCTTTCTGTTTTCGCAATTACTAATAATACAAATTCGCACCATTTTTCAGTGACTGACAAATACATACTGACCAGCTAGTATCAGAGTAAATGGGAGGAGCTGTTTGGACGTGCCGAAAATGAAGTATATTATATTATCTATATACAGTGATGTTGCCTGACAACAATAAGCTAAACTTTAAACTTTTTTTATAGTCTTACACCAGTTGTAACATCAGTAACTTTCAGTGTACAGAAATATTGGATTGATTTATCAGGTAGCATTTTGGTCTCGCCAGCTATAATACCAATAGTGAGTAATATACAATATTAAATTGTAAGAAATATGCTTAAGTATTACTTGAAATGAAGATCAAATAAGATATAATATGAACTCTTGAAATGCGGTTATTTCTCTCTATACATCAGTGAATTTCAAGCTATTAAACAAATTATAAAGCTAGTCTACAGTCCTAATACTATCAAGATGGCTTTACTTTGAACTTGTCTATAAACTAATCATGACATGTCCTTTTCAGAACCAAAACGAGAGCCAGTCATTGAACTGAGCCATTGTGCAGAAGTGATACCAAATTAAACGAAAAAAAGCAACAATCCTAAAATACTTTATTTTTATTCCGTAAAAAGTGTCCTTAATTGGTTTGCTTTTACTGTAACGAAACTCCTATGTTATTTTGTGTTTTCAGTAAATTGGTGCTTGTAGGACTTTCATTGCGTAGCTTATTAAGGGGACCTGGAGGAGTAACATGCGGGAGGTGTTCTTGCAAACATCCAGTTAAGGGTTTTGGACCATAAATTAATACAATGATACCGTTTTATACTTCGAAGATTTTCAACTTAAGAAGTGGTACCAAGTGTTGTTTCCAGGGTTATACCTCATTTACAAATGGTAGAATTGATAAAAAAAAAAAAACAGCACGTAGATGTGAGTAAGAGTTTTCAAATGAGCTATTAAACATGACTCCAAAAAGTTCTGGTAGCCCACTAGCCTCAGCTTTTCCACTTGAGACATGGCACCAAAAGTGCCGTTTTTGATGCCATTTGAAACTTCCAATCGCACTTAAGAAGGGTAGAATTGATAAAAATCACGCAGACATGAGCAACAGCTTTCAAACGAGCCATTAAACATAACTCTTAAAAGTTCTGCTAGCCCAATACCCATGGCACCAAAAGTGCCAATTTTAGTGCCATTTGGAACTTGCAGATGGTAGAATTCATAGGAAGAACGTAGATATGAGCAATATCTTTTACATGAGCTATAAAAAAATTTTCCCAATATTCTGGTAGCCTGCTAGCGCCACCCCTTGAGAATTGGCACAAAAAGTGCCATTTTAGTGCCTTATGGCACTTGCAGATGGCGGAATTAATAAAAAGCACGTATATATAAGAAATAGCTTTTGAATAAGCCATTAAGAATCTCTATGATGTTCTGCTAACCCGCTAGGCCTGCTGAAAAAAAATGAAAAAAGGGAGACAGATCAGTGCTACCATCGCAAAAAAAGTGGTTTTTCTTGTTGTTCAAAAAGGGAGACTGTAATATACCAGAACAAGGTTTTCGACCATGCTGATTGCAATGGTACACTTTTCATTTTGATCTGACGTCATTTTCGAGGGGTTTCCAGCTCTTTTTTTGAAATCACCATAAATTCCTTTTCGCAATAAACTTTTAGTTTTAAGACGAACCGAAATAATAGTTACCATTCCTGAGTCAGTGTCAGATGACATTTTTTTTACTAGGCAATTCTTTTCGCAATAAAATTTTAGTTTTAAGACGAACCGAAATAATAGTTACCATTCCTGAGTCAGTGTCAGATGACATTTTTTTTACTAGGCAATTCTTTTCAAAATACGATTTTTAACTTTTGGTTACTATGGGCTGTTGTTCGCTCTTTACTAGGTTGCAGCTGCCGCTGCATAACACCGGTGATAAAATACCCCTCAGGACTCTTACATATGTGACAAACTTAAAGATATTTCGTGGGAAACTTTAAGAGAGGTAAACAGTAAAATTAGTATTTAAACTCTATTTTAATGGAAACTTAATTGAGTTTTAAAGTCTCATCCCTTAACCTGGATAAAGATCTTTCTGTGAGGTTTTTTATATAATTTAATAAAAGCGAATAGAAACTAATTTTAAAAAACAAAGTTTTCTGGTGGAAGAAAGGCGAAGCTGAAACTTAAAACGAACAAAACTATGGGTTCAAAATTTATGCAACATATATCTACATATAATCTGCAAAATAAGCTCAAATAAACTTACTCGTGATATTTCCCTATATATGATAATTCTCAAAAACTGGCAGTCCACTGAAGACTGAGCTTGTTTGAGTTTCTTTTTTTTTGAGAATTCCAAGTATATAATAAAAGTTATACCATAGTTATCACGCTCGATGAAAGATTATTGAGAGCCTCTTTTACTGTTTTACCAGCTATTTAAAGAGTTATCTGCTTCTAAAACAACACCCTATGTTTAGCCTGGGTCTTGTAGTTTCAGTAAAGCGCTAGATTCAAATTCTACAAAGATTGGGAATGCTGAGCTATTTTTGTAGACATGTGTTGCATAAACTGTGGAGCGATAATTTTTTTGTTTCAAGTTTTAACTTAGTTCCAATCTATCAAAAAAACCTTGTTTTTTCCAATTAATAATACAAAGCATCAAATTATGCTTTTCACATTGGTGTTAGTCGAATGCAGCTTTCCATAAAGAAACATTTTCTGTTTATTGTGACATCCTTATTTCGGCCATCTTGCAAAAGGTTTCGTTGTCTCTTCTTGCCGTCGAAAAAAGTGGCATTGGTTTTTTTGTGTTTTTTTTCCAATTGTTCTAAAAAGTGTATATTTTTCTGCCATTGGAAAAAAGTGTCATTTTTTGCCTTCCACTGCAAAAAGTATCATAGTTTTTGCTGTAATTTGACAAAGAGTTTTCGTCCTTCAATGTCATTATATATATATATATATATATATAATATATATATATATATATATATATATATATATATATATATATATATTATATATATATATATATATAATATATATATATATATATATATATATATATATATATATATATATATATATATATATATATATATATATATATATATAATATATATATATATATATTATATATATATATATATATATATATATATATACATATATATATACATATATATATATATATAATATATATATATATATATATATATATATATATATATAATATATATATATATATATATATATATATATATATATATATATATATATATATATATATACATATATATATATATATATATATATATATATATATATATATATATATATATATATATTATATATATATATATATATACATATATATATATATATATATATATATATATATATATATATATATATATATATATATATATATATATATATCTTTGTCTGATGCTATGTCTGAATCCGTGTGTTTGTATGCGTTTTTATCTCTCTCTCTCTCTCTCACTCTCTGTTTGTCTGAGCGAGTGTTTATTTGTCTCTCTGTCTGTCTTTGTATGTTTTTGTGTCTGATTCTTTGCATGTCCTCATGTCTGTCTTTGTCTGTCTGACTCTGTGTGTTTGTAGGTGTTTGCTTGTCTCTCTCTATGCCTGTGTGTCTGAACGGGTGTTTACTTGTCCCTGTGTCTGTCTTTGTGTGTTTGTAGGTCCTCTCTCTCTCTCTCTCTCTCTCCTCTCTCTCTCTCTCTCCTCTCTCTCTCTCTCTCTCTCTCTCTCTCCTCTCTCGCTCTCTCTCTCTCTCTCTCTCTCTCTCTCTCTCTCTCTCCTCTCTCTCTCTCTCTCTCTCTCTCTCTCTATCACTCTCTCTCTCTCTATCACTCTCTCTCTCTCTATCACTCTCTCTCTCTCTATCACTCTC